>CM057449.1:1049882500-1051082500 GCA_016271365.2 Neoceratodus forsteri
GTTGGAAGGACTCTTTGCTGATATGTCTATTTAATCATGGAATATGGGACTCCGCCTATACTAGACATAGAAATAGATATACAATAATTGATTGTGTGATACTGTTGTTAGAGTAGACAAAGCTGCATTAGTCAGATGTTTTTGAAAGCTTCTCTGAATGATTGTCATATTGGACTTTATGAAATGCTCTCTGTAACACTCCTAAAAAAACAAAAACTTTAAATAAAAAAAAACAAAAAAACTTAAAACCACATTCCTCTACTTTTTTTCACTTTAGCCTGAACCCTAAATGTTGCATTAACGTAGTTTTTGGCATAGAATTTCCATGCAGGTACACAACATATGTTTTGAAATAACTTGCCAGATAAAAAGTGTTAGCTCTCTACACAATGAAAGATAATACTATGACATAATTCATCAAGAAAATATACTGATATCTTTTCTTGCTGTATTATGTCATAGTTACCTTGTTTACATGTGCAGTGTAACTAAGGAATGGGGATCAGTTCTGGTGCTTCCAGTTGCAATGCTGTTCAGTATAGAAGAACAGCTCCTTCCAGTTCCAAAGACGTGATTCAGTTTACATATGCATCTCTGGAATATCAGCAATGGGTGTACGATTAATGTGAGCATGCTAAGTACATGCTGTTGTGTATTGACATGTGAGGACTAATTAAAAGTGCATGCCTCCAGGAAGTAACAGGCAACTGATGCCATTTACATGTGGAGCACATTCAGGTTCTTCAGGTGATTTCTGTGAACCATATACTTTAAACCCGGTTTGAAAACCAACCTGGTTAGTGCACCAGTCAGGTTTACATGCTTCTGTAAACTGCAATTTTTTCTTTAATTCCTTTTTTTTTTTTTTTTTTTAATCAGGGCATGAACTGGGTTACAGTGCATCTGTAAGCATAAAAGTGATATCTTTCCTTCTACCACTATGTCATAGGTTTAGAATGTTCGGTCTTAGCAGCAGTACTAACCACATTCAAGTGCGAATAATTTTAAAATAAAAAAAATGATAGCAAGGTACTGTGAGCACGAAAGTTGTTCAGCACAAAAATATGTAAAATGAGTGGTGTTTCGTTTATAGATACCCTTTAGATTTTTTATAATAGCAAAAAATGGAAGAAGATTTGATTTGTCACTTTATCGATGAACAAATGCAAATAACAAATAAAAGACGAGGTATGGTATTGTGAGCACAAAAGTTGCTCAGCACACAAATATCTACAGGATGAGTGGTGTTTCATTTATAGATACCTTTTAGATTTTTATAATAGCAAAAAATGGCAGAAAAAGTTTCTTTTCATTTTTTCAATGAAGAAATGTGAATAACTTTAAAATGAAAAATGACTGCATAGAACTGTGAGCGCAAAGGTTGTTCATCACAACAATATCAAAAAAATTTGCGGTGTTTTATTTATGGATTTATTTATGGATACCTTTTACTTTTTTACAGTCAGCCAAAAATGTCAGAAAATTAAATTAACTTTTTCAACAAACAAATGCAAATAACTTTAAAACAAAAAACGATAGCATGGTACTATTAACACTTAAGTTGTTCAGCACAAAAAATATCTATAAAATTAGTGGTGTTTCATTTACAGATACTGTTTAGATTTTTTTTTTTTAATTTCTGTTTATTCTCCTCCCCTCACCCCAGAGCTGAGCTTCTTTGGGAGTCGCCTAGACCCCCCCACGGCTGGGCTTACCTTGAATCCCCAGCGGTTCCCCCATGGAGCCGTGGCTGTACCCCCCAGACAAGTACGAGGTGGGGCCCTGCCACCCCGACATCTTCAAATCTCGTCTGGTCCCCCGGTGGTCAAGCAGGCAGCCATAATTAGGGTCAGGTCGGCGCTTTATCTATCCGTGCTCTGGGATGCTTTCTCCTCCATTTTCTCCCTACATGCGGTGTGTGCCCTGACGTCAAGGCGCCATGTGCCAACGTCCACCACATGTCATCGACCAGTCCCTCCTGCGACTGCAGGACTTGCCATATCTCAAGCCTCCGCCCGGGGTCAGGCAAGTTGCGGACCTTGGTCCCCACCTTCCCCCTGGAGAAGATAAGCAGTCGTGGGACAATCAAGTCTTCTCCCCCGGCTGGCCCTCCAGCAGCCCGGGCTCGCTCCCGAACCCAGGTCACTGGCGTCGCTAGCGGAAATCCAACCACTGCACTGGTGGGCCAGCCAGATACTGTTTAGATTTTTTCATAATCAGCAAAAAATGGCAGAAAATTCCTTTTTTTTTTTTCCCCACTTTTTCAACTAATATCCCCCACCCAAAAAAAAAAAAAGAATTATACATCATTCTTTTTCATTATGTTATGACCATAATGTAAAGCTGTGGGGCTCAGTGAGTTAAATAGAAGTAGTAGTAAAATTTGGAAACCCCTCACAAAAAAGTACTGCAACTGTAAACAAGGTGAAAGTTAGCCACACATTTCAATGTCACAAGCACTTTTTTTGTTACATTCTTAATCCTGTCTGTCCCAAACCATAGGTCTGCATAAACAAAACATGACATGGCCTGACTGAAGATATCATATTTATTTTCATTCAAGGCCAATAATATTAAGATATCTTGCTTGTGTAAAATATCACATCATTAGCCTCTCGTGAAGGAAAATATATCTTCAGTCAGGCCATGTAATATCCACTGTATATACACATATTATAGGGAAGCGGTCATGCCACTATAATTAGGGTTGAGAAGGCACTTCAATATTAAACGCAAAACTTTGCACTTCAATAACTTTGCAACCGTTCAACAGATTTGTAAACAAATTCAAATGCACCATCATCCATGGTAGATCTCTGGATGTGGCAAGTTATGTTCCTGTCGGATGTGTTGTTTCTGAGTTCTGGAGAGGTGAAAAAAGCATTTTTCCATTCACTGACTTTGCCGGGATTTTTCTTTGAACTTGCCTTTAGCCCAGATGGTTTGGAATCTTCGTCTGAAACTTTTAGGGCAGAAGCAGACTAGCCAACAGATGTGACTTTTGCTAGTGTGGTGAAAAAAATAATAGGCTGTTTTTAAGTTTTTGCATTTTAAAAAATTGAAACAATTGTTTCTGGGCATGCTCAGTAAGCATTAAAAGATAGCTGTATGAAATGAAAAAAAGAATTATTTTTTCATATGACATCATCCTTTTTCATTTGAGGAAAATCCTTTTTTGTATGACTGTCATCTTGTTCTCAGTTTTGACTGAGAAATTCAAATTTGGAACCCCCCAAAAATGATATTCTGGGGAGGAACCAACACATGTAGCTTGCTTATCAGGATCCCCTTCACTGCATTCTGCACTTTACTGCTAAAGAAATGCTCTTAAAAATTTGTTTTTATAAACATTGAAATTCTTTTTTCGTATCAGCGTCATACAAAAAAGATCGTTTCATATAACAACTCACGAAAAAATAATTGTTTTTTTTCGTATAGGAAATTAATGTATTTCAATGGTTTTTTCAACTTTGGTGCATAACTTTGCTATTTTTGCATATTTTGAGACCAGATTATCAACATACCCTTTTGAGACCCTTCCTCATGAACAATTGGGGTGTCATCACACAACTCCTGCTCAAACGGCGATTTCCCAGTCACTTCAATTAATTTCAACGTATATTCAACAAAGCAAACAAACAGCTTTAAAAAATTCTGTAATGGTGAAAATGACATGGACAAAGACATACACCCACAAACTGATAACATGAAACATGTAATGAAAAGACACTGAGACACATTCATGTCACACTATAAAATGAATGTAAGTACTGTAGAAGCTTTGCAAATTATGAATTTCATAGCATCATATCTGTATAAGCAGAAGATCCACCTCTGCCCCCCCATTTAGAGTCATAACATTCTGTGTCGGTAAATGCTGCAACATTTTCTGTGATGTCCTTAATACGATACAAGATGTTAAGTACACCAAGTCTCTCCTCCGAAAGCTGCATTCTCCTTTTGTCTTGTACTTTTCTAAAAAGACTGAATGACCACTCGACCAAAGCAGATGTAACTGGCACGGCAAGTGCACGCATCATAACACTGGACAATACTGGAAGTGTTTGCATCTCACTTTTCTAGCAGTCCTTAATATATTGGTAGAAGTCCTGTTCAAATTCTTCGGCCTTGCAATTGAAAGTATTTATGATTCAGTTAGCATACTGGGAAACATCCTTTGAAAGCTGCAACTTAATAAATGCGTCAAAATGTCTGCAATTTTCAAATAGTGAGCTTGCACTGTAGAGGCCATCTGGTACACTGCAGCTCAGTGTGGCGTTAAGCTTACTTTTAAAATTTTTAGCAAAGGCATGCATTGCCGCTGACAGAGATTGCCTTTTGGAGCCCACAGATTTTAAATCTACTTATTTTAAGGATGTTTTTACTTCGGATGCCACATTCAAATCGCAGTTATGGAGCATGTCAATTCTGTGTATGAGTGGTGCTTTCGACTCCATTTTTAAATGTACCTCTTGAAGTTTTCCTAGAAAACCGCACATAAAGGCTAGCTTGCAGTACAGTTCTCTTTGGCCAAGATTGTCAGTCACAAGCCAACAGAGTTTTGATGCTTTTTTTGGACTGTGGCTCTACATCCTCATTTATTAAAAAAAATCACAACCACTATCCAGTGAGCATGAATAACTTGTGCTGCCTTGAGCCATAAAAACCACCAACACGAGGGGGATCCCTCATGCTTGAAGGTAATACACCAGCATTAGCACAAACTTTGAAAAAGGCTCACCTTTGTTAGTTGACACTTTTAAACAGAGCTGGGAAGTGAACAACAATCTCATTCAAATCTGCAAACTCATCACTTTTAAGAGGGTGGTCAACAGCAATGTGCTATGCATGGTATGTGTAGCAAATGGGGGGTAAATATATTTCAGATATTTAATCAATCGCTGCATACACATGGCAGAGTCAGTGTTAATTGAAATACAGTCCAACTATGACAACGAATAGTCTCTTATCATATCATGTAGTAGGTTAGAGATTACTCCAGCATTGCACTGTAAAACCACAGTAGATTTCAGAAGCAGACAGTTAATGGCTCTGTTTTTACCACTGTAAAATACACCATGAACATTTATTGCTGGAAGATATGCCAGCTCTGGGGTCTTGTCAACTACTCGGGAGAATTGCTCACTAGATAGAAGCTCATTCACTGCTGATTTGTGGTGTAAAAAAATTTCAGAAAGATATTTTTCTTCTAGTTGCCTTCACTTCGGGCAGGTTCGAGCTGCTGGTGCATATTTCTGAAGGACAGCCATTAGGTAACTGGGGCCCCTGGCAGCGTTCATGGGAATAGCCTCGTAGCATAAAGCCCACATCAGATCATGGGGGAAAGTTGGCTGCCTCTTCTTATTTCTGCTGCATACGTCCCATGAATGATTCCACAGAGGGCTGGAGATCATTTCCTGAACAACCTTTAGTCTCTGGTGATATTATTGCTGAGATGCTCTGTGATGCACTTCACTTGACCAGAAACTTCAGTTTTATATATCTTGCATCTCAGAATGTTGATTGTTTCCCCTATGCCATTCTTTTTAACTGTCTTTAATTTGAGATCTGGGAGCTCGCTACAGTACTTGTCAGCACACTCATCTGCGACCCATCATGAAACACAGAGATAGTCAGGATTAGGCAGTTACTGGACTGACGGTAGGCAAACAAGATATATAGGCTGGGAATGTGGTTAATTAAGCTATTAAGAACTGTAAAGCGCTCACAGGAATGCAGTACCTGTCTAGCAGGTACAAAAAGACACAAACGGCTGTATTGTGTCAAATGCTATTTACTTTTCATTGGTCTGGAGAGACTGCTAACACACCAACACTGTGAGGGATAAAACTAATTATGTGACTGTAATTAATGTCTATATTTTTCTGTCGAAAGAAGGTATTTTGAAAAAAATCAACAGTAATAAGACAGAATTTTATTTTTGTCGAAAACTGCCAAGCCTAGTTATGACCATTCGTTGCAATTTTGCTACACACACTCGTAACTCTGGAAACTTAATAGACTTTGACCCCAAATTTTCAACATAGACTTCTTATTACCTCAGATCACGGAAGACTAGGTTTGCTGGCCAAGGCATCTAGCTTCACCTGAGCTATTTCCTTCTAGGTTGCTTGAAAGGACAGAGCAAAGAACCTTACCAGAGCAAGGGAAAGGATTAAGACTTCTTTTTGCTAGGCAGATTTACTGTGTGTTGTTATTTTTATTTTGTACTCACAGGGATTGTTACTATTTGTTGCTAACATTTCATTGCTTTATTTTTCTCTGATTCAAATTGTTGTTGCTGGTTATACCTTCTGCTGCATTATTACAAGGTGTGCCAACAGGTGTGTGCTGTAATCTTCTGATTCAAATTGTCTTTTGCAAGGTATATCTTCTGTTACTGCTTTATTTTTCTCTGTAGCAAAGTGTTTCTTACAGGGTATATCTTCTGTGAAATTATTACAGGTAGTGCTTTACAGGTTTACAGTTTTATCTATCATTAGGATAAGTTTTCAGGGTTACTGCATTTGTTGCCGACTGACTGTTTCTGCTCTTACCTCCTTGTTTATTTTGTCTGTGGTTCTTCTTTTTCAGCTGGGGAAGGGCCCAGCCACCTATCCCCATCTCCAACCACCCCACACTACACTCCTTTTATAGGGTAGCACAATCGTGACATTTCCTGTGGCAAAGCAGGAAGGGGCAGATCAGTGGGGTATCCACACTGTGACCTCATTTACAGGGGCACTACTAATTTAACTTGTTATAACAAGTAATACACAAACAAAACACAAAATCAAACTTTTGCTTTCATTTTTTTCCTTCTAATTATTCTGACCAAGTTATAAACCCAGCAACTTATCTGGAATGGATATCATTAACTGCAGGTACTGCAGAACACTTTTCAGAAGGGCAGTTTTACAGGATTGAGGACACTGTCCTACATGCTGGGCCACTGGAGATCTTAGGGCTCAGCTCCAGGCAGCATGGGCAGAGATTGTGGACCTCAAATTTTATATTCAAGATGAAATATATTATAAGAACCACCCGCCATTTCCCCAACATGCAACAGAAGCACCTTGACCGCAGAGTGTAGTTGGTCTGGGAGGTTGGCAGGTGGTTAGGAGGGGCAAATCGGGTGCCCCATCACTCAATTGCTCTCCAACATATTACCTCCACAAACCATATAAAAACTACAAACAGGTATCTGCCTCTATCTCTGAAATCAAACAAAGTGGCAGAGGACACTGCAGAGCAGGACACTGCAGCACAGAAGCTAGCACAACACAACTCACCCAAAACAGGAACCAAAACAAAAAAAGCAAAAGGGAAATCCAAAAAGCTTCTGATCCTAGGAGACTCCATGATTCGGGGAGTTGATACCCATCTCCAGCCAGGGGTAATGGTCAGATGTCTCCCAGGCACATCAGCATGGAGAGACACTGACCGCATTGCTAAAATTTTTCAGGAAGCAGGGGAAAACACTGACGTCCTGGTACAAATAGGGACTAATGATCTAGCCAGCCGGTCAGTTGTGGAGACCAAGGAACACCTGACCAGGCTGGGTGACAAACTATCATCCATTTCATCAGACATCTCCTTCTCTGAGATGCTGCCAGTCTGGGAGGGGGGAACAGATGGATGGAAGGTCAGAGAAGGGGAGATAGGGGAGCTAAACATGTTGCTCAAGGGCTGGTGCCAGTAAGAAGGACACAAATTTGTAGGGAACTGGCAACACTTTTGGGAGTGAAGGTTCTTTAAATTTGATGGACTGCATCTGACTAAGGAGGGAGTCAGTGCATTGGGGCAGAAGTTTGACGTCTTTGCAGAATATTTAAACTAACAAATGGGGAGAGGGGTGCAGCACCCCATACATCAAATGGGAAGAACACCCCTCCCCCCTCAGCTAGTGGTCAAACAGGAGTTCAGCAAGTTTGCAGTTCATTTGCATCACCAGGTAAGGAAAAAGGTCCAGCTTCCCACACAATGCACAGGGGAAATGCCAGACCTCACCCAACAACTAACACACCAAAACCTGGCCAATGGAAAATCATGTATACAAATGCTCGCAGTCTGGGAAACAAGATCTCAGGCCTGCAGGCAATAATGACAGAGGCTAAACTGGATATAGTAGCAATTAGTGAGACGTGGTTTACCAGTAACCACACTTGGGAGACTTCAGTACCTGGCTATGTATTGTTCAGAAGAGACCGAGGTGCAAAAAGGACGGGGGAGTGGCCCTGCATGTCAATGAAAATATCAAAGCTACAGAAATTCAGAACACACACAAGGAGCCAGAAGAACTGTGGGTCAGCCTGGAAACAGGAAATGGAACAGCCATACAGGCCCCCAGACTAGGCGGAGGGCACAGACACATTACTGTTAGAAGATATACTAAACATGACAGCTAAAGGGGAGGTTCTGATAATGGAAGACTTCAACATGCCAGATACAGATTGGTCAATATCAGCAGGAACATCTGCCAGAACTAGACACATGATGGATTCCCTGCAGGGGGAAGGCCTCAAACAACTGGTACAACAACCAACAAGAGACAGGGCTATCCTAGATCTAGTACTGACTAATAGGGAAAGGATCACAGATCTCTAGGTAGAAGGTCACCTGGGGGCCAGTGACCATCACATGGTATGGTTCAATCTGGCCACTACAACTAAATCATCCCATTCCAAGGCAAAAATATGGGACTTTAAAGGAGCTGACTTTGATAAGATGGCCATCAGAGTTAAGCTAGCCATGGCAAAAAGAAATACAGGGAAGGGGGTACAGGCAAAGTGGGCAAGCATTAAGGATGCAATACTTGAAGCAACATCTCACTGTGTTAGAGAGAAAAGGAAGTGCAAAAGAAGAAGGAAACCACCTTGGTTCTCAAAAACAGTAGCCAAAAAGGTCAAACCCAAAAGGCTGGCCTTCAGGAAATATAAGGGAACGCAACAGGATGAAGATAGGGAGGCATATCAAACTTCCCTAAGGGAAGCAGAGAAGGTAGTAACGCAGGCAAAGGCCCAAACTGAGGAAACACTAGCACAGACAGTGAAAGAAGGTGACAAGACTTTCTATAGATACATAAGTGAAAGAAGAAAGTCCAGAGGGGGTATTGCTAAGATCAAAGGAGATAAGGGGGCGTGTGAGGAGGAGGATCATATAAAAGCATCTATCCTAAATAGATACTTCTGCTCAGTATTTACTGAAGAGAAGGTAGGGCAGGGCCCACAGCTCAGCACCATGGACACAGGGGAGAGGGACATAAGCACTAGTCACTTCACAAAAGAAAGGGTCCTACAAGAGCTCGATAAGCTCAGGGAGGACAAGGCAATGAGACCTGATGGCATACATCCCACGGTACTAAAGGAGCTAAGGGTGGAACTAGCAGAGCCATTAGCAGAACTGTTTAGTGAGTCTCTGAGCACAGGAGAGGTCCCAGAAGACTGGAGAAGGGCTCGTGTGGGGAGGAGGCAGGGAACTACAGACCAGTCAGTCTTACCTCAGCAGTGGGCAAGATTATGGAGGCACTCCTTAAGGAAAGGATAGTGCAACACCTGGAATCAATAGAAGCACAGGATCCAAGACAGTATGGGTTTACAAAAGGAAGGTCCTGTCAAGCTAATCTCATAGATTTCTTTGGGTAACCAGAGTGGTGGACCAAGGGGGAGCAGCTGATGTCGCCTACCTTGACTTCAGCAAAGCTTTCGATACTGTTCCACACAGAAGATTGATAAATAAGCTTGGTAGGCTCGGGGTGGGTCAGAAGTTGTTCAGCTGGGTGGCAAACTGGTTGACGGACAGAAAACAGAGAGAGTGGTGGTAAGCGGTATACAGTCAGAAGAGATGCAAGTCACAAGTGGGTACCTCAGGATCAGTCTAGGGCCAGTCCTCTTCAATATCTTCATCAGTGACATTGCAGATGGACTGGAGGGTAAGGTTTGTCTGTTTGCAGATGACACCAAGATCTGCAACAGAGTAGATGATCCAGATGGGGTGGGCAGAATGAGAAGAGATCTGGATAAACTAGCAAAATGGTTGGAAGAGTGGCAACTGGGATTTAAAGCAAAGAAGTGCAAGATCATGCACATAGGGAAGAGAAACCGATGACCTGATATCATCCAAGCAGATCACTAAAGCAGTAGGTAAGGCTAGGGGGATGTTAGGGTGTATTAGTAGGGGTATCACAAGTCGGAAGAGGGAGGTAATAATCCCTCTTTACAAGACACTGGTTAGGCCCCATCTGGAGTACTGGAGGCCACACCTTCACAAGGACATTAACCAAATTGAGGCAGTCCAAAGAAGGGCAATCAAAATGGTGCAGGGACTGCAACACAAAAAAATATGAGAACAGATTAACGGAGCTCAATATGTATACCCTAGAGCAAAGGAGGGAGAGAGGTGATATGATCAACACATTCAAACACCTTAAGGGCATTAACAAGGTGAAAGAGTCTAACATTTTTCAATATAAGAAAAATAGCAGGACAAGAGGATACAACATGAGATTAGAGGGAGGTCAATTAAGGGGTAATGTGAGGAAGTTCTTTTTCACAGAAAGGGTGGTGGATGCATGAAACGGCCTACCTCAGGAAGTGGTGGATATGAATACAGTGCAGGTCTTCAAACAGGAGTGGGATAGGTATAAGGGAGCAATACAAATGAGTATGACTAGTTAGGCCATTGACAGAGCAAATGCTGATGGCACATTTATAAGGCAGAAAAATAAATGGGCAGACTGGATGGGCCTTGCGGTCCTTATCTGCCATCAACTTCTATGTTTCTATGTATATCACAGCTGTCATTTTTCAAATCCTAGTCAAAATGCGTTTTCGCATCTGTGGCGTGGAATGGTGTTGAATTACATTTTGGCAGAGATTCAGCATTTTTCTGTAACAGGTAAGGTGGAGCAATATGATGGCTATGCTAGGAATTTAGTCACTGTTATCCTATAAATGGAAGAGCAGGGCCCTTCAACAGCAATATGCATCTATGGAGAGATGGGATCATAGGGCCTGAAGGGCATCGCACTCCCACAGAAAAATAAGAATACGATTACACTATTTCAAAAAGTAAGGACATTCTTTGCAAAAAAACTACATTAATACATCAGTTTGGGTTATCAAACTGTAAAAGGAGGGAAATATGATCGTTAGTGTTTCCAACCCTAACACCCCACCCCCACCCTGCACCCGCCAACAGGTGCCAGGTGTGCCTTGGGATTGTCAGCCCTACCACTCTCCCTAGTCTCATATACTGTACCCATCTCAGCTTATTTAGTTATGGAATGGGGTGAGTGTTAGGGCTGATGACCCCCAGGAACACCGCAGACGCCTGTTGGTGTGTGCAAATGTTAACATCATATTTCCCTCCTTTTTATGCTTTGATATCAACCCTAACTGATGCATTAACATACATACACACCTGAGCTACTGGATGGACCCTAGTGGTACTGACGATAATCATATAACTAGGTTAACTAAAAAGTAAGAGTAAGAGTTGGCCTACTGTACAAGCTTAGAAAGTACAGTTACGTAAGAACTTACCGTAACAGCAGATCTTTGAGAGAGGCTCTTGCAGTAGGCAATGACCTTGAGGACTGCACCCCCTGGCGTCAGGACCACACGGAAACTTTAGCTAGCAGTGTCTGATGGGGGACCGCCCACCTGACATCACGTGACCAACATAAGCATGACCTATAGTGGGTGGTCCCCACACCCGCCTTCCAGTTCTCCTGCCGGAGACCTCCAAGGAGAAGCAACAGAAGAATGGAAAAGAGGCTCCTGGAGCCCAGAATGAGCTCACAGAGAAAGAGCAACAAAGAAAAAATGTGGGGGACGGAGGGAGGGGAAAAAGGTTACCTACTGCAAGAGCCTCTCTCAAAGATCTACTGCTACAGTAAGTTCTTACATAACTGTACTACCTTACTTCGAGAGAAACATAGAAGTTGACAGCAGATAAGGACTGCAAGGCCCATCCAGTCTGCCCATTTCTTTTTCTACCTTATAAATGTGCCATCGGCCTGTCTATTCATACTCATCTGTATTGCTCCCTTATGCCTATCCCATGCCTGTTTGAAGCCCTGCACTGTATTCATAGCCACCACTTCCTGAGGTAGTCCATTCCATGCATCCACCACCTTTTCTGTGAAAAAGAATTTCCTCACATTCCCCCTTAATCGGCCTCCCTCTAATCTCATGCTGTGTCCTCTTGTCCTGCTATTTTTCTTATATTTAAACATGTTAGGCTCTTTCACCTTGTTAATGCCCTTAAGGTGTTTGAATGTCTGATCATATCACCTCTTTCCCTCCTTTGCTCAAGGGTATACATATTTAGCTCCATTAATCTGTCCTCATATGTCTTCTGATGCAGTCCCTGCACCATTTTGGTTGCTCTTTTCTGGACTGCCTCAATTTGGTTAATGTCCTTGTGAAGGTGTGGCCTCCAGTACTGCATGCAGTACTCCAGATGGGGCCTAACCAGTGTCTTGTAAAGAGGGATTATTACCTCCCTTTAACGACTTGTGATACCCCTACTAATACACCTTAACATCACCCTAGCCTTACCTGCTGCTTTAGAGGTCTGCTTGGATGATTTCAGGTCATCGTGATGATGATGCCCAAGTCTCTTTCTTTGTGACTGTAGCAACTCCTCCCAGCCTATAGGTGGCTTCAGGGTTTCTCTTCCTATGTGCATGATCTTTCACTTCTTGCATTAAATCCCAGTTGCCACTCTTCTGACCATTTTGCTAGTTTATCCAGATCTCTTCTCATTTGCCCACCCCATCTGGATCATCTACTCTGTTGCAGATCTTGGTGCCATCTGCAAACAGACAAGCTTTACCCTCTAGTCCATCTGCAATGTCACTAATGAAGATATTGAAGATGTCCCAATCCGAGCCTACCCAGCTTATTTATCAATCTTCTATGTGGAACAGTGTCAAAAGCTTTGCTGAAGTCAAGGTAGGCGACATCAACCGCTCCCCCTTGGTCCACCACTCTGGTTACCCAGTCAAAGAAATCTATGAGATTAGTTTGACAGGACCTTCCTTTTGTAAACCCATGCTGTCTTGGATCCTGTGCCCCTATGGATTCCAGGTGATGCACTATCCTTTCTTTAAGGACTGCCTCCAAAATCTTGCCCACTACTGAGGTAAGACTGACTGGTCTGTAGTTCCCTGCCTCCTCCCTGCTACCACTCTTGTGGAGCGGGATCACATGAACCCTTCTCCAGTCTTCTGGGACCTCTCCTGTGCTCAGAGACTCACTAAACAGTTCTGCTAATGGCTCTGCTAGTTCCACCCTTAGCTCCTTAAGTACCCTGGGATGTATGCCATCAGGTCTCATTGCCTTGTCCACCCTGAGCTTAGCGAGCTCTTGTAGGACCCTTTCTTTTGTGAAGGGAGTAGTGCTCACCTCCCTCCTCCCTGTGTCCATGGTGCTGAGCTGTGGGCCCTGCCCTACCTTCTCTTCAGTAAATACTGAGCAGAAGTATCTATTTAGGATAGATGCTTTTATATGATCCTCCTCCTCAGATGCCCCCTTTTCTCCTTTGAGCTTAGCAATACCCCCTCTGGACTTTCTTCTTTCACTAATGTATCTATAGAAAGTCTTGTCACCTTCTTTTACTGTTTGTGCTACTGTTTCCTCAGTTTGGGACTTTGACTGCCTTCCCTGCTTCCCTTAGGGCAGTTTGGCATGCCTCCCTATCTTCATCCCGCTGTGTTCCCTTATAGTTCCTGAAGGCCAGCCTTTTGGTTCTGACCTTTTCTGCTACTGTATTTGAGAACCAAAGTGGTTTCCTTCTTCTTTTGCACTTCCTTTTCTATCTAATACAATGGGATGTTGCTTCAAGTATTGCATCCTTAATGCTTGCCCACTTTGCCTGTAACCCCTCACCTGTGTTTCTTTTTGCCAGGGCTAGCTTAACTCTGTTGGCCATCTTATCAAAGTCAGCTCCTCTGAAGTCCCATATTTTTACCTTGTAATGGGATGATTTAGATGTAGTGGCCAAATTGAACCATACTATGTGATGGTCACTGGCCCCCAGGTGACCTTCTACCAGGAGATCTGTGATCCCTTCCCTGTTAGTCAGTACTAGATCTAGGATAGCCCTGCCTCTTGTGGGTTGTTGTACCAGTTGTTTGAGGCCCTCCCCCTGCAGGGAATCCACCATGTGTCTAGTTCTGGCAGATGTTCCTGCCGGTATTGACCAATCTGTATCCGCATGTTGAAGTCTCCATTATCAGAACCTCCCCTTTAGCCGTCATGTTTTGTATATCTTCTAACAGTAATATGTCTATGTCCTCCCTCTGGTCTGGGGGCCTGTAGACAACACCAGTTTTTATGGCTGTCCCATTTCCTGTTTCCAGGGTGACCCACAGTTCTTCTGGCTCCTTATGTGTATTCTGAATTTCTGTAGCTCTGATATTTTCATGGACATACAGGGCCCTCCACCACCCCCTTTTGCACCTCGGTCTCTTCTGAACAGTACATAGCCAGGTACTGAAGTCTCCCAAGCGTGGTTACTGGTAAACCATGTCTCACTAATTGCTACTATGTCCAGTTTAGCCTCTGACATTATTGCCTGCAGGTCTGGGATCTTACTTCCCAGGCTGTGAGCATTTGTGTACATGATTTTCCATTGGCCAGATTTCGGTGCATTAGTTGGGTGAAGTTTGGCATTTCCCCTGTACGTCGTATGGGTAGACAGACCTTTTTTCTTACCTGGAAATGCAAATGAACTACAAACATGCTGAATCCCTGTTTGACCACTAGCTGAGGGGGGAGGGGTGTTCTTCCCATTCGACGTATGGGGTGCTGCACCCCTCTCCCCATGGTTCTTGCAGTAGGTAATAACCTTGAGGACAGAGTCCCAAGCAGTGTGAATCAGAAGAAAAACTGAAACACTGGATGTAGGAATGAAACTGCAAAAGGCTAGGGCAAAGCATGCCCTGTGCCTAGAGGCAATGTCCAAACTGTAATGTTTTGTAAAAGTTTGGACAGAACTCCAAGTAGCCATGGCACAGATGTCAGTGGCTTACACATTCCTGAAAAAAGCAGTAGAGAAGCCATGCTTCTGGTAGAATGCCCCTTAACCTCCCCCGAGAGAGTTTTACCATATTTCTAGTAACAGAAAATTATAGTTTGCCAACCATTTGGACAAACATTGGTTGGAAGCTGTATCACCTTCTCTCTTGGGTGCAAAAGAAACAAAAAGTTGGTCCGATTTCCAGACAGACTGTGAACTGTTAGTGTAATAATGCAGGATTCTATGAATGTCCAGTGTGTGGAGAATCGCTTCCCCCTGGTTAGAATGCTTGGGATAATACACTGGGAGTTGAATCGACTGGTTCAATGTAAACTCCAAAACCACTTTTGGTAAGAACTGAGGGTTGGTACGAAGAGCCACCCTGGTCTTTATGAAAAATTAAATAAGGTTCCTAATAAATCAGGGCCTGAAATTCGGAAATGCTTCGAGCAGTGACTGCCACTAAAAAGAGCGCTTTCCAGGACAAGTAGTGCATATCGCGGGAACCAGTCAGTTCAAATGGTAAATTTTTCCCAAACAAAATTAAGGTCCCAAGGTGGCACGGGGCTGTGTACCGTGGGTTTTAGATGGAGGATTCCCTTGAGGAAGGTTTTGGAAACCTCCAGCTGAGTCAGAGTTTTGCCCTCCACCAGAAAGTGGTAGGCAGAAACAGCAGACAGGTGTACCTTCAGAGACGAGTAGCTCAGGCCTAGGTCATTGAGGTGCAGGAGATATTCCATGACGTGAGGAACTGGACATGAAAAGGGGTCTCAACCCTTTGAGGTGACCCAAATGGAGAAACGTTTCCATTTCATGGCATAGCTAGTTCTTGCAGAAGGTTTTCTAGCCTCTAGCAGGACCTGTGCCACTCTGGTAGAGACTCCGAATCATGAAACAGCTACATCCTGAGGTGCCACGCATAAAGATAAAGGGATTTCAGCCCTGGATGAACAAGCTTGCCCCTCTCCTGGGTCAGGAGAGCATGACAGAGGGGCAGGGGAACAGAAGGTCCACTACCAGCTGCTGAAGAAGTGGAAACCAAACTTGGCGAGGCCAGAATGGGGCTATCAGAACCATGTGGGCCCCCTTCCACTTGAAGACTGAGCAGCACCCTCTGCAGGACTGGAAAGGGAGGGAAGGCATACAAAAACCTCCCTGTCCAGCAAAGAGATAGCAGGTTTTGCCAAAAACACCATTCATGGGAGTGAGTGAGCAAAACTTGGGTAGTTTTGCATTGTATGGAGAGCTGAAGAGATCTAGATCTGACCGACCCCATAGGTCAAAGATGTGGTGAACCACCTCTTGCTTGAGCTCCTACTCCTAGGTGCTTACTCTGGTGTGGCTGAGACTGTCCGCTAGGACATTTTGTATGCCTGGAAAGTGAACTGCCATGAGGTGAATCTGATGCAGAACTACCCAGTTCCACACCCGCATCGCCTCCCTGCAAAGGGCGTATGAGCAAGTGCCTCCTTGCCTGTTGAGGTACCAGACAACACACGTGTTGTCAGACTGGACTAATAGTGTGCCCCAGTGAAACAGGTGCTGGAAGGCCTGAAGACCATACAGCACCGCTCTCATCTCCAACACCTTTATGTGCAGAGAAAGCTCTGACTGGGACCACAGATCCTGAGTTTTGTGGTCCTCAAGGTGAGCACCCCAACCCATCTCTGATGCGTCTGTGGCCAGGGTCTGGGTGGGAGGAGAGGACTGGAAGGGAACCCCTTTGGTGAGATCCTGCGACCATAAGAGAGTCCGCTGCATCAAATTGGAGACCATGACTAAGTGGTTCAGGTCATCCAGCTCCTGACCCCATTGTGCCCAGAGTGTCCACTGCAAAATCCGCATGTACAGCCTGGCTAAAGGAGCAGTGGGGATGGCCAATGCTATAAGTCCCAGCAGTTGGAGGATTGACCTGGCTGAGACCTTTCTGCTGGAGGCCACCGAACAAGCCTGCCCCTGCAAGGTTTCCACCCTGTCTAAGGGGAGGAAATCCATACCCTGTACTGTGTCCATCATTGCTCCACTAAACTGGAGATGCTGTGAAGGAGCGAGTTGGGATTTTGGAAGGTTTGCAGTGATCCCAACCTGTGTAAAGAGATCCAGGGTAGCTGAAAGGGAGAATTCCAGTTGTTCCCTCGACGGGGCTGACAAGAGGCAGTCGTTGAGGTAGGGGAACACACAGTGCCCCTGAAGCCTCAGGGCAACTGCCACAACCACCAGGCACTTGATAAAAGCCCAGGGTGCTGAGGACAGACCAAAGTGGAGGGCCTTGAATTGGTAATGGTCCCCTTGAGAGGCAAAACAGAGGTAGGGGCAATGGGCCTGAAAAATTGGAATATGCAGGTAGTCATCCGGCATAACCAAAGCGCAAAGCCACTGTACCTTGTGCAGAAGGGACAGCAGACATGGGAGGGTCAACATTCAAAACCTTGTGTACTCTAGGTAGAGGTTTAGAGCACTGAGGTCCAAAATGGGACACAAGTTGCCAGTCTTTTTGGGGACCAGGAAGAAGTGGGAGTAATACCCCTTGCCTTCCAGACTGGATGGACCAAGCTGTGTTGCTTCTTTTTCTAACAGAGTCTCGATTTCCTCCCTTAGCAGAGGAATGTGCACCCTTCGATAGTGGGACACCGCTGGCAGCCTGTCTGAAGGTTTGTCTAGAAACTCCAGGATGTGGCCTTGTCCTATCAACTGAAGAACCCATGAGTCAGTGATTGTGATGCTTGGCCAGCTGGTTATGATTGTTGGAAGATATTTGTAATATAAAAATACAGTGTGTGATTGTCACAGTGCTTCCCTGGGTGCCCCCCCCCCCCAGGTTTCAGAGAAGCTACAGGATATATTAACCTGAAACCAGGAGTTAATTAAAGGACCAGAGACACTTAATTAAGGGTCTCCTGTTTTTCTGTCTTGATTAGAACTGACCCAGCTACCAGGATATAGGGTTCATAAAGTTTTATGATTCTTATAGGAAGAAAATGTTATACCACCATGGTGCTAAAAGTTATAAAATCCTTTGATATGCCTTCGGAATAGGAACTGCTCAAAATCAAAGAGAAAATGTAAATTAAGTTTTTGCTGATGTCACCTTATTTAATATACCTCCTGATAGGACATCCTGTTTGTATAAATTTTTATATTCAACAAGGAGGAGTTAGATGACTCACAGAAGTGGTGTGAGATAGGCATAGTTTAAACTAGGACGTGTGTCTGATCTTTGTGACATATCTTTTTGGACTCTTAAGAAACAAGATCTCTGATCCAACTTAAGCACTGTACAGAAGTAATACATTAGATAGAAAAAGTCTAATTGTATTGTGGTAGGAGTATATGTTTTGTATGTTACCCTTGTTCTTTTAAGTGATTGTATTCTCTTTGATATATTGTTCTGTGTTTGCATTTTTCATATTTTTATCCATTTTTTTAGTAAATATACTCTGCCAGTTGTTTTTGCATGCGACGTATAGAGGGTTAAGACTGACAAAAACTGTTCAAAAGTTTGATGGTGTTACTAGACTGGGAAAAGGTAAGAATATACTGAAGGTCTTTTATAGAGTTTTAAGGGTTCATTTTGGAAGCCTGGCTGGGTGACCCTGGCATAAGATTGTACTGTAGTCCCCGGAGAGGGTAAGAATCTGCGCCTGTACATTAGGTACGCTAGCATAAGGTTCACAATTTGAATCCCCACAGAACGTGAGACCAAAGGTGATTTGGACCCACAAGCAGACAGGAGAGTTACCCTGTCTGTTACCTGTTCACACTATTCACTCGGAGGTTAGCACTGTAGGAGAAGAGGGCTTGACTTGCTGAGTGCATTTGTGACAGACTTGGTTAGCAACGGTGTGGATAAAATTGGTAACAGAAGCTTTAACTGTTTGGTGTGTCAGCTTAATACTGTACAGCTCACTTGCAAAATAAGGCAGTGATTTATTTTTAAAAAAGGAAACAGAACTATATCATTTTGCTTACAGTCAAGTTCCTACCGGTTTTATTTTTTTTTCTAGTTAGAGTAGCTGTAGTTAGGGAAGAAGATGGCTTCCAACTACAGCAGGTATACTGCAGACTACTTGAGGCAGCTGTGCCAGGACAGAGGAGTCCTGCACGAGGTGAGAACCACCAAGCAGAATCTCGAGGATGCCCTGATGGCAGCAGATGCCCAGAGCACCGAGTCACATACTGTGACTGTAAAGGACCAAACCTTGGGTGTGGAGGGTCTAGCGGCCAGTGCAGTGTCCAGATCCGGTGAGGAGGGCAGCAGGGCCAGTGCAAGCGAAGGACCACAGCAGAAGGGGAAGGTCACCAGCATTCTGGAGCCAGAAGCATTCAGGCTGCAGATTGAGTTGTGCAGAATGGAGCTAGAGTTCCAGAGAGAGGCTGAGCACAAGAAGCAAGCCACAGAGGAGAAGAGGGAGAGAGAACAGGCTGACCAGGAACAGTGGGAGGCTGACCATGAAGATTGTGAGTGCCAGAGGCGACATGAACTGGAGAAGCTACGACTCCAACCACCAGCACCACAACAAATAAGTGGCTTGGGTGTAACTGGAACGACAGGACTGGGTTACAAATTAAAGGATACCTAAACAACATTTTGACAACAAACTATTCAAAAATCTGACTCCGTAGTTTACTAAAGGAAAGGCTGCTGTATTCATTAATGCTAAAACTACATTTATATAATTTACCTAAATGTGGTTCCAGAGCATTTGAATATTGTAAAATCAGCCTTCTAATTTACAAAAAAACTCTTACCTGCTTCCTAAAATGGCCGCCACATTTGTTATGTGATGACATCATTGGAGCCACAGTCAGAAAGCTATATGGCTATATAGTGCTAACTAGTTATTTTTTCCCCTTTGTATAGGATTGTTTCACCCAAATGGTCAAAACCATGTGCATTATTTTGTATAATACACATGTTAGGCTATGGTTCGGTTCATTGTGTTTATTTTAACATGCTGAAATTGTGTTTTAATCCAACTGACTTTCTCTGTAGCAAACCACAGTGCAGTACAAATCTTGAATAACTTGGTGGTCTAGTGGTTCTGGTGGATCCAAGATGCTACAGTTGGGGTGCTGGGGTGGTGTGCATGTTTAATATGCACTTTTTAACATTTTTATTAAACCTTTATATTTTCTGCTATTATTTTCTAGTACGTTTTTGACAGAACCTACAAATTTAATCCACAGTTTGAATGTAAACATTTGTACAATCAATAAATCAGACTTCTTCAACAAAGTGAAATGCAGTAGCAGCAGTAGCACACAAGTGCATTACTATGTGTGTGTGGGGGGTGCAACCACACCCTTCACCACCCCCTACAGCCACCACTTTTATGTAGCAAAGTTCTTGTTCAGTCCAATGTTAGAGTTCATACTTTCTCGAAACTCAAATATATGCTTGTCTCATCTTTTTTTTCCATGGGAAATAAGAAGAAGAATCAGCATTTATATAGCGGCTTTCATATACACTGTATCCCAAAGTGCTTTACAAGCAATACTAGACTGGTAGTGAAGTGACTGAATATGTAGTGGCAGCCATTTCATACATTAATATCCACACACAGCCTTGGGCAATTGCATGAACTGGTTTTATGGGAAGGGGAATGTTGGCCAGGACAACAGGGTCAGGTAGTGATCAAGGTGCTGGCAGCCCACATCTTATTTCTCACAGTAATCTGCTCATATTTCTCTCCTCTGTCTTCCCCCATTCCTGAATATAGCAGTATCTTGCAAGAGTGGCCTTCTCAGTCCCCTTCTGGTATTCATTCTTCACTATTTCTCCTCACGCCAAAAACTGGTGAGCTCATCATCCTTCTGCATCATGAATGCAAGTAGTACAGTCCACGTTTTATTTTGACATATCAAATATAAACATATCTTTCCAGTAAGTCAGGCTGATAGCAACAGGGAACAAGGGGGATGTTGGGCTTTCCTATCCTTAAAAGATCTAGGCTACCTTTGATTAGGCGCTGCTAAATGATGGGTGTGCACATCATTATGCACGTCATTTAATATTGCTTAATCATAGGTGGCTTAAATCTTGCATGGGTAGGAAAGCCTATTTTTCCACTTGTGCACTGCAGCTATCAGCTTGGCTTACCAGAAGATCATGTTTATTATTATGTAAAAATAACATGGGAGACTGTACTAACCACATTCATGATGCAGAAGGGTAGTGAACTCACCAGTTTTTGGTGTGGGGAGCAGGCGAGAAGAATGAATGTCAGAGAGGGACTGAAGAGGCCATTCCAGCAGGGTATAGCTATATTCAGGTTAGTTGAAGACATGAAGGAGGACGTTGAGCAGATCAGTGTGAGATCTGAAATGTGGGGCTGCCAACATCGTGATCACTACCTGACTGTGGATGAGAGTAGCCAGCGATGACAAATACTTCAGAGTGACAGGGCTGCACCTAAACTGTTACTTGAATTCAGTGTAGGGAGATTACCCTTGGGTGGGGGTTGTTGACATTTGTTAGGACAGTATTGAGAGAGCTGTGTATAGCTCATTCAAGATTTGGAAGGGTGGTAGCCAGCCAACTCACATTCTGGAGTAGAGCACAGAAAAGTAGTGGAGAAGTAGTGCTAGGAAGTGTACTGCGGGGTTCTGCAGATCACAGGTAAAGGAGTAGACTGACACTGGAAGTCAGGTGGATTCGCTCAAGGTATTGGTATGCCTCTCCTACTAATAATATTGTTATCCATTTTAAGTGCAGCCCTTATGAGGGCATGAACAGCAGTCTTTCTGGTGGGTCATGATGCTTTATTGCTTGGTGCTCCAGGAAGACCTACAGTAGTTGTTGGTTAATGAGGTGGGAAACAACACAACAGGGGAACTGTACATACTACCGCCACTGTGCAGAAGGGTGGTGATCCACTCAATGGTTACTGTGGGAGCAGAAGTCAAACACTGAGAATGTGGACTGGAGAGTGATTTGGGAGGCATTTTTTAACAGTGCCAGCTGATGAAGCTTATCGGTATAGGCGTGCACAACTCTCTGAGGTACAAGATTGCAATCTGAGGTATGATAATTCTCTTCATGAGACCGTAAGCACATATGCTGCACCACGCAGTACTAAGGACAGGGTATGGATGGTGGGGTGTTCAACAGAAGGCAGGCTAGATGCAGGAGGTTCACATGGAAAAAGAAAGCCTTATTTGTGGATTAACCAGAGAGCATGGGCTTTGGAACAGAACCAGACCAGAACTTTGCTCTGTGAACCTGAGCAAGTCATTACACATCCTTGTACTCCCAGTCCACACTTGTAAAGAAGCTTTCAGCTTAGTGTGCGTCTCTCCTGGTTAACAAAAAACAAAATTCAGTGCATCACATAACCACTAGATTATCAGGTAATTGAAGTGTTGTACTGTAATGCAATTTGCCAAGGAAAAACTCAGCTGGATTGCAAAACATTTTCCGCAAGTTAAAGTAAACAAAATGAACAAAATCATAGCCTAAAATGTGTACTGATCAAAATAATCCATGAGGTAATACACGGTGTTGATCATTCTGGTACAACAATTCAGAACAAAGAGGGAAATAAAAACTAGTTAGCACTATAGAAATACATGTGGGTCTCTGTCTTTGGCTCTGATGATGTCATCATGACTCATTACTTAACACACTTGGCAGACATCTTAGGGAGAAACCAAGGCTGTTTTTTGAAAGTGAAAGGATGATGTTTACATTTTTCAAAAGCTGTGGAACTGCATTTATATTAGTTATATAAATACAGTTTTAGCATAAATGTAAACATCTGCCTCTACTTTACCTTGTTATGAAGCCAGATTTTGGAGTTTGCAGTTTTAAAAAACTGCTTGTTTAGGTACCCTTTAAATTCCAAATTGATAGCTGAATTTAAAGAGGGTGAGGATATGGATGCCTTTTAAAATTCCTTTGAAAAAGTCTGTATTCAGACAAAAATTCCTAGAGGGTCTTGGAGCTTCCAGCTATCCCCGCTACTTACCAGGAAAGCTCGGGATGCATTGGGTCAAATGAACAATGAGGACAGTAATGATTACAGCAAACTCAAAGATGCACTTTTAAAAAAGTTTGATTTACCTGCAGAAGCATACAGAGCTAAATTCCGTAAGCTCAGAAGAAAACCCTGATTTGAGCTACGAGGAGCTAGTCACGATAACGACGTCAGTTTTTAAAACGTTGGTGGGAAGGAAATGAAGCAAACTCTGTAGATAAAATTGAAAATGCTATTTTGTTAGAACAGTTTTTTGGGGCATGCCCAGCAGAGCTGAAAACCTGCCTAGAGGACCGAGATGGCAAAACAGTGCAAGAGGCTGCTGAACTCTCGGACCGCTATGCCAAGAGCAGACCTGCTCTGAGAGCGAATGGGGCAGGGGTGGCAGCGCAGAAAGGGAAAAGCATGCCTTCAGGGCAGGTAAAACCCTCACTGCATCCACCGAAACCAGTGAGCCCCAGGTTTCAAAGAAAAGAGTTCTCGGAGAAAAGAAACAAATGTTGGACTTAAAGAAACTGGGCATATTGCCAGACAGTGGCCCAAAAGGACAAGAAATATGCCACATGGGGCTAGGAAAGAAGTGGGTTGTTTATGTGTCCCTGGAAGCATGCCTGTGAACATGAGGGAATACATTCTCCCAGTCATGGTGAATGGTGTACAGACACAAGGGTTAAGTGACACAGGGGCATCCCTGACATTGGTAAAAGGGGATCTGGTAAAGCCTGGTCAGCTTATACCCAATGGATTTTTAACTGTACAAGACTTTACTGGTGAGGAGAAAACACTGCCACTCGCTAGTGTTCTTCTAGACAGGGGTGAAACTGGGGGAACTGTGCAACAGGTAGCTGTAGCCAAAACTTTAGCAGTTGATGTCATCCTTGGCAACAATCTCAAACAGGGGATGGTGTGTGCAGTTACCCGTAGCCAAGCGGGACAGGGAAACTAGTTCCCTGGACCCCACAGAAGCCATTGTGGAAACCACTGGGAGGCTGGTTCCCCAGCCTGTGTCTCCTGATATGGAGATTAATGAAAAGGGGGTAGAAATGTCCCCAGTAGCAGTTAACCACACAGCTACAGAGGGTTACTCCGAAGAAGGAGGAGTGACCCATTGTCAGAGGGTTAGGGATGACAGTGATCCTGAGTGCATTGATGCTAGTGCTAGGGGCCCTAGTTTAGAGACTGAAGGGGACCTGTCCCATGCCTTGGGAGTGTGTGTAAGAAGTTTGCAGCTGCTCAGAAAAGTGACCCTAGTCTACAGAAGCTGAGAGCTTGGGCAGACTCTGACAGAGCACAGGGAGGTGATGGCAAACATAAGGCTTACTGGGAAAATGGACTGATGTATACTCAGGATGCTAAGACAGAGGGAGGGGTGATAGGCAGGCTGCTTGTCATTCCCCAGGGATATCGTAAGCAGTTGTTCAAGATTGCACACGATATTCCCTTGCCGGTCATCTGGGAATCACGCGTACTACGCAGCGGTCGGCTCAGAATTTCTACTGGCCAAACTTCACCCAGCAGGTGAAAGAGTATAGCAGGTCTTGCCACCAGTGCCAAGAAATAGGGAAGGCAGGTAAGAAAATCCAAGCCTCCCTAATTCAATTGCCCATAGTGGAGGAACCATTCCAGAGAGTGGGAATGGATATTGTGGGGCTTGTAAATAACCCCAGCTCCTCCGGGAAGAGGTTCATCCTGACTGTGGTGGATTATGCCACCCCGGTATCCTGAGGCAATCGCCCTATTCTCACTGAGGACAGAAAGTGGCAGATGCCTTACTTGGGATTTTCTTCTGTGTTGGGTTTCTGCAGGAGGTGATCATCGATCGAGGGGGTTACTTCATGTCGGACCTGATGAAATATTTGTGGGAGAAGTGTGTGGTGGTGCAGAGGCGCACAACACCTTATCACCCACAAGCCAATGGGCTTGTGGAAAGATTTAACGGTACCCTGAAGTCAATTTTCAAAGCATTTGCGGAACAGCATGGGAGGGACTGGGAGAAATACCTTCCCCACCTGTTGTTTGCATACAGGGAGGTGTCCCAAGAGTTGACAGGATTTTCCCCCTTCGAGCTCTTATATGGATGCCGGGTACTTGGGCCCCTAGACTTGATTCAGGAGGACTGGGAAGGCAAGCACACCACCCACGGCTCTCCCATAGTGGATTATGTCCTTAGGTTTAGGGAAAGGCTGAAAGAGCTTACGGGGACAGCCCAGAGCAATCTGGCAGCTGCCCAACAGAAACAAAAAGTGTGGTATGACTGCAGAGCCAGAGTTCGCTCATACATAGTGGGTCAGGAAGTCATGGTCCTTATTCCGGTCCGGAAAGACAAGCTGCAGGCTGAGTGGGCAGGACCATACAAAGTAGTTAGAAAGGTAAATGACATGAACTATATCATAGAGTTAACTGACAGAAGACAAACAGAAAGAATGTACCTTGTCAACATGATGAAGCGATATGCTACTAGGGCTGACATGGTGTTTGCAGCATGTATTCCTGGAGAGGGGACGGACGAAGGAGATCACCTTCTGGACTTGCTGAAAGAAAGCAAGTGGGATTCCTCTGTGGAGGCAGTTAAATTGTCTCCCCAGCTGGCCCCAGACAAGATCCAGGAAGTAAGGGAGGTTTTAGCAGACCTTGCCCCACTGTTTAGCGCCAAGCCTCGACTAATCCTCGTAGCGACGCATGATGTGGAGACAGGGACACAGATGTCCATATGGTGGATAGCATATCAGGTGTCAGAGGATGTCCAAAAGGACATTAGGAGGGAGGTGGAGGAAATGCTGGATTTAGGGGTAATCCAGAGATCCCACAGCCCCTGGGCCTCATCTGCAGTCCTTGTGCCCAAGCCAGATGACTCTACTCATTTCTGTGTGGACTATTGTGGACTGAATGCAGTCATGAAGTCAAGACGCCCCGGACGGTGAACTCCTGGACAAGTTGGGAGGGGCGACATACCTTACAACTACTGACCTAATAAAGGGGTATTGGCAGGTCGAGTTAAGTGACAGAGCAAGGGAGAGGTCAGCCTTCATCACCCCGATAGGCTTATTTGAATTTAAAGTAATGCCTTCCGGAATGAAAAATGCCCCGGCCACTTTCCAAAGGTTGGTGAACCAGGTGTTGAATGGTACTGAGGAGTACGCCATGGCATACCTGGATGACACTGCCATCTTTAGTGACAACTGGGAGAAACACCTGTCCCACCTTAGGGAAGTGCTGGGCAGGATACAGACTGCTGGGCTCAATGTCAAAGCTGAGACGTGCCAGGTGGCCATGGCTGAAGTGGCATATCTCGGGCATATCGTAGGCTGGGGACAGCTCCGTCCTAACCAAGTAAAAATAGAGGTGATCAAGGCATGGCCCAGACCAGAAATGCAGAAGCAGGTCAGGAGTTTTCTAGGGACAGCAGGGTACTATAAGAAATCTGTACCCAATTACAGTGCCCTGGCTGCTCACCTATCTGACCTGGTAAAGAAAAAGATGCCCACGAAAATTACCTGGGAACCAGCCTGTGAAAAAGCCTTTACCAGACTGAAGGAAGCACTGTGCAGTGCTCCTGTATTGACAAGTCCTGACTATAGCAGACCCTTTATAGTCCAGACTGACGTCTCAGACGTGAGTATTGGGGCAGTACTGAGTCAGACATCCAACCAAGGGAAAGATCACCCTGTAGTGCACCTGAGTAAAAAGTTACTTCCTAGGGAGCAGACTTACTCTACTGTGGAAAAAGAGTGTCTTGCCATAGTGTGGGCCCTAAAGAAGTTGGAGCCATACTTATATGGGCAGCATTTTGAGGTACAAATTGACCACAACCCCCTGGTTTGGCTGACAATAATGGTAGACTAAATAGATGGAGTCTTGCCTTGCAAGGGTATGACATGACAATCTTACATAGAGCTGGAGCGACCAATCAGAACAAAGATGGCTTGTCGCGTCTGTATGAGGTGTGAACGGACTTGTGGAGCTCATCCCATGCAGGAGATACAGCCCCAAATTCAGTCTAGGTGGGGAGGATTTTGACGCTTGGCCAGCTGGTTATGATTGTTGGAAGATATTTGTAATATAAAAATATAGTGTGTGATTGTCATAGTGCTTCCCTAGGTGCCCCCCGTTTCAGAGAAGCTACAGGATGTATTAACCTGAAACCAGGAGTTAATTAAAGGACCAGAGAGACTTAATTACGGGTCTCCAGTTTTTCTGTCTTGATTAGAACTGACCCAGCTACCAGGATATAGGGCTCATAAAGTTTCATGATTCTTATAGGAAGAACATGTTATACCACCATGGTGCTAAAAGTTATACAATCCTTTGATATGCCTTCGGAATAGGAACTGCTCAAGACCAAAGAAAAACTGTTAAGGAGTCATATTTGGGAAATGAGTTTTTGCTGATGTCACCCTATTTAATATACCTCCTGATAGGACACCCTGTTTGTATATTTTTTTATATTAAACAAGGAGGAGCTAGATGACTCACAGAAGGGGTTTAAGAGAGACAGTTTAAACTAGGACTTGTGTCTAATCTTTGTGACATATCTTCTTGGACTCTTAAGAAACAAGATCTCTGATCTAACTTAAGCACTGTACAGAGGTAGGGTAATACATTAGATAGAAAAAGTCTAATTGTATTGTGGTAGGAGTTTATGTTTTGTACTTTACCCTTGTTCTTTTAAGTGATTGTATGCAGTTTGATATATTGTTCTGTGTTTACATTTTTCATATATTTTTATCCATTTTTTTTAGTAAATATATTATTCAAAAGACTACCTGGGTGTTCTGCCAGTTCTTTTTGCATGTGACGTATGGCGGGTTAAGACAGACAAAAACTGTTCAAAAGCTTGATGGTGTCACTACACTGGGAAAAGGTAAGAATATACCTAAGGTCTTCTATAGAGTTTTAAGGGTTCATTTTGGAAGCCTGGCTGGGTGCCCCTGGCATAAGACTGTACCACAATCCCCGAAGAGGGTACGAATCTGCGCCTGTACATTGAGTATGCTAACATAAGGTTCACAGTTTGATTCCCCCCAGAACTTGAGACCAAAGGTGATTCAAACCCACAAGCAGACAGGAGAGTTAACCTGTCTGTTACATGTTCACATTACTGCACTCAGAGGTTGGTACTGTGGGAGTAGAGGGCCTGACCTGCTGAGTGCATTTCTAATAGTTACTGCCTGCCACCCTGGCAGATGACTGGTGAACCTTCCGCCCACTGGCTTCCCCGATGGACGTGGAGGAGGGGGGTGGACCATGAGCCATGCCAGTGAAAGGGGTAAGGGAAAACTGCGCCTGAGGCTCTCTGGGCCTTCGCAGGAGGGGCAGCAGTTGCTGATGGAGCCCAACATTTGGCCGTCTGCTGCTGTTTCATCTGCCACTTTACTTGGTGATGAAAAGGCTTTTTGGCCTGAAACTTGGGTTGGTACATGGTATGGACTGACCTAAGGGCCTTGCCCTTATCCTGCAGGCTGGTGATGATATCTTGTGCACCACCACCAGTGAGGACTGAACCCCTGAAGGAAGCATCCTAGATGGCTGCTTGTACGTCCTGTGACAAGCCCAACACCCACAACCATGAGAATCTCCGAAGGCTAACTGCCGTAGCAGCACCCCTAGCCGACGAGTCCACCGCATCATAGATGGCCGAGAGAGTGTCTGCGAGCCACTTTGGCAGACCTAATAAAGTCTGCCAGAATGGCCTCGACTCCGTGTCAAGAGGAGAGGTACTCGTACATCTCGGCACAGAGGACCCATTATGGGCTGCAGCAATGACCACAGAGTCTGCCTTAGGGTGGACACTGAGATGGTCGTTCCTCTCTGGTGGCCGGTAGGTCCAGTCAGCCTTCATGGTTACCGCCGGTATTGAGAAGGGCATCATCCAGATGGTGGGTGCCAGGTCCTTGTGCGGTTCCAACCGGGGTAAGGATAGGAGCTGCTTCCTGCATATCCAGATGCTCAGTCAGTGTCAGCCATTGGTGTTTTTGGGTCCTGGGCATCAGATTTCCAGTCACAGACTTCTATAATTTTCTTAAGCAGATCTGTGAAAGA
Source organism: Neoceratodus forsteri (assembly GCA_016271365.2). NCBI lineage: Eukaryota > Metazoa > Chordata > Ceratodontiformes > Ceratodontidae > Neoceratodus > Neoceratodus forsteri. Next base: position 1,049,911,543 of record CM057449.1, read on the forward strand.
GGTGTCCTCAGACAGGGATTTCAGGGATGGCTGGGGCTCTCTAATTGGACGAGTCTCAAACCCTGACACCGCCGAGGAGGAGCCCGAGTCAGGGTCTGAATCAAAGGACCAGATGTCAGGTCATGCCTGAACAGAGGTTCTGGACGCAGTCTTTCCTGCATGCGGCCTGACGTTAGCTGCATCGGAGGGCCCAGCATCAGAGGCTGCAGAGGGGTGGGTGCAAGCCTAGACAGGTGGACCCCAGGGCTCCTTGGAATCTCTCCAGGAAGACGATGGCTGTCCAGCTCTGAAACAAGTTGGGTCTTAGTCTCAGACCACCAGGACTGGAGGATAGCCCAACAGTCCGTAGGGGGTCAAAGGAGGAGCCTGTTGCTGGGGAGGCTAGTAGGCCGGTAGGCCAGTGAGTAACCCATAGGAAACCCCGGCGTCAGGTAACCCGGCATATGAAAGGAAGGCGACGGTACCAGGGCAGAGGGTAAGCTGGCACCTTCCACGGTATCTGAAACCCTGACAGGGAACAGTTCAATAGATTGTAGGTCGGGAAATGAGGTGTCGGGTAACCCGATGAAGGGTAACCTGATGGCGGATCTGATGGAGGGTACCCTGAAGGAGGACCTGACTGGGGTGGTAGCCCGACGGACAGATGGATAGTGGCACCGGCGACTATGATGGGAGACCTGGTGGTGCCCCAAAACCCAAGCCTGAAGGACCCGGGAGGACCGGATCTGATGGCAGACTGGCAGGCAGCAGACGTGTGTTGGCCTCGGATTCTCCACCAGAAAAAATGGCAGAGGGTTATGAGGGACCTCCGCGGTCAAATCCGGAGGTGAGCTTGGAAAGGCACCACCTGACAGAAGCCTCCCGTCCCCCACTCCTCTCTGGTTCTGGGAGAGCAGAGGTACTTTTTCCAATGGGAAGGAGAGGGGAGGCCTGGTGGGCGGAACCCACCGGGGAGGGCAAAGATAAATCCAGCAACTGGGTATCGGAGCCCTCGGACGACCTCTACACCAGACTGGTAGGGCGGAAGTCAGCCGAACTGATGCCCGACTTATCGTCTGTAGTAGTCGGGCAGACATCGGTCAAACTGACGCCTGACTTATCGACCTAAGCCAGGCTGGCCCCAGAGTCTCCAGAACCTGACAGCACAGCCTGGGCCAGGCACTCGGCAGGGTTACTTACAAGCGGCTTATCAGCCTCACCTGACACTGTAGACCTGCTCGTGGACAGTGGCCTAAGCGCAGCAGAGAACTCTGACAAAGCTAAGGTGCCCGCGGTCACCTTGATCAGTGGTGGCGGGGGGCCAGAGGCTGCTCCTGAGGTGGGTCAGGCTGGGATGCAGCCTCCAACTTCCCGGAGGAAGAGGACTGCTGTTGGCCCGCAGACAGCTGCAGGTTGGAGGGGGACCTGTCCTCGTCCAAGTGTTTCTCTTTTCCTTCTTCTTATGCCTGGATTCGGGGGCAAGGATGAAGTGCTGCATTGTTTTTGAAGCTCTTCTCCATCTAGGCCATTCTTTGTTTAAGTAACAGCCTCGAGGGCCTGCTGGCATCACTTTTATGGCTGGGTTGAAGCTGGAACAGGCCTCATAATCCTTGACTTTGCACTCTGGGCCTAAGCAGATGACAGAGTATGGAATCTTTGTGCGGGAGTTGCGCACCGCACGAAGAACACTTATTTTTGTGCTTGACGTTAGACGATGAGATGCACAAATACTACAAAATACTGATAAATTTGAAGAAAAATGTGGATACCCATCCGACTGAAGAGCGGTTGAACTGCAGCACATGATCTCCACGAAGTCCGATGTGAACAGGTCGACGGCGGGAAAGAACTGGAAGGCGAGCATGGGGACCGCCCACTATACAGGGTCTCACTGACGGTCACGTGACGTCGGGTGGGTGGTCCCCCATCAGACACTGCTAGCTAAAGTTTCCATGTGGTCCTGATACCAGAGGGCACAGCCCTCAAGGTTATTACTTACTGCAAGAGCCCTCTCGAAGTAAGATCCAGAGACTTGATATAAAATTATCCTGCAGAGATTTTCTCATTAGTGAACAAATCTGATGTAGGGAGTTCCCTAGGCAAGTATGAATGGAGAGAGAACAAAGACCAAATTGTGAGGATTAAGAAGGATGGGGGTGGGTGGAGAGGGGGGACCAGGCAGAGCACTGAATGAATACTTCTGCTCTGTGTTCACAAAGGAAAGGAGGGCAGATACCCCAAGGGAGCGGTAGAGTGGGGGGGGACGACTGATATCAGGATTACAAAGGACAGGGTACTGGAAGGTGTAAGGGTGCTGAAGGTAGACAAGGCACTGGGACCAGATGGCATTCATCCTAGGGTGCTTAAGGAGCTGACAGAGATCCTGGCGTGACCATGGCAGACCTGTTCAGTACAGCACTGGACACAGGAAGTGTGCCACAGAACTGGAGGATGGCCCATGTGGTGCCCATTCATAAAAGTGGCCCAAAGGATGACCCAGGCAACCATAAACCGGTGAACCTCACTTCAATCGTGGGGAAGCTCATAAAGCCGATCCTAAAAGAGAGGCTGGTAACCTTTTTGGAGGACAATGGACTCCAGGACGGGCATCAACACGGCTTTGTCTCGGGCAGATCCTGCCAAACAAACCTAATAGAGTACTACAACTGGGTTACTAAGGAGCTGGATAGGGCCATGCAGTGGATGTCCTGTATTTGGACTTCAGCAAGGCCTTTGACTCAGTGCCACATGGGAGGCTAGGGGTAAACTGGAATACTATACACAGGGATGGGAACAAAAAATGGTCAACTGGATCACCAGTTGGCTGAAGGGTAGGCAGCAAAGGGTGGTGGGGGGAACTCTCGTCACCAAGGGAGGTTTCGAGCAGGGTGCCCCAGGGGTCAGTACTGGGACAGGTGCTGTTTGGGATATTTACAGCCAATATTTTAAATGGGATCCGAAATAGGATCAGTTTGCTGACAGATGATACAAAGATTGGTGTGGTGGTTGATGACATAGAGGGGTGGAGAGGGCTGCAGGAGGACCTGACCAAACTACAGGAGTGGTCGGAGACATGGCAGCTGGGGTTCAACGCAAAGAACTGCAAGGTCCTGCTCCTCGAAGCAAGGACTCAGGGGAGTAAATATTAGTTGGGAGGGGTACAGTTAGAAAGCACCATGGAGGAAAGAGATTTAGAAGTACTAATAAATGGGAATATGAACCACTCAGCTCAGTGCAGGAAGGTGGCAGTGAAAGCAAATAAGATGCTAGGGTGCATAGCGAGGGGAATCTCCTCATCGCACAGAGAAGTGATCCTTTCCCTGTGCAGGTCACTAGTCAGGCTGCACCTAGAATACAATCACGGGATTTAAGAATGCATGGGATAGACATAAAGGAATTCTGGAGGTCAGGGGTAAGGGGCAACAGACTTCTAGGAAAACAAACTGAACTTACAAGCTCAAATGGGCAGACTGGGTGGGCCATAGGCCCTTATCTGCCGACACTGTCTATGTATCTATGTATCTATACTGTGCGCAGTACTGGAGTACATTCCTGAATAAGAACATCAGATTGCTGGAGGGGTGCAGCGTAGGGCAACGAAGATGATCCAGGGACTGAAGGGCAAATCGTATGAAGAGAGGCTGGGAGAGCTGAACATGTATTCCCTGGAAGAGAAGAGGGACAGGGAGGATATGACTGAGACCTTTAGATACTTAAAGGGACTAAACAGGGCTAATACAGAAGGGGTTCTGCAGATCAGAAGGGGGACGGACATGAGGGGGCATCAGCTGAGACGGGGGAGATTCAGAAGGGAGATCAGGAGGTACTTTTTCACAGAAAGGGTGGTGGATAAGTGGAATATTCTGCCAGAGGAAGTGGTATTGTGCAAAATGGTGGGAGAATTCAAGAGAGGGTTGGACAGAGTGAAAGCAGGAGGTGTTATATGTGTTAATACCTCCCCTGGAACCACACATTGCTGAAAACGAGTGGTTTCACATGCATTCAGCTGAGTAAGAACAGCGAAGCAAAGCTGAGCTGTTCTGGCTCAAACTGAAGACAAATGAAACTACTCATTTTCAGCAATGAGTGGTGACAGGGATATATTAATATATTACTGATCGAGAGTGATCAAAATACATTTAAAAAAAAAAAAATCCGTTCCCAGAACGTACTCCATTTCCAGGGCGCTCGCGTGAGAGACACTTCTTCACAGAATAAGTGCCTCAACGTGAGGAAAAGGAACACCTGACTGGTCAGAAGCGCTGCCTCGATCTATAATGAGGAAGGGAGGGGAGGGTGGGACAGCTGCAAGTTGAGGGGCTAGCTGCACATTCGAGCAGACGTGATATAACATGAGGCCTGTTTATACTGGCATTTCGTATGTTCGTATGACTATAACCGAATACTCAGTTTTTAGACGACATCCTCTACAGCTGAAAGGTCGGCCTTTCAATACTACTCTTAGAAAAAAAAAAAAATTTACTCTAAAAACAATCGGACCGCGGAATAAACTACCATTGGATATTATTATTAGTGATAATAATGAAGTCTTTAAAAAGCGATTGGATAAATATAGATTATCTGGGGCCAACCTTAATTATTACATGTATTATTAGGAGCCATTAATGGGCAGTTTTTGCCTTCTTGCTCCTTACGCATTTAGTATGAGCCTTAGTTGTAAGCAGCAGCTAGATAGGACAGGTAGAGTCTACAAAGTAATTCTTTATCTTCCTAACAGATGGAAGCCTAACATGCAAAAGCCTTAATTAAGATGGCAATGAATTCCATGTAACCAAAATAAAATAAAATGGGCTCATATGTAAGTAAATCTGTGGGTTTTAGCCTTAGGCACACTAAATTCTAATGAACGTGAGTTTGTTAAATATAGTGGAACTGACTGCACAGATATACTCTTTTAAGTACCTGCTTACAGACTTGTACGCACTTCAAAGAAAAGCTCAGTTCATGCAGTTTTCTATGGTTTGTCAAGGAAAAGCAATTTAAATTCCTATATATATAACGCAATTATGTGTAGTTCTCTGGCCCTCCAAAATAATCTGATCAGTTGGTTATATAATGTGTCCAATTTCCAAAGCCTGTCACAGGAGGTATTGTCGTAGAGGACATCCAATATTTAAGTTTCAAGTTCTTAATTAGTCATTCAGCTTTTAGACTACTGTGATAGTACATTATAAGATCTACAAAAAAAAACTACAGTGATTCATCACACAAGATTCATATTACAAATGTAAAACTTGCTTGCTAATTATAACATCAGTTTATTCTATGCAATGTATAGTGATAGAGATGCATTTTATGCATATTATTAGCAGTTAAAACCAGGAGATACCCATTATGTCATGCTAGGTATCAAGATTCAAAAGAAAAAAACAGGAATATAGTTGAATAAACTGTTGAACTTTCACCTAGTCCCAATGTGAGAAAATCATATTTACAATCAAGGAATTATAACCCTAATTCACACATTAAATAAGGATTCTTAATAGCAAACATTAATAATACATCCCTGTGGAATCGTCTCGTCTCCAAGGGCATCAATTTGAGATATTCCAGTCTTTCCTCATATGCTCTTTCCCTTAAATCTGTAATTTTTTTTTAGTGAATTTACACTGAATTTATTCCAAAACTATAGTGTCAGATTAGAAAATATTACTAGAAATTTGATCCTACCATTATAAACTTTATTAATTGGCTTACTGTAACACTGTGTATTGAGATAAAAATGTATATTTTTATTTTACATTGTGCATTACTACATGGTGATTTATGAAATTTTTTATGACATGATCTTGGGACACTATTGTAAAAGAGCACGGCGCAATGGTTTTACCCTAAATAAAATGTATTTTTGTTTACTTACTTTTTTTTATTTGAAAGTACTCCAAATGGGATAATCCCATGAGATGCAGTATCTTGTCTTCTTGGGGGTCCCATGGAGGATAGCAACAGTCAGCAGGTTAATATAGCCCTGCAGGAATAGCTACATACAGGCTAAAATGAGGCACTTGACAGCAGTGACAAGGTTGGGGTGGCAACTATAATGACCTGACAAAGGCCTCTGACCTTGTAAACCACAAGATACTGCTTACTAAGCTTCGTAACTTGGGTCTGTCACTGGACACTGCAGCTTGATTCCAGAGCTACTGGTCTAAGCACTCACAGCGACTGAAGATAGAAGGTTCATCCTCTGATGATAGGAATGTTTCCTTTGGAGTGCCCCCGAGTCTCTATTCTGGGTCCCCTCCTATTTAGCCTTTTTATCCACCGACTGCTAGATGCCTGCCAGTCCATCAAGATACTACTGTATGTTGACGATGCAGTAACCTATGCTAAAAATTCTGACATCAGCAGATTAACTTCTGACCTTCAACACAATTTCAAATATGTTGAAGACTGGCTTTCTGACCACAGACTGGTCCTCAACTGGAAAAAAAAATTAAAACAATGCTCTTCATCTGCCTGCAACTGAAAAAAAAAAAAAAAAAAGAGAGGCCCCCCGCCCACCCAGCATCCTTAACATTAAGGGCCCAAACCTAGAGCAGATGGAAGTTTTTAAATACCTTGGGGTAATACCTGATGATTCCCTACTCTTTGCCCCTCATGTGGGCAACCTGGTACTGACAGTTAACAGGAGATTGGGGGCCTTGTACAAAACCACACCAACTCACAGCAGAAGGCAGACATCTGACTGTGTCCAGTTCTAAACTGCGACTCTCAGATTATGGCATCACCGTCTAGTCAGCTGCAAGTGACTCCGTGTTAAACAGAATTCATGCAATCTGTAACAAGGCCTGCCAATCTGTTCTTTGTACTGACAAACGTATCCACAGTTGCTCCTTGTACACACAAACTTGCTTCCACCAGCAAGCGGAGCAAAGTATCAAACCTGCCTGCTAGCAAAAGTCACTGCTTGGAGATCCCCGCATTAAGAAACTGTTTCGCTATGCAGCTGACTAATACAATACCACGTATGCCTTGGAATGCACTAGAGCAGGAGTTCTCACACTTTGTCTTAGTGAGCCCCCCCAAGCCTTGGAAAAGATCTTGAGCCTCCCCCTACTACAGAAATAATTTTGGGCCTCCCCATAGTTATAAAAACTGTCATAGTTTGCACATTACAGAAAGAATCCAATGAAGTGCATTTGAGTCGTTGAGTTTATTCTTATTTTATTGAACTTGTTATTCTCCCTTTCTATAACCCCGCCCCCCCCGGTCAGCCTACTTGCTCCAAACTTCTGACTTTTGGACCCTATTTACCCCTCATTGCAACATCTGCATGAGTCAGACTGTTTTCTTTGGCAGTTTTACCCTGCTCTTAAACACCTTCTCGGGGACCATTTTGCTCCCTCGTGGCCTTGCTCCTAGTATCTCTCTGCTTAGCCTTTGTATTTGTGTTTTTCTGCAACCAGTATAATGGGTCAGTTGTTACCTTGTTCCTATTCATTTGCATTATTTTGCATTTTGTTTTGCACAGTTTCCAAGAATTATTTCCTCCATACAGCTTTCCACCATGTCATACCAAGAAACAAGTGTTTGTTGAGTATGTCTTTCCTGGTAACCATTTTATACATAAATCCGCATGCCATTATTCACTTTCAGTTTGCTGCATCCTTTCACACAAGACATCCAAAACCTGACATTTAAATATAGTACATTTTAAGGCATGCTTGGGCCTCCTCTGGGAGGCTGGCCTCACCATTTGAGAAACCCGGCACTAGAGCTACCCTTCCGGAAAACAAAACTGGGTCAATGCTACTTTGCCAAAAGAGCTGCTGGACTCACTGTTTCATCTTCCCAATCTTACACATTTCAAAAGATCTCTGCCGTCATCTATATCTTTACAATGCTGCTGTAACTGCACATAACCATACTTGTAGCTTTTGTCTTACTTGGTAATTTAATTCACTGTTTTGTTATTGTCATTAGATGCACCTCACTGTATGTTGCCTGACATTGTTTTCAATGTACCCTAATTGTATTATAATGACCTTGACATGGAACCTTTGTAAATAAGCACTTGTGCTCAAAGGTACTTTCTGAATAACTGAATAAATAAACTATATCTAGGAAAAACAAACTCTAAAGTTAAATACATCAAAACAGTAATGAAAATAAAATCAGCAGCCTTTTTTCAAGTGCTTTGTTTAGGGTGTTACTTCTGGCTTTGGTGCCAAAAAGCATAGCTTTTGCTTTTTGGTAGTTTAGAAGCAGTTTACTGCCAGCAAACTATTTCTCAAGTAAAGTACCAGTCCAAGGTTTATCCCAGTAGTGAACCAAGATTCAGTAATACACAGGAAAACAGGCTATTGGGAGACTCACAAACTAAGCAGGTTAAGCTTAGGGAAAAGACTCCTGGTGTTAATGTAGTGTATGCACAACCATTTGGGAGTGAAGGGGTAGAGGGGGGATAAGGGTCTAGGGTTCGGCTCCCCACTACCACTCAGCAACCGAAGTAAACAGGAGTGAAATGGAGTAGGATTTTTGTCTGTGGAGATGGGGGAGGGAAAAGAGAGGGATGGGGAACAAGAAAGGAGACAGTCCTGTAAAGGGTGTCGAAAGTCAAGAGGGGAGGATAGGTGGCAGGGGTGGATGGTGAGAGGGGAGGACGAGAAGTTTAGAAGGGGCTAGCAAGAGGGTAGGAGGTGGAATGCAACACAAAAAGGAAAACGGGGTGGGCAGGAAGTAGAAAAAAGGAAGGTGGGAGCATAGTTGCTGGATCCAACAAAAACTGAAATTACAAAAACACAGGAAAATTGAATTAAATAGAAAAATGTTAAATTAGGTAAATTCAACAAACAGTAGGCTGCAGTAGTGACAAGGTGCTCAAGAACAGGCTAAACGTTAAGCATTTATACTAAAAACATGTAACAGCAAAATGATCCAAAATTGTATGAGGAGGTGTAAAACAACAGTATGCGGTACACAGTAGGTTGCACAAGTGAAAGTATGCACAGTGCTCTACAACAGCTATGAAGACTTAAAGCATTATCAAACTAAACAAGTACTCCAAGCGGACTGTGAGCCCTGAGAGATACAGAGCAGCTAATGACTGGACGCAGCTGAGTGGAGAGTAAAAAACCCCAGGAAGCTTACCACTAGGAGGAGCAGAAATGACTACGGGCAGAGGCACCAGCACAAGGGTCAAGCATTTATATCAATGACTTTTAGTGTTCTAATATTTGCAGATACTCACAAATATCTTGCTCAGACACGTAGAATATTTCTGTTGCAGACCCCAGCGAGTTTTTGGAAGTTATTGTTACTTGCAGCAATCCAAATAGTTCTATTTCTATCTCTCTCTTTATGTTCTCCACAAGTTCCCAACATTTTTTCGTTGATCCTCTAAATGAAAAGGATTTCATAGAAATATTATTAATTATAACTAGATATAATTATCCAAAAAAAGAAGAAAAAAAAAAGCACAGCTTTATCCCCCTCTTCCTGAAACAAGCAAGCTACCCAGCTGAGGAGTACCTGCAGGCTCACGACAGAACATCAGCTGTTGGGTTATCAGCATGGTTATAACAGATGAGTCTGCTATGCAATAGAAAGCCTTGTATTAACAATAAGAAAAGGTTACTCACCTCGTAACTGTAGTTTCTGTAATGGGTGTAATGCTGATAAGTACTTATGCAGTCATCTCATGCAGCAGAACAGAGTATTACAAAATTCAAAGAATGCCTTCACACTATGCTAGTCACATGACCCCAGGCTCCCCAAGTTAAGATCTTTAATGAAGAAGCTGGAGCAGTGCCAACAACAAGCATTTGTCAATGCCGAATGTTGTCTTGCTGGTACTGGCACTGGTAGTGCAGGAGTTAGGGAGATGCATAATAGGCATGGCAGTGAAGTATGGAACTGACACCAACCCCACCCCGCAGAGACTGACGGGCATTGAGGTGTGCTTTTGGGTCATCGGCCATAACGCTCATGCCATTTTACCTCACCCTACCCTGCAGACTCCAACAAGTGTCACGTTATGCCTTAGAGTCGTCGGGCCTTACGCTCACCCCATTCCATAAGGAAATACGTTGAGATGGGTGCAGTATAGGAGAATGGGGTGAACTTTGGGGCCAAAGAGTCCAAGGCACATCTTGATGCCTGTCACTGGCTGCAGGATGGGGGTGGAATGGCGTGAGCATCACAGCCTACAATCCAAAGTCACACCCCTGATGCCTGTCAGTCTCTACAGGGTGGGACGTTACGGTTAGAAACCATAATAACCCGGAAGTTTGTTGGTATTTGCACTCCAAATTTTCAACATGGGCTTTTTGCGACCCCACCTCATGAAAGCATTTGGGACCTCCGCTCATGAGCAGTGGCACTGTGACTTTGTTAATCGGTCCTGAATGTTGATTTCCCACAGTGGCTGCGCCATTCTACGCCAGATGTGCAAAAACACATTTCAGGTAGGATGTGAAAAATGACAGCTGTACCATTCATAAGGAGGTGTGAAGAAATTGCAATGCTGACAATATGGAATGAAAATATTCAAAATTCCCGAAGTTACGAGCGTATGTGGAAATTGTGCAATGCACGCCCGTAACACTATAATGTTTTGCAATTTTTTCACCAAATTTTCAACATAGGCATTTGGGGACCTCCGCTTATGAACAGCGTCACTGTGATTTTATTCATCTGTCCCGAAGGTTGATTTCCCACAGCGACTGCGCCATTATGTGCCACATGTGCGAAAACACATCTTAGGCAGGATGTGAAAAATGACAGCTGTACTGTTCATAAGGAGGTGGGAAAAATGGCAATGTTGAAAATCTGGAGTGAAAATATTAGAAGTTATGAGCGTGTGTGGAAACTTCGCAATGCACGCTCATAACAGTCATTTTTTGGAATTTGTTCACTAAATTTGCAACATAGGCTTTTTGGGAGCCCACCTCATTAACAGTGGCACTGTCATTTCGTTAATCAGTCCTGAAAGGTGATTCCATGCAGTGACCGCAAAATCACCTTTCTGGTCCAAATAACGAAATGACAGTGACTGATTTCATGAGGTGGGGTCGCAAGAACCCCATATTGAAAATATGGAGCCAAAAGTCAAAAAAATGGTCGAGATAGCCACCTAAATTGAACCCCCCACCACCACCTCCACCACCACCACTGATGCCATTATACAGCTTACCGGCATTTCTTCAGTTCGCGGTCAGCTATGAAGACTGTAGACGTATTCCTACTCTACCAAAGATCGTGGCACCGGACCTCCGGAGGTAAGCATGGAGTGACGGGGGTGTGTGGGATGTAGAGAGGGTGGGTGCGGGTTGGGGGTGCTCTGGACTCAACGAAGGACTGTTTTCTTTTTTTCAGGAATGGACATCGTGGGAAGATTTTCTTTATTTATAGGTGAAATAAAACTGTTGGGCACACTGGGGTGGGCTCCCAGTGTGCCCCATGACTTTGGGGGGGTTATGCTGGTCACACTGGAGTGGGCTCCCAGTGTGGCCACACAATGGGTTGAGGCGAGGCAGGAACATGCTGCGCGGTTGTGGAACCTGCGAGCACACACTGGGGTGGACTCCCAGTGTGCCATACAATCTTGAGGGGGGGTTTATAAACATGCCAACAGGGGGACTGGACACCCCGTAGTTGGCTTTCTAAGGACTGTGACAGATGGACAGTGACAGCTGCCACCATGTTTATTGAAATGTTTCAGCAGACAAGGCACGCCCTGCAATGACTGGTTGCTCCCTCACTGCGGCTGTGAATTTCTTTCAAGTTGGCGGCATGCTTCTCAACTGCTGTCATAGACAGCGTGCTCATTTATTGGTGCCACAGAGACGAGCCAAAAAAAGCAGTGGTGGCACTGGCCACAACACTGCCTCACCTCCACAACCTGCTACTCCAGCAAGCTGCCACAAAATGTTGCTTGTGCTGCGCATGCAAAACAACATAATAATCAATCTTAAATAATTAAAATAATGCTGCCAAAAATGTCTCAAATATGTATAAAACATACAGTGGAGATGCACAGTAAGTGCTCAGGCAACAATTTCATTCTTCTTATGTTTTTAAATCCTAAATAAGACCATCTAAAAAGGGGAAGAAAGGAAAGGTTAATAATAAGCCTCACATCCATTGGAAGAAATGTAGCTACAAGGTGTGTAACTGTTTCCTAACAGCGTGAATGTGATGCTGCATTAATGATGCTGGCTCCAAGCAGTGCTAGGGAGGTAGGATTTGTAGGCATACATAGGAAACAGGTTTTGAAGAACTGAAGCCCCATACCTAGAATACCTACATGTCTAAGCATCAGTGCAGTAATGAGTGCAAAGATGTGGATAGAGGACTACACTGCAGCCTTGCAAACCTCTAACACACAAACATTTCCAGCAGCTGCTACAGATGTTAATATCACTCGTGTGATTGGCTCTTAACCCAAAATGGCTGTTTACCCACTTTTTTACAACATAAAGAAATTTTTAGCTAGTTTTTGTTTACAGGGTAGGTACCATAGCCCCAAAAATGACTATTTTCAGGCACGACCCGGGAGGTTACAGGTATAAGAAGAATACAAGGATAACAAGAGATACATTGGTTACAGAGTACACAATGAATCAGAATTACAGTAGTAAGGAGCAGGATATCATGGAAACATGGGCATGCAAGTACAAACAAGTCAAGGGCACAGAAACAGTTGCAGGGTTACATAACAGGTAACAGAACAATAAGCAGGGTACAGTGCCAAGGCAGCAATAATCATGAAATAAAAGTGCCAGATAAGGTAAATAAGGAGGAAGTACTAGGGGAGATAATTTGTAGTATGGGGGCAAGTAGGGCATAAGGAAGAAGGTAAAACTCAAGGTGGGTTAAAACAGGAGCAGGAGGTCTGACTGAAGAAGAAGCAATGCTTATTTCTGAATTGGGCATGACTGGGAGCTAGGCGAACTTCCAGAGGTAGGGAGTTCCAAAGTTTGGGTGCCGACTGAGAGAAGACTGAAGCACCTTTGAAAGTTTTGATCGTGGGAACATGCAGCAGAGATTTATCAGCCAATCGAAGGCTGTGGGAGGAGGGCTGAGGGAATAGCAGGGAGGCAAGAGAGACAGGGATACCAGCTCTAATAATATTGTCAGTCAGGGAGCCTAGTTCTAGGAACCGAAGGGAAGAGGGGTGGTAGCCAACTGAGGTCAGCACAGAGCTGACAATGATGTTTTAACTGAGGGCAGGCAGAGGCATATTTGCAGATACTATTGTAGGTTGTATCCCACTTCCTAAGAAGGGTCTTGGATGCGCTGAGGTAGGTGATGGCACCATAGGAGAGTACCGGAAGCAAGATACCATGGGCGATAGCAAGTCTAGCAGATGGCATGAGGACATGGCTGATTTTATAGGCAACACCAATTTTAATGATGGCACACTTGCAGGTGGCCGTGACGTGCTTATGAAAATTAAGATTTTCATCAAGAAGGACTCCAAGGTATTTAAAGGAGCAGACTGATTCCAGAACCAAACCGTTCAGACCAGATATTTTAAACAGGGCCAGAGTAGTTTTTAATTTAGCGGCAGAGCCAAAAAGCACTGACTGAGTTTGCCAACATTAAGTATTAGCTTGTGACGGAAGAGCCAAGATTCAACAGACATGAAGGCAGAAGAGAGTTTGGTTAATCTGGAGTATATCCTTAGAGCTGAAGTACAGAACAAGGTCATCTGCATACAGAATAGAAGAGCAGTTGGAGATGTTAGTCGAGATTCTATTAATAAAAATAGAAAAGAGAAGCTGGCCTAATATGGATCCCTGAGGGAAACCTAGGTTAATGGACGTCTGATCAGACAAGGCACTTAAATTTTACAATCTGGGCTCTATTAGATATACAGCTGTTAAACCAAGCCACTGAATGATGGGAGAAGCCAAGGGCTAAAAGGTTATCATGAAGAAGGGGATGCTCAACAAGGTCAAAAGCCTTGGTAAGGTCAGTGAAACTGCACCAGTAAGAAGGTCAGAGTCCAGTGCGCCTAAGGTGTCATTCATGAAGTGCAGCAGGGCAGCAGAGGTACTGTGCCTTTCCGAAAACCATGTTGATTTGGTGTCAGGAGATTATGCTTGTAAACGCAAGAGACTATCCACTAAGATATTGATCTCTTTACTGCAGGATGACCTTGATTCATTTCCCCATATGTCACAATCAGCTGAGTTAATGTCCCCCTTATAATCTCTGTTTATAATAAATCAAGGGTCTTTCTGCATCTAGTGTATGAAGCCTTTCCTTCCCATCATCTGCACGTGGCCTAGGAAAATCCACAGGCAGTTATAATCTAGTTAATACAGAGCCATGTAACAACTTTAAGTAGGATTTGGTATCTGTTCTAAGAACTGTCTCGCCTTTATGCAAGACCAAAAAATACAGGTTACTCACCTGTAACAGGAGTTCTAGGAATGGTATATGTTGTTCATCCACACTCATTGGCAGGTATCCTTGCCGCTTTAAATCTTGCCGGAAGGTCTTCAAGCTTGCTCCTCCCACCCACCCGGGTGGTATAACTCTCGGCTCCGCCCCATGACGCAGATCTGGCCGCTGGAAGCTCAGGTTGTGCTGAGCCGGCCGAGAATCGGGGAACAGATGAACAACATATGCCATTCCTAGAACTCCTGTTACAGGTGAGTAACCTGTATTTTAGGACATGGATATGTTGTTCATCCACACTCATTGGCAGACTCCTAGCAGTTCTCCGGGAGGAGGGAGGCAAGACGACACCCCCAATACTTACTTGGGAAAGAGAGACTGAGAACCGAGGCCCCAAAACCAGCATCCCGGCGTGACTCAAGGTCGATGTGGTAATGGGTAATGAAGGTGTTTGCTGACTTCCAGGTAGCAGCCCTGCAGATTTCCTGGATAGGGACGCCCTGGAAGCAGCCACCGTTGCAGCAGTATGGCGGGTAGAATGAGCTCTTATCCTCTCGGAGGCTCCATGCCCGCCAACTTATAGCAGAGATCTATGCAGGAAGTGACCCACCTGCTTATCGTCCGCTTGGCTGCAGGTCTGCCAGATGCGGCTTCAGCGTAGGTGACAAACAGCTGGCTAACCTCTCCCAATTTCAGCAGTGCGCCTTTGTAATAGGCGCAGCGCCTTCTAGGGTCCAAAGTATGGAGCCTATATCGGGCCTCCCGAGGTGTGATTGGGGTAGAACACCGCAGAGTCAACACCTGGTTAAGGTGAAACTCCGACACCACCTTCGGAAGGAATTTCGGGTGGGGCACAGGACAACCTTGTCCCTGTGGAAGACCAGGTAAGGAGACTCGATGGAGCGCCTGGAGCTCTCCCTCCTTCTGGCTGGCGTGATAGCCACCAAGAAGGCGGTCTTCCACGACAGGTGAGAGAGAGCACACCTGTGCATAGGTTCGAATGGCTTGCCCATGAGCTTTTGCCAGTACCAGCAGTAGATCCCACGGAGGTGGGGTTCCCGCACTGGAGGAAATGTGATCAAGGCCTTGAAAAGCGCCAGACCACCTTCTCCTCGCACATCACTGCTTCCGGCCCCTGTAAGCAGAGATGGCTGCCAGGTGCACCTTAGGGTCGTCGACCTAAGCCCTTGACTAGAAAGGGACCATAAATAGTCCAAGATGCTTGCCAAGGAACAGGAGGAAGGGTCCAAGCCCTTGCCCTGACACCAAATGGAAAACCTTTTCCATTTGAAGGCATAGCATTTCTGGTCGACTCCTTACGGGACGCCTCCACTACATTGAGGACCTCAACGGAAAGACCCAAGGCCTGGAACTCTAGCCGCTCAGGAACCAGGCCGTCAGGTGCAGGGATTGAAGGTCCGGATGGAACACCTTCCCCTGATTGACTGAGAGCAGGTCCGGGCGAGCTGGAAGCTGCCGCGGAGTCCTGGAGCTGAGACTGAGGAGATCTGGTACCAGAACTGGCGAGGCCAGTCTGGGGCTATCAGAATCACCTGCGCCTTGTCCCTCCTCGCCTTGAGAAGCACCTTGTGGATCAAGGGAAATGGGGGAAAGGCGTAAAAGAGGCCCGGGGTCCACTGCCTCGAGAAGGCATCCCCCTGCAGCGAGCCCTGCTGAGGGGGGCGGGCATGGAACAGACTCAGCTTCGCGTTCTCCCTGGAGGCAAACAGGTCCACCTGAGGTGTGCCCCAATGGGAGAACAGACGCTGTACTACCTCCGGCAGGAGAGACCACTCGTGGGATGCAGCCCCTATCCGGCTCAGGGCATCGGCCAGGGTGTTGGAGGCTCCTGCCACGTGAATGGCTAGGAGATCCGCCTCCAGGCTGCGCACGAGTGACCATATGCGGAGAGCTTCCTTGCATAGAAGCATGGGCTGCGTCCCGCCCTAGCGGTTTAGATAGTACATGGTTGTGGTATTGTCCGTCCTGGACTCGGACCACTTGACCCGGAGGCAGAGCAAAGGCGGTGAGAGCTAGGCGGACCGCTCGGAGCTCCAGCAGGTTGATGTGGCATCGGGACTCGCGGGGACCAGAAGCCATGAGCCCGTGTTCCCCAGATGGGCACCCCAACCCATCAGAGAGGCATCGGGTCGATGAGAGACCGTGCGCTCGGGCGGACGACAGGATGCCCTCCTGCAAATGATCTGGAATGGTCCACCACTGGAGAGTTCCACATCCCCTGTGTCACCGACCTAAGCTGGTCCAAAGGATCGCAGTGCTGAGACCACTGGCTGGCCAGTCCCACTGAAGGGGACGATGTTCCAGCGGCCCAACGGACCACGCTGGTGCAGGCCGCCATGAGACCCAGGGAGGCCAGGAAGTCCCGGCAGGGCGCAATTGCCCAACCAGAAATGATCGGGCAAAGGAGGAAAGAACCTCGCCCTGTCCGCCGGGAGCCGCCTGGCTCGAAGAGAGTCGAGCTGCGCCCGATGAATAGAATCACCTGCTTGCCTCGAGTTCTGACTTGGCCTCGGTTGATAAGGAGGCCTAGTTGAGAGCAGACCTGGAGCCAGATCTCTGGACCACCCCGCCTCCTTCCTGGAGGGAGCTGCTATCAGCCAGTCGTCCAGGTAAGGGTACACCCGGACCCCTCGCCCAAGAAATGCTGTCACCACTGCCATGCATTTGGTGAAGACCCTGGGAGCTGGAGACAAGCTGAAGGGCATGGCTTGGAACTCGAAGAGGGATCCTTCCTCTCGGAAGCGAAGGAATCTCTGGTGAGACGGACGGATAGGGACGTGAAAAAACGCGTCCTGCAAGTCCAGAGAGCAGAACCACACGCGCTGGCTCAAGGATGGTATTATCTGAGCCAGAGTGACCATCCTGAAGGTTGAGACCTTAGGAACTTGTTTAGGTGTGGAGGTCGAGAATGGGGCGCCAGCCCCCGTCCGCTTCGAACCAGGAAGTACCTGGACACAAACCCTGGGTCTGAAGGAGGGTCCACCACCTCTTATCACCTCCTTCTGGAGGAGGAGGCGATGTCGGCTCGGCAGGCGCCAGTGAGCGCTGGGGATCCCAGAGCCCCGGCGGACGGCTCTGAAGGGTGGTGCCTGCTCGAATTCCAGAGGCAGGCCTCTTCCCACCACTTCCAAGACCCACCTGTCCGTGGTAACAGCGGACCAGGCGGAACGGAAGGGCGGAGCCGCTCCCCAGGGGAACCCAGGGTGAGGGACGGAATGGGGGCGACACCCTCAGCCCGTCCACTGGGCAGGCTTGGAGGGACCGACCCGAGGGACCTCCTGGGCCTTTTCCTCCCTGCCTCCTGTTAGAGGAAGCCGGGCTTGGGATGCCAAGGTCGAGCCTGCTGGCCCTGACGTTGCTGGGCGGGCGCGCGAGGGCACAGAAGGACGAAGCCAGGGGCTGTGGTTTGCGTCCTTTGTCCTTCTGAGCGGAAGAGACCAGTCCAAGCATTGGACTCTCTCGATCCTCTGCAGGTGACCTTCCACCCCAGGGCCGAAGAGGTCAGTCCCCAAAAGGGAACATCCGCCAACTTGTGCTGGGTATCCGGTAAAGGTGGATATCCTCAGCCAAGCCTCGCCAACGCATAGCCACCGCGGCCGCCACCGATCTGGCACATGAGTCCCCTATATCCAAAAGCAGTCTGGAGCTGCTGTTTGGCCACTGTCCGTGCCCTGGTCCCGCACCTGCTAACCGTAGTCTGCAGATCGGAGGAAGATGAGGATGACCTCATCCAGGGAGCCCAACAGGGCATGAGAAAAATGTGCCATGAGGACGGCCGAACTGCCTGACGAAGGCCGAGAGGACGCAGCGAGACTTTCGCCGACATAGTCCACTTTTGGACTCTTGTCAGGAGGTTTGTCCACATCCCTGGCGCTAGCGCGACCGAAAACGCTGTCAGTAACCAACCCCTCAGCAGAGGGTGTTCAAAACGGACAAGGAACGGTAGGGACCGTGCACTTCCTAGGCCATCCTGGCCGGCAGGGGCAGGAAGCAGGGCGCTGCAAGCTCCAGTGCCGGACCCACTATGGCCTCGCCACCGGAAAGGCTCTGTCGGAGAATCCCTCGGTCCAGAATCTCCGTGAGGGGATACCTGGCCCGTTTGGAACGGGTTGAGCTCCATCCCGGTGGACTCCGAGATGAGGCCAGCAGTCCTAGGAAGGACAACGGGCTATCGTCCATTGACTGACCTCCTGAAGACTCCAAGTCCAGTCGCTTGGAGAAAAAGGAGGAATCATCTTCGGACTCGGAAGAGTCCTCGAAGAGCTGCCTCTGGCCTGAGCCACCCTTCACCTGCCGAGGTCGGTCGGGAGTGAGGGTAACTGACAGCCGATGGGTGACCTTAGCCGACCGAGAATCCTTGGTCGGAGCCCCAATTGGTGGCTGTGGAGGCGGAGGTTCCACCGGAATCGGTGGAGCAGCTGGTTTTGGCCGAACAACCGGCCTGGGTATAGGCTCCTCGGATAAGTCGAGGGGTTGTGTCGGCCGCTCCGGTGACAGCCACTTAATGGCGGGGAGACGGCCACGGGTGACGCTTACTCCCGGCCAGGAGGAGCTGTTGCAACATAAGGTCTCTCGCATCCGGCCGACGACTTACGCCGAAGCCTCCTCGTCCGAGGAGGAGGAAGAGAGCGACGCCGCTACAGCGATGCGAGACTGAGACCGCCCTATGACGGTGGGATTGGCTGGACCGAAGAGGTCTGAGACCGAGACCGAGTCCCGGAATTTCCGAGGTCGGTGCGGGAGGTGTCGGCGGAACCGCACTCTTCGCTCGGATGGTCCATCCGAGGGCCCGGAACCGGAGGCACAGGCGAGCCCATCGGGATCCTCAACTCCTCCGGGGAACCGGGAGAGGGGAATTCGGCTGAAGGTGACAGCTCGTTCAACGGGTCGAGAAAAATCTCGACTTCATCGGCGGGAGTCTCGGTCAACTGACCTGACGGGACACCGTGGAGGCCAGTGGCCGAAGCCGAGCGGTCGATCAAGCAGACGGTCGGACGACCCGGGAGAGGGACCTTCCCGCCTCCCAAGAGCGCCGACGAGGATTTGTACCTCTGTCCTCTTTTGGACCGAGAATAAGGTCCCACAGACGTAGGGCCCTTCTCCTTAGTGGAGAGGACAGACAAAGCTCCTTAAAAGAAGCCGTGTAAGAAGAGCCCAGAGAGACGGGATAATGTCACGCCGAGAAGATACGCCCGCGCCGCCCTTCTTCGAGGGCGCACTCATCCGCCGAGTTGATCCTGCCGAGCCCGCCACCGCTGGACACCGCCAACCGGCCTCCTTGACTTCACCGAGGGAACGCCGACGCCCAGCTGCAATCGGGCAGCACGGTCTTCGAGGACGAGGGCCGGAAAGATGAGCACAGGTCGCAAGCCTTCGCGGGTCGTGCTCAAGGCCTAAGCAGTAGACACATCGTGGAGTGTGGATCCGCCCGAGGACATCTTCGACCGCATGGGCATCTCCAACCGGAGTCGATTTGTCCATCGCAGCCAGTAGGGATAGAAGACTGAAGTCTTTTTCAGAAAATTTATTTTTAAATCCGCAAAATGGAGAAATAGGAACTAGTCTCAAACGCAGAGCGTTAAGGAGGGAACCCTGAGCTCCAAGCGTAAGTGAAGATCTAGCGTCATGGGGCGGAGCCGAGAGTTATACCACCCGGGTGGGTGGGAGGAGTAAGCTTGAAGACCTTCCGGCAAGATTTAAAGCGGCAAGGATACCTGCCAATGAGTGTGGATGAACAACATATCCATGTCCCTAGAAATGTTTGATCTTAATGATTGCATGGCTTGCACAGTAGACTGCCTCTAAAAACAAGGTTTTCCACATTAAATGCTTTCAACTTGATAAATTCATGGGCTCAAAAAGAAGGTAATTAGTTGATTGAGAATCAGAGAACCAAGAAAACCGACTGAAATTTAATGTTATACAAAGTAGGGTTTTGGGCTAAAAGGGGACTTGGCACTCTACGCAATGGAAATGCTGGTAAAACCCTAAGCATAAGGGCTGGGATATTGGTGTTACTTAGGTCAGCATTAAAAAAAAAAAAACTTCTCTTGGAAACGTTTTCCCAGATTTGTTTACTGAGCTTAATCTTGATGGCCTGGTGTCTTCTAGCCCCAGAGGAAGGGGAGGATAAAGTAAAATTATTAAGAGCCCTGCAGGAACATGCATCAATTGGAATTAATACATTAGCTCAGAGCAGACATGGCAGCCATAAAAATGTTCCCATTAGAGCCAGTGTGTGGACAATCAGTTTTTGTAATGCTATGTACAGGGGATATCTCTTTTTGGTGGGGTCCAAATCAAAACTGTTGATTAACCAAGGGATGGCTAACTGGCTATTTAAAAGAAATTGTGGGAAGCCATTTAACAAAGAATAGGATTTTCAGAATATTAAAAGTGTTGCTCCTGGTGTGCCTGATGGCCTGTGGGGATATCCATCCTAATCCAGGGCCTATGGTGGAGGAACAATCTTTTTTTCAAATACCTTACCTCCGAATTTAAAAAGAATAGAGCAGCATGAATTAGATGATAAAGGGAGTGATGTCTTTAATTTGGAGCAGGGTTTAGGACTAATACATATTGATGGTAGAAGTATGTTAAATAAAATGGATTCAATTAGCTCCTGGGTATTGTATTGTAATCCTAAAATTGTTATAATGACAGGAACTTGGTTAAACAATAAATTATTCCCTTTTAAATATCCCAGAGTGCAATTTATGGCAGAAAGATAGAAATAAAAGGAGGGGGGTTGATTTATGGTCTAACAGATTTAATTTTGACCCAATTAGTAGTAGAAAAGGATCTGGAGGGATTGGAACTGCTGACCTTAGAACCAAGATTACCACATAGTAAGAACATCTTGGTGGTGGGGGTCTATTGTCCGCCAAAGGTCAAACCTCATGCTTCTAACTGCTTACAGGGCTTACTTTTTGAATTTAATGATAGCCATGAGATTTTGTTAGCTGGTGATTTAATTCTAGCTGGCAAACTATATGAGTCCCACCCTCCTGTGGATTTGCAGAAAAATTTAGGGCTTACCCAATTGATCTCAGAATCCACAAGAATCAATATGGCCTCACTTTCAACTTCTTCGATTTTGGATTTAATTTTCACAAATGCAGCACATAATATAATAAATAGTGGAGTTTTGCCAGATGCAATTTCAGATCACCATTTCATATTTTATATTAGGAACAGATTTCCAAAAATGGAAAGAAAAAGAAGCATTAGTTGGTGCAGCTTTAAGATGTTTGATTACACTGATTTTATGATGGACTTAAGTGTGGTCAATTGGGAACGTATTCAATTGATTCCTACTTTGGATGAAGTACGGGAATACTTCCTAAGTGAATTCATGGGGGTTTGTAACAAACATGCCCCGCTTAAAATAAAGTCCTGAAACAAAACAATGCCCTCTAGTACACTAATGAACTTAGTGAGATCAAATCATTTAGGGACAAGGCCTGGTGCCAGGCAAAAAAAAAAAAAAGAAGTAACAAGCAGGACTGAGATAACTATAAAAGGTTATGAAACTTTTATGTTCAGGAAGACAGAAATGCTAAGCAGAGACATTATTCTCATTTATTGGACAAATATTGTGCACAACATCCCAAAGATTTTTGGAAAATCATAAATATGCTTATGAAGGGTCAGGGGAATAATAATTCTAATGCATTTAAAATAGAAGGACAGATGATGCCAATGTCACAACAGATGGTTGATCGGCTGAATGATTATTTTAGCAAAATGGGTGCGACAGACTCAGTTGGACCATCAGGTACACCAGGAGCCCATTAGGACTACCAGATGAGAGATCGTGGGTACATTGAACCCTTTGTATTCACAAAGATAAAGGTTGAAATGGTGGTCAGGGAAATACTAGATTCAGACATTACTAAGGCCATTGGTTTAGATAATATTCCATCACGATTAGCAAAGTATGCTGCCCCAGTTACAGCATACCCCTACAGATATATAATATATATATATATATATATAATATAATATATATATATATATATATATATATATATATATAAACAACTTGTCACTAAGAACAGGAGAGTATCCCTCAGCATGGAAACAATCAAGGGTAATACCTATTTTTAAGGGAGGTAATAAAACGGAGATGAGAAACTATATCGGCCAATTTCCCTTTTGCCCCAGATATCCAAAATATTTAAAAAAATAGTGGCAGCCCAACTAAGGGAGCATTTGTACTCCCTTGGTTTAATTAATGATATGCAATCAGGATTTCAAAAGCATCACAGCACAATCTCAGCCCTTGTTAAAGTGATGGGATATATGCAGGTGGCCCTGGACAGGAGGACACAGGTGGGTGCAACATCTGTTGATCTTTCCAAAGCTTTTGACTCCTTGGACCACCGTGTCCTCCTGTCCAGGGCAGCAACACTTGGGATCGTGGGCCAGGGCTTGAAGTGGTTGGATTTGTATTTGGCCGATAGGAGTCAGAAAGTCGTTATGGTTAGGTGGGAGTCAGGTTTGTTCCCTGATGGATCGGGGGTCCCCCAAGCCTCCATCTTGGGGGCATTATTGTTCAATATATAAGTTTATGGTCTGTCTTTTTCAGATTCAAAGGTGTCCTTCCATCTTTATGCAGATGACACCATTATATATACATCTGATAATACTGTAGAAGTAATACAAAAAAGGCTCCAACAGGCCTTTAATGAACTGCAGGCTTTCCTAGTGGATAGTAAGCTTGTATTGAACGTAAAAAAAAAAAAAAAAAACAGACCATGTTGTTCCATCAAAAGAAGGACAAGCAGGGCAATTTGACCTTAAGGGTGGTTGCTTCTTGGGGGGGGGGATCCAACAGGTAGAGGCCTACATATACCTGGGCCTGTGGGTGGATAATTCATTGAACTGGGGTACACATGTTAATAACTTGGTTAAAAATGTGAACAAAAGAATAGCAGCCCTCTATAGGGTTAGATTATTCAATGAGTATGGAAGTTAGAAAGAGGGTAGTAAATTCAATGACTGTCCCCATGTTTGACTATGGAGATAAATTATACTCCTGTGGAAGAAGGGGGGACCTTAAAAAAGTAGACACTTATTATGGTAATCTTGTCAGATTTATTTTGGGAGCCCCTCGTCTAACTCATAGGTGTCAATTATATGACCTGTTGGGCTGGCAGAGATTAAACGAGAGGAGCCATTAACACTTGTTGGCCTTTATATGTAAAGGCCTGGTGGGTAAATGTCAGGCTACATCATGGACAACCACAGTCCATAGAAACATATTAGGTTCATTAAAAATGGCAATGCATCAGATTTGGTGTTGCCCAGATGTGACCTGGAGATCGGCCGTCAGACCACATATTACAGGGGGATATTGGGATGGAATGGGATCCCTGCACAACTGCGTACAGAGAATGTAAAACTCTGGCCACATATAAAATCTTGGTATAGTAATGAAATATGTAAGGCAATGTTGTGTACCTACCTAATTAAGTTTATATGGTAGTATAGGGGCTGGGGTAGAAGGAAAGTGGCTTGGGGATGGGGTTGTATATAAAATCGTGCTTCGCATTTTTCTTTTATAGTTATAACTATATTGTAAAATGTATTTGTTTAATTGTATGATGTTGGCACATATATTTTAGTATATGTTTGTTTTGTCATTTTTTATCCGAAATATTTTGCAAATTGTTATGGACCTCGTTGAAAATGAGTTTTACTCAATCGAGTTAATCCTTTATTCGTATGATTTTCAACAAATAAAAATATTTTACTACAAAGTTCCATGGTGGGACTGGTTCTTTCACAGGTGGATGAAAATGATTCAGTCTTTTAAATAACCTATTGAAATAGCATTGGTGGCAACTGGATTACAATAAAATTTACATTAATTATCTCACTAACAAGTTCCTTGAATAATTCTCAATTAGTTGCATGTGTTGTTGGATGCAGCACAAGGCATTGTATAAACTACTACCAGAAAGGAGCACCACAGTCAACATTTACAGAAAAAAAGTGCAGCATGTTTTGATTTGTGGGTGTAGTCTTAGTGTGTGTTTTCTTTGCTTGCATTTAGGAGCTTTTCTTCTTAGTTTGCCTACTAGTTTTATGGACCCTGGGGATCTCTGTGTTTGACTTTTTTTGTTGCCTTTTTTTTCTCTCTTATAATGCCTCCTGTCTCACGGGGCAGTGATGCATCCATGAGATAGTTTCTACAAGCTTCACAAAGATCTGCAACAGGGTTGATAAACCAGATGGAGTGGAAAGGATGAGAAGGGACTTGGCAAGGTTGGAGGAATGGTCAAATGTATGGCAGCTCAGATTCAATGCAAAGAAGTGCAAGGTAATGCACCTGGGAAACAAAAACCCAGGGGAAGAGTACACAATGGGGGGTGAGATACTGACAACAGTAAAAATGGAAAGGGACCTGGGGGTAATTATATCAGATGACCTAAAGGTGGGCAAGCAATGTCAGAAAGCAGTAAGGAAGGCTGGGGGCATACTGGGATGCATATGGAGAGGCATCAATAGTAGACAACAGGAAGTGATTATCCCTCTGTACAGACAGTTGGTGAGACCCCATCTGGAGTACTGCATGCCATTCTAGAGACCCCATCTCCGCAAAGACAAAGAGTGGAGGCTGTCCAGAGGAGGGCAACCAAAATGTTGCAGGGTCTGCACCAGAAGACATACGAAGAAAGACTAAAGGAGCTTAATATGTATACCCTTGAGGAAAGAAGGGAGAGAGGGGACATGATAGAAACTTTCAAGTACCTCGAGGGAATCAACAAAGTCCAAGAGGGTGGCATCTTTCAGAAAAAGAGATGTGCAAGAACAAGGGGGCACAATTTGAAGACAGAGGGGGGATGGCTCAGAGGTAATGTGAGGAAGTATTTTTTCACAGAGAGGGTTGTGGATGCATGGAACAACCTCCCTGAGGAGGTTGTGGAGTCAAGAACAGTGGGGGAATTCAAGAATGCATGGAAAAGACATAAGGCAGTCCTAGTGGGGGGTAGGAGGAAGTAAGCTGTTGGTTAACCAGGATCTACAGCTTATCTGTTAGGTAGGAAAATGGGCAGACTAGGTGGGCCAAGTGGTCCTTATCTGCTATCAAATTCTATATTTCTAAGCTGGTTTAGTGTCGTGTTTCTCACAATAAAGCTGTGATTTGAAGTGCCTCTCCTTATAGAGTGAGCACTAATAATGAATACATTCACAGTTTGGCAAACACCTGAGGATAACCGAATGGGTTATTCTGTAAGGAAACAGTCTTCACTAATTATAGCATTTGGTGTAATTAATGTGCTTTTTATTACTGTGTGTAGTTTGATGCAACAAAAAGCTTTAAAAATTAAAATATTTTACTTTTGCTGGCTACAACTACACACATACCTAGAAAACAATAAGACTGGATTAGAAAGTTATTTAGCTGAGGTCAGAACAGTAGGCTCCTAATAGTAGATTGCTGCTGTAGCAGCTGTCACTCACTGAATCAATGGTCTTGCACACTTCACTGTCACATGGAACAGGAGGTATTGTAGGAAAAAAGAAAAGCAATAAATTCAAACATGGAGATCCCCAGGGGCCATAAAACTAGAAGGCAAACTTAGAAAAAACTCCTAACAGCTAACAAAAGAAAGGACACACAATTACACCAACAAATCAAAATATTCTGCATAACGTGTTTTTGCATATTTTGACTGCAGTTCTTATTTACAAGTTGCAATTTAATCCTGCACTGCACTGTGACAGAACTACAGATCTACATCTTATAAAAGTTACTCTTCAGTTGGTTACGTGTTGCAAAACACAATGTGAGCTGCCAATGCCTTTACAACTTTAAAAAACAATGCAGGGTACTTCCGTTGATGTCATCTCCCCGATGATTTTTTGTGTGTGGTTATTTTTTTTGTTTTGTTATAATGTTATATGAATTTTCAAGGGTCGACAGGGTCATTTTATTTTTAAGGTTATTATCACCTCAGACTGTGATGCAGAGATTTTAATACGTGTTTTGTACCATTTGATGAAACTTGCTTAAATGGATATGTTATAATGGTAGTCTGATCAGCAATTCAGATTTAGATATTTTATAAGGGCCTGGGTTAAGAGATGTTCTTTCCACTACCTAAATGTGACCATTGTTGGCACTCTTGTATGGAGTGCTATTTCGGGCATTGATGATTGTCCATCCCTGTCTTCCTTTCCCCCTGGTCTGGCGATAGCTGTGGCCTGACCCCCAGGTGGGTGTCATTCTTCTTCCATGGTGGAATGCAGTGGGTACCTGCCCACTCTTTCAACAACGGAGAGGATCCCTGACTAGATCTTCCTACCTTGGAAGTCCACTGTTTAATTGATGTTGTGTTTGGCGGTGTTAAATGTTTCATATTTCTATTCCTGTTTGCTGGTTTAGTGTTTCATGCTGCTTTAGAACCTGCAACTTCATCTCAATAGGTATAATTCATGTTTACATATTGTACTTCTCGGACACTTTAATGGCCTTATTTCTGGATCTGGAATGTAAAACAGGCTGGGTACTATTGGGCACTTGTTATGGACCTGAGAGATGACATTGGTTGACTGTCTTATCAATGACTGGACCTTATCCATGTGTACAGCAGCTCTCCCCCTTCAGTCACAATGGTTACTCATCAGACATTAATAGTTTATTCTCAAAATGTCAATGGCCTGAATAATCCTATAAAATGCTCCAGGGTCCTATCATACATTAAGAAACAACACCCCCTCTTATGTTTCTTCAGGGAGACGCATCTCAGTACAGCAGAACACTTAAAATTGGTGACCTGTGGATATTCCCCAAGTCTTTGCTTCCACTTTTCCAAATGGCAAAAGGAGAGGTGTGGCTGCCCTTGTTCCTAAGCAAACCCTTTTTCAGCACATGGGCAGTTATGTGAACCCTCAGGGAAGATTAGTAGTGGTTACAGGCTTCTACTTAGGGATCAAGTTAACACTGGTGAATCTTTATTTCCTTCCCCATAGAGGCTAACTCAGTCAGACCACTTCTCCATAAAAATTGCAGAAATGCAAAAAGGAGTACTTATTATGGCTGGGGATTATAATATGGTATTTGATACCAAACCCCCAGACACAGTGGCACAAAAGGCTGTTTGTTCTTTTATTAGAGAGTTGGGGTGAGTAGATACTTGGAAGTCATTAAATCTTCAAAGGAGGGCCTACAAACATTCTTCTGCCTCTCACCAAATCAATACTCGTATAGACCTGTGTCATATCAGTAAGGAACACTAACACTTACCGCTTGTTTGTGCAGTTCTCCCAATTTTCTTATCAGATCATGCAACCTTGATTTTAAAATTACAGCAGGACTCCCCCAAAGGGGAAACCCTATGGTGGTTCAATAATTACTTGCTAAAACTCCCGTAATTTAAAATGATGGTTAAAGACTGGATAGAACAAATTCTGTTAGACAAGACATACAGGACTTTCCTGCAGTATATTGTGGGATACAGTGAAAACTATGTTGAGAGAGGACATAATTCAATTTGTTGCACACCATAATAAAACTCAGGCTGCTCTCTTCAAGTCACTGCAGAAGCACCTAAAAACAATGCAAGAGCAACATTCAAGAGGGAATCAAGCAGTCCTCCCACTGTTCCTTGCTACTAAGCAGAGGATTCAGGCCATCTTAGATGCTAAAACTGACATGGCTCTCTGCTTCCTCAGACAAAGGTTTTATGAAGCTGGGGCTTGGGTGACTTGGACACTGGCTTATCGCCTCTGTCAAAAAATAAATAAAATTTACAGTGACTCAAACACATAGCCCCTGACAGGAAAAATGGTTTCCAATCCCTTCCAAATGCTAGCAGTCTTCCGGGCCTATTACCAGGACTTATATACTCCTGAAGCCCTCTCAGATCCCCAAGACATTAAAGAGCTGCTGACGCCTCAAAGAAAACTTTGAAAAACATAATAATTAGGTACACTTCAGCTTGCATTCCAACTATATTCTATACATTTCTCCACCCCATCTTTTATTACAGAGGAAATGTGCATGAATACATGATCTTTATCTGTTAAGCATTCATCTGCCTCTATAGCTTACTCCCTACTTCAAGTCATAATCCTCTGCTGTGACATCACAGTCTGTTGCCATGGGAGTAACTGTGATGCCATAAGCAATGCATTATGACCTCAACAGGAATAGATAAGTTCTTCAGGAACAGAGATCCTGTTTTCATGTAAATGGCCTCAATAACAAATTATTTATTTTATTTAGTTTTTGTTGACCAGGTAAGTGAACTAGACAAATTCTGCCTATTTTCAGGCACGACCTGAGGGAGGGGGATACAGATGAACGTCAACTGACCTTAAACCAGATTAAGCTGTTGGTGGTATTTTAGTGAACGGGGGAAAATTTGGCCAGGACACTGGGGGAAATTCCCCTACTGGACTGTAGGGGGCCATACTGTCTGTGCCCAAGTCACTCTCTATCTGAGCTTTGATGAAGAAGGACGTGGAGATGGTTGGAGAGAAGGTTGCTCTCCCACAAACGGATTATGGAGATACAGAGACCTTTTATGATGCAGAGGTGCATTTTCAGACAGAGTTAAACTGGGCTGAAGGAGTGGAGATTCGGCAAACAATGATGAAGGAAATGGCTCTGAAATCAGCATTGGGAAACCAGCACAGGTCTGTAGAGGTATTGACAGCTATGCTAAATTACACTGAGGAAAGATATTTGCAAAAAAAGTAAGAATTGAGTAAAGCTCTTGATGTTACAAAGTCTAGCATTGTGGTCCCAGGTAGTCATGGCAATCAAGCGGCAACCGTCGGGAGTTGCCAAGTGACATCCCAAAATATACAGTCCGCTGGAGATCCTAGTGAAACGGTAAACACGAATGTCTTCAAAGAGTCAGTCATTTTCCAAAATAATATGGGTAACCAGGATGGTGTGGTATTATTTTCATTTCAGCAAAATCACCACAAGAGAGGATAAAGAAAAAAGCAGCAGTACCTAAAAGATCCTGGGCTGATTCTGAAATAGATTTTAATGAACCTTGGACAGTAGAAAACTCTTTGAAAGCAGCAGGATGGGTATGTTCACTCACCTCAAATAAATGGACATCAGGTTTTGCTCGATATCAGGGGTACGTCTTCAAGCAGAACAAACTCAGGTTAATAAAAACATAGTCCCAGACAAGCAGAAAAGAGCAAGAGATTTGAAAAAAGGTACCGCATCAGATTTACCTCTTTCTTCAGACTTAGTTAACCCAAAACCCGACTTTAAACTTTGCTCAGATGAACTCCTTAAACAAAAAAGATTATGCAAAAAGCTGGGCCTGATTATCCTAGAAATATGAATACTGAGCTCAAAGAAACAAGTGATTTGAAAAGTCAACCTGAGGACAACACAGAGAAAGGCCGGCCAGATTGGGGAGAGAACAATCTCGAACTTGTGCTTCTTTTCAGAAAAATATTTCCCAGCTAAGAGACACAATGCTGTGAGACATATATGGGGGCTAGAAATATTTCCAGATAGGGTTTATGTGGGTAGTGTGCTACTTAAGTAATGCCTAAACTTTAGTGCAGCAGAATTGTATGCCTTAATTCATGTGACAGGAGAAAACTTTGATATAAGTTTTAAGTTGCAAAGTGGGTTGCAGCAATTCTGGGTGAGATACAACAAGGTTAAAAATACCCTGCAATGGGCTCCATTTGAGGTAATTCCACTACCGAAGCCAGCTCAGAAAACAGTAACAATATTGTTTCGGAATGAAGGGGTCAGTGTTACTGACTTGTTTTTTGGCTCAGGCAAAGGTGCACAGTTATGGGGCATCCAGAGGCAATATTCGACATGGTGAACATATGGACAGGAGGCTGGAGGAAGCGTGTAACACTAAAAACTCAGAATGGGGAATTACAACATTTACTCAATTCATGTTTTTTGGGTGGAGATAGAGGTGTGCTTTTTTATCTGGGGCAATCTAAAACATGTTACAAATGCGGTTCCCCAGGACACATAAGCAATGCATGTGATAAGTGCAGAGTCAGTGGCTCAGCAGGTAGCACACTCGCCTCTGAGGCTGGCAGATCAGAAGGCTGTGGGTTCTAGCCCCACACCAGGCACTTGGGTTAATATCCCAGTGCTGACACTGCAGTGCAGCATGAGGGGGGTGCTGTACTCCTGAAGTGCCGTCTTTCGGATGAGACATTAAACCGAGGTCCCATCTACCTGTCCTGGTGGTAGTTCAGGTGTATGTTAAAGATCCCATGGCACTTCTCAAAAAGAGTAGGGGAATTTCCCCCTGTGCCCTGGCCAAATTTCCCCCCATTCACTAAAATACCACCAACAGCTTAATCTGGTTCAAAGTCAGTTGGCATTCTTCTGTATCCTCCCCACGGGTCGTGCCTGAAAATAGGCAGAATTTGCCTAGTGCACTTACCCGGTCAACAAAAACTAAATAAATAAATAAGGTTAGATGTTCATTATGTGGAAATTTAGGGCATACTAGTACACAGTGCTTTAATGAAGTAACATGTAATTTATGCGGGAACATTGGCAGTAGTAGCAAGTAGTCAAATTTAGCGATTAGCAGTTTAAAGTGAATTTGTCACATTATGCTGCTTAGAAATTGACTTATCCCATTGGATAGCTAATGGCAGTGAAAGTCATCCTGTCCCGTTTTTAATATTTAATGCAGTGCCTGTATTTAGACATTAAAAATCGTATTTTGAACCAGACAACACTGGCCAGCCAATTCCTTTACTTCCTGATTCAATAAACATGCCCCCTGCTATGACATCCAGCAAGGGACAGCATGGGAGTGCTCCCCATTGAAATGAATGGGGCTCGATTCTGGGTTGTATTTGATATCTTATAATGGCCAGTTTGAGATTAATGAAGGACACTGCTTGACTAACAAGGGCCTTGTTAGTCAAGAAGGTGTCCATTATTCTCAAACTGGCCGATATAAGTTATTAAATACAATGTAAAGTTGAACCCCATTCATTTCAATGGGGTGCGCCCCCTCTCTCTCCCTTGCTGGATGTCATAGTGTGGGGCATGTTCATTGAATCAAGAAATAAAGGAATCAGCTGGTCAGTGTTGTCGGGTTAAAAATACGATCTTTAATGTCTAACTACAAGCACTACATTAAATATTAAAAATGAGACAAAATGACTTTCGCTACCATCAGATATCCAACGGGGTAAGTCAATCTGTAAGCAGCATAATCTAACAAAATCACTTAAAAGAAAACTAGCTAGGGAGAGGTGGAGGCACAGTGGAAGGGAATAAGCGAGGGCATCATTAGGGCAATGAGCCTCTGTGTGAAACAGGTAAGAAAAAGGCAGGAGGAAAAGGAGACCATTCTGGTTCTTCAGGGAGGTAGCAAAGGCAGTGAATAAGAAAGGACAGTTTTCACAAGGAAACTCAAAGATAGGAGGACCGGGATGTGTATCAGACAAGGTAGAAGGAAGCAGGAAAGGCAGTTAGGAGAGCTAAGGCACAGACAGAGGAAAGGACTGCACAGGAGATGAGGAATGGGGATATAGAAGTACAGGTTACTCACCTGTAACAGGAGTTCTAGGAAGGGTATATGTTGTTCATCCACACTTTCTGGCAGGTATCCTTGCCGCTTTAATTCTTGCCGGAAGGTCTTCAAGCTGGCTCCTCCCACCCACCCGGGTGGTAAAACTCTCGGCTCCGCCTCATGACACCAGATCTGGCCGCTGGAAGCTCAGGTTAAAGTCAAGCGGGAGGTCGGGTGGAATGGTAGGATGAACAACACATATCCATCCTAGAACTCCTGTTACAGGTGAGTAACCTGTATTTTAGGGACATGGATATGTTGTTCATCCACACTTTCTGGCAGACTCCTAGCAGTTCCCCGGAGAAGGGAGGCAAGGCGCACACCTCGATACTTACTTGGGAAAGAGAGACTGAGAACCAGGCCCCAAAACCAGCATCCCGGTGTGACTCGAGGTCGATGTGGTAGTGAGTAATAAAGGTATGTGCCGACTTCCAGATAGCAGCCCTGCAGATATCCTGGACAGGGACGTCCCTGAAAGCAGCTACCGATGCAGCGGTATGGCGGGTAGAATGAGCTCTTATCCCTCTGGGAGGCTCCATGCCTGCCAGCCTGTAGCAGAGCTCTATGCAGGAGGTGATCCACCTGCCTATCGTCCGCTTTGCTGCAGGTCTGCCAGGTGCGGCTTCAGTGTAGGTGACAAACAGCTGGCGAACCTCTCCCCGAACTTCAGCCGTCCGCTCCTTATAGTAAGCGAGCGCCTAGGGTCCAAAGTATGGAGCCTATACTTGGCCTCCGAGGTGTGACTGGGGTAGAACACCGGCAGAGTCAACACCTGGTTAAGGTGAAACTCCGACACCACCTTCGGAAGGAATTTCAGGTGGGGGCGCAGGACAACCTTGTCCCTGTGGAAGACCAGGTAGGAAGACTCGATGGAAAGCGCCTGGAGCTCTCCCATCCTTCTGGCTGATGTGATAGCCACCAAGAAGGCAGTCTTCCACGACAGGTGTGAAATATTGCACCTGTGCACTGGTTCGAATGGCTTGCCCATGAGCTTGGCCAATACCAGCAGTAGATCCCACAGAGGTGGAGGTTCTCGCACCGGAGGGGAAATGTGGTCAAGGCCTTTGAAAAAGCACCGACCACCTTCTCCTGCGCCACCGACTGCTTGCCGCCCACGCCCGCAAGCAGAGATGGCTGCCAGGTGCACCTTAAGGGTCGCCGACCAGCCCCTTGCTGAGAAAGGGACCACAGGTAGTCGTCCAGAATGCTTGCCAGGGCAGTCGGAAGGGTCCAAGCCCTTCCTGACACCAAATGGAAAACCTCTTCCATTTGAAGGCATAGCATTTCCTGGTCGACTCTTACGGGACGCCTCAACGACGTTGAGGACCTCGTCGGAAAGACCCAAAGCCTGGAACTCTAGCCGCTCAGGAACCAGGCCGTCAGGTGCAGGGATTGAAGGTCCGGATGGAATACCTTCCCCTGATTGACTGAGATCAGGTCTGGGTGGGCTGGAAGCCGCCTCGGGAGCCTGGAGCTGAGGCTGAGGAGATCTGGATACCAGA
The DNA here is from genome assembly GCA_016271365.2 of Neoceratodus forsteri. Classification (NCBI taxonomy): domain Eukaryota; kingdom Metazoa; phylum Chordata; order Ceratodontiformes; family Ceratodontidae; genus Neoceratodus; species Neoceratodus forsteri. The sequence continues at coordinate 1,049,944,973 of CM057449.1, forward strand.
ACTGGCGGGGCCAGTCTGGGGCTACCAGAATCACCTGCGCCTTGTCCCTCCTCGCCTTGAGAAGCACCTTGTGGATCAAGGGAAATGGGGGAAAGGCGTAGAAGAGGCCCGGGATCCACGGCCTCGAGAAGGCATCCCCCTGCAGCGAGCCCTGCTGAGGGGGGCGGGCATGGAATAGACTCAGCTACGCATTCTCCCTGGAGGCAAACAGGTCCACCTGAGGCGTGCCCCAGTGGGAGAAAAGATCTAGTACTACCTCTGGCAGGAGAGACCACTCGTGAGACGTAGCCCCTATCCGGCTTAGGGCTTCGGTCAGGGTGTTGGAGGTTCCTGTCACGTGAATGGCTAGGAGATCCGCCTCCAGGCTGCGCACGAGGGACCAAATGTAGAGAGCTTCCTTGCATAACAGCATGGAGCGCGTCCCGCCCTGGCGGTTCAGACAGTGCATGGTTGTGGTGTTGTCCGTCTGGACCTGAACCACTTGACCCCGTAGAAACAGTGCGAAGGCGGTGAAAGCTATATGGACTGCTCGGAGCTCCAGCAGGTTGATGTGGCATCGGGACTCCCGAGGGGACCAGAGGCCGTGCGCTCGGTGTTCCCCCAGATGGGCACCCCAAACCATCAGAGATGCATCGAGTCGAGAGAGACCGCCAGCTTGGGACGAGACGACAGGATACCCTCCTGCAGATGTGCTGAACGATCCACCATTGGAGCGTTCCACATCTCTTAGAGTCACTCTCACGGCTGGTCCAACAGATCGCAGCGTTGTGACCATTGGCTAGTCAGTCCCCATTGAAGGGGACGCATGTAATGGCCCAACGGACCACGCTAGTGCAGGCCGTCCATGAGGCCCAGGAGGCGCAGGAAGTCCCAGGCAGGGCGCAGATGCCCAACCAGAAATGATTTGGCAAAGGAGAAACAACCTCGGCCCTGTCCACGGGAGCCGTGCTCTTGGCTCAGAGAGTGAGCTCTGCCCGATGAACAGAATCACCTGCTTTGGCATGAGTTCTGACTTGGCCTCGTTGATGAGGAGGCCAACCTGAGAGCAAACCTGGAGGGCCAGATCTCTGGACCACTCCACCTCCTGTCTGGAGGGGGCTGCTATCAGCCAATCATCCAGGTAAGGGTACACCCGGACCCCTCTGCACTGCAGGAATGCTGTCACCACTGCCATGCATTTGGTGAAGACCCTGGGAGCTAGGGAGAGGCCGAAGGGCATGGCCTGGAACTCGTATAGGGATCCCTCCGCTCTGAAGTGGAGGAATCTCTGATGGGACGGACGGATTGGGACGTGAAAGAACACGTCCTGGAGGTCCAGGGAGCAGAACCACACACCTTGTTCCAAGGATGGGATTATCTGGGCCAGAGTGACCATCCTGAAGGTTCGAGACCTTAGGAACTTGTTCAGGTCGTGCAGGTCGAGAATGGGGCGCCAGCCCCCCGTCCATTTGGGACCAGGAAGTACCTGGACACAAACCCCGGGTCTGGAGGAGGATCCGCCACCTTCCTGATTACCTCTTTTTCGAGGAGCAGGGCAATATCGGCTCGGCAGGCCAATAGCGAGGCTGCGGACCCCGTGGTCCCCCCGAGGGGCAACAGCTCGAAAAGGTGGGACCTGCTCGAACTCCAGAGGCAGGCCTTTTCCTACCACCTCCAACACCCAGCGGTCCATGGTGATAGTGGACCAGGCGGGAAAGGAAGCGCGGAGCTGCCTCCCCACGGGGAACCCAGGGGAGTGACGGTGGTTGGGGACGGCACCCCTCAACCCGTCACTGGGCAGGCTTTGAGGAGAAACCGGCCGAGGGACCTCCTGGGCCTTTACCTCCTTGATTCCTGTTGGAGGAAGCCGTCTGCTTGGGTTTGGGATGCTAAGTGAGAGCCTGCTGGCCCTGTTGCTGGTGCTGCTGGGCTGGTCAAGAAGCAAGGACCGAAGGACAAAAGGACTTCTGCTGCTGACGGCGGCCTTTGTCCATCTGGGCGGAGGTGACTGAGTCCAGAGTGGCATTGGACTTCTCGATCCGCTGGAGGTGTCCCCCCACTCCAGGGCCGAAGAGGTCAGTCCCCAAGAAGGGGACGTCCGCCAACTTGTGCTGGGTATCCGCCGTGAAGGTGGATATCCTCATCCACGCCCTGCGTCGCATGGCCACTGCGACCGCTACTGACCTGGCACAGGAATCACCTATGTCCAGAGCAGTCTGGAGCTGCTGCTTCGCCACCGCCCTATCCTGGTCCCGCACCTGATGGACCGTGGTCTGCAGGTCAGGCGGGAGATGAGGAACAACCTCATCCAGGGAGCCCATGAGGCGTGGGAGAAGTGTGCCATCAGCACGGCCGAGCTGGCCTGTCGGAGGCTGAGGGAGGACACAGCGCACACCTTGCGCCCCGAAAATCCAGCTTTTGGACTCTGTCGGGGCTTATCCACATCCTGAGCGCTACCAGAACGCCGGAAAATGCTGTCGGTGACTAACCCCTCGGCAGAGGGGTGTTCCGAGAAACCGGGCAAAGAGCCGGTAGGGACCGCGTACTTCCTGGCCATCCTGGCCGACGGCGCAGGACAGGAAGCAGGCCGCTGCCAAAGCTCCAAGGCTGGGCCGATAATGGCCTCAGCCACCGGAAAGGCCTCCGTGGGAGAATCCCCTCGGTCCAGAATCTCCGTCAGGGGATACTTGGCCCATTTGGACACGGGCTCCAGCTGCATCCCGGTGGACTCAGAGATGAGTCGAAGCAGACCCAAGAAGGATGATGAGCTATCGTCCACTGACTGGACCCCGGAGGACTCCAGATCAAACTGCCTGGAGAACAGGGAGGAATCGTCATCGGATTCTGAAGAGTCTACGAAGAGCTGCCTCGGCCCTGAGCCATCCTCCACCTGCCGAGGACGGTCGGGAGTGAGGGCGACAGACAACCTGTGGGGCAGGCCGTGATCTGACCGAGAATTCTTGGTCGGTGCCCCCGACTTCGGTTATGGAGGCGGAGGTTCCACCACAATCGGTGGAGCAGCTGGTTTCGGCCTAGAAACCGGCCCTGGAGTGGGCAACTCGACTGGAACGAGTGGTTGCTTCGCGCGTTCAGGCGACAGCCACTTGATGGCCGGGGTCTTGGCCGGGGTCGGCTTAGGCCCGGACAACAGCAACTGCTGCCATATAAGGTCCTCGTAGCACTGGCGCAACTTGCGTCGCAGCCTCTCCTCACCCGAGGAGGATGACGAGGAAGAACGGCATTGCTGCTTACTTCGGTAACGAGACCGAGACCGCCGATGTCGGCGGGAACGGCTGGACCGAGAAGAGGTCCGAGACCGAGACCTTCGGGGGGACCGAGGGTGGGTCTGGGAAGGGCCGGGGGACACCTGCTCTTCCCTCAGCTCGAGCACTTTAACCGGGGACTGCGGCCCCGAAGGCACAGGCAGATCCACGGTATCCACCGGGGGAACCAGTGAAGGAGGGTTGTCGGCTTCTCCAGTCGACAGCCCGTCTAACGGATCGAGAAAAATCTCGATTTCGTCGACGGGAGTCTCGGCAGGCTGACCTGACGGGGGCACCGTGAAGCCAGCAGCCTCAGCCGCAACCACAACTGAAGTCGACGGTCGGCTGCCCAGGGAAGGGGACCTCTCCCGCTCCCACGAACGCCGACGGTGGGACTTACCTTTTGACTCCTTTTTCTTGGGCCGAGAAGAATGTCCCGAAGGCCCTCTCCTTCGTGGAAAGAGACTGACAAAGCTCCTTGAATGAAGCCATATATGAGGAACTCAGAGAGAGCGGGATAAATGCCACGGCCGAGGAGGAGGAAGATGCGGCCTGGGCCGCCTCCTCCTCGAGGGCGATCATCTGCTCGAGCTGCTCAGCCGAGCCAGCCGCCGCGGACACCGCCCAACAAGCCTCTTTAGATTTTACTGGCGGGAAACGTTTCTCGGGGTGCCCAAGCTTCAAATGGGCAGCGCGATCGTCCAGAATGTTGGCCGAGAAAGAGCGGCACAACTCGCACGCCTGCGGGTCGTGATCTAGGCCTAAGCAGTAGACGCACGTGGAGTGCGGATCCGTCCTGGACATTTTCTGCCCGCAAGGGCACCTCCGAAAGCCAGGAACAGATTTGTCCATTGCAGCCGCGAGGGAAGATGAAGACCGAAGTTTAGAAAACTTCAAAACCAATTTCAGACGAACCGAAGAGATAGGATCCAGTCTAAAACGCAGAGCGCTAAGGAGGGAACCTGAGCTTCCAAGCGGTAAGGAGGATCTGGCGTCATGGGGCGGAGCCAAGAGTTTTACCACCCGGGTGGGTGGGAGGAGCCAGCTTGAAGGCCTTCTGGCAAGAATTAAAGCGGCAAGGATACCTGCCAGAAAGTGTGGATGAACAACATATCCATGTCCCTAGAAACATAGAAATTGACGGCAGCTAAGGACCGCTTGGCCTACCCAGTCTGCCCATTATCCCTAGCTACTGCAAAAACCGCAGACCCTGCTTTATCTGTGGCTTTACCCTTTCCTCCCCTTTGCTAGGGTTCCCCTATGCCTATCCCATGCATTTTTGAATTGCTAAGTGAGGGTTTTATCAGGAAGCCTTTCGGCACTCCGATAACACTTTCTTGCTCAGTCTCGTGTACATGGCTTTCGCCGAGACCTTCGGAGACTGGCATTTTTTTCCAAGTTGTCAACTAACCGGGCTAGGTTAGGAATGACAACACAGACAGCTGGAAGAGTGACCTATGTGTTATGATCTAAAACCACCTGTCACAATTATCTCATGTGACACTTGACTGACCAAGACTGTGTGATCTCAGTCTAAGAAGATGATGTATTCATTAAAATCTAAAGTTTCCCTATGGGCATGTTTGTTTGTTAGTGGGCAAAAAGTCCTCCCTAGTTCTTCTAATATTATTATATCTATTTTAGAACCACCTGTCTGTGCCTGGGACAGTCATATATTTTACACCAGTGCCTTTTACTAGAGTCATTGACACACCAACCCAAATATTTATGTAGTAATTTGGGGCATTAGAAATTTGCACATTTAATTATATCACTATAACCTGGAACTGTTATCTTAAGGGTACTGACTTACTTCTTACAGTAGGTTATCATTTTCCAAACTAAATGCTCTAAGTTTTATAATATTAAATTGAGAAGCAGTACTCAAGTCAGGATTCATGATTAAAAGTATTTACTTTTGATTTTGTTGGTTTTTAGATGTTTACAAGGTAATCTTAACAACAAAATGAATGAACAGTTACAAGTTTAACATTTCTGTCATAGTTCTGAACTATTTCACTAGTACAATATGTATAAGGCAACTTTCTGGCATTGCATATATAGGCAAAGACAGTTTTTTTTTTAAATGTTAATACTTTTTAAATGCAATTACAGTTATTCTGAACAGCAGTACAAACAGAAAATATTTCCTGTGTTGACTAAGGTAGTCACGGACAGGAGTAAAACAGAAGCCAGATCTGTCAGTCCTAGTTCCAATGCCTAGGATTCAGGTAACTAGACTCCCCAGACCAGCAACAAATGTTCCCATGAAGTCCTAAGGGTAGAGGTGATCCTTGCTTCTCCCTCTATTGCTCTTACCTTGGCTGGGGCTGTTGAGGATTTATATACTTTTTGCCAAAGTAGAAAATGGGCTTATGGAGTTTTAGAGGCCTTTTTTTTTTTTTTTTAACTAATCAGGCATTGGTTGTTGGATCAGATGCTGAATGTTGTCAAAAAATCCAAACATCTAGTTAATACAGGATATCATTTGAGTCGTGACATTTGACTTGATGTCACAGTGTCTCGCATAAGAGACAGCTGAGGAAGAGAAAACTCTTGATAGGTGTTAACAGTAACATTGGACCTCAAACTAACATTAGACTTAAGAGTGAGATACATGGTCCAGAGTTACACATTTGATAGCAAGGCAAGCATCTGATCACTCTTTGTGGTTAGTTTGCTTACCTGATGAAATAAAGCATTAGCCTAGGCAAGGCAAGGCTGACTGCCTTGCGCACTCATGCAGCTAGGCAAACCACAAATGTGATGGGGTTAACAAATTTTTGACCTCATACGGCCAAACTTGATTGGTTAATATTACAGTGGCTATGTCTGTCGGTGGAAAGTCCCTCGCAGGTGTATGACGCGAGAAGTTCACGCTCAGAACTTGTGAAGACACAGCTTGTCTGGAAAATTACAAGTCTACTCTCAGCACTTAGCTCTGTTTAAAGTTACAGAGAAGATAAAAACTTAGTACATGAGTTTTAAATTTGTAGAAACAATCTATTAGGTTACAACTTGGTAATTGATTAGTACAGAATCGAACACACTAGAATCAGATTACAAGTTATTGATTGATCAGTACAGAATTATGCACACCTGACCACACTGATTAACTATCCAGGAGGCTCAAAGTAAGCTTAGGATTCTTTTTTAGAAATAGGTCTCTATTCCCCCGGAGACATGAATCAGGCTCATCCAGGACACATTCCTTCCCCTACTCGATTACGGCAATCTAATCTACACTACAGCTGCAACTTCAAGCCTAAGCAAGTTGGACGTCCTTTATCACCGAGCGTTACGATTCATTACCAATTCCTCCTACCGTACTCATCATTGTGATTTATATGCAGCTGTTGGTAGGACTTCTCTCACTACTAGATGCCTGTTCCACACTGATCTCTGGACTCTTAAGTTGCTTTTGCAGAAATTACCATGCTATCTAACTTCTTTAATCCACATTTCCTGCAGTGCATACTCCCTTAGGAAAACTGACTATTACGCTCGATGTTCCTAGGACTCGTACCTCCTTTGCCAAACATGCTATCTCGTATGCCCTTCCAGCAATATGGAACCAACTCCAATCTATACTAAAACTAACTAATATTGTGTCAGTTAACTTCTTCAGAGAGCTAGTTGCATCGAAAATAAAAGACACTTGTAACTGCCACTAAGCCCCCTCTCCCCTATCCTTATGCATGCGTCTCATCTATTGTCTCTCTTAGCCCTAGCTGTACTGGGATTTTAAACCTCCAATCCTGCAAGTTGTCTCTCCTGGCTAATTAATCTATAGGATAATTTCTTTCTTTTGCTATCTGCTTCTACACCCCTTCCTTCTATAAGCCCTCTATCTTCTTTGCCTTTTCCTTTCCTACCTTAGGCCTCTTACCTATACATCATTCTCTGCTAATCTACCTCTTCCCCAACCCCGTTCACCCTAATTATCCTATCTTCCTTCCCAGGTGTGCATCACTTCATGCTTATCTATTGCACCATTCAGAGTTAAAATGTTAAACCTTACCTGTATTGACTGTACATTTTCATCCTCGCAAAATGTCCCTTTAATTGTAAATATATCTTCAACACTGTACCTTGCTATGTATTCCCTGATTTGAGCATTGTGTGCACTTTGTATATTTGATTACCAAGGCTCTGTACTAAATAATGTATCATTGCACGTGTACAACCATCAGGACCTCCTTGTGAATGAGCTTGCTCAATGGAGTCTTCCTGTAATAAACGAACTTGAACACTAAAATCCATTACTGATTATTAATGGGAAAATACAAAACAGCTTCCCAAACCTTGCTGGCTTGGTCATACTGTTAGTATCTGCTGGGTGGAATGTCAGCAGTAATCCCTCTGGTCACTATACCCTTGACCTCTGGGTCCAGTTCCTCAATTACTGGGGGTAACAGGGCAGGTAAAGCCTGTAGAGCAAGTAGTCTGAGCAATGGAACAGGGAGAGTCAATAATAGGGCAAACAGCCTCTGCTAAGGGGCATGAAAGTTTAATGGCATAGGTAAGTTTGGTGGAACAGGTAAATTTAATGGGGCAGGCAGGGCCTGTCCTGATAAAAGTGCAGGCATAGCCGGACCGGGCAATGGACGAGCCTGAGGTGGCAATTTCTGAGATGGGGTAGAGCGGTTTAGTGGAATGGTCAAATCTAATGAAGCAGGTGGACCTGGTGGTAGATGCAGACCTGGTGGGGTCTGTGAGATGGGACTGCATGCAGAGCAGAATTCCCCTACTGAATCTGCCACAACCACCTCCGCTGGGATATGACCCCCCCCCCCGATATGTCAGCAAGAAGAGAAAGTTTAGGGCTAGGATAGCAAGGATTAGAAGGGTAGAAGGAGAAGACTGTGTGGAAGAAGACCAAGAAAAAGTTGACATTTTGAACTGGTACTTTTGCTCAATCTTTACCATAAAGGGAAGGGGGTTGGTGGCCACCACAGAGAGGGAAGAACAGAGGTACAGAGGGGTGGACACAACAATATTTTCAGAGGAAACAGCAGTGAAAGGATCTGCAGCCCTGAAAGTGGATAAGGCTATGGAAATAAAAGGGATAAATCCCAGGGTACTGAAGGAGCTCAGGGTGATGCTAGCTTCTCCACTGACAGCTTTGTTCAACAGCTTACTGGAAACAGGAGCTGTTCTGGAGGACTGGAGAAGGGATGACATGGTCCCTCTGCATAAGTGTGGCAGTATGGAGGAATCTAGCAACTACTGAACAGTCAGCCTGACTTCAGTGGTGGAAAAAAGTGCAGTTACATAAGAACTTACCATAACAGTAGATCTTGAGAGGATCTCTTGCAGTAGGCATCACCGTTAGGACTAAGCCACCGGGTGCCAGGACCACATGGAAAATTTCTAGCTAGCAGTCTACAACGGGGGACCACCCTCTGATGTCGGCACATTGATGTCCGCATTAGTATAAGAGGGCCGGTCCCTCATGCCCACCTCAGTTCCCCACGCCAGAGATCCTAGGATAAGGTCCAACAGGAGAAAAAGAGGACTCCTGGAGCCAAGAGAGGCTGGGATGCAAAGAGCGCAGGGGAATGGAGGAAGGGAAAGCTTGTCTACTGCAAGAGCTCCTCTTGAAGATCTATTATTATGGTAAGGGTAAGCTCTTACGTAACAGCACTATCTTACTTCAAGGGGCTCTTGCAGAAGGCAACATCATTAGAACCAAGTCCCAAGCAGTGCCACAAAGGAGGTAAAAAACTGCAGGAGGAAGAAAGATGACTGCAGAATGCAGAGAGGGAAAAAAAGAGGCCCCAGAAGGCCCTAAGTCCAAAGCTTGTACTCTGAAGAAGAGGGAAGCAGAAGGAATACCCTGTATTTAACAAACCAGAGCAAAACCCCCCAAAGAGGGGCTAAAGGGCAGGATACCCAAGAGCACCCAGAATCATGAGAGCCACCAACTAGGCAGCCTAGCCTCCCCAAAGAGATAAACTGAAACCGCCCCTCCTAGCAAACAAACAACCAGAGGTGGATTAAACTGGGACAAGGTAATGTCCCCTGACATCAGTCATATACTAGAGCCAAACTGGTTCTCCTGATGAGTGAAACAACAACCCAACACCCCAGGATGTCATAAGGATGGGTCCCAAGGGCTGGGAAGCCCCAGAAGGAGATCATCTTGGCAAGAGGAAAGAGTCAGGACCTCTGGCAGGAGGCATCAAAACAATCACCTGGGGAAGTACCTTCTTGCTTCTGAAAGGAAGGGATGTAAGACCCAAAGCGAGGTGGTAACTGGAAAAAAAAAATAAATAAATAAAAAAGACAAAAAAAAAGGAAAAAAGAAAAAAGAAGCACAAGCCAACATGGCTTTGTGAAGTAGAGAAAGGAGGGCCTCCCTCACCCCAGAACCTCAGAGACCAGAGGGCAAAGGGGTCCATCCAGCTGGAATGCCTGTCACAGAGATAAAGGGACCATCATAAGGGGACTTGTCCCCCCAGAAGACGCTGGGAGATCCCCATAGGACCCGACCCTCAGTCATCTAGGGAAAGCAAGGGTCCAAGACCAGAAACTCGTGACAACTGATCGAGCCAAGAAGTGCCCCTCTTATCTCCCCCCCCCCCAAAGAGGGATTCTCCGAAAAGACCAACAGTCCCACCCCCCCACAGGAATTGTGAGGTTCCTTGAGCAGTAAGAACCAAACGGTTAGACCGCGTCCCTATAAGGATGGATGGGAAGGACTCAGGCAAGAGTAACAAAGACCGACACCATGCCCAGAGGAGAAGGGTCTTGCTGTCATTCGCCTAACACTGCACAACATGGGAACACTGCTGCTGAGCGAGAACCAGAGCAAACATATTGGGCTATCCCACATCTTCAGGATGGGGCAGGCCAGAAAGGTTGACAAAAACAGATGCGGGGAGCGGTGGTGTAGACAGTACCCCAACAAAGCTCCAGGAAGGCTGGGCAGGCCGCCATGGGTACCCGGTGACGAGAAGGCTGACGGACAAAAGTCTAACCCTAGAGCCTGAGACCTAAATCATCCAGACCCAAAGGGAGAGGACCCGAACTAGGCATCCCCTACTTAAGAGAGGCTCTAGGGCACCCGCATACCTACCAACCCGCCTTAGGAGTGCCCACAGAGACCAGGGATAATAAAGCTCCACTAGCATGCAAGGCTTTCCCCATCATGGAGGGACCGGGGAGAACCAAGGGGACCCTATCCAGGTGAAGAAGGTTGAAGCAAGGCTGAAGCCCAAGAACCCCTGGTCCGCCAAACCCCAAGGAGTCATCCCTAAAGAAATAAGGGAGCCCTGGAGCGGTCGGCGTGAGCAAGTGCTAGACATGCCCCTGATGAAAGGTGCTATGGCCCAGCAAGAGGGTAACATATGTAGGGATACGAGGATAGAGGGAACTCCCCGATAGCTCACTCCCAGAGTGACTGTGTCCTTCATCCCTAGGAGTAATGGGATCCCGCCATCTCAGAACCAAATCGTGCCCCAATTAAAGGGGCAATGAGAGGATGCAATGGGCCTGCATTGGGCCCCGGCGTGGTGTCGGTGGAAAAAGGCAGGCTTTGGAAAGGTCTGGAGGAACACCATAGAAAAAACACCAGCCTGGTCGCACTGGGAGGTCCAGAGAGTCCCGCTCCAGCCCTAACCTCCATTGAGGAAGGTGCCGTCCCTCGCAGAAAAAAGGAGGATGAGGCAGTAAGCCCATACACTGGTAGGTGTATATCCCTATCCCAGTCGAATAATGGGCCCAGGATGGCCAGGTGTGGAAAGAGGGCTAAAGAAAGGTTCAGGGACCGATAACGAAGGTAGAGGGAATGTAGAACCCGACCCTCCAGAAACAGTAGGAAAAAGTAAGGTGTCACACTATCTTACCTAAAGGGAGCCTGGGTTACCTGCTCGCAAGGCAGAACCCTGGGCCACTTCCCCACAAAGAGACAACCCTAGTGGTACAGAAACAATGGAAAGAAAGCAGGAGTTGAAAGATGCAAAAGGGAAGAGGGAAACCTTTGCCCCTCCCTCATTTCCCCTCCTCAGTCCCCAACCCAACGAAGGGGGTTCCACCAGGTTTTAAGAGGAAGTGGTAGGCGCCAACGGTGCCTCTGCCCTGTGGGCCTTAATGGCCGGGGTAGCCGGGACCTAAGAGGCCTGGCACTTGCTCAGAGACCCGGACAGCTGAGGGCGCTGGGGTCGCTGCCCCAATTGCAGGCTGGAGGCAGGTGTGACCTACCCTGCTGGACATGGGAACCAGCGCAAAGGACTGTTCCAGACTCTTGAATGGTGGACAGCAATTCCTGTATGTCCTCCCCAAACAATGACTGGCCCCAGAAAGAAGCATCCATAATGGAAGCCTGAACCACTGGGGTAAAATCAGTCAGGCGAAACCAAGCATGACACCTGATACAGACGGCAGAGGCCGAGCAGCGGGCAGCATCCATTGTGTTATATGAGGCACAGAGGGTGAGAAAGCCTGCGTTAGAGGCAGAGCCCAAAAGCTGCTCAAGCTGAGACCAAGCTCAAGACTCCTGCAGAGACTGGAGCAGGTTTCCTACCTGCCCTAAAGGAGGTTTATTTATTTATTAAATTTTGGTAACCAGGTAAGTCCACTGGGTCCCGAAGTTCCCTTTTTCAGGGACGACCCGGAGTTAGTTACATAGAACTGAGCAGGTACAATCAGATAATGCAGGGTAGGACACTGCATACAGGAAGTTCAATGACGGAATACAATTTTCATAACAGAAGGCGGTGACATGTGGCACAAAAGCAGTGAATCCTGCTAGACTTAGAACAACAGGTTGAGAAGTATAAACACAGTACATATAGTACAATAGACCAAACAAGCATTATAAGCAAGCAGTACAAGAATGGTCACGGGTTTGGCAGTTGAAATTCAATGCAAGGAAGTGCAAGATAATGCATATGGGTCACAAAAACCCTGGCACAATATATCAGTTGGGGGGTGAGGATATAGCATGCACCAAGCAGGAAAGGGATCTTGGAGTTATCATCTCTGATGACCTCAAGGCAGGGAAACAGTGTGACAAGGCAGCAGGTAAAGCAATAGGATGCTGGGATGCATAGGCAGGGCATCTCCAGCAGGAAAAGGAGGTCATAATTCCACTATACAAGACACTAGTGAGGCCGCACCTGGAGTACACTAAAAGTTTCCTGGGAGACCTTACCCACGAAGGACATAGACAGGGTAGAGAAGGTTCAGAGGAGGGCAACAAAGATGGTGCATGGATTGCATCACAAGTCCTATGAGGACAGGTTGAAGGCACTAAACATGTACTCCCTGGAGGAGAGGAGGGAGAGAGGGATATGATAGAGACATACAAGTATCTTACAGGGAGGAACAGGGTGCAGGAATGCACTATTTTTAAGCGAAAAAGATGTTCCAGGACTAGAGGGCATGGGATGAAGTTGGAGGGAGGACGATTCAGAGGAAACGTGAGGAAGAATTTCTTCACAGAACGGGTGGTGGACAAGTGGAACACCCTGCCAGAGGAAGTGGTGGGGGCTGAAACAATCATGGGATTTAAGAATGCATGGGATAGACAAAAAGGAATTGTGGAGATCAGGGGTAAGGGGCAACAGACTTCCTGGAAAACATAAACTGAACTTACAAACTTAAATGGGCAGACTGGGTGGGCCATAGGCCCTTATCTGCCGACACTGTCTATGTATCTATGTATGTAACTAACTATACAAACACTACCATATAGGACATAATCAGTACAGAGCAGGACATATGGTAAGGTTAGCATATGAGAGATTGTAGAAGTACAGTCAGGTAGTACAACGTCATATACAAGCAACTCAGTATAGGACGTTGGGTATGGGGTTACATTGGTAAAGACCGGTTTTATACACAAACTCAACTGTGGCAGCTTAATGCCAGTCAGGGCAAGGTAGACTTTTTGTAGCCTGACTACAGGGGGCGGGTTTAGCTATCCTTCAGGAGCAGGAGCAGGAGCTGTGTGCGTAGTCCCATCTGAAAAGTCGCTAGGGAGGGGGCTTCCTGGAGTTGACAGGGAAGCTTTTTCTACAGTGTAGGGGCTACGTGGGCAAAGGATTTACTGCCTGCTGCGGATCTTGTCCTGGGCACTTCTAGTAGTGTTTTGCCTGAAGTGCGGAGAGGCCTGCTGGCCCACTTTGGGGCAAGTAGCCTGATCAGCTCTGCGGGAGGATCATTGGAGAGAAACTTATAGGTCCAGCTTAACAGGGGGTACTGAAGCGTAAGGTTCAGGGTGGGCCATCTGAGTGAGGCGTGGCTTCACAGTGATGGGTCTTTGGCTGGGCTTTTGTGGTGAATCGCACGATTTTGTGGTACAAGGTCTGCAGTCTACCCTGATCAAGCTTTGCAATGCCGAGTAAGGTTGGGGCTGCATAGGTAAGAGTAGGTAGGCGGACACTTGCCAGTCTTGTCTCAGGTATCATGTTAGCGCTTAGACGGTACAGCAGCCCGAGTTTCTGGTGGATGTTTTTTGTTACCAGAGCCACATGAGGCTTTAGGGTGAGTCCGTGGTCCAGAGTAAGACCCAGGTATCTGAAGGATTGGACCACCTCGATTGTGGAGCCAGTCGTAGTGACCAATGGCAGAAGATGCGCTGGGGACGGACCCAAGGATTTTGGACCAAACAGGAACACTTTGGTCTTGCTTGGGTTAAGGACCAGGTGATTCTTGACCAGCCAAATTTCTGCATGGGTGAGGTCTGACTGGAGGAGGGATCCGAGATCGTCCAGGTGTGACGCAGTTCTGTAGAGTACTGCATCATCAGCACACTGCACCATGGAGCTGCTGCCACAGTGGTGGTGGAGGTCACTGACGAACAGGGAGAACAGGAGAGGGCCCAGGATGGATCCTTGAGGTACCCCCTCATTTAAAGGTAGAGGGTTGGAGGTTGTACCTCTCTATTTGACCTGCTGGGAGCGGCCAGTCAGGTAGTTGCGGAACCAGTTCAGAGAGTGCTGATCCAGTCCAAATGTATTCAACCTAGCTAGCAAGAGTGGGTGGTCTACCAGGTCGAAGGCCTTGGTCAGATCTATAAAGACTGCCCCGTGGGGGTGCCCTTATTCAAGGCCACCAGGACATCAGAGGTGAACCTGATGAGGGCTGTATCAGTCCCGTGCTTTTGTCAGAAGCTGTGTTGTGTTGGGGCCAGGAGCCGGTTGGCTTCAAGGTAATCCCTTAGTTGGCCATACACGAGCCGCTCCTGGATCTTTGCAAGGTGACAAAGGATAGAGATGGGTCCGTAATGGCCAATTGTGTCTCTAGATCCACCCTCGTGGATTGGGACCGTGTGGGACTGCTTCCAGGTTTTGGGGATGCATCAGCATCACCATGTACGTGAGGTAGTTCTGGGCCCACAAGGCCAGGGTCAAAAAGGTATAGACGCTGTGCCCCAGGAGGTCCAAATGCTTGGATTCTTTATCCGGAGGAAAATCACCCTGACTACCAGTCCCCCCACACTCCGTCTGGGCACCTGATAATACAGGAGGGTCAGCCTTGGGGTGGGAGTCAAACTGAGACTTGCCGTCAGGAGCATGATATAGTCAGTTGGCCTTCCTTGGAACATCCGGGACTAACGCCGGCTGTTGCCAGACAGTAGACAAAATGTCATCGTGTGGTACCACTAAGGGGGGATAACCACTGACTCAACTTCCAGAAGGTGCAGATGCTGCACCAGACGGTGTCTTTGAGGGTCTTGCTCCTCAGTAAGCCACCCTTGGTAAGCCTGGATCATCTTTCACCATAGCCAGGAAAGAGGAGTCCTCCAGAGGGGATTTAGGAGTGCCCCTAATCCACACTTCCCCAAGGGGTGAATGAGGGGAGAAATTGGGGATTTGAGGGAATCTGAGAAAACATGCAATAATCCCCTCAGAGTCCAAGGCAGACTGCAGAAGTGGCGACAGGCCAGAGGTCGTGACCATCCCAGCACCCAAATGATGTTCCATTTCAGAAGGGGGAGCTTCCGCATTGGACAAAGGGGAGTCCCTTGCAAGGGGAAAGTCTGGTGCCAGGACCCGCTGGGTAGCGACTGGTCTTTGGGCAGACACCCACCATACATTAAGAAGAGTGCTGTAGTTCGCCGACGTCTGGCAGAGGGGCGTCGGGTGAAAGGAACAAACCAGTGTGGGATAATGCATCAGGAGGCTGTAAACAGGGCCTGATGTCAATCCCAATGGGCCCAATGAACACCCAAAAGGCACGGACTGTAGGTCTAGGCCTGGCACAGAAAGCTCCGAGGTGCAGCCCGAGATCAGAACTGGTGGTGGTTGTTGAACGGGCAAAAACTCAGAGGGGACCAAGGTAGGAACAGACTCTTGGGGAACCAAGGAGGTGACCGGAGGTCAGGAGTGCCTGACTCAAAGGAGGAGGACCTGCAAGCTCCAATGAAGGGTGGCTCATCACCGGGTCCTTAGATGGGAAACCAGTGAAGGAAGACCCTGCCTGGACCTGGTGGGAAGAACACTGAGAGGAGACCACCGCTGGTGGCTGAGCAGCTGAAGGCATCGTTGGCGAGGCCCTGCAGATGCAGGCTGCCACCCAAAGAATGGGCGACAGCAGGCCTCGGTCTGAAAGACCATCGTCAGACCCCAAGCTGGGGTCCAGTGAAGACGCTGAGGCCGGATGGGCAGTGTAAGCCAAAGTGTCACCCAAAGAACTGATCGGGTCATCTGACGCAGGACCATGGTGAACTGGCCTGAGCAACAGGAGCAGTGGGACAGAGGAAGAATCCTACAAACCCTCACAAGCACTGCCTGCCACTGAAATAATGGTGGAAGGCTTGTCCACAGGCAGCCCAGAAGGCAGGAGGGCTTACGTGGTCGCAGAAGTCGACCCCCCACAGGGGGAAGACTCCGCATCTGCCATGGCACCCAAAGGTGACCATGACTCAGGAGCGGACCGTTCCTGGTCCCGGTGCTACTTATGTTTCTTCTTGGATGAGGAAGATTCTACAGAAGTCTCCACTATGGCCCATGTCTGCAGCTCCTTTTCCAAGGTGGCCAATCTTTGCTGGAGGAAATGGGTCTCCAGAACCTTCTGGCATCTTCTGCACATGACCTGGATGAATTTCTTGCATGCCTGGCAGGCTTCGGTGTCGTGGTCTGGGCACAGTGTGACTGTCTTTTTCAGGGAGCTGCTTGCCACAGGCACACTTAGACTTGTGGTTGTCCACAGAAGAAGTTGGCAATGACATGGAGCCGAATGGTGAACTATAAATGTTAGAAAAATAAAGAAGATGGCAGTTGATTGAAGCAATGATCCACAAGGTCCGGCAAGCGTAGGTTGATGTAGGGAAAAAACTGAGATGGGCGTGGAGGACGACCTCTCTTATATCAGTGCAGACATCAATGTGCTGATGTCAGGGCCGGTCCCCATTGTAGACTTCTAGCCAGAAATTTTCCATGAGGTCCTGGCACCTTAGTCCTAATGGTGTTGCCTACTGCAAGAGCCCCCTCGAAGTAAGATCTAATGGAAACCCTAGTAAAAGAGAGACTGCCTGATTACCTAGAAGCCAATAGGCTGCAGGACCAAAAGCCGTATGGGGTTGCTGGGGGGAAGGTCATGCCAAACAAATCTAACAGATTTCTTTGAATGGATGACCAGGAAAATAGACCAGGGAATGGCAGCAGACACTATCTAGCGAGACTTCAGCAAGGCCTTTAACACTGTGCCACACTGACGGCTGATTATTCTCAATCTTTTTGGTAATCAAGTAAGACCCCATTAGGCATGAGGCTTGTTTTCAGGGGTAACCCAGGAGCACTGGGGAGGTTAAATGACTTGCTTAGGGTCACACAGTACACAAGTGGAAGCTGCGGGAAACTAACCAGCTTGGGGGTGGGCCAAAATGGTAAAGTGGGTTCACAAATTGCTAAGAGCCAGAAGCAGAGGGTAGTGGTAAACAGCACTCACTCCAAGGATGAGGACTGACCAGCGAGGTACCACAGGGTTCTGTGGTGGGGTCTGTCCTCAACAATAGCTTCACAGCGGAAATTGCAGAGGAACTTCAGGGGAAGGTTGTTCTTTTGCAGATGACACCAAGATCTGCAATAGAATGGACACCCAAGAGGGAGTGAAGACAATGCACCGGGATCTAGGGAAACTAGAGCTGTGGTCCAAGACATGGCAGTTGGAGTTCAATGCCAAAAAATGAAAATCATGCACCAAGGGCACAGGAACCTCAGTGCTGTGTATAGAGTGGGAGGATGGTGGCAGTCACTAATCAGGTAAGGGACTTTGGAGTTATTTTTTTCAGATGACCTCAACGTGGTTTGGGGTTATTTTTGATGATCTCAATATGGCAGCTTAGTGTGACAAGGCCATGGGCAGGGCTAATGGGATGCTGTGGTGCATAGGGAGGAGCATCATCAGCAGGAAGAGGGAGATGGTTCTACTACTGTACCGCTCTCTTATGCCCACACATGGAGTACTGTGTCCCTTTCTGGAGACCGCATCTCAGGAAAGACAGACAGGGTGGAGCCAGTCCAGAGGTGGGCAACCAATGTGGTGCATTGCGTTACAAGGGAAGCCCTAGGAAGAGAGCTGCGAGCTCTCAATATGTACATTCTGGAGGACAGGAGAATGAGGGAGGGTGACATGATCTACACCTTCAAATACCCCACAAGGGTGGAAACAGTGCAGAAAGACAGCCTCTTCCACAAGAAGGCACTAGGGGGTATGCAGTGAAACTGGAGGTGGGAATTTCGGAAAGGAAATGAGGAAATACCTTTTTTTACAGAAATGGTGGTAGAACCATGGAACTGACTGCCAGTCAAAGTTGTGGAAGACAGAACCGTGGGAGACTTCAAGCATGCATGGGATAGACACAGGAGCATATTGGTACAAAAACATGGAGGGGCGGTCACCCAGGGATCAGTTAGGGCCTGTGGAGGTATAATAGGCAGAGAACCTTTAGGCAGACTGAGTGGGCCTAGCGACTATGTTTCTATCATACAATTTAGTTTACAACTGCTATAAATCTGTAACACATCAAGAGACTGTCACTGTGAACCTGTTGGAAATGTATTGTTTTCAATGAAAAATTATCAAAAAACAAGAAACTCACCCAGTGCAGAATGTATAGACCGTTTTAAGGTTTGTGTCAGAGCCAGCATTCCAACTGCAGTTCATGTAAGCTAAATCAGCTGTAATGCAATACAGATCTTTGGGTTCATCTGCGGGATCTAAACAGTACAACAAATTAAGAAGACAAATTATTAATATATGTTTTTACAACAATATTTCCCAATAGTTGAATATCAGTGATTGTATTTTAGATGCAGCGTGCTTTACTGTTGTCCACTTGAAGAACTACATGCAAAATCACTGCTGTTACTCATTTGGCAATTCATGGAGTAAAAAATGTACATAGTAGCATAGTACTGTGATGACAGAAAGGAGTTATGGTCAATCTTGCCCACCCATACTTCCGCATGGCAGTGACTATAACTAATCTGAGTTAAAGGCACATATCCAATACGGCGAACCCTAGGTTTTCATTCAAATTTTCAGCTTTTGTGTACACCTACTATACCATAAGGTCAGGCAGCAGTCTCTGCTGCATGCTACTTCATTTTAACAGTTGAAATGTTACCCCTGCTTATGCTGTATAACCCTCAATGCCAGTCTCCTTCAGGAATCCATCTACTTCTGCCTTGAAAGCCTGACCTGTGCTTATTGCCACAACCTCCATGCTATTCTATGTGGTAACGTCCCTCTGTGTGGTAACGTCCCTCTGTGTGAAATAATGATTTCTAATGTTTTACTTATTTTGCCACCCCCCAGTTTGAAGATATATCCTCCCCGTTCTGCTTTCATTTACCAGTGAAAACAGCTGTGTTCACTCCACCCTGTCTATATCCTTTGGTATTTGTAAAACCATGCCCATGTCCCTGCTCAGCCTTCTCTTTTCTAGGCTACCTAATTTTTTTTTTTTTTTGCAATTCAGTATTCTTTATTGAAGTTTTCCTTTAGAAAAGGAATATACAACCATATAATAACAACAATAACTCACAGAAAAAGAGGGAAAAGGAAAAAAAATTCAATGATATTAAGAAAAGGAGAAAAAGGAAAACTTTAACACATCCCATGCCCTCCCCAACCACCCTCCCAATCCCACCTGTGCCTTCCCCAATCCTCGCCCTACCAAGTTGCCCTTAAATATCCTGCTACCAAGAACTAATTATATGGTATGTAGAACATTTTGGAGAGTACCTTCCAAGAGGCACTCTAGATAAGAGGAGAAGGGGGACTCAGTTCCGAATAAAGGTGGCAAAGTCAGTCCAGCATGCCTGAAACTTCGCTGAGTTTCCGTAGCAGCGAGCAATAATATTTTGGGCCTGAAAAGCGCCAAGGCATTCCTGCACCCATTCTGCGTAAGCAGGAGACCAGGCCCCTAAATCAGTTGTGAGTAATGATCAACTTAGTCACCACAGTGATAAGGGCAATATAATATTTATGTTTGGGTGTAGCAATATTCAAATAATCTCCCAGTAAGCAGACTTCTGGAGTAAAGTAATTGATGTAATTGAAAAGTAAGGAGGTCTTATTCTGCACAATTGACCAAAGCGACTTGGCTGGAGGAGGCTACCTAATTTTAGTACGTCCATCTTGTCCTCATAGCTCTTGCCTCCTAAACCGCTAATCAGCACGGTGTCTCTGTGCTGAACCCTCCGGATCTCTTTAATGTCCTTTCTGTACTGTGTCGACCAGAACTGGACATAATACTCCAGAGCTAGGTAAACCAAGGCCTTGTATGGGGAGAATCATTTCTCTTGACCCACTACTTACCCTTTCCATATGCATCCCGGCACTACATTTAAATTCTTGACTGTGGGAGCACAGTGTCCTGCTACAAATTATGGTCCACTGTACAGTTACTCACAGATCCTTTTCCTGGATTGTACGGCCACTGTTGCAGTGTATTGGGGGGGAGGTATGACACAGATTCCTTGCCCCTAAGTGCAGCACCTTGCACAGACTTCACCCACATTAAATCTAAGTATCCATTTCTCATTTTCCACCACTAATTGTGTGCAGGTCCTTCCCTTGTAGTGTATCTCCCTCCTCTGATGTGTCACCACTTCCTGCAAATTTAGTGTCATCAACAAACTTCAGCCACCAGCTGCTTGCCCCCTCCTTCAGATATGTTAAAGAGCAACAGGACTAGTATGTGGGCATTAGGTGCTGGAGCACCAAATCTTTTTACATTAGCCCCTTAAAAAAGATACCCAGTTTCTAAAACTGACCTCTGTCCTAGTTGTTTTTTTTTTCCAAGGGACAGGAGGGGCGCGAGCTCAAGCCCCTAATCTTCTCAGACCCTAGAAATGCCCTTGCCCTGAGGTAATCCACCAGGATGGCCACATGTTGGACCTGGTCTTCTCACTGGGGCTTGAGGTTAGTAACCTCAAGATTGATGGGGCTGTTGGTCCGATCAATGCACGGTGGGGTTCTCGCTTGGGGCTCCTCCTGTGAGCCCTCCCCCTACGAAGATGGTCACTACTGCCCTTTAAAAGGTCTGACCCCGAACGGATTTCTGGTGGTGGCTATCTAGTGTGGACAGTGCATGTGCAGGGGGTTCAGGTGCTGCTGTTGCCACCTATAATAGGGTGGTGACGGCGGTGCTCAACTCCCTTGCACCAGCCTGTGTACAACCCAGATCTTCTCACTTGAGATCCCCCGGTTTGAAGGGGAGCTCAAGGTGATGAAGATTGTGGGTCAGAGGTTGGAGTGATGCCGGTGGAAGTCTCACCTAGAAGCAGACAGACTGGCCCTGCACTCACACTATTGCGAGTATCGGGGGCAATCACTCGTAAGAAGGCAGAGTTTCTGTCCAGAGAGATTGCTGCTGGGAAAAATCAACTGACTGCACTTTTTCGGACTGTGGACAGGCTTTTAAATCTAGCCTGTCTCCAGCCAAAAAAAACAGTTTTGAACACCTTGTGTGAAGAGTTCACTCAGTTCTTCTCAGACAGGGTGTCCGCCATCCAGCGGGGCATGCTGCCAGTGAGCCTTACAGTGGTCTACAGTGATCGCCTGGATTGTCCGGAGAGTGCTCTGCCTAGTTGGGGGGAGTTTAAACCAGTGGAGGTGTCAGAGGTCACTGGGGTTGCTGCCAGGTTAAAGCACACATATTGCGAGCTGGACTCGGTGCTGATGCGTTTCCTGATGAGATGTGTCGACACTGTTGGCCAGGTGTTCACCTTGATTATCCGGTGCTCTTTGACAGAGAGGATTTTTCCAGATGCCTTAAAGGAAGCACTGGTCCGTCCCCTCTTGAAAAAAATCATTATTAGACCCTGACATCAAGGTGAATTACTGTCTGATCTCCAACCTACCATTTTTGGGAAAAGTTGTTGAGAAGACTGTGGTGCAACAACTTGAAGAGCACCTCATGGTCTTTGATCTCTATTAGCCATTCCAGTCTGGTTTCCATGCGAGGCACAGTACTGAAAGCACACTGCTTTGGGTGCACAATGACCTCCTCAGGGGTAGAGATCGGGGGGAGGGGACAATTCTAATCCTTCTCAATCTCTCTTCAGAGTCTGACACGGTAGACCATTGTGTGTTGCTCGACAGCCTGAGGGAATTTTGTGGGCTCACCGGCTCTGTCATCTGCTGGTTTGAGTCATACTTAATGAACAGGAGGCAACGAGTAGTGATTGGGAATTTCTCTTCCCCTAGCCTCCTGTCGTGTGGAGTACCTCAGGGTTCGGTCCTGTCACCAATGTTGTTTGCCATGTATATGCTGCCCCTGGGTGAGTTCATTAGAAAGTATGGCTTGGGTTTTCATTGCTATGCTGTTGATAACCAGCTATATCATTCTTTCGACCAGGGAACGTCTAGTGCGGTGGAAGTACTAAACAGCTGCCTCGCGGAGATAAATGACTGGATGTCCTGCAGCTGGCTGCAAATGAACCCTGACAAGATGGAGGTACTGGTGGTGGAGTCAAACAGAAGACGGAACAGGCTATCCTCTGGCACCGAAACTGGTTTATTCCTGGGATCTGTGCCAATGAGGACTTACTCCAGGGTGCGAAACCTTGGTATGACCTTTGACAGCAGACTGTCATATGATTTTCGGGTGTTATCTGTTGTCCAGACCAGCATTTACCATCTAAGGAATATCACCAGGGTTAAGCCCCAGTTCAGTCTATGGACCTCCCCACCTTGGTACATGCCTTCGTGACATCCAGACTTGATTACTGTAATGTGCTCCACCACAGGGTCTCTGGAGGGAATCTTCGCTGGCTGCAGCTAGTGCAGAACATGGCCACTAGGCTGCTCACTGGACAGCCTAAATTCAGTCATATTACCCCGGTGTTGCGTGAGCTGCAGTGGCTGCCAGTTAGGTGGAGGATTCTCTTCAAGGTGGGCTTGCTCACTTTAAGGCCCCACACGGGCTGTGTCCCGGTTACCTGTCAGACCTTCTTACACCCACCATCCCAGTCCGCACCCTCCGGTCCTCTTCTAAGGGCCTCCTGCCGATTCCCAGGACGAGGCTCAAAACCGTCGGTGACAGAGCGTTCAGCGTCACCTGCCCCATCCTGTGGCATTTACTGCCTCCACCAATTTGGGAGACCCCTTCGGTTGAGGTTTTCAAGGCCTTCCTGTTTAATCAGGCCTTCCCGGACCTTAGGCATTCATCCTCCCTGGGCACCCAGCTCATCTGTTTGAGCATCAGTTTTTAGATATATATATATACATATGTATGTATATACATGTATAAATTAATATTTATTTATATTCATATTTTATTATTTTCATATTGATTTATACTCAGCGTTTGATTTTTGGCACCCAGAGCCTCCAGGATTGGGCACCAGAAAAATAAAATTTACCTTGCCAGCACATCCCTCCACTTCGAATGGTGATTCTCTGCTTTCAACATTTAAACTAATTTGCCAGCCATAGGCCATGATGGCAGAAAAAGCCCATCAGCCCATCCAGTTTTTGCCCACCGTACCTATCTGCTCTGCACTAGGCCTCATGGCCATCCCACCCCATTATTTCTGCCATGCCTTTTCTAACTAATGTCCTATACCAGTCTCATTCCTGCTTCAAGCAGCTCATTGATTTGGCCTGTGCAACTGCCACCCACAGCTTGTTCCACCTGTACACACACTTTCCACGAATGGGCAGACTGGATGGGCCAAGCAGTCCTTATCTGCTGTCAAATTCTGTGTTTCTATGAAAAACTGCTTACAGACGTTCCTCATTAATTCCCCCTATCCCCTTGAGGTTAAGTGGGTTTCCATGGTGTCCCTGTATTTGAGCTCAAGGAGAAAAGTTCCTTATCATTCACCCTATTAATCCTGTGCAGGTACGTGTAGGTTTCAAACACATCACCTTACAGGTTCATGTCCTCCAGCCTCTCCTCATATATCTTGCCCTTTAGTCACTGGACCATACTGGTTGTCCTGCACTGGAGTTCCTCCAGTTTGTCACATTCTCTCCACAGGTGTGAACTCCATCGGCATCCTGTACACTTTGTGAACTCCATATTGTGCTTTCTCCATGCAAAATAGTGTTGAAGGCCTTGCTAAAGTCTAAATAGGATATTT
Source organism: Neoceratodus forsteri (assembly GCA_016271365.2). Lineage (NCBI taxonomy): Eukaryota > Metazoa > Chordata > Ceratodontiformes > Ceratodontidae > Neoceratodus > Neoceratodus forsteri. Next base: position 1,049,968,764 of record CM057449.1, read on the forward strand.
TCACTATTTGGCCCATTATCCACTTCCCTTGTTACCTCCTAGAAGGGAATCTGTTTGTTTGGCAGCACCTGCTTTTTGTCAAATGAAACTGTATGCTAGAAAAAAGAAAGTTATATACTTTCTGTAACTGGTGATCTTCTGGAATATCTTCTCCACGGAGTCCCAATTATAGGTCTGAGATGGAGGTGACAGAACCTTGCCAGAGTAAATCTGGCCAGGGGCCAGCAACGGCTACTGGCTATGGTGCCTGCATGTGCCCACATGGTGCCAAGCATCTACCAATAACCGCTGCAGACTCCCTCTCCTACCTCAGTTCTTCTTGCAGTAGAGAAGCAAAGGTGGGAGAAAACAAGCTGGGGACTGTGCAAAAACCAGCCCAAAGGAAAAGGATGCAGGAAGATAAAATAAACAATCAAATAAAATCTGTCTACCAACTCTATAGAGAAGAGATGGGGAGTACACCTACAGGTGGGTATAGACAACAGGCAGTCTGAGTATATGAGCCAGAGCCCCAAACAAAGTGACCCACTGCCCAACAGGAACCTGCCAGGCTGGTTTTCAGGTGGCGGTGGGAGAAAAAAAACAACAGCAACCTGAAGGCATAGTGTAGAAAAATAAATGTATCCCAGGGCAAGACCCTTTGTAATTAAGATAGAAAGTGGAAACATGAGCCAGACGCGATAAAAAATAGAGTAGCCTACAGGAATGCACACAGCACCATTCCATTAGAAAGAAAAGGTTTTGAAAAAAACAGACAAGCCACTGTCCCACATAAGGAAGCAGATGCAGAATTAATCTGCTAGTGAAGTGACACTTCAGAAGCTATGAAGCTAAAAGAAAGTCCCAACCTAGGATGGGGTAAGCCCATGTGTGTACCTTTCCCATGTTTCCTCAGGCTTTCCTAGATATGCCTGCCAACAGCAGGCAGCCCTCAAATCAGGACACAGCAGGCATAAAGATGGAGAAAAAACATGAATGGAGATTATACTTGTAAGGAAAAATATAGCAGCAACTGGGCCAGGTACTGTATTAGCTGCAAGACAGTGCAGGAATTTACCCTAGAGATGGAGCATCTGCTCCAAAATTGGCTTGCCATGCTGCTCAGAGAATAAGAGACCACTGAAAAGGCTACTATCAAGTAAAGCTGGAATGGAGTAAAACACCCAGAGGGTGCAAGGCTGCATTTAACAACTAACAGTAATATACCCAAGGTAGGGGATGTACCCCGGGCAGGAAAGGGATGAAAAAAGAACAGTTACGTTCTTACTGTAACAGTAGATCTTCGCGGGAATCTCTCATCAGGTCACACCTTTGGAATGAATACCACATCAGCTCTAGGACCCCATGGAAACTTTTGTCAGCAATCAGACAGGGCCTGCCCATGATGACGTCATGCATCGGCATCTACATAAATGTGGGCAGCCACTCCACTCCTCAGTTCCCAGCCGAAAATCCTGTTCAGAGGACTTCCCGTTAGGGAACCAGGAGAGAAACCAGGACTCCAAATACAAGACACATGGAGGACTGGGAAGACAACAAAAGTTGCAACATAGCAGGAAATGTAGTGCCATAATCCTGAAGGGGGAAGGAGGATGGGATGACATGGCCTGATATAAGAAATTCCCTAGAAGATCTACTGTTACAGTAAGTACATAACTGTTCTATCCTCACTGGGGATATCTCTCATCAGGCCACACCTTTGGAACGAGTCTCAAGCAGTGCCAAAACCAACAGTCTGGGTGGATGGAGCACAGAAACAGACCAAGAAGAAAAGCCCTTGGAGGCTCGCAAGAACAAAACCCACTCGTCTACAAGAGAATATGTCTGGACTGTAATGCCTGGTGAAGGGGTGGACAGTATGCCATGTAGCAGCTGCAGAAATTGCTGCAGTGGACACAGCCTTGTGGAACAACCATTAACCACACCAGGAAGTTACTTACCACACTTCCTATAAAAGAAAGTAATACTAAGTGCTAATCATTCAGACATGCACAGTTAGAAAACTGGAGTGCCCTCTTTCTCAGGGGCAGACAAAATAAATAACTAGGAGGATTCTCTGTAGTCCATGGTATGGTGCCTATAGTATCTAAGAAAACTATGCCTATGATGGGCCGGCCCGCTGGTGCAGTGGCACGGTGTCCCCTCTGTGACACCGACATCCTGGCTTCCGGAACGGACCTGGTAAGTCGGAGGGCCGGCTTGGGTGGTGGGAGACTGAGCATCCTAGAGATGGCTCTCCTTCTCCCGGGGAGGGTGTCTGGCGCAAGTTGGACCCCTAGCGGAGGCTGGGAGTCTCGCAGTGACCGGCACCTAGATATTTTAGGAGGCGTGCAGACATTGGCATAACTGAACGTCACGCCTCCTCCTTAAGGGAGAAAAATCAGCAGCCACCTCTATGACGCCCTGCCCACTTTCCAGGCCCTGATCGTCAGCCCTTGGCACTCCCAACCAGACAACCTATCCCGCCATCCGCTGTATCCAGCCGACTCCACGCCCCACCCTGGGGGCAAGCCAGGGAGGCAATGCCAGTTGGTACCCATGCCTGCACCCTTCTCCCGTCATCGTGGGGTTCTGCTGGTGAGGTGGCCCCACCCGGCGGGGCAATCCATGGGGTATCGCCGGTAGGGTAAGTCCTGAGGGGGCAAGGACGAGGTCCGGGGGTCAGTGAGGACCAAGGTGCAAAAAGGCGGTGCAAAAAGCACAGTAAATAAAAAGAAATCTATGCCCATGCTGTGTACAGAGCAATGCTTTTCCCTAGATTGACATAAGATACCAGAAGGTGTATGGTGTAATTTAGAATGACTTCAGACACCACCTTTAGGAAAAAATTGGGATCAGCACATTAGAAGAAAGATTCCTTGCTTTGTGGAAAAGCAAAGAAGGAGGCTAACAGCATAGAACCTGAAGGTCTGAAATCCTTTGTGCAAAAGTGATGGCTTTTTACTGTAAAAATAACGCTTCCCAAATGAGAAGCAATAATGTGTGGCATGCTCTAAAGAGAGCCACCACTAAACATCCCAGCACAACACAGAGATCCAGCCAGTTGGGAGCAGATTATGATCAGTAGGCGTGACATGTACAAAGCCTCACAAATGGATAAGTGACCTCTAGTGGAGCAACCGTATGTCTTTGCACAAACGTGCAGAATGGCTGATATAGCTGCTAAGTGCTTCACTGGGAGTAAGAAATTCTGTAGGGTGGCAGCTGATAAGGACAGTAACTCTGCCAACACCATATTGACCATTGCAGGTCAGAGAAGAAATGGAGTTGGTGAAAGGTTTTCCTTGCAACCACCATAACAGCAGCCGCCACCTTCGGTGAAACCTTACACATGCCACGGCTATGATTGCAGGAGCCATGTAGGCACATGCAAAAACTTGTGGCATGGTTGGACTCGACAGCCTCACTGTGGCAACAACAGACCTTTGAACTAGGACAAACATATGGGGAGGGCCCCTGCCCGGCATTACTGCATATAGTTCCCTGGTTCATCCTTGGGCCCACTTTTATGGATGTGCACCACATGAGGCCACAAACTCATGTTCAAAGCTCTAAAGCAAGAAAGTCAGGTCCAAGAGGACAAGCTGGTTAAGTATGGAGGTGTTAGGGAGGATTAAGGAAAAAGGACCACCTTCAGAAAATACATGAGATCCAAACTGAAGAAGGATGGGGAGGAGTACAGGAAGAAATCAAGAGAGGTGAGCAGATCAGTCAGGGCAGCAAAGGCAGCAAAAGACCTTAGGCTGGCACAGGGGACAGGAGAAGGGGAGAAGGATTTATTCAGGTACATAAGAGAGAGAAGGAGCTGTACTGATCAGATTGTGAGGATTAAGGTGGACGGAGAAGGGGGTGGAGCAGGCGGAAGCGATCAATGAATACTTCTGCTTTGTTTACCAGAGAGAAGCTGGGGCCAATACCACTGGGGAAACAAGCAGTGGGCACAGGTGGGGCAGAGCTTACAGAGGGGGCGATCACAGACAGCAGAGTGCTAGAAGGTCTTAGAGCCCTTAGGGTAGACAAGGCACCAGATCTAAACGGAATACAGCCCGGGGTTCTGAGAGGGATGGAAGAGGTCCTGGCTTGATCACTGGTGGACTTATTCAACACCTCCCCAGGGTCTGGTTGCATGCCTCAGGACTAGAGGATGGCACATGTGGTGCCCATCCAAAAAAGTGGGCCCAAGGATGAACTAGGGAACTATAGGCCAGTCAGCCTCACCTCCATTGTGGGGAAGCTCATGAAGTCTATCCTCAAAGAGAGGCTGGTAGCCTTTCTGGAGGAGAATGGTCTCCAGGACAACACACAGCATGGGTTTGTCGCTGGTAGACCCTGCCAGACAAACATGGTTGACTTCTACGACTGGGTAACAAGGGAAATAAACAGGGGCCAGGCAGTGAATGTCCTGTATTTGGACTTCAGCGGGGTCTTTGATTCAGTGCCACATGGGTGGTTGTTAAGCAAGCTGGGGTACCTGGGAGTGGGGGAAGAGGATGGTGGGGTGGGTCAAAAACTGGCTGAGAGATCAGCAGCAGAAGGCTATTGTAAGGGGGGAGGGGACTCATCTCCAAGGGCTGTGACAAGCGGGGTCCCACAAGGCTCAGTGCTGGGTCCAGTGCTGTTTGGCATATTTATTGCTGACGTAGCAGATAGGGTTAGCAATAAGATCAACCTGTTTGCAGATGACACGAAGACAGGAGCACTGGTGGACAACACAGGGGGTGGCAAAGACTGCAAGAAGACCTGGATAAACTCTAACTCTGGTGGGACAGATGGCAACTGGGTTTGATGCAAAAAAAGTGCAAAGTTATGCACTTGGGAGCAAAGAACCACAAGTTTTCCTACAGACGGGGGGGGGGGGGAGTGGAGGCAGTTATCCACTACAGAGGAGGAGAAGGATCTTGGGATGCTAATCACAGGGCAAATGGGTATCATCTCAACTAAGCGCAAGCAATTCAGCACGAGCAACAGAATGCGAGCAATACAGCGCATAACCAATAACGCACGTATAACATGTCAGCGCTAGAACAATTTCAGTGTATCAAGGTTGCTGAACAATTCTTTTAAAGCTGACAGAACTCTGACATAACTTGCGCTTGATCTGCTGCACATTAGGATAAACACACCTGGCAGTACTAAAGTGTACTGCTTACCGTGGATTGTGTAGAGTTGGGAGAACAGTGGGGGAGCTGATTTAAATGTCCCATCAGCAAACCAATGTTTGCTTTCCTTCATGTATTGAAGTTTTTTTCTTGTACCAAAAATCAGGAAACATTCAGTGTCCTCTTCACCACTATCACGTAACCCCTAGATGGCGCCATCCCAGGGGCTACTACCCCTGCCTGATTTGCCACTAACAGGTTGAGGGGCCTGGACCCGATGGCGGGTGCCTCCACCCAGAGGTCAGGGTTTGCAATAGTTAAACTAACTTGGTCACAGCCCTCTGGGACACTGCAACCCCCCTTTCTTCCCACTAGTGGCCCACACAATATATCAGAATTACCTTCACAGTATACACTTAGCCCCAGGACTGGTTCAGGCACTGGGACCTCCTGTAAAATAAGATACAGTGCAACAATCACAGTACAATACTTTAACATAGACAAATACCTCAGGCAGTATAACTTTGCTGAAACAAGCAGCTCTGATTTATTTAGGGAATATAACAAGGACAGGGGGAAATCAGGTTAATTAGCTTATCACTTTACTCATTTACCTATGGCTCTGTGCACAGGCCTATCCCTACCAGTTACTGTCCCTGGGTACCCAAGCCCTAGTGGCTAGTCCAAACCGTGGCAGCAGGTAGGGGCCCGTTCACACAGAGAAAAGAAAAATTAGTTAAACAGTCAGCAGTACAGTAATTCCATTTGGATTTAATGTGGCAATTCAACAGGGAGTGACCCTGAATTAGTACTCACGACCTCCAAACAAGATAGGGTCCTTCAACGTCAGCAGGGCTACTCTTGAGCTCCACGAGACTCCTCACACATTTATATGACAAACTGCAACAGGCAAAAGTCCTTTAATGGCAGCAGGATTCACTTGAGCTACACAAGCCTCTTCACACATTTATATGGTAAACAGTAACAGGCAAAAGTCCTTTAATGGCAGCAGGATTCACTTGAGCTCACAAGCCTCCTCACACATTTATATGGTAAACAGTAACATGCAAAAGTCCTTTAATGGCAGCAGGATTCACTTGAGGTACAAGCCTCTTCACACATTTATATGGTAAACAGAAAGTACTATACCAGGCAGGCTGCTTCTCTATCGATCGCAATTACTGCACAATACCGGGAGAACACACAGCAGATTCAGTTCCTGACAGACCAAGCCCAATTCAGCAATTTCTCCAGTCTTCTACAGGGTGAGCCTGGTTTCTACTCTTCAGATATCCTTTGATTCTCTTCACAGGACGGATTCAGTCTAACAAGCAGTTACAAAGCTGCAGACCGGAACTCAGGGCCTTACACACGTTTCCGACTAAAACTGCACACAGAAAAAGCACAAGGCTCCTTCCTCTTCACTGCCAGAGCTCAACTGAAACTCCAGCAGACAAAACCGGGCACTTCCTTTGAGTTCCTCCCAGTTCTTGGCTGGATTGGCTGTCACTCACAATAGACTGCCCCTGTTGGTCCAAAAGGCACCGAAGTCAAACTACATCTCCCAGAGTCACTGCCCATACAATCCCTCTTGTGGCTGGCTCAAATTACGAGTCCAAGTTCTGATTCGTCCAAGGCACCATTTTAGAGCTACCTTAACCCACACTGATTGGTCCAGTTCAGCAGTTCAAAACTAGAATGGGGAACTAGGCAAACACAGTTCTGACTGCAAAGAAAGCAGGTTAGACAAACTGTATTTTCATTATTACTCTAAATGATTTCTGGCAAACAGTTACATCTTTCAGATAGGTTCCTTTGCACCCTAGTGACTGCAAAATGGAGTGAATTACAGCAGCTTGAGTGGTACTGACAAAGAAACACACAGTCCCCCCATACAACTAATTATGTCTGCAAGCAGACAGCTCTTAAAGAGACAGTACCAGAGGCTCTAAAAACACTCACAGATAAATGGCTTAACGCCAAACACCATTCAGGCTTGGAGCATTCAAGCAAGCTTCTGGAAGTCTTTTGGGAACCCCATTTGCAGGGGTTACACCTTTCTGCCTGGGAAAGCTTGACGTCCGCGTCAAGCAAGTACCCCCATAAGTTTCAACTGCAACCATATACATTTGCATTAGGCTCACACATGTAATCATCAGTCAATATATCATTTTACCAAGAACACATTTCTGAAACATTGTAGTATGTCACTCTTTACACAGTATTACACACACATTGTACCATAACTCAAGTTATTACCTCTTGTACATGAAACCTGAAGAGAGGCCCTTCCTATCAGTTACCTTGGGGCTGGACGGGCAAGGGCACCATATAGAGAGCAACACAAGTAACTTGGAGTTAGCAATGATGCTCAGTTTGGGCAATGAGCTCGGGACACACACACTCCTTTATGGACAACATTGAGAGGCAAGTCCACAGGCCTCCCAAGGGAATCATAACTGAGGTGCACCACAGGCTTTACAGCTCGACCAGTCTTTCTAGGGGAACTGTTACAGTCTCTGCACTCTGAGCCTCATTTTCAGCATTGTCCTCACTTGTCAGGGGTCTCCATGGGGGTAGAGAGGCTAGAACTTGGGGCACTTTCAACTCCAGGAGTTACAGTTTCTGAGTCCACAACATTTGGCTCGCATGGAGAGCTTTCGGACACTGGCAGTGGACTGTCAGGGCACTCAAAATACTCTTCCTGTTCTGGTGTATCACCAGTCTGCCCCAATCCATCATTTTCCTCCCCTGAAAGCTCAAACAGTTCAACCATGCACAATGATTCCATTTTATCTGATCTGATACTTTGCACTTCACTTTTTGGGAGCACTGGCTCCAGGGACGAAGCTGGGGGCTTAGACAGTCCAGAAGGCCCAGCTTCTTCTCCAGTACTGATTAGGGGATTGCCCCGAAACAATTGACTCAGTTCGTAAGAAGGATAGTAGTCACTCTCACTTTCTTCTGATATGGACTGACAGTCATGCTCAACTTGGACGTGTGGAGGGGAACACTTAAACTTTGCTTCTGTAGGTGCAGACTTTCTTGATCTTTTCTTAGCAGCAGCTCTAGTCACTGGTCCAGAGGGGGCATCTTCTGGGGGCTCAGACTCGATCTAGATTTGTCCAATGGGCAGTAAATGATTTCTATGCATTGTTTTTATATCTTTTGAATTATTTTCAGGCCTTACTTTGTACACTGGCAGATCATCTAGTTTGCCCACTACAATGTGAGGGAGATGGTGCCATCTGTCAGCAATCTTGTGTTTGCCATGCAGTCCCAGATTTCTTAGCAATACCCGATCTCCCTCCTGGAGTTCCTGTTAACTCACCTTTTATCATACCTTTCTTTGTTGGCAGATTTCTTTTGGCAGCCATGGTTTGAGCCAGTTGGTATGCATGGAGTTAGCTGGGCCTTTAACTTTTGCACATACTGTAAATAGTTGTCAGCTTGAACCCCATCAGGAGAGACCCAAAACACACATCTACCGGCAGTCGAGCTTCTCTTCCAAACATCAGGCGGTAGGGGAGAACCCAGTGGCATCACTTTGGTGCAGTTATAAGCATGTACCAGGGTGCTAATTTGTTGGCTCCATCTAGGCTTGTCCTTTGGGTGTAGGGTGCCTAGCATATCTAGCAAAGTGCGGTTGAAACGCTCAGGCTGTGGGTCCCCTGGGGTGGTAAGGAGTGGTTCTGGACTTCGACTCCCACAGAGAAAGCATCTCTTTGATGAGACGACTCTCAAAGTCTCTCCCTTGATCAGAATGGATTCTTTGTGGAGCCCCATAGTGAACAAAAAGTTTTCTACAAGTACTTTGGCCACAGTGGATGCTTTCTGGTCTTTGGTGGGAAAGCTTGGGCATATCTCGTGAAATGGTCAGTGACCACAGCACATTACTGATATTTCTTTGATCTGACTCCAAACTCAGAAAATCAATACAGACCTGCTCCATGGGTGCACTGGTGGTGATGTTAACAAGGGCAGCCCTCTGGGGCAAAGCTTTCCTCTGTAAGCAGCGACTACAAGTTTGAATGTGTTGCTCCACATCAGCCCCCATTTTAGGCCAATAGAATCTGGATCTCACCAAGTCAAGTGTTCTGTCTATACCAAGGTGCCCCATGTGGTTGTGCAAGGATCTCAGTACTGAGTCTCGAAAGGCAGTGGGCAGCACTAGTTGTTGTTTGTCTACTTGTCCCCCTCTGTCTACTGTTTCTCTGTACAACAGTTTATCGATCAATTTCAACTTAGGACCTTCTTTGTATAACAGTGCAGTTCTCAAATCAGTGGAGCGTAATTTGGACACATCTTTTCCTGCATAGAGGGCTTCTAAAGCTGATTTGATCATGGGATCGTGGGATTCAGCCCGCCGAATACTGTCATTGTCCAGCTGAGGCAGTGCACCAATGTCTATTGCAGAAAAGTGGCAATAAGCAGCAGGTATGCAATTCTCAGAGGGTCCCAAGCAATCCACCATGCAGTCCACTGCGTCCGTGGACATTTGTTCCTCCCTGTCAAACTTCTGGCAGAGTGCCCGAATGTCAGTTTCTGCCAATCTGACCCAATCATTCTGGGGAACAGGCCTCCGGAGAGAGCATCAGCATCTATGTGGTTCAGACCTGCTCGGTGATTCGAGAGCATAGTCATATGTAGATAATGCAGAAAGCCACCTATGGCCAGTGACATCAACTTAGCTGAGGTCTGCACATAGGTCAAAGGATTATTGTCAGTTTTACTAGTATTTTAGCCCCATACAAGTACTCATGGAATTGGTCAACAATAGCCCACTTCAAAGCTAGGAACTCTAACTTATGTACAGGATAGTTCTTTTCGGATGGGGTCAGGCTTCTACTGGCAAAGGCCACTGGTCTCAGGCCATTCTCGTGCTCTTGGTACAACACAGCCCCCAACCCTTGCAAGCTAGCATCAGTGTGCAGAGCGAGGTTTTCTTGGATCGGCATAGGCCAGCACTGGAGCATGGGAAGTTGATATATGACCTCATGAAAAGCAGTCTCACAATCAAGGGTCCAAGCGGGCCCCAAATACTTCACTTTCAGACTAATACTATTTCAGTCTTGAGGGACGCTGATTTTGGTATTTTTGTGGGTTGGGGATACCCTTGAGTAAGGTTAAGTAAAGGCGGATCACTCTGAATAGTCCTTGATGAAGCGCCGATAATAACCACAGAATCCCAGGAATCTTTGCAGTTCTTTAGATTTTTGGGCTGTGGCCAGGTGGTCAAGGCCTCAACTTTACTTGGGTCGGTCTCTATTCCCTCGGTGGATACTATGTGTCCCACATACTTTACTGATGTTTGAAAGAATTGACACTTATCAATGGACAGTTAAGGCCAAAGTCCTCCAGTCGGTCCAATACCTTAAATAATCTGCTCTCATGTTTCTCCAGTGAGCTGCCAAACACAATAACATCATCTAGGTATACCAGGCACTCTAGTAAGTTCATGTCCCCCACTGCACGCTCCATCAATCGTTGAAAAGTGGCTGGGCACCTGAAATCCCTTGAGGCATCCTCATGAATTCATAGAACCAAGCCGGACAGATAAAGGCTGTCTTCCACGGTCCTCTGGGCGCCATCGATCTGGTAGTACCCACTACGGAGATCCAACACAGAGAACCACTTGCTCCCATTTAGGCAGTCCAAAGCATCCTGAATGCGGGCATTGTGTACTGATCAGGGATAGTCCGCGGTTTAAGGTGCGATAATCCACACACATCCTTACTGTCCCATTCTTTTTCCTCACTACCACAATGAGCGATAAGGGCTTCTGGATTCTTGTATTACACCAGCAGCTAACATCTCTTGCAGATGCCGTCTCACATCATCTATGTCAGCAGGTGCCAGGCGTCGAGACCTCTCACGAAATGGTTCGTCATGCAGCCGGATACTGTGCTCAGCTCCTTGCACACATCCTACATCCCATTCCTTTAAAGAAAACACCTGGTCTCTCTGGGCAAGCTTCTCACTGATCCTCACTTTCCATTCAGCTGGCAGGGGAGTCTGAAATCAAACAAGTCAGGCGTCACTCTGTCATTCTTCCTTGAACTCTTGCTGCTGGGTAGCACTGCAGTGTCTGCACAATGCAGTTAGCCAGGATGCAACCTCTATTTACTTGAATGTCTCTTTCAGACACATTATGAACTTGGACCATTACCCTTCTGGCATAAGCATGGGCTCTAGCGGGCAAAATACTAGGCTTGACCAGCAGTCCTCTGGCAATTTTCCATCGCCTGGTGCATCCAACATTAATATTTTATTCTTAACATCCTTTCTGATACGGACCTCTCCTGTAAGGTACACTGGGCATTTGGCGCCAGGATCGAGAGACTCAGGATCTTTCTTCCATACAATTCCGACCGTTCCTCTGGTTCTATTTTTTCAGCATCTCTCTGTGCCTCATAGGCCTTCTTAATTAAAGCGGAACTCTTAAAGCTCTACTAGTCTTTGACCCCTGTTTTTCATAACACAACTGTGCCAGCCTTCCGAACATATGAGCATTTGTTCCAATCAACAAAGGGACACCATCATACAGTCCAGTGGGGGACACACTAAGGCTAGGGTCTCTACTTGTTCGGCCACTCCAGCCACGGAGGTGGGGAAAGACAGCCAAATTCGGATATACCGGAATAGGGTAGGCCTTCTCCTTAACCCCATACATGCAGTCCTTCTAATGGTTGTGAGGGTACGGCCTGACAAATGCTTCTGATACCAATCCTGGAACATAATTGTCACTTGGGAGCCACTGTCTAATACAGCTCTTGTAGACACTCCATTCACCTTTACAGTGGTCTCCATGGAAGGACCCACTATTCTGGACCAGTCTGGAGAGGTGGTAGCGGGGCCTGGGCAACTGACCTTGCCACAAAAAGACGTGAGTTAGCATTTTGGTGCCCTCACTGGGATCATTTGTGCATCTCTTAACCACTGATTTGTTCTCCAAGCTCTCCTTGTAGCCTATATGCAACTTGTCAGTGTCTTTGGGGACCGGCATTCCTTTCATGTGCCCATCTTTCCCACAATTATAGCAAAACATACTTTCTGGAGTTTGAGCTGGCGAGGCGCTACACTGGGAGCCAGGGCGGGTATTACTAACTGAAACCTGTGCCATCTCTGTCTGCGGCGTGATAAGCATTTGGAGACATCTCGCCAGTTTCTCCACTTCCATGGTCAAGGAATCGAGTTTGGAGCCGTTATCAGAGGAGACACATGGGTGGGTACCCCACCCCATAGCAGATGCAGTCGGATATAGGTCAGGGCCTGTACTTGCAGGCGTGGCCTTCATAAAGGACTGTTTTGAATTCCCGGATCTCTCTCAACAGTTCGCCCCATTGTGGCATATCTTTTTCCTTGTCAGAGCACTCATTGACTGCCAACCTCTGCCCCTGAACTTCACCTGATGGGTCACCCTCAGTCACTCGGGTCGTAGCCGCAGTTGTTGGTGCAGGTCCCTCCCGAGGTCGCCTTTTCTCAACTCCTCGAATTTCTCTCATTAACTCATCATAGGAGGGTGGGGATTCCAGTCGATTTGCCAGGCGTAACTGAAGCAACAGCAGTTCTGAGAAGGGGCAAACTTAAGGATCCTGTCCAGCCTGGTTCTGGTCCAGTTCAATCGCTGGCAAACTACCCTTTCTGAGGCATTCTTGCAACAATTTTTCCAGCCGAGATACATACACAGACAACAACTCCCTTGGTACTGTTGTGCATTTCTTACTCTCCACCATAGGTCCTCATCAGAATCTGGGCTCCCTACACATTCTCCAAGGCCTCAAGATAGGCCTGTGCAGTCGCTCAGGGTTACCGGGCCCGCTTAGCACGGATGGTAGCCAGGGCAGGACCTCGGAGGCTCTCACTAACCTCTTTCGCTTTCGCCTCCCGAGCATTGCCATTCTAGCACTTGGGGGCAACATAGTTCTATCCAGGTCTCCCAGTCATCCTCCCTTGGGGGTGGGAGGTGCCAGAGAAGATCCTCAACCTTCAGTAAGAGTCGTGACTAATGGCAGGTGCAGAAATAGGAGTCTGCATTGGTTCAGCCACCATTACGGGTACTGGAGTGGGAGAGGGTGATGAACACCCCCAGGTGGCAAGAATAGTTTCTTCAAGTCCTCCACAGTTTTCCCTTCCCCCAGCAACCATTTAGCAAATTTCTCCTCAAAAGTTTCAGATAGTGGTGGAGCTCATTCCCCGGTCTTTACTGTCCTTAGTTATCACTCTCCAAGCAGTGAGGGCTCCCTCTGGGGTAATGGTCTGTGGCACTTTGGAGCTATCTATGGGATCCTTAAACTCTACTAGGGCCAGGAAAGTGTGGGTGTGCAGATTAGCATGCTGACCAACCACCACAGGGTTTTGTAAACCTTCCACCTTGGAAAGTACTCCCTGTACAGTGTCCGTATTGATACCCAGGGGGATGTCCAGGATAAGCATAGCATTTTGGGGGTCGATCTCTTCCCCAGTACACCACTCCACCAGCCGGTGCACAGCCACTTCTGTCGGGGTACCCATTTATTTATTTTTTTCGTAACAGTGGTTTGTAAATATGGCCACTAGAGGACACACAATCCCAGCGGTGAGCCTCCAAGATGTAACCCGTAGATGGCGCTATCCCAGGGGCTACTACCCCTGCCTGATTTGCCACTAACAGGTTGAGGGGCCTGGATCCGATGGCGGGTGCCTCCACCCAGAGGTCAGGGTTTGCAATAGTTAAACTAACTTGGTCACAGCCCTCTGGGACACTGCAACCCCTTTCTTCCCACTAGTGGCCCACACAATATATCAGAATTACCTTCACAGTATACACTTACCCCAGGACTGGTTCAGGCACTGGGACCTCCTGTAAAATAAGATACAGTGCAACAATCACAGTACAATACTTTAACATAGACAAATACCTCAGGCAGTATAACTTTGCTGAAACAAGCAGCTCTGATTTATTTAGGGGAATATAACAAGGACAGGGGAAATCAGGTTAATTAGCTTATCACTTTACTCATCTACCTATGGCTCTGTGCATTAGGCCTATCCCTACCAGTTACTGTCCCTGGGTACCCAAGCCCTAGTGGCTAGTCCAAACCGTGGCAGCTGGTAGGGGCCCTTTCACACAGAGAAAAGAAAATTAGTTAAACAGTCAGCAGTACAGTAATTCCATTTGGATTTAATGTGGCAATTCAACAGGGCGACCCTGAATTAGTACTCACGACCTCCAAACAAGATAGGGTCCTTCAACATCAGCAGGGCTACTCTTGAGCTCCACGAGACTCCTCACACATTTATATGACAAACTGCAACAGGCAAAAGTCCTTTAATGGCAGCAGGATTCACTTGAGCTACACAAGCCTCTTCACACATTTATATGGTAAACAGTAACAAGCAAAAGTCCTTTAATGGCAGCAGGATTCACTTGAGCTACACAAGCCTCCTCACACATTTATATGGTAAACAGTAACAGGCAAAAGTCCTTTAATGGCAGCAGGATTCACTTGAGGTACACAAGCCTCTTCACACATTTATATGGTAAACAGAAAGTACTATACCAGGCAGGCTGCTTCTCTATCCCGATCGCAATTACTGCACAATACCCGGGAGAACACACAGCAGATTCAGTTCCTGACAGACCAAGCGCAATTCAGCAATTTCTCCAGTCTTCTACAGGGTGAGCCTGGTTTCTACTCTTCAGATATCCTTTGATTCTCTTCACAGGAGGATTCAGTCCTAACAAGCAGTTACACAAGCTGCAGACCGGAACTCAGGGCCACACACACGCTTCCTACTAAAACTTAACACCGAAAAGCACAAGGCTCCTTCCTCTTCACTGCCAGAGCTCAACTGAAACTCCAGCAGACAAAACCAGGCACTTCCTTTGAGTTCCTCCCAGTTCTTGGCTGGATTGGCTGTCACTCACAATAGACTGCCCTGTTGGTCCAAAAAGGTGCCGAAGTCCAAACTACATCTCCCAGAGTCACTGCCCATACAATCCTCTTGTGGCTGGCTCAAATTACGAGTCCAAGTTCTGATTCGTCCAAGGCACCATTTTAGAGCTACCTTAACCCACACTGATTGGTCCAGTTCAGCAGTTCAAAACTAGAATGGGGAACTAGGCAAACACAGTTCTGACTGCAAAGAAAGCAGGTTAGACAAACTGTATTTTCATTATTACTCTAAATGATTTCTGGCAAACAGTTACATCTTTCAGATAGGTTCCCTTTGCACTCCTAGTGACTGCAAAATGGAGTGAATTGGCAGCAGCTCAGTGGTACTCAAGCAAAGAAACACACAGTCCCCCCATACAAACTAATTATGTCTGCAAGCAGACAGCTCTTAAAGAGACAGTACCAGAGGCTCTAAAAACACTCACAGATAAATGGCTTAAACGCCAAACACCATTCAGGCTTGGAGCATTCAAGCAAGCTCCTGGAAGTCTTTTGGGAACCCCCATTTGCAGGGGGGTTACAATCAAATAGCAGAAACTCCTCTCCATGATCAATAATACAGTATTCAAGGGGGATTTTTAGCTGTGCAACAGAAGTTGGCTGTACTTGGTGAAACTGATGCTATTTTCCTGGCACACTGTAGTGCGTTTTAAACAGGAAAAGAAGGAAGTTTTCCAGCAGTCACTGGATCTAGTTGGATAGTTGCCCCTGCCACAGTTTGTTGCATGGCCTCCTGAGAGGACTGTACCTTTGTTTTAATGTCATGTACCACCTTACGCACATTAATTGCACCAGTATCAGGTACGTGACTGTGCTCGTAAAGAAACTTCGAAATCATATCACTCTCTGTGTGCACTCGGGCTGGACATGGTGCACTATCATACTGGCAGCATTTCCAGTATGTTTTACTGCCATATGTACGTTCTTACGGTACAAGAAACCTTAATGAGACAAAATCTGCTGCCCACGCTGGCTGCTAACATATTCCAGTGGCATTCTGACTCCTCCGTTAAACTGCTATCAAATGCTGCCAAGAATCTGAAGTCCTAAATAGCTTCACTTGTGATTGGTAGCCATTTGGCAACATCTTGCACGCAGGTGCATTGCAGTGTAATTACACAGCGTATATTTGACTTGTGTCAGAATGCTTACAATGTTATTAACTGCACTGTTTTGTTTTGCACTGATTTGACATGGAACCGGGCAAATGAACTATTTGGCACAGAGCAGGAAGGCAGCAGCCAAGGTCAATAAGATGCTGCGGTGTATAGCCAGGGGAATTACCTCAAGGAGGAAGAAGGTTATCAACCACTGTACAGGTTGTTAGTCAGACCAAATCTGGAGTAATGCATGCAGTTCTGGCATCCCTACTTGAAGAAGGATGTCAAGCTGCTGGAGAGAGTCCAGTGCAGAGTGACTCGGATGATCACAGGAATGGTGGAAAAACGCTACGAGGAAAGACTGAAGGAGCTCAACATGTACTTCCTGGAGGAAAGGAGGGATAGAGGAGATATGATCGAATCCTTCAAATGTATGAGGAGCATAAACAGAGTTAGTACAGAGAGGATGTTGAGATTAAAGGGAAGGAGAGACACTAGGGAACACAGCCTGAAATTGGAGGGGGAAAGGTTCAAGAGGGAAATGAGAAGACACTACTTCATGGAAAGGGTGGTGGCTGGATGGAATGCACTGCCAGAGGAGGGGGTATCATTGAAGTCAGTATGCAGTTGTAAGAGGGGGTGGGACAGGGTCAGGGGGAAGGTCACTACTATATGTGACACTTGAACAGCTGGTTCTCATCACTGTATCATTTTTTGTGATATAAAAATGGGTTATGGACTGTCTCTCATGAGAAATGCTGAAACAGCATGCGAGTATCTCACACACACACACACGTTTTAGATACAAGGTGTTACCTGGAAGGCCAGAAGCTAATTACAGACTTTTCTAAGTTAATGATAGCTTTAACTGCTAAGAGAGAAATCAGTAACCCTTTTATGATGTTTCGAGGGGGAAACCAGGTTTAATACACTGGTGCGAAATCATAAATGCTTTGATGTCTGTGAGAGAGGGGATACTGCGCACAGATCAAAGAAAATGAGTTGTGCTGAGGATTTCAGAATTTAATACTTTGAAAAGACATCCTGTTTTTGTAGACAGATATTTTTTTATATATATTCTGACAGGGTAGAGCTAGGTGACCTCATGCAAAGTGGTGGGCAAAGCCAGCTTTTAAACAATATTCTGTTTTCCTTCAGAGGACACACTTTTATCTAGACTCTGAAAGAAACATCTTTGAGCACTTTAAGCAGGTATTTAGAGAGAGAAACAAATCTAAGTACTGTAGTAGGAATTTGTAGTGTTAAAACCTTGTTATTTTAATATATTTGTATGTCTTGTGATATAATAGTTCTGTATTTTATGTTTTACATATTTTTTTTATCTATTTTAGCAAAACTCTATTTTTAGAGCTTACTTGGTCTGTCTTTGATTTCTTTCCTTTACAAGTGAAGTACATATGGTTAAAGCAGACACTGTACATAAGCTTGAATGGTGACACCAAACTGGAAAAAGGTAAGCGTTTTAAATCTGAGGTATTTTATTACAGTTTTTAAGGGTTAATTTCTGTACACCTGGTTAGGTGCCTGTAGGCAAAGATATCTGGCCCCCCGAAGATGGAATTATCTGATCCTGTACATTGGGTATGCTAACAAGAGGTTCACAGTTTGAATCCCTCCAAGACTTGAGACCAAAGGTTGATTCGAACCCCCAAAACAGACAGGAGGGTTACACTGTTTCTGTTAACTGTTCACAAGACTGTGCTCGGTGGTTGGCACTTTGGGAGTAGAGGGCTGACCTGCTGAGTGGGTTTGTGACACTATACAGGAAGGGGGGCAGCTGCAGAGTAAAACTGATAGCTGCACAATCGAGCAGACTCGACAGATCTTAGGGCCTGTATTTGCTGGCATTTTTCGTATGACATACCATGGCTGCCAAGACCACAGGGGAACAATGTCCCTGTAGCATGCAAACAGAAACACTGTAATTTTGCAGTGTGTTTGGGTACAAAAAGGAAATTTCCAACATTGGATAACCCCATCATAGAAAGAGGGAGCCTACCACCGATATCAACAGTTCTCAATTGTGTACCGCGGGCTGTGACCTGCTGAACTGGTCAGCCAAATCTGAGTGGCATCTGGAACAGGTAATGCCAAGGGTGCTATTCCAGACTCCAATACTAAATGCTCATGATGTCACTGCACAGCCATGAGGCACGAGTCGTTGTTGATTGTTAGTGTGTAGCAGTGACGATCTGCTGAGTGAATAGAGGACCTGGAACAAAGGCCCTGAAAATCTGAAACTTGTGCAGGACTACCATCATGTACATACCAAGGGGGCGCCCCACCCAGATCACAAGGGTATCTGTCGTGACGGCCATCCCCTACAGCAGTGACATAATGGAGATATTACTGGGACCTTCTGCTCTAAACTGTTTAGAAAGATCCAAGTTAGGGTGTAATGCAATGCAGATACCAAGGTGACAGAGACTGCCCCCCTCCTCTGTATCACAGGCTGAGGCCAGGTGGCAGAACAGACTGTACTGGGTGGACTGTCCCTTAAGGACAGCGAACCTCCTAGCTATAATTAATAGCAAAAATCCCTTGGAGGGGGCTGGTAAGAACCCACCATCCAGGTGCCAAATGGCATACAGAGCTTCCTTACGAAGAGCGGCTGGTACTCCTGGCAATCACTGGGGAAACTCAGTGCCAAGAGAAGATATAGGGCAGTACCTATCTGAATCGGTAGTGCTCCTCCTTGAGCACAAACCTGAAGGTTTCTGAGTTTGATAGAAGGGCAGGCATTCGTTATATGCCATGAGCATAGCCAATCCCCTGTGTTGCATCAATTATTTCACTTCATTTTTGTTTTTATACTTGTAAACTTACGAGCATAAATGCCCATTTTCACAAGCAACAAGTACAGACTATAATGAATAAAACAAAAAATAAACAGTAACAAGATATATACAATATGTAACAGACTTATGATAGACATAAAAGATAGAATAAGACCAATAGTCATTAAGGACAGGAACAGGTACTTGTATTGAAAAAAAACATTTTTTTAAGTCTAACCTTGAATGTTTTCAACTTTTGGCAATTTCTGATTTCACTGGGAAGAGTTAAAAAAAAACAGGAGCTTTAAATAAAGTGGATTTCTGATCAAAGAGTTTTAAAAATTATTCTGCTTTGAGATCTAGTACCTTGACTATTAACTGCTCTTTTGAAACAAGGAAGAAACAGACTGCAGCAGCTGATTAAGTATACCCTTATGGAGTAATACTCCCATTCGTAAATTACACCTGGTGTTCTATGAAGGAAGTGCAGACCTTCCATACTCGAGTCTAGAATAGGTCTCCAAACTGCTGTCCACTCGGGGGCTGGAAGGCATCGAGAGTAAAATCCCTATGAGCCCCTGTATGGAGAGGGACAGAGTCCAAATCATCTCTGTCAAGTAGGCCTGTATGCTATCTTAGAGCAAGGACACATGCCCCAGGCATAAGGTGTTAACAATGGATATTGCCCCCTACCCTACGGGTAAGGGATGGAGACAGATAGTAGATGTAGCCTGTATTGTGTGTAGGCATCTGAAGGTCTGTCAACACGGCAGCCTACAGGCATGTTGCATGTGTGGCTCAAGGCGGGGGGGAAAACAGCAGCTCTACAGGCAAGAGAAACTGGAGGCAGACTGCTGTTAGGAACACTGTAGCAAAGCAGGGGCAGTACAAATGGTATTTAGTATAGTCTATACCATAGAAATATGGAAACATAGAAGTTGACGGCAGATAAGGACCACAAGGCCCATCCAGTCTGCCTATTTCTTTTTCTACCTTATCAATGTGCCATCAGCCTTTGCTCTGTCAGTGGCCTATCTATTCATACTCATCTGTATTTGCTTCCTTATGCCCATCTCATGCCTGTTTGAAGCCCTGCACTGTATTCATAGCCACCACTTCCTGAGGTAGGCCGTTCCACGCATCCACCACCCATTCTGTGAAAAAGAACTTCCTCATATTACCCCCAATCAGCCTCCTTCCAATCTCATGCTGTGTCCTCATGTCCTGCTATTTTTCTTATATTGAAACGTGTTAGACTCTTTCACCTAGTTAATGCCCTTAAGGTGTTTGAATGTTTCAATCATATCACCTCTCTCACTCTCTCCTTTGCTCTAGAGTATACATATTGAGCTCCGTTAATCTGTTCTCATAGGTCTTCTGATGCAGTCCCTGCACCATATTGGTTGCCCTTCTCTGGACTGCCTCCATTTGGTTAATGTCCTTGTGAAGGTGTGGCCTCCAGTACTGCACACAGTACTCCAGATGGGGCCTAACCAGTGTCTTGTAAAGAGGGATTATTACCACCCTCTTACGAATTGTGATACCCCTACTAATACACCCTAACACCCCCCTAACCTTACCTACTGCTTTAGAGGTCTGTTTGGATGATTTCAAGTCATCGGTGATGATAATCCCAAGTCTCTTTCTTCCTTTGTGACTGCCAGCAACTCCCCTCCCAGCCTATGTGTGGCTTCAGGGTTTCTCTTCCCTATGTGCATGATCTTGCACTTCTTTGCTTTAAACCCCCGTTGCCACTCTTCCAATCACTTTGCTAATTTATCCAGATCTCTTCTCATTCTGCCCACCCCATCTGGATCATCTACTCTGTTGCAGATCTTGGTGTCATCTGCAAACAGACAAGCCTTACCTTTAATCCATCTCCAATGTCACTGATGAAGATACTGAAGAGGACTGGCCCCAGGACTGATCCCTGAGGTATCCCACTTGTGACTTGCGTCTCTTCTGACTGCATACCATTTACCACCAGTTTGCCACCCAGTTCACCAACTTCTGACCCACCCCCAGCCTACCCAGCTTGTTTATCAATCTTCTATGTGGAACAGTGTCAAAAGCTTTTCTGAAGTCAAGGTAGGAGATATCAACTGCTCCCCCTTGGTCCACCACTTTGGTTACTCAGTCAAAAAAATATGAGATTAGTTTGATAGGACCTTCCTTTTGTAAACCCATGCTGTCTTGGATCCTGTGCCCCTATGGATTCCAGGTGTTGCACTATCCTTTCCTTAAGGAGTGCCTCCATAATCTTGTCCACTACTGAGGTAAGACTGAGTGGTCTGTAGTTCCATGCCTCCTCCTTGGTACCACTCTTGTGGAGCGGAATCACATGAGCCCTTCTCCAGTCTTCTGGGACCTCTCCTGTGCTCAGAGGCTCACTAAACAGTTCTGCTAATGGCTCTGCTAGTTCCACCCTTCGCTCCTTTGGTACCCTGGGATGTATGCCATCAGGCTCCATTGCCTTGTCCACCCTGAGCTTAGCGAGCTCTTGTAGGACCCTTTCTTTTGTGAAGGGAGTAGTGCTCACCTCCCTCCCCCCTTTGTCCATGGTGCTGAGCTGTGGGCCCCGCTCTACCTTCTCTTCAGTAAATACTGAGCAAAAGAATCAATTTAGGATAGATGCTATTACATGGTCCTCTTCCTCACATGCCCCCTTTTCTCCTTTGAGCTTAACAATACCCCCTCTGGACTTTCTCCTTTCACTAATGTATCTATAGAAAGTCTTGTCACCTTCTTTTACTGTTTGTGCAAGTGTTTCCTCAGTTTGGGACTTTGCCTGGCTTACTGCCTTCCCTGCTTCCCTTAGGGCAGTTTGATATGCCTCCCTAGCTTCATCCCGCTGTGTTCCCTTATATTTCCTGAAGGCCAGCCTTTTGGCTCTGACCTTTTCTGCTACTGTATTTGAGAACCAAAGTGGTTTCCTTCTTCGTTTGCACTTATTTTTCTGTCTAACACAATGGGATATTGCACCCTTAATGCTTGCCCACTTTGCCTGTACCCCCTCACCTGTGTTTCTTTTTGCCAGGGCTAGCTTAACTCTGTTGGCCATCTTATCAAAGTCAGCTCCTCTGAAGTCCCATATTTTTGCCTAGGAATGAGAGGATTTAGATGTAGTGGCCAAATTGAACCATACCATGTGATGGTCACTGGCCCCCAGGTGACGACCTACCTGGAGATCTGTGATCCCTTCCCTGTTAGTCAGTACTATCTAGGATAACCCTGTCTCTTGTGGGTTGTTGTACCAGTTGTTTGAGGCCCCCCCCCCCTTGCAGGGAATCCACCATGTGTCTAGTTCTGGCAGATGTCCCTGCTGGTATTGACCAATCTGTATCCAGAATGTTGAAGTCTCCCAGTATCAGAACCTCCCCTTTAGCTGTCATTTTTTTATATCTTCTAACAGTAATGTGTCTATGTCCTCCCCCTGGTCTGGGGCCTGTAGACAACCCCATTTCTTATGGCTGTCCCATTTCCTGTTTCCAGGGTTACCCACACTTCTTCTGGCTCCTTATGTGTATTCTGAATTTCTGTAGATTTGATATTTTCATTGACATACAGGGCTACTCCACCCCCCTTTTGCACCTCGGTCTCTTCTGAACAGTACACAGCCACGTACTGAAGTCTCCCAAGTGTGGTTACTGGTAAATCACATCTCACTGACTGCTACTATGTCCAGTTTAGCCTCTGACATTATTGACTGCAGGTCTGGGATCTTATTTCCCAGGCTGTGAGCATTTGTGTACATGATTTTCCATTGTCCAGATTTCGGTGTGTTAGTTGTTGGGTAAGGTCTGGCATTTCCCCTGTGCATCGTATGGGGAGACAGACATTTTTTCTTACCTGATGATGCAAATGAACTGCAAACATGCTGAATCCTGTTTGACCACTAGCTGAGGGGAGAGGGGTGTTCTTCCCATTTGACATATGGGGTGCTGCACCCCTCTCCCCATTTGCTAGTTTAAATAATCTGCAAAGACGTCAAACTTCTGCCCCAATGCACTGACTCCTTCCCTAGTCAGATGCAGTCCATCAAATTTAAAGAACTTTCGCTCCCAAAACTGTTACCAGTTCCCTACAAATCTGTGTCCTTTTTCCTGGCACCAGCCCTTGAGCCACATGTTTAGCTCCCCTATCTCCCCTTCTCTGACCTTCCATCCATCTGCCCCCCTCTCCCAAACTGGCAGGATCTCACAGAAGGAGATGCTGGATGAAATGGATAATAGTTAGTCACCCAGCCTGGTTAGGTGTTCCTTGGTCTCCACAACTGACCGGCTGGCGAGATCATTAGTCTCTGTGTGTACCAGGTTGTCAATATTTTCTCCTGCTTCCTGAACAATTTTAGCAATGCGGTCAGTGTCTCTCCACGCTGATGTACCTGGGAGACATCTGACCATTACCCCTGGCTGGAGATAGGTATCAACTCCCCAAATCATGGAGTCTCCTATGATCAGAAGTTTTTTGGATTTCCTTTTTTGCTTTTTTTGTTTTGGTTCCTGATTTGGGCGAGTTTTGTTGTACTAGCTCCTGTGCTGCAGTGTCCTGCTCCACAGTGTCCTCTGCCCCTTTGTTTGATTTCGGAGATAGAGACAGATACCTGTTTGTAGTGTTTATATGTTTTTGGAGATAATATGTTGGAGAGCACCGAGTGATGGGGCACCCGATTTGCCCCTCCTAACCACCTGCCAACCTCCCAGACCAACTAGCCTCTGTGGTCGAGGTTCTTCTGTTGGATGCTGGGGAAATGGCGGGTGGTTCTTATAATGTAGTTCCTCTTTAATATGAAATCTGAGGCGTGCAACCTCTGCCCATGCTGCCTGGAGCTGAGCCCTAAATCTCCAATGGCCCAGCATGTAGGACAGTGTCCTAAATCCTGTAAGACTGTCCTTCTGAAAAGTGTTCCATAGTACCTGCAGTTAATGATATCCATTCCTGATAAGCTGCTAGGTTTATAACTGGTCAAAGTAATTAGAAGGAAGAAAATGCAAGTAATGGTTTGATTTTGTGCTTTGTTTTCGTATAACTTGTTATAACAAGTTAAATTACTAGCGCCCCTGTAAATGAGCTCACCTTGTGGATGCCCCACTGATCCGCCTCTTCCTGCTTTGCCACAGGAAATGTCACGACTGTGGTACCCTATAAAAGGAGTGTAGTTTGGGGTGGTTGGGGATGGGGTGGGTGGCTGGGCCTTTCCACTGCCGAAAACGAACAACCACGGACAAAAGAACAAGGAGGTAAGTGCAGAAACAATCAGTCAACAAATGCAGTAAACCTGAAAGCTTATCCTAATGTTAGATAAATATAAAACCTGTAAAGCACCACCTGTGATAATTTCAGAGAAGATATACCTTGTAAGAAACACTTTGCTACAGAGAAAAATAAAGCAGTAACAGAAGATATACTTTTCAAAAGACAAATTGAATCAGAAGATTACAACAGTAATCTGTTAGCACACACCTGTAGGCACACCTTGTAATAAAGCAGAAGAAGGTATACCTGCAACAACAATTTGAATCAGAGAAAAATAAAGCAATGAAATGTTAGCAACAAACAGTAGCAATCCCTGTAAGTACAAAATAAAAATAACACACAGTAAATCTGTTTAGCCAAAATAAGTCTTAATCCTTTCCCTTGCTCTGGTAAGGTTATCTACTCTGTCCTTTCAAGCAACCTAGAAGTAAAGAGTTGAGGTGAAGCTAGGTGCTTTGGCCAGCAAACCAAGTCTTCTACCAGGTTGGACTGAGTGGATAAAATACTAATCCGACCCAGAGTATAAAATGTGGACAGAAGCCACAAAGTAGGTGGCAATGCCTTAACCATATATATGTTGTAAAGGCCACCAGGATCTGGGACACTTGCCAAAGAGGCCTATCATACAGCCTGACAATGCGTACCCTTGCAAAACATGGGCACATGATAGGAAAGGAGAAATTGTTTAACCAGGAAAGGCACACTAAGCCAAAGCTTGTTTCCAGGTGCAACCTGGAAACACAAGGAAGTTAAGTAACTTGCTCAGGATCACATAGTATGCAAGTGAGGGCTGTGGAATTCAAACCCAGGTCTCCAGCTTTGCAGCTCAAAGCTCTAAACCACTGTGCTATACTGCCTCCGGTACTGCTCTACAACTGGGTTTTTTTAACAGAGATAAAAAAGGAGGTGGGTATCAAACTGACTAGTAGGCAGGTCTAATAGACCAAGTGGGTAAGGGAACATAATACAGGTTCCAGCTCCAGAGGGACCAAGGTATAAGTACATTTCCCAGGACATCCCACCCCCTGGATCCCTTGGTAGGAGGGAGGGAGCTCAGTGCAAGTGCCCTAGATGGGGCATGGCCACATATAAGCATCACTAGACCAGCCCTAGGCTGTTGACATATAATAAGGCCAATTATACAATGGCAAGAAAGAATCCCGGCTCCTGACTGGTCAGTTGGCCATCACAGCAGGGATGTTATCCTGGCATAACATCCCTGCTGATGATCTGGCTGATCAGCATATTGACTGTTTGCATCTTTTCTTAAAAAAATATTTTTAAACACTAAATAAAATTCTTTTTTTTTTTCTGTATGAAACAACAAGCCATTGTATAATAGGAATAATGCCCTCCAGGGTGGGTGTTATGCTGGGATAACATCCCTTCTAGGGTGTTGGACGTCCTCGGCCAGTGGCCTTGGGCCCAACCACCCGAGGTGGGATGTTATCCCAGCATAACACCCACCCTGTCAGGCATTATTCCTTTAATATTGAACAACCTGCCTGGGCACAGCTGGTATTTAGTATAGTCTGTACCAGGCCAGAGAGACAACAGCCTCCAGTGCAGTTGCTAGTCAGTTGGAATGACTGGAGGGAAGACTGTAGGAATTCCAGAAAACTGTAACAGGTTCTTTTTCATGGGATATTGTGGTTCCCAATCAAAGCCCATTGCAACTGGCATATGCTGCACCAGCACCAGAGACAAAGCAATACTGCATCTAGTGCTGACAGACAGCACAAGGATGCCAGAGTAGAGGTAGGAGCTAACCTAGGGACCAGTGATCACAGTTCAATCTAGTTTACTGTGAACAATAGTCTCACCAAAATCAAGGTACCGTACTGTACTAGATTTCAGAAAAGTCACTTCCCCAAAATGAGAACTATGATCGCATCCATGCTAGAAGGAGGAATAACAGGAGATGCAGAGAACTGCTGGAATACTCTGAAGGCTGCTCTGCATACAGTAACAACTGTATGCATTAAGCAGATCAGCAACTTCAAAGGGAGGAAAAGACCTCTCTGGTTCTCTCACAAAGTAGTATTCAAAATCATAGAGGGAAAAAAAAGGCTTTTACACAATTCAAGCAAACAAAACAAGAAGCAGACATGAAAAAATACAAGAAAAAATTAAAGGAGGCAGGGAAAGTTGTTAGAAGGACAAAATCACAGATGGAAGAGATAACAGCACAGGGTGCTAAGGAGGGAGACAAAACCTTCTCTAGATGCATAAGAGAAAAAGAAAAACTATTTTGAATGGTAACACACTAGTCTATTATTGACCTGACATGGAGTGCATATGTGCTAAGCTTTATCTATCTTAGTATGAACCTTAGTAGGAATAGTCCGACTCGCAACCAAAGAAGGTAAGATGGCAAAGAGCGACAAGGACAAGGCAGAAGTGCTAAAGAAGTTCTTTTGCTCTGTCTTCACCATAGAAGACAGTGGCAAAGGTTCTACACTGAGGAGGACAAAGGAAGATACCCAGGGAGCAGATGCTAGCCCCTTCACAAGGGAGAGGGTCCTAAAAAGAGCTTAATAAACAAAGTGGAAAAAGCCATGGGACTGGACAGCATACACCCTAGGATGTTGAAGGAGCTCCGAGAGGAACTGGCCACACCCCTGGCTGAGCTCTTCAACAAGTCACTAGACACAGACTTAGAAACATAGAATTTGACAGCAGATAAGGACCGCTTGGCCCACCTAGTCTGCCCAATTCCCTACCTGATGGATAAGCTGCAAATCCTAGATAACCAACAGCCTGCCTCTTTCTACTCCCCCACAGAACTGCCTTATGTCTGTCCCATACATTCTTGATTCCCTCACTGTTTTTGACCCCACAATCTCCTCAGGAAGGACATTCCATACATCCATCACCCATTCCACGAAAAAATACTTCCTCACGTTGCCCCTGAGCCGTCCCCCCTCTATCTTCAAATTGTGCCCCCTTGTTCTTGTGCATCTTTTTCTGAAAGATGCTACCCTCTTGGACTTTGTGGATTCCCTTGAGGTACTTGAAAGTTTCTACCATGCCCCCCCTCTCCCTCCTTTCCTCGAGGGTATACATATTAAGTTCCTTTAGTTTTTCTTCACATGGCTTCTGGTGCCAACCCTGTACCATTTTAGTTGCCCTCCTCTGGACTGCCTCCATCCTGTCTATGTCCTTGCGGAGGTGGTGTCTCCAGAACTGCACGCAGTACTCCAGATGGGGTCTCACCAACTGTCTGTACTGAGGGATAACAACTTCCTGTTTTCTACTGGTGATGCCTCTCCCTATGTATCCCAGTATCCCCACAGCCCTCCTTACTGCCTTCTCACATTGCTTGCCCACCTTTAGGTCATCTGATAAAACTACCTCAGGTCCCTTTCCATTTTTATTGCTGTCAGTATCTCACCCCTCATTGTGTACTCTTCTCCCAGGTTTTTGTTTCCCAGGTGCATTACTTTGCACTTCTTTGCATTGAATCTAAGCTGCCATACATTTGACCATGAACTGAACGCAGTACTCCCAAGTGTGGCCTCACCACGGACCTATAGAGGGGTAGTTTCTAGGGCAGACTAGATTGATCGTACGGTCCCCATCTGCCGATGCTTTTCTTATGTTCTTATGCTGCAGCATGACATATAGGAGGCAACTCCCATGGTAGGGGAATACGAAGGAGCTGGTAGTTCTGGAACCACCCACAGATTTAGGTGATAACCCAGTGCAGGTTAGTTGGTTCAGCAGCAGTTCATGAGTGACCATGTCGAAGGCTTTAGTGAGGTATGTAGGGTGCCCCCACCATAAGCCCCTGATCAGGTGCAGCATGAATGTAGCCTGTGAACTCCACCAGCGCTGTTGTAGTACTATATTATTTCCTGAAACAATGCTGTTCCAGGCACTGCAACTGGTATTTGTCGAGGCAGTCGACAAACTGGTCATTGACAATATGCTCCAGCACTTTTGAGAGTGGGGGAGAGTATGGAGATCAGTCAGTAGTTGTTGAGACTAGCCCTGTCACAACTTTTAAAAACAGGGGTGACCACCACTTTTCAGAGATCATAAATACATTTGTATAACATATAGATAGGGTGTGGGAGGCAGGTCCAACTAGTTAATGGTAATATGGTCTCTGTATGGCCAATGTTCCTCCGAGTCCCTCTGAAGTGCTTGGCCAGGAGGTGAGTAACCCGCAGTGTGGCAGGATGCTAAACAGTCTAAAATAAAATATAATACATTTTTCTTTTTCACTCTATTCTATCCCCTTATTCTTTTCTGACTATTCTTGTTTTCATGTCAGGGTGGCCAACCTGACATTTCTAAATTCCCTGTACTATCCCTGTCTAGTTCCACCCTCTTTTTTATTTAGAACTGTGACTTTAACTGAAAACATCCAGCTTTAAGTATTCCCTTGTACTTTCCAAGTCACAAGTAAGGAGGCTGTGTGAAAATAAAGTAATTATTATAAAAATAGAATAGAAACTACAACCCTTTAGCGCTTCTCGCTAAGAGTGCCTGGTTGCTACAAAGGTCTCTGCTCGCTAAGCGAGGGAATGTGCGCACGACTGCATGATTGCACAGGAATAGTGCACACATTTGTGCAGCAATTTTTGCTTCTTGGAGCCACTGGCTCCCAAAAAGGAAACCGTTTGCTGTGGTTTATCAGGATGCAACCGGGAGGCTGCGATATAGGAATAAAGAGCGGTCTGGCTTGTTGCCAGGGGAGCAGTAAACGGTCCTTGCAGCCGCTCAGAGCAGAAATGTGTCCACTCCGTGGAAAAGCTGAATAAAGGCTTAAACAAATGTAAATGACACTACAGGCACCACAGAAGTGCCCTGTAGTGTCAACCAGTTGGAACTGTTGATTATGTTGTTAAATAAAGCTCCAATAAAAGGGGGAGAGGCCTCATTTGGCTGGGAGCAAAGAATAAAAAGTTTACCTGACAGCTGCAAAGTCAAACCATCAGGATTATGCAATGCAGAGAATTGTTGTATACATTAAATACAGACTTAGCAGAGTAAAGGTTCTAGGCTGTTCACTAGATGTTTTTGAAAATAAATAAATAAAAAGCAATGGTTGTCATGTGCAAAGGTTTAAGAAATGTTTAAATGAACAGTAAAAAAGTGGTTTCTTGGCCTTGCAGAATAAATAGATAGGGAGAGCGCGTCCCTCATCTATTTATGTCTGACAAGGTTAGAGATTCCAACAGCAAAACAAAGAAATGTCTTGTTTTCTTTACCTGAATGTAGCTCTGGTAATTTGGAAGGTCTTTCTATAGGGCTGGCAGCCCAGAAAATGGCTGTTTATATGGAAGAAGTATAATAATGTCACCTAGAGGGGGAGGAGCTACAAACCCCAATGATGCTCAACCTAATGTCAAATTAAGGTTCTTTTCAGCAGACTAAGACACCCTTTTTATTTTGTATTGTTATAGAGGTATGTGGGATTACGGTGACATGTTACTAAGGGAACCTACAGCATTATGAACCTTACCAGAACAAAGGAAAAAGGTTTTAATTCTAATTGGTTGGTCACATGTCTATGAGGTCATTCTGGTACATTATATAACCTTTCACCGGGGCTATAAATGGAGAGATTGATCAGTGTCTTCTGACCAAGTGAGGAGGTGAGAGAGTTTGCACACAGAGAAAGGTGATACTGTATGTATTTATAGAAGAGCAGGGAGTCTGAAGGAAGACTTGCCTGAAGGGATTTATTTTGTATTTAGTTTGGTGTGAGAGTTTTAACACCTCAGTAAATTTATTTTCTGTAAATATCTATTTTTTATTTAATTTATCATTTTTGAAACTAAAATGATAAACGCAGTTGTGTTTTTTATGCACAAACTACTGACTGGTGTCTGTTACTTGAACCCGCTCCCTCACACGCAGAAAGGGAAGAACTACTTTATTACTAACACCATACACCTTTGTTGAAAGGCGATTAGTTTGTAATCCAGTAACAGCTTGTCTACTTCAGATATATTAGTAGTGAGCCATAAGGAGGATCTAATTTTTTCCCCACCAGTGATGAAACTGGGCTTATGTATCAAAGGGTGCATTTAAATCAGTGGGTGCCTGTAACTTCAGAAGTCTGCACAGTTGTGTATGGGAAAGGCACCAAAGTGGCTATTGGTGTGCGTTCAAGGGAACATGGGAGGTTTTTAAACCTTGTGTATGTTAAGGCTTTGAGATTCACTCCTGCTTTAGCACACTGGGCATGCTCAGTTTGTAGCCACAGGGGTAGGTATCCCTCTCTTGTTGCAGGGGACAGTCTTCAGGGTTTCTCATAACTAGCATACCAAGGTACTTCATTCAGCCCATCTCCCTGCCACGTGAGCTCAAGTGCTGCTATCTCCCACCTGTTTCCCTCAGCATTACGGGGCATCACTCCTGATTTGTCCATGTTTGATTTATAGTTAGACAGGCGGCCAAACTCTTGAATCACCTGACAAGCACAAGGAAGGGACATGACGGGGTGTATAATATGAAGCAAAATATCATAGAAACAGAAACGTTCAAGTTTATTAGCAGGAATAACTCCAGTGAACAAGTTCATTTACAAGGACGTCCTGAGTGGACAATCTGGCACAAGATATACAACTAGCAAACGGTACAAATACAGAAATAATATTTTACAATAGTCAGCACAATAGAACTGGTTAGATACATGGATGAAGAGAGAAAAATATTTTTTTACTTCATTTATACAATTTAAACAGTCACTTCTGTCATTATGAGATCAAAATTGTCATCAGATAAGGACCACTAGGCCCATCGAGTCTGCCCGTAAGTCCTATACTTGATTACGGCCTCTGATCTATCTGGCCAGTGGCTTTTCCTCCCTCTGCCGTACTTCTAAGGTTCCCTTATACCTGTCCCAGGCATTTAAATCCCTCTACAGTGCTTGCTCCCACATCTTGTGGCAGACTATTTCATGTGTCCACCACCCTCTCTGTGAAGAAAAACTTTCTCACATTTCCCCATAACCTGCCACCTTCCAATTTCATAGCATGTCCCATTGTTCTTATACTCCTCCTATATTGGAAGATGTCTCTACCTCTGCACCTTGTTAATGCCCTTAAGGTATTTGAATGTTTCTATCATGTTCCCCCTCTTCCTGCTCTCCTCCAGAGAGTACATATTGAAGTCCTTTAATCTCTCCTCATAAGTTTTGTGGTGCAAGCCCTGAACCATCTTAGTTACCCTTCTGTGGACTGCCTCCACCCTGTCAATGTCCTTATGAAGGTGCAGCCTCCAGAACTGCACACAATATTCCAGGTGAGGCCTGACTAAGGTTTTATACAAAGGCATTACTACCTCCCACCTTCTGCTAGTGATACCTCTGCCTATGCACCCTAGCATGCTGCTGGCCTTCCCCACAGCCTTGGTACTCTGCTTACGGCACCTTCAGGTCACCTGAAATAATAAGCCCTAGGTCTCCTTCTTCCTCGGTGTTTGTCAGCAGCCCCGCCACACACACACACACAGTAGCTCTCCACATGGTTCTTTTGTCCCAGGTGTGTAATTTTGCACTTCTTTGAATTAAACCTCAGTTGCCACACCTCAGAATATTTCTCAAGCTTCTGAGGTCCCTCCTCATTGTTTCCACCCTGTCTGGAGTATCCACCCTGTTGCAGATCTTGGTATCATCTGCAATGTCCTATCTAGCTCCGAACTCAAGAGGAGGTTCCCTACCATTTCCATCACTAATAATGTAAATGTTCCGCTGGAGCAGGTACAAGCCTTCAAGTACCTGGGGGTAACCATTGATGATACCCTCTCCTTTGAGCAACAAATTGATCAGGTGGTCGAGGCTGTGTACACCAAGCCTTGAGTACTATACAGGCACAGAAAAAAAACTTACTCCGACTGCTCTCCATCTTTAGCTACATACTTTCCACCACTGACTATGGGCTGGTGGTCTACAGAGCTGCCATGGACACAGCACTGAAGCATGTGGGAACTGCTCTTAATAAGGCGTGTAGACTCTCACTAGCTGCCAATCACTTTAGTCACACCTGCTCACTGTATGCACAGACAAACTGGCTCTCCCTTGGAAACAGAATCAAGTTCCAAACCCGTCTCCTTGGCAAGAAGGCTCTTCTAGGCAAGGCCCCTCCATGCATCTCTGAAATTTTCTCCCAAGCCAGTTCCTTGTACAGGACTAGAGGTCATAAGCTGGGCAGCTCTCTGTACCATTTCACAGAACTGCTCCTGGGCAATGTTCATTCTCCTACAGAGCCCCCCCATGGCTCAATGAGATACCGCTGGGCACGCACAACATCTTGAGTCTTTGCACCTTCAAGTCTGAACTCAAGCAGTATCTTGTCTCCAGTAGTGCGTACGCTTGCCTGCTAAGCTCCTGATGTTCTCCCCTTTTAGCCCCTTGTTCTCAGCTATTGTTTCCCCCCTCTTTGGCTGGGGCCCCCCGTCACCATGTCTCCCTTGACCCCTCCTGACCCACCGCTGCCGTGAATTATCCCCAACTCTCTCCCAAGTCCCCTCCCACACCCCTTACCTTCCTGTCCCACACCATCCCCTTTCTTTCTGCACCCTCCCAAACCCCCCACCTACCTGTCTCACCTTCCATTTAGTCTGGTGGCCCTCCTGCCAACTCCTCTCATGCTCTGCCTCCCTGCTTCTCCCACCCGACCTTCTTCTCTGAAGACAAGGTCTAGGTAATTGAGGCTGCTCTCTTCTGTTTACCCTTCTTCTCCCCCAAGCCATGCTAATATCCTGGAGCATGACTGATGTATTACACCTTCCTTGACCTATTGCAGTACTCCCTTTAGTCTGATGTATTTAGTTGGAACTTGGCTGGTATAATGTTCCTATGACAACTGATCTTTGTAAATAATTAAGCCTGTTGTATACTGTGTTATTTTTATGTCTGTGCATTATATTGTGTCCCATGATGTGGAAACTTTGTAAATGAGCTCTGGCTCAAAGGTTGATTCTGAAAAAACTAAAATAAAATGAAGACACTTAACATGACTGGCCCAAAGACTGATCCCAGAGGTACCCCGCTGGTCACCCTCACTCTCCTCATGTTGTATCCCATTTACCACCACCCTATGCCTGCTGTCTGTTAGCCAGTTCCTAACCCAGTTTACCACCTAGTCCTCCATTCCCAGACTACCCAACTTGTTAACCAGCCTACTCTGTGGGACGGTGTCAAAGGCCTTGCTTAAATCGAGGTAGGCAATGTCCACCGCACCTCCGATTTACCTCCTTCGTCACCCAGTCAAAGATATCTATCAGGTTCGTCTGACACGACCTGCCTGCTGTGAATCCATATCGCCTTGAGAGCTGGACACTGTAGGATTCCAGGTGCCCAGCATAAACTGATACTTTACATGCTGTACCTTCAACTGCTATGCTACAAACATTTGAGAATGAAGGGTTCCAGGAAGAGATTAAAGAGTAAGGGAGACAGTTAAAATCCCTGCTTCGTGCCCTTGTACTATCTAAAAGGAGTTGAATACACCACGTTACAAAAAATCTGTGCCCCAGGTTGGTGCACAAAACCTGTACCAACTGAATGAATTTGGCTGGTATATCATATCTCCTCAATGTCTAAAAAAAAAAGTAGTCCCATGAAACCTTGTTGAATACTTCCACTCCTTGGTTGATTTTCCAACGCCTGGCGCTTCCTGATCTCAGGGAAATCTCTTTCTGCGCTTTGTTCTGGACTTAATTTTTTCGGCCACCCCCCCCTCCACCTCCTCCTCACATTATTAAATAGACCCTTACTCCGCCCCTTCCTCAGGCTACCAGCAGATTGGTCACTCCACTGCTGCACATTTTCATGCTATTGGCCTCCCTGTCTTCAATACCTGACTTGACCCACTTTCTCACCACCCCTTTTTAAAGCAGTCCCACCCACAGGATCACACATTTGCTCTCAACCTTTTCTCCAGCCACTCCATCTAACTTCTCTCAATTACTGCTCTACCTGCCCTATTGTTAGGGACCTCACTCTAATTCGACTATATACCCTTCCAACTATAAACCAGCTAGCAGTTAAGCAGGCCAGCAATACCAAACAAACTACCATGGGGTGCAAACACCTACTACTCCTCACTACCTCTTTTGGCATTGCTGGTACCATACACGTCCTTTTGTTCTGCAAATTTTGGACTCCCCGCTGTTCTGTCTGACCCTCTGTATGAATGCCCTTTATTAATCCTAGCTTTCCTTCTCTCCCTCAGCTGAGGAACTGCCACCCAGGCTCCCAGCTCCTAAGCCACGGGATTCCCGGCTACCGGGTGGTTGGCACCCCTCTAGCCGATGCTTGAGCCTCCAGACACGGACCCAAGGTCCTACAAGGTACGACAACTGCCGCAACCAACCGGATTGTGAGCACCCTCTCAGACCACACTCTGATTGGTCCCTGGCAGAAGCCGGCTTCTGCTCTTTGATTTTAAACCCTAAAAATGTTTATGTTGGGACAAATGTTAAAAAGCCGAAGTGTTAACCCAGTCTGTAATTGAAAGGACTTGAATTGTGGTTTGGGAAAGAAATCTAGTGTTTACAGCCCTTTCCCTGCATACGTGCACTGGCCCTAGACACTTTTGGGTGCCAAAGTAATACACGTCCTTTTGTTCTGCAAATTTTGGACTCCCGCTGTTCTGTCTAACCCTTTATGTGAATCCTTTATTAACCCTCACTCTCCTTCTCTCCCTCAGCCGAGGAACTGTCGCTCAGGCTCCCAGCTCCTAAGCCACAGGATTCCCGGCTACCAGGCGGTCGGCGCCCCTCTAGCCGACGCTCGAGACCGCAGACACGGACCCAAGGCCCTACAAAGTACGGCAACTGCCGCAACTTTTTCGACTGCCCCCGTCCCCATCTCCGCCGATTATTAAATACAGTAGCTCCTGCCAAAATATTAGTCCACGTCCCCTGGTGCAGTGCCCCACCAACAGAGACTTAGCTCGTGATCCCCCTCTTCTCTGTCCAGCCTATGGGATCCAACTCTCAGGGCCTCGCCTTACTAAAACGCATAGGCTCTCCTTGGCTGTGCCTTCACCACTAAATATTTTTAAATGCTATCAAATTCGGGTCGATCTGGATCTGAAAGCTACTGATAAGCTGCACTAATCCGGCAACCCCACTGGCCCTTGGGCTAATCAAGTGGCTCCTTTTTTGAGGTACCATCATGTCGGGCCCTATATGGCTCCTTATACTGCCTCTTTTTCTGCTGATACCAGCTGCCAAGCATTGAACACCTGAACTACCATCATGTTTGGTCTACAACGGCACCTTGTGCTGTATACTACATGGCAACTTATCCTTTAATTTCCTCCGTGATTCCAAGTACCAATACCTCGAACCCTGCTCTTGGACCACACATACCAGTAGTACTTATAACACCCCCCCCACCACACGGCTCACCTCCCACCACGCAGACTTCTATCTCCTCTCCGCCTATTGTAGTAGGGGTACTAGCTCTTGCTACAACA
Organism: Neoceratodus forsteri; assembly: GCA_016271365.2. Lineage (NCBI taxonomy): Eukaryota > Metazoa > Chordata > Ceratodontiformes > Ceratodontidae > Neoceratodus > Neoceratodus forsteri. The sequence goes on from CM057449.1 coordinate 1,050,004,399, forward strand.
GATCAGCTCTTTTATGGTGGCGACTTTCCAGTCCCTAAAAACATCAGATCTACTAGATGGGAGAAAGGCAGGAATTACAAGCTTATTATCAGCACTCTTAGAAAAATCCTACTTATCCTCCTGCTATGTTCAGGCAATGTAGAATTCAACCCTGGCCCCCCAGAAGCTATTGCTTTGCCATCAGAACTAGCAAATTTAAAAGGAATAAGCTTCTTGCATATTAACGTATGTAGCCTCCTTAAAAAGATAACCTTAATACAAACCTGGGTAAATCATACCTCTCCTGACATACTTGTGATTTCCAAAACTTAGTTTAGATCCAGCACCAATGATAGAGAAGTAAACATACCCAACTATGCCTTGTTCAGAGCTGATAGGCATACCAGAGGAGGAGGGGTAGCTATCTACGTTAAAGACAAATTTTCTGCCTTCTGCCTATCCTCGGCATCTGTCACCAGTGAATTCGAATGCCTAATTCTCAAAGTGGAAATTACACAGACTACTGCACTCTGCGTAATAGGATGCTACAGACCATCGTCTGCTGGCCTACAACTTGTGTCATATCTAAGTGACAAGTTGGGACAGGGGCTGCCAGAAACTATTATTTTAGACCTCAGCTTTGACTGGCTCTCTAACACAGCTGCCCTCCTTGCATCCTTCTGTGATGAACATGGGCTGATGCAACTTATTACTGAACCAACACGCCCAAACATGAAGAACCCCAGTAAAAGTACACTTTTGGATGTGCTAATTGTGAGCAAACCTCCTCTCTTCTCCCACGCAGATGTCTTCTTCCCAGATGCCAGCGACCATTGTTTTATTGCGGGAGTAAGATCCACCAACAACCCAGCACCCATCAGCAAGTTCTCTATGAAGAGATCCAGGCGCAGCTTCAATGAACATGCCTACCTAAACGAGCTTAAGTACTCCCCTCAGTGGCAAGATTTCTACCTGGCCAAAACAATTATGTCAGCTTACAATATCTTCCACAACATTCTATCAAGGGCCCTTAAAGGAAAGCTACACCCAAAACTTGAAAAAATATATGTTGTGCAGAGTGTTTTAATTTGTATGTGAAGTTCTAGTGTTTCCTTTCCTCTGACTGGTATTAGGAGTTTTTCCCAAATTAGCTTGCTGGCTTTATGCTAGTTTTACGACCCCTGGGGATCTTCATACCTGATAGTGTAATTGTATTTCTTGTTCCCACAGTGCATCTTGTCTCATGTGACTGTGATGTAAGAGAGACCCAACATTCAGCACATGCATGCCAAGCAAACTAAATATCTTGGAAGCTTTACAAGCTGCACAAAAATTACCAGCAGCAAAGTTTTTCAGGACAGTAAAACCTTTAGGATGAGGGTGGTCACCAAGCTGAATTCTACAGTTTTTAAAATATAGCCATCTCTATTGTTGTGAACTGATTGCAATGCAATGCTTTCTGCTGGATTTATGAGCTCTGCTACATCACCATTACATGAAACAAGGTGCATTGTAGGACAAAGAAATGCAATAAACCTATTTGATATGGAGATATCCAGGGTTCGTAAAACTACCCTAAAGCTAACAGGCTAATTTAGGAAAACTCCTAATACCAGTCAGAGGGAAGGAAACACTAGAACTTCACATACAAATTAAAACACTCTGCATAGCATATATTTTTTCAAGTTTTGGGTGTAGTTTTCCTTTAATAAGTATGCTCCCCTGATTAAAGTTCGAACTAGGACCAAAACCTGTAAATGGTTCACCCCTCAGATCAAGTCCTTGCTTCTAGAAAGAGATAAGCTCTGGAAAAAAGCGCTCAGACTGAACACTGCAGAGGATTGGAACCAGTTCAGAAGACAACGAAATTTATGTACCAAAACAATCAGAGAATCGAAGGCCACCTTCTTCAAATCCGAACTCGACTCTGCCACAAAGTGCACAATCAAGCTCTGGAACACAATCAATGATCTGCTAGGCCACTCCCTAGGAAATTCACTCCCGACCAAGATTACCTCTGGCAACTTGACTATAACCGATAAGATGGATATACTTGACGCATTCAATAACCACTTTGCTACTGCAGGCATGGCATTTGATAACTCCCCTGCAAACACACTTCGCTCCCAGACTGCCAGCCAACTGCCTGAAACTCCGATAGCTTTGCCGCCTTTCTCACTTCAACCTGCCCCACTGAAAGAGGTAGAGGACCTCTTGCTTCAGTTGGATACTAGAAAAAGTGCTGGGGCCGACACCCTTGACCCTTACTTCCTAAAAACTGCCTACCACGTACTAGCAATACCCGTCACCCACCTTTTTAACTTATCCCTGTCTCAGGGCACCTTACCACCTATATGGAAGACAGTACATGTCATACCACTGTTCAAATCAGGTGACCCTGGCGATCTCAATAACTACAGGCCAATTTCTCTCCTTCCGGTCCTGTCCAAGCTCCTAGAGAAAATTGTAAATGCACAGCTGAGGACTCACCTTGAGTCTAGGGAACTGCTAAATCCTATGCAGCCCAGATTCAGAGCTAAACATAGCACTATCTCAGCTCTCGCCAAAGTTACTAACGACTGGCAGCGTAATCTTGAGAGCAAAAACTTTATTTGTGCTGTTTTCCTTGATCTAAGCAAGGCTTTTGACACCGTCGACCATAGTCTGCTCCTCTCCTCCCTTCAAATCATAGGTGTGGACCCCCCCTCCTCTCTGCATTGGTTTACTGACTATCTCACAGGGCGCCTTCAACAAGTTAAAGCCGAAGGAGACCTGTCCCCCTTAAAAACTCTGCAAAGAGGGGTACCTCAAGGTTCTATATTAGGGCCCTTACTTTTTGTAATCTACATTAATAACATTGACTACTGTATAAAAGAAGCCAACATCCATCTGTTTGCAGATGATACAGTTCTCACGTGAGTCGCCCAACACCTGAAGCTGCCTGCAATGACCTACAGTCAGAATTCAACCTTTTGCAAAGCCAACTCCTCCAAAAAGCTACTCCTTAATGCCAAAAACTAAAGCGATGGTTCTCTCCCTTTTATCTGTACAGCTAACCCTGTGTCCAGTGGGACAGTTCCCCAAATTACCACAGTTCTAGGTGAAAAACTAGAATTTGTTACAAAATTCAAGTATCTGGGAGTTTGGATAGACCAAAGACTCTCCTTCATTGAACATATCGAGGACTTGCTAAAACAACTTCGGCAAAGGCTTGGACTGTTTTTTAGAATCAACCAATTTCTCACCAGAGATGCCAAGAAACAACTGGCCCAATCCATTTTCCTATCATTGGTTGATTACGCTGATTTCCTCTACAGCCAATGCCCCAACTCTTACATGGCTAAACTGGACACACTCTACCATCAAGCACTGAGGTTTATAACGGGACTCCCCTTCGACGCACATCACTGCACCCTATATGCGGCAGTGGGGTGGACATCACTAAAGTTCAGGCACCACAGAAACGCCGCTCTCTGGACCTATAGAGCCAACTCTAAATAAGCTGCCTTACTATATCTCCTGCTGTCTTCCCCTGAGTATAATTGGGAAATACGCATTAAGAAGTAACTCAGTTATTACACTTAAAGTACCCAAAGCAAAATCCCACTTCGGCAGGGCAGCCATAAGCTTCGTGCTACCTACCTTATGGAACAATCTACAAAAAAAAACTCAAATTAAGCACTCTAATCAGTATAAAGGCCTTCAAGACGCTTTATTTCCATACAATCAGAGAAGTATGTAACTGCTTCACCCACTCAGACACAGTACCGGTGTCTGCACTGGTATATAGCCACGCCTAGACCCAATTTTAAGTACTGACCCCCCCCCCCAGCTTGCTTCTCACCAGCCTAATTGTTCTATCCCTTATCCCCCTGTCTTATCAACACTAGGCCCGTCCAGTCCCTTATTCTTCCTTTCCCAACCTCGGATAGGAGCTCACTACCCTGGGTTGTGACATCCTACCATGCCCCGTACTTTATAGCATTCAATCCCGGGGCTCACAGATACTCCTTTTCTCCATCCACCTTCTCTACATCCCGTTTTACCAACTCCTCTCTGTGCACCGTGCCCTCCTAGCCTTTCTTCCCTTACCTCCCTCCCTTCCCCCCTACCTTCACCTCTACCTGGTGTATATTTTTATTTTACTTTTTTTTCTTCTGTTACTTTCTCCTGCAACCTTAGATAACCTGCTTTATCTTCCTACAGACACTTCTATGTATGTAAACACCATGTAATCTGTACAATATCTGTATAATTCTATGTACATATGAACTTTTTCTTCCTCTCTGTAAAGAGTATTATCTGTATTGCCTTGTAAATACCTGTGTTGACCTGTATATACAATTGTTCATGCTCCACCCAGGTCCATCTTGCAAACGAGCTTCTGCTCAACGATGAACGCCTGGTTAAATAAAGACTTGATTGATTGATTGATTGATTGATCCAGGAAGACCAGCACCGCAGGGATGCATGGCTCCCCTGATGCAGAGATGAAGTGGGCCAACTTTCTCAAATGGTCCGAGGACACTCAGCCAAGCATAAAACCTACCTGTTCCCCTGCAATTAGTGTATCCCACAGTGTTGAAGTGCGAGGTCGAGACCTTTGAAAGAATTTTGATATCTAAGTTTAAGAGTGAGATCGGCCTATAGTTTTACAACTGGGTGTGGTCCCTCCCCAGCTTTGGAATTAAGAGTAACCAGGGACCCATAAGATCCTGCTCTTTTATTCCCTTAGCATAGATATGGTAAATCAAGTAGCAGGAGAACTATTTTGTGTTTGAAACACATAAAAATCAGGGTAAAACTGGTCTAGGCCAGAAGCCGTATCCAATGCCAGATTCTAGATGGCCCAGTACATTTCACTCAGCGTCAACTTGGCAGCTGGTATCAATTTCAGACCCTCATTCAATTCAGGAAGGGGCAAGGAGTAAAAGTATGAGTAGATCTCTGCCCCAAGGGGCTCCGGGTCCATTTTATTACACAGATCCTGGTAAAAATCCCTAAAAGCTTGTACAATATCTTTAAGATTGGTAACCAGCCCAGCCTTTCCATGTATTTGCAGACCCTGGATGGTTCTAAAAGCCTCCTGCTGCCAAACGTGGAGAGCCACCAGCTTTCTTGCCCTGGTCAAAAAATTGACTTCAGTTCAGTGTATGGCCAATTCAACTATAAACTGCCCATAGTTTTATTCAGTTCCAACCAGGTGGCCTCTGGGGTAATACATGACAAAGTTCTCTCAAGTTTGCCTACTGATATCCAGTAGTTCCTTGGCTTTCTGAGCTCTCTCTTTTTTCCTTTTAGATGACAACCTGATCAACTCTTCCTGAATACTACACCTAAAGGCCATCCAGAAAGTGTCCACCTGCGCAACAGAGTTCTTGTTATTGGGACTGGAATTTTATCAGAGCGTGGGGGGACCAAGGGTTGTAAATTCTAAAGGATTTGGGCAGAGCAGGACAGTGGGGGTGAGGGCTGTTTCTTTTGTTTCAAACAATCACATAAAAAATATATAAAAATAGAACACAGGACCACACGCTGCAGGAATCAGAGGTGGGTGCAAACTGCCAGTCTCAAAGCACAATGTTCAAAAATGCAGTGTACTCAGGAACTTTAGTAAAAGTTTCATACTCAAAGCTGAGCATCACACTAAAAAGGAGCCACTTAAAATGCATTAAACTTTTATTCACCCATTGAGAGTTGTGGCTGTAACCCCTAAGTTCCTGAGCACACTGTATTTTTTGAACACTACTGCTATAGTAGACAGTACTGCTCCATCTAGTGGAAATAAAATTACGTCCCTAGAAAGGCCAAAAACAGAAAACACCAAAAGTGGTTCAAAGGAATTTCTATGACTGAAGTTACCAAAGTTTTTATTGGCCTGTTAATATGTTAAAAGTACTCACATCCAGTGTATATGTTTACAGAGTAATGCTCTCCAGTCTCAGATTTACATGACAGATTCTGTCCATCCTTGCTGGTTAGATTCAGGTTACTCAGCATTACTGTGCTCACTGTAGAGTTAATCTGCAAATACAGATCTGAAGGAACAATGTTTTGGCCATACTCCCATGAAGCAGTTGCAGAAGCATTAACTGTACAGAAGTAGCAGGTTGCAGTGATGTTTGAGCCAACCAGAAGCTCTGTTCTCTTCACATACAGGTGACCACAGGAACCTGATAGAAAAGAAAAAGAAAGCTGAAAAAAAATGTTTCACTGAAAGAAGACATCAGGAATTTTTTTTCTAAAAATGAAATAAAATCAGTTTACACAGTATTTTATGCTCCCCTTTCAGGTCTCATTTCTAAAACAAACATGACTACTGTTACACCAGCTATGTATCAATTATTCATGGGAATTTTCACTTCAAACCTCAGCTTCTTTTCAAGCTGTTTAACATAGCCAAAGGGGAACAGTCAGCACTAAGAACCCAACACCTAAGTGTGTCTGTGTGTGTGTGTGAGGGGGAGGGAGGAGGCTGGTCCCAGTATGCACTCTGTATGCCCAAACTTTATTTTATTTTATTTACTTGTGGCTAATTCTGCTAACTTCCAAGTTGACATGTTCTGTAACTACAAATCCCCAGAATCCCCTCTACCTGGCATCAAAGCAGGGCTGCTGCAGAAGATTCAACAGCCTGCAGTGTATGTTAAGAGTTTTTATATGTTCTGATCTTTTGTTTGCTGGTCCCGCTGTCCTCCTTAGGCTACAAACAGTCAAAGAGTACTGTACTTAGTCCTAGGAGTACAGTGGGGCAAGCACAATAACCGTTATGTACTTACCATAGCAGTAGAATGAGAGAGACTCTTCCATTAGTCCACACCTTTGGAACTATTACTGCCAGGCACTAGGACCACAAGGAAACTTTTGCCAGCCGGTGCCACACACAATGACATCATGTATTAGCATCTACATAAACGCAGGTGGCCCCATCAGTTCTCAGTTCCCCACCAGTGATTAGACTCAGAGGACCTGCAGCCATGGGGAACCAGATCATCAGACCAGCACCAGGCAGACAAGGCAAGATATGGTGCTGCACAGAAACGCCATGGATCAGGTTCAGGCACAATATCTGACGTAGCCCTCACTGAAGCAAGTGGGACGGAGGGATGGATGGCATGGACTAATGGAGGAGATTTTCTCATAGATTTAGTGCATGTATTTACTATAATTGCTCCATCTTCAAGGATACCTCCTCCATTAGTCCACACCTTTGGAACAAGTCTCAAGCAGTCCCAAAACCCCAAGGGAGGTTGGTACAGTCTGATGTATCCATTCAAGAACACAGGCCTTGCAGCATAGGAAGCCCAAATCCAGCACATTTTCGAGAGACTGTGTGCAGACTGTAATGTTTAGTGAAGGTATGGACAGAGCTCCATGTCGCTGCAGCATGAATGTCAGCAGCAGAACCATTTCTGAAACAAGCAGCAGAAGTGGCCATTCCTCTAGTGAAGTGACCACGAGCCGCACCAGGAAGTTCCTTAATGTACTTCTATAGCAAAACGTAATACAGTGTGCCAGCCGTTTAGACAGGCACTGTTTAGACACAGGGACACCCTCTTTCTCAGGGATAAATGAAACAAAAAGCTTGAGAGGACTTTCAGCAGATGCTGGTGCGAGTCACATAGTATTCAGTATTCTACACACGTCCAAGGTATGGAGAAGTGCCTTGCCCTGGTTGGCATGCTCAGGGTAATAGAAAGAAAGGTGGATAGTTTCATTCAATATAAATTCAGATATGGCCTCCAGTAAAAACTTGGGATTCATACACAAAGAAACCCTGTCTCTGTGGAAAATCAAATAAGGGGCTCACATGTGAGAGCCTACAGCTCTGAAATCCTTCAAACAGAAGTGACCATGACCAAAAATAATGTTCTCCACAACAGGAAACATAAGCCACAACTCACGACTAACTCAAAAGGAGTCAATGTCAGTTTCTCAATGGCATAATTCAACTCCCAAGGCAGGACTGGATTGCGGATAGGTTTCATACATAGAATACCTCTCAGAAAAGTATGGGACACGTCTGGCTGTACAACCGTACGACAGTCGGAAACATGGAAAGCTGTTATTGCGACCAAATGCACCTTAAGTGAGGAATACTGTAGAACAGAGTCTGACAGTGACATGAAGTATTCCAACGCAGTATCTACACGACAGGTAAATGGATCTAAATTCCTGGAAGTAGCCCTCAAAGTGAACTGTTTCCACTTTAAGGAATAAGCATGTCTGGTAAAAGGCTTCCTGTATGCAACCAGACGTCAGCAACTTTAGGGGATACTCCAAAATGTGCTATCACTATGTTTTCAGGAGTCATGCATGCAGATGTAGGGACTTCAGGTCTGGATGGACCAGGGACCCCCTGTCCTGTGACAACAGTCCCCAACAAATTGGTAGAGGAACAGGAGGCTCCACTGCCATCTGCTGCAGGAGAGAAAACCATATCTGAAGAGGCCATAATGGAGCAATGGGGATGAGAGTGGCACCTTCCATCTTCAGCTCGAGTAGCATCCTCTGTTTCTAAGAAAGGGACAATGCGTCTTGCCAGAAAATTCCAAGCCCTGCAGATACATGTCAGTTTGGCATTGTGTGGGGATGCAAAAAGGTCCAACTCTGGACAACACCATCTTGTGAAGAGGTTGTCTACGACAGAGGTCAGCAGTTCCCATTTGTGTATCTGGGACTGTGACCTGCTTAGCCTGTCTGCTGAAATGTTTGTAGATCGGGAAGATGCACATATGACAGCTGCAGGCCATGAGACAGAGCCCAATACCATACTCTCACTGCTTACCTGCACAGGGGATAGGAATGAGTGCCCCCTTGTTTGTTGATGTGATGCATCACACTGTCTCTTTGGATTAACAGAGAACTGAGAGTTAGATACTCCTGAAATGCCTGAAGGCTATACAGGACAGCTTACATCTCTAGGATATTCATGTGCAAATGGGCCTCCACCTTGCACCATCACTCTTGTGTCTGATAAGGGCCAAGGTGTGCCCCCCATCCTGAGCCAGAGGCCTCTGTGGTAAGTATCTGTACAGGACTTGGTACAAGGAATGGAATGCCCTTCAATAAACTGTCATATTCCATTCATCATAGCAATGCTCTGCACAGCAGAGACATGACAAGCACCATTTGGGTCAACTCATCTGTCAGCTGATCCTGTTGGACCCTGAGTATCTGCTGAGGGATTCTCACATGTAATCAGGCCAGCAGCACAGTGAAAATGGCAGCAGCCATGAGCCCCAGAAGACAGAACACTGTCCTTGCTGAGACATATAGATTTCTGTGTGTCAGTTATACTCGTGCAATCAGGTTTTCTATCCTGTCCTATGGCAGACAAGCACAGCCCTTCTCTGTGTCCAAGACTGCCTCTTGTACTGCAGTCTCTGACAGTGAGTAATTACAGACTTTGGCACATTCACTGTGACCCTAAGTTGTTGAGCAACTGCCTTAGCCAAGAAAGGGTATGTAGCAGAGCTTCCCTGGAACAGGCCTTCAAAAGTCAGCCATTCAGATATGGGAAAACATACAGGCCTTCACTTCGAAGGGCTGCTGCCACTAATGCCAATCATTTGATAAAGACCCATGTTGCAGAAGACAAGCCAAAGGGCAATACTCTGAACTGATAGTGCTCTCACTCCAGCATAAAGTGGAGGTACTGCCTATAAGCTTTTCTGATCCTGACACGAAGATATGCATCCTTCACGTCTAGGGAGCAAAACCAGTCCTTTGTTTGTAACATGGGCATCTGAGCTTGCAGGGAGACCGTTCAAGACATACTGTTACATAAGAACTTACTGTAACAGTAGATCTTCGAGAGAATCCCTTGCAGCAGGTCACACTACTAGAACTTCCCGCCAGTGGTGTCAGGATCTACACAGAAGCTTTTCACAGCAGTATACCTGGGGATCGCCCATGATGACGTCACGTCATCTCCTATAGGTTATATAAATGTGGGTGGCCCCCAGTCCTCCTCTGTTCTTTTCCTGGTGGTGACTAATCTGTGAATGGAGTCCAAGGGAACCGAGGAAAACAGAGGAAGTGCCCAAAGACCTGTGGAAGAGAAGATGTGCCTATATGGAATGGACTGTGGAAATACAATAGGTGTTTGGGGTAGGAGAGAGGGATGGCATGACCTGCTGCAAGGGATTCTCTAAGATCTATTGTTACTGTAAGTTCTTGCATAACTGTACTGCCTTCTTCGAGGAAATCCCTTGCAGCAGGTCACACTAGTAGGAATGAGTCCCAAGCAGTTAAGAGATGACAGAGACCAAAGAAGGGTGGAGGAAAGAAAGTGGCTTGGGCAGCAGGCCCTGTAAAATGGCCCATTCAAAACTGATCTTCATCTGGAGATGTCCAGACTGTAATGTGTTACAAAGGGATGTATGGTAGACCAGGTAGCAGCCTCAGAAATTTCAGTGGTGGAGATGTCTCAAACATGTTACTGATGTGGCCATGCTCCAGGATGAATGTAGTTTTTATGCCTCCTGGAAGTGTCTTGCCATATTTCCGTTAAAGAGGTAGTGTACTACCTGGAAACTGCCTGCAGTTAATTGCAACTTTCAGTTGTATTCAGCTATGACTTCTTATAACTCATGTATTTTTTTCTTTTCTGTTTGCTAATTAGAAGATTTTCCACCTGGCAGTACTAGAGTGATGTGTGGAGCAGCACTCGTCTGGAGGCAAAAACAAAAAAAGTCAGTTCTGTTCCTCCTACTACATCAACGCTGAGACCACTCTACGACATCACTAGTAACCAGTGAGAACCATTTCTCACTGCCAGGTTTCACTTTCACATGAAGCAGCAGGGACTGGCTCTCCCCTGGTTACTAGTGATGTCACAATTTCCTGCATTTTGATTGGTAGCTTGTGAAAGTCACTGCTCAGACTGCAAGGATTGTGGTGCCTCAAGATGTTTGGTCACATTTCTGATGATGTAGTTGGAGGAACAGAGCTGACTTTTTTTAGCCTCCAAAAAGAGTGCTGCTCCACACATCAGCCAAGTACTGCCAGGTGGAAAATCTTCTAATTAGGAAACAGAAAATAAAAAAAAATACTTCAGATATTGGAAGTGATGGCTAACTGCAACTAAAAATTACTATTAATTCCAAGCAGTACACTAGCTCTTTAGAGAAAAAAAATGCAGTTGGCTAACCATTTGGCCAAGTAATGCACAGAAGCTGGGATGCCCTCTTTCCCTGGAGCAAATGAAACAAATAGTTGAGAGGACTTTCTAACGTTATTTGCTTGCTTAATACAGTATGTTAGTATTCTACATAAATCTAAATGTGGAGCAACGCTTCTTGTTGTGCTCCGGATAATATACTGGCAACTGTATGGACTGGTTCCACATAAATTATGACAAGCATTTTGGAAGAAATTTAGGATTCATCCTTGAACTAACTCTATCTTTAAGAAAAATCAAGTAAGGCTCTTCGCACATGAACGCCTGAAGCTCCTAAATTCTTCTAGCCAAGGTAATGGCAATCAAAAAGAAATCTTTCCACAAGAGAAAGCGCGGCTTGCATGTTATGGCCAGTACAAAAGGAGGTAGGGTTAGCTTTAAAGTATGACATTTAAGTCCAAAGGTGGGACTAGAGATCGTATGGGTTGTTTCAAGTGTAAAATTCCTCTTGGGAATGTCCTCATGACATCCAAGACCATACAAAGAACCTTTTCCAATTCATGTTATATATTGCTCTTTTAGAGGGTTTGTGTGCCACCCTCAAGACTTCGGTAACTTGCGAGGAAATGCCAAAATGTGCCAGAGCTATGTCTATGGGAACCATGTATGAAGGTAAAGGGAGTGTATGTCATGCAGTTGTATCTGTCTATGAGGGTGTTCAGTGGTTTGACACATGAACAGCAAAGAGATGGAGACTGTGGTCTATTGCCCAATACCACACCTTCCTGGCCTGACTTCATATAGGATATGTATGTGTCCCCCTTTATTTGTTTATGTACTGCACTACTGTGCTGCTGTCCATCTGAATAAGGAGTGGACCTGGAGTGATGAGGGCTTGAAACGCCTGAAGGATGTAGAGGACTGCATTCACCCCTAAGACAGTAATATGCCAAAGGTCTCTCCTGGATTATAAGTTCTTTGAGTTTGTGATGCACTGAAATGTGCCCACTATATTAAGGGGGAGGCGTGCATCGTCATTGTGTGGTGAGGTGTTAGAATGGGGAATGAAACACTCACCTCTGGGTGCATAGGTTCCACCCACCAAAGTATTACCCTCTTTACTGTCTCTTAGGTTTCCTATAAATGGGTTACTAGTGTGTTCCCCTACCTTTTTTTTTTTTTTTTCAAAGTGTGGATGGCCTATCTATGGTCCTGCCAGAGCAAGAGTGCACCAGAGACCCGGAGACCTTGAGACACGTAAAAGGTGTATAAGATTGTATGCTTCTAGAGCATACTGATGTGGAAGGATGCCCTTCCCAACCTATGAAACATACAAGTACCCGCGTATCTTGGCAAGGTGTGGTCCTCCCGAAAGGAACACTAATTTGTAGATAGCCTATCCAACTTCAACCAAGGAAGTCCATTGTAAAACCATTTGGTGGTAAGAGGCAGAGGTTCGCCTAGGTATTCCCACTGATGTTAGCCAAACAGCTTTCTGTCTGTGTGGGTATAACTCGCATGTTGTACTTTCCCTTGGTTTCCTTCCGCACTGTGTTGGCGCTATCTAGAGGCATATATTATGCCTCATGAGTGGCAGCATGTATGTCACCACCGTGTTATAGAAGCTGACACCGAGTTAGTCATAATGACAGTGACCCCCAGGGTGTTAACAGAGTACAGAAATGGGATGGGTTGTCTGTTACCTGTGTTCTGGATGAAATGACAAGGAGGAAGTCGTCCAGGCAAGGGACGACTTGGAAGTGTAGCCACCTCCGTGGTGTAGGGACTACTGCTATGTAGATTTTGTAGAATCAGGGCACTGAATAGGGGCCAAAAGGTGGACCTCAAAACTGCATATGTTCTGTTCAGCCAAACTGGGGGGGGGGGGTTACCTTTGTGCTGGATGTGTAAAAATTTGTACTAGATGTGCAAAATGTGCTGTCATAGATGCCGTACTGGGCGATCAGCTCCTGTGAAGTTTGGAGAGAGGAAGATATACTGACGTAAAGGAAGTTCAACTCCTTTGTTGAGGGGTTGTGGCTATGTGACCGTCCTTTGTGGAAGTGCCGTGAGCTATTTCTGCCAGGCTTCCTCCGTAGGTATGATGTCTGTGTGGTAGGGACATCAGACTGTATCTTATTGAGAACTATGTTGTTACCCCATTGGGGCACTTGTAAGGTTCAGGTATCTGTTCTATTAGTTTGCGTGCCTTGTCAGAATAAGGAGACACCACTCCTATGCGCTCTATTAGTATGGGGATCTGACATCCCTGAGGTGGGAAGGGGTGACCATGAGGTACAGTAATGTGAATGAGGAGGAGGAGCAGCCTGGGTACCTTTATTAGAAGAGGATGGTTGGTAGGAGCATTTGGTCTGGGTGTGACAACAGACCTGTGTAAAGTGCCATGTTCACCTAGGACATCTGTGATGCTGTCAAGATATTTTGACTCCCCATCCTGAACAGTTTATGCCCTTTTTCCTGGTTCTTTCAGGATAGACTGTTGGCACTCTCCGGGAAAGACTGACAGTCATAGGTTCAAATGAAGACTAAGGCAGACATGTTCAGCAGAAGTACTTGTCTGAAAGGAACAGTGTTATATATGACTCTGTGTATTGGTAAAATAGAAAAAAATGGCCCTGTGTTAATCACAAAAGGCACATGAAGCCAGAAGCATGTCCCATGTGTGATCTGTGAGCATCAGGGGGTTAAGAAAGATGCTCAAGGTTACCTAACATGCAGTGGGACTATGGGGATGTAAAAGAAGCCTCTCGGGGTGTTACTGAGTTGTAGCATCCTGCCACCTACATTGTGTCTGCTAAAGAATGGAAAATTGCATAGCAAATAATATTAACGGGGAAAGTTTTGTGTCCCATGGTCTGCTACTGGGTCAATGCTGCATCATGTCACCAGGAAAAAAGGGGGGGGGGGGCCATAGAGGCTGACATGGAACTAAGTATGGGTCTGATGGGAAGTGCTCTGTGTGTACCATGCAGAGCACATAGGAGACATGATAAAGGAGGAACCCCTTGAGAGGACACAGCTGTCCCTCATGAGACGCTGAGAACCTATGTTAGGCATACTCCTCCACCCCTAGCATCCTGTAGGAGAATCACTGGAGATGGAGGAATACTGCACCCTCAAGGTGAAGGGCGGGGTTAGGGAAGGTGCCCGCTTGGCCTGTCAGCCAGTCACGTACCTAAAGCCAGCAGCCCTAGTGAGGAGGTCCAGTGTCAGTCGTTGTACAACCTGGACTTAGAGCATAAGCAACCTGAGGTTCCTGGGTCTAAGATAACTTTGGGCAAAGTATCAGTGCATGTGTGCAGTAATGGGAGCTGGTTAAATAGAATATGAATCTGCTGGTCCCTCTCATCAATGAGGGTGGAGAGGTGCATTGCATACAGCAGGGTGACGCATCGACGACTGCTGTAACATCGACAAGTACAAGGCAATGCCTTTGCTGGGATTAAGTGGCCCTAGTCAGGAGAGGGAGAAACCAGCTCTGGTCAGCTCCCCTGATGCATGGAGCACTTTTTAGAACTGTGCTTAAAGACCGCACAGGTAGGGTATTTGTGCCAGACTCCATCAATGATACAGCAGCCTTAGTCACTAACGGCCAAAGCAGGGCTGGGAGCGCTCGAGGGAAGCAGTTTGGGGGACCCTGCAAGAAAAACAATGTGTAATGTCGTCAACAGGCCACTTATGATGTGGAAATCCAAAAGGTAACGTTGACGAGGTCTTTGGCGCTTAATCAAGACCAACACAGAAACAAAGAATTTGACAACAGATAAGGACCCCTTGGCCCACCTAGTCTGCCCATTTTCCCTGTTTCATATACCGCAGATCCTAAATGATCTGCGGCTAACCCTCTCTTTCCTATCACTAGAGTTCCTTTATGTCTGTCCCATGCATTTATGAATTCCCCTACTGTTTCTGCCCCTACAACCTCTGCTGGAAGGCTGTTCCATGGATCCACCACCTTTCCATGAAAAAATACTTTCTCACTTTACCCCTAAGTCTACCCCTCTCTATTTTCACACCATGGTCCCTTGTTACTAATAAACTAAATTGCCAGCAGAATAAACCTAACGGTCTTTCATGTCTGCTCGTTTGGTCAGCCCCCCACCCTGTGAGCTGACCTTGCTGCCCCCCTCGCCCTCTCTGGCTTCTCCCTTCCCAGTCCCGGATATTCCCACTGCACAGGACTTTGCTTCCAGAACCCTTCCCCTGTACCTGTCCCACCCCATCTTGAACCCCTCCACCGTCTCTGCCTCCACCAGCCCCCAGGGCAGCGTATTCCATGGCTCCACCACCCTCTCAGTGAAGTAGCACCTCCTCTTTTCTCCCCTGAATCTCCCCCTCTCCAGCTTCCACTTATGCCCTCTAGTTGCCCCCCCCCCTTCCTTTGGAACACCCAGACTGCTCCTCCCCTATTTAACCCCTTCACGTACTTGAAGACCTCTATCATGTCCCCCAGGTCCCTTCTCTCTTCCAATGTGTACATATTTAGCTCTTGAGCCTCTCCCCATAGGTCCTGTCCACCAAGCCCCAGATCATTTTGGTTGCCCTCCTCTGGACCCTCTCCAGGAGTTCCATGTCCCTCTTTAAGTGTGGCCTCCAAAACTGCATGCAGTACTCGAGGTGCAGCCTCACCAAGCAATTATATAGGGGGAGTATCACTTCCCTCCTTCTGGAGGTGAACCCCCTAGTGATGCATCCCAGCATCCTGTTGGCCTTGGCCGCTGCCCTCCTACAAGTCTCAGAGTTGTTCGTCTTGACATCCACCACCCCCAGGTTCCTCTCAGCCTTTGAGACTTGTAGCATTTCTCCCCCCAGGGTGTACTCTTGGCCCGGGTTTCTGGCTCACAGACACATTACCTTACATTTCCCTGCATTAAACCTCAGCTTCCACTTTCTAGACCACCTTTCCAGAGCCTCCAGGTCCCCCTGTAGGGCCACCCTCCCCTCCTCCCCATCCACCACTGCCTCCAGTTTTGAGTCATCTGCAAAGAGAATCATCTCACTCCTTTTACCCTTGCTTATGTCAGAGACATAGACATCACTTGTTCCTGAACATCTTTTTTTTTTTTTTTTTTGAAAGATGCTACCTTCTTGTACATTATTCACACACTTAAGGTATTTGAAAGTCTCTATCGTATCCCCCCCTCCCTTCCTTCTCTCCTCCAGGGAATACATACGGAGATCCCCCAGTCTCCCCTCATGACTTCAGTTGCAGCCCCTGCACCATTTTTGTTGCCCTTCTCTGAACTAATTCTACTCTGTCTATGTCTTTCTGGAGATGTGGCTTCCAGAACTGGATGCAGTACTCTAAATGAGGTCTAACCAATGATCTGTACAGTGGCATCAAAACCTACTTCCTTCTGCTGGAGATAGCGCTCCCTATGCACCCCAGCATTCCACTTGCTCTCCTCACAGCCTTCTCACATTGTTTGGTAACCTTTAGATCAACAGTGTGTTGGAAAACTCATCTATGGATAGCATGGTGGGATCAGCTGACTTTGTGCCTCGTCAATGACTCTGTAGCCTGTGTAAAAGAAAGGTGAACTGGTAAGAGTATCACTCATGGGTGTGTGTGTGTGTGTGTGTGTGGGCTCCCAGTGATCAGAAATTTATTTTGCTATGTCTTAACTGTGTATCATCTTTACATGGATCGGAAAAGGTGTTACCATTAAACTCGCAATGGGGGAGGATGATCTCTGGCTGGTGATGCTCCCAAAGTGTCTGCCATAGTATAGACAACAAGGTTCCCTCCTGAATATATCCTAGACTTAACTTTAATCTTCAGTGTTTCAGAAGTTCAGGAAGAGGGAATGCGGTGAAGACTGTGATGGGGCACAACTGGTAGTGGGGTAAAACACCAAGGTGACTGTGTCAAGTTCGTTCTGCAGGACAAAGTGCATAGTGTGACAGCAGGAAAAGAAATGAGGAGGATGGGGGGGGGGCTGCCCACATTTATATAACCTACAAAACACAACATGACATCGACATGGGCAATCTCAGGTGTACTGCTATGGAATGCGTCCATGTGGATCCTGACGCCAGTGGCAGGAAGTTCCCACTAGTGTGATCTGCTCCAAGGGGTTTCCTCAAAGAAGATCTTCTTGTACTCTATGAGTGAAGACTCCTGAAATCTGATATAGGACACAGATCCCCTGCACATTTCGGGACCAGGAAGCAGAGGTGATAATTAACATACAAAACCTGTTTCCTGTGCAAGTGGGAACAGGCTAGTGCATGTAGTTGTGGTCCTTGCATGCACCACAGTGCACATAACTCTGAACCTGTTGTCCAAAGATTTGTGACACATTGCTGGCTGTTACTGCATTGCCTGGGAGAGTGTGGGACAGGGACCGAGTTAGAGTAAACACTTTTTTAATCATTCAGACTAGCTGAATGCTGACACACTGTAAGCTGCAGTCGGTGCCCAAGACAGGAGCAAGTGTGAGCTGTGATTTTTTGTTTGTTTTTGTTAAAAGCCTGCTTGGGCAGTTTGTGTAAGTCACTCAATACAAGTAGGGTGGGGGGTGGGGTGGGGGCACAGAGAGAGAGAGAGAGAGGAGGAATCGCATTGTGCCGGGTCCAGTCTTCACAATAGGGCAGGGGAGGATTTAGACTACAAATCCAGGAAACTGCTGCACTGCACCAGTGTAGGCCGGTGTTAACTAGAGGGCAGCAAGCCCTAAGACCACACACACATCAAAACTAGTAGCACTCCAAACAGAAATAATCCTCCCAAAAGAAATTTCAAAGTGCAAAATGCAGCGACTTATTGCAGGCCAGAGCAGCCACTGCTACACCTATCTCCCCAGCGCTTTGGTGGTTAGGCTTTCCTCAGGGGGTGCGGTCTGAGAGATTGCAAAATTCATTTAAATATACAAAAATAGTGACATCACCAGTCATGTGTTCAAAGTGCACATTCATAAATATAAACATACTAATTAAACACTTACAAATACAAGACTAGCAAA
This sequence comes from Neoceratodus forsteri, assembly GCA_016271365.2. NCBI lineage: Eukaryota > Metazoa > Chordata > Ceratodontiformes > Ceratodontidae > Neoceratodus > Neoceratodus forsteri. The sequence goes on from CM057449.1 coordinate 1,050,022,489, forward strand.
TATCTACCAAAAAACTGTTCATGTCAGCGGAATTTATTTAGGAGATATACTGTATATACACTCACAGCTTTAGGCTCAATTTAATTTCATCTTTTTTGAAAAAGATAGTGAATTCATTAATGTATCATAGTTCTTAATATCTCCAAGTTCTGATTACTTTGATCAAGGCAATAAAGCTAAATGCAGAAAATCAGGGAAAAGAGCAACAGTGCAATAAAGGAGCAGAAAGTAAAAAGACACAAGGTGAGAACTAGAGGTAGAGGAAGAGGAAGAGGAAGGAGGAGGAGGCAGGGAAGCCCTTGTTGCAGCAAAATTGTGATCACTCCTTTGAGGTTTCTTCCTGTGTCGCTGTGGGGATCTACATAAGTGCCAACTCCAGAAGGTTATTTCTGTTAAAAGTAAAGGGAAAATAAGAATGCAATATTAACACTTATACAGAAATGGACATAGTAATACAAAAATATTTCTCTTTCCTAATATTCTGAGCACTTCATTTTTTCTTTAGAAAAGGCTTCTCATCCCATTGATCATTTAAGCCATCTGGCTTAACACTCTGCAACCTATAAATCCTCTCACTCTCCTTCTTCAGCAGTTCACTAACTCTATCACCCCCATAGGGGCTGCCATTCTATGCCCATAAATTTTAGGCCCCTTGGGGCAGATCCATGTTTTTGTGCATAGTGAAGGCCCGCAGGTGCATCTGTCCGGGCATTTATTATATCCCTCACATGCTCCTGTATTCTGGTCTTAAGTGGTCTTGTTCTTCTACCTATATACAGTGTCTTACATTAGCACCAAAGGGTGTACACCACAAAAAGGTGTATCACAAGTTATGAATTCTGTAACTTCACACACACTGCCTTGTGCTAGGGTGGATAAAATGTTTGCTTGTGTCACAGTAGTTGCAAATGTTGCATCTATGATATTTAAAGACACCACTGGGTTTGGTGCCAAGCCATGTGCCAGTTGGTTTTTGTGCTGGTAATCTACTGTGCACTAGTTCTTCCCTAATGTTAGAGCCACGTGAAAAAGTTATCCTAGGTTCATCTCCTAGGACATCTGACAATATAGGGTCAGTCTGTAAAAGATGCCAGTTTCTACAGACCACATTTCCAATTTGATCTGACCAATTACCATGTTCCATTGCTGGTGCTACAGGAGCATTTCTTGTGTGGATATTTCTAGGGGTGTCTCAATAAATCCTCCTTTTCCTGAAAAGCCCTTCTCATGGACTCATTTAATATCTGCAAATTGTACCTCCTCTGTATGAACATTTCTTTTAGTTCCTCTGCTTGCGCCCAAAAATCTCTGTCTTCAGAACAACCTCTCCGAAGATGGAGAAATTGACCATACAGCAGGGTTCGACAAATACGATAGCCCGACGTCCCGGGCTATTACTTTCCAGCCAGGGACAAGCGCTGCATCAGATCGCCAGTTGCCGTGGACAAGCAATAAAAAAAAAAAAAAATTGCCTAATTTGCCTGCATTACCACCTTTGCCACGGGTGTGCTGCTCGCGCGATACTGGAGGGAGTACTGGGTCATCTGACCCTCGGAGCAGCACTCACGTGCTATGAGGGGGGGGTGCAGAATCAGCGCATAGCGCGTAGTCAGTGCCGCGGCACGGGTGCCAAGCAGGAAAGAGTGAACACAGAGGAGGAGCCGAGACAAGAGACGGGCATATGTGGCAGCAAATGGAAGGGAGGCTCACGGAGGGGTAAGACGCACATTGGACGAGTTTGGCTCCCGCGCAGACTTGGCGGGAGCGATCTGGGGACACACACACACTCTCTTTCTCATTTTCACAGAGAAAGGACGTGCGTGCTGTTCCCAGAGAGAGCAGTTAACAAGTCGTTGTTTCTGGATTGTGTAGTTGTTTTTGGAGACTAGAGAGAGAGAGAGAGAGAGGAGACTTGAAGTGCAGTGTGCACTGTAGTACTTGTCTTGCCTCAGCATTTTGTTTAAAATTTTGTTTTAAAATAAAAAAAGTCAGGGACTCAGGGAGAGTTTGAGAGACTGAGGTACTGGGAGGTTGCTTGGTGTGAGATCGCAGGTGGGCGCGCTGTGGCAGGGAAGGGGTTGGGGATTGGGGAAGCAGTTTGTTTTTCTTAGCCCATGCTATTGCCAGAAACAAAAAATAGAGACTGGAGAGCCTGAGAAGGAAACGCTGTAGAAAGTGGGAAACCACTCCATTAGTTTCAGCTGTAGCCTGTTATTGTTGAATCTGTTGATGAGTGTTCAGTTTGTTCACAACTTAGAAGCCACAAAAAAAAAAAAAAAACAGTGTGCCATACTGCCATTGTGCTGTGCATTTGTTGTTCCAGTATTTAACACAACTTAACTGAAGGGTGGACTTAAGAAGGGACTACAACACAAGGAGCATTAGTTATTGAGAGGAAATCGGGTATACAGTACAGTACCTAAAATAAACAGGGAGTGTGTGCTGCAGTGCAGTGTGAGATCCAAGGAAACACAGTGCAACTTTTGTTTTACTTTGCTCTGCAGTCTGCACACACTAGTCTGTCTGTCTGGGTTTGCTCCTGTCTGGTGCTAAATTCTTGAGGGCCAGGTTGTGGTCGGACTGGACTGGAGTCAGTGGTAAGGGAAGGGGAGGGGAGGGAGGACTTGCTAAGTAGCTGCCCAAATAAAGTAAAAACTGTAATAACTGCACAGTAGCTGGTGAAGGAGAAGTAGAGCAGTACTTACAAAACTGCACTAATTGTTGTAAAAGAGTATACTACTACTACTGTATTTGAACTTGACCTTGTATTTGTAGCTGCCCTAAACTGTGTGATGAGTGTGTGAGTCAGTCAACTAACTAGACTAGTAATTATTATAAAAAAAAATAAAATCAATAATAGGCACAGCCTGCCTTAGGGAGTTATCATGCTGTGTGCATGCATGTCCAATCCATGTTATTACTAGTAAGTAACAGGACCAGGTCACAGAGTCCAACCCTGTGTAACCTCTGCTTTTAGACCCAGTCCCATTCCCTTCCAGCTTCTTCCCCTGCCAAACTGGATAAGTGACTTGCCTTAGTCTAATAGTCTGCACAATCATAACTCTGAAAGTTTCAGACATTTGTAAATAAAGATCCATCGCCTTTACTTGTTGAAAAGGCTAGGCAAATAAGCACCTCATCCTTCTGGCTCCCGGTCCCGCCCAGTGTCATCACTGTCTGCCAGGCCAGCCGTCCAGCACCAGTCCACCCAAAAAAGAAACTCACACAGACACACCTAATTAATAAAATATATTTTATTATCATTGGGGGAAGAAAATAAGTGCCACCCAATATGCAGAACAGGAGTAGGAGTAGTAAACAGCAGACTCTTTTTTCTCTCTGGTCAGTAGCCTCACGAGTAACAGACTCCATCAGCAGCAATACACCACCACCTGAAACAGAAACACAATCCACCTCTGTCATGTGTGTCTAGTGCAGATAAGGTAATAACAATGACAATGAGCCTATCTGTGTCAGGAGATATAACTGCTGATCATCAGTGTCTTGAATTAAGCAGTGACGCTTAACTGAAGTTTACATCCACTCCCAAAAAATGTACTTTAGTGCTCCATGAGCAGGATGAGAGGCCAGAGAGGCCAAATAAAGATAAGAAATATGATCAGGAGAAAAGGGCCCGATTGTTTCAGAGGCATTGGTTAACCATTTATAACTGGCTGAGATATGATGAAAAAAAGAACTGATGTATTGCACTGTGTGAAAAATATCCAACCACTGCAGTACCAGCCTTTTCAAAGAAACCTAATGTTTTGCCACTGGCTCAAATACTTTTCGAATTGAGTCAGTTCGTGCTCATGACAAGTCCAATCCACATTTGCTGTGCATGAATCAACATATTGCGGACAGTGGTCAGCGTTTGGTACATTTGATATCACTGAGTCCCCACTGTATCAAGCATTTACGCAGTTGGATCAGGGCACTAAGGTCAAGATGCAACGCCTGTTCAACACAGCATATTCCATTGCCAAAATCTGCCCTTTCTCGGACATGGGTGGCTCTGTGAACTGCAAGAAAGAAATGGGATAACGCTTGGTTCTAATTATACCAATGATAAGCGAGCCAGGGACTTCTGTGGTGCTATATCAGCAGTTATATCCCAAACCCAGATGCAGACTCTTACTGATGTTAAATATGTGACAGTTCTTGCTGACGGTAGTACAGATTCTAGTATAACTGAGTGGGAAAATGTTTTCATACGGTTTGTTGACCCAAACTCAAAACAGGTGCGTACAGTGCTTATCCAAGCTGTGCCACTGGAACATGCACATGCAGAAGGTGTATTTCATGCAATAACGACTGCACTCGAGTCAGTAAATCTTCCCCTAAGTAACCTACAAAATGTTCACAATCCAGGGCCATTCCTTGTTTCAGCAAATTTTGATGGGGCCAGTGTCATGATGGGCGAAAGAGGAGGAACCATAGCAAAGTTACGGGAACACTGTCCTCAAATAATTGCAATGCACTGTGTTGCCCATAAGTTAGAGCTGGCAGTTCTTGATGTGGTAAAAAAAATACATTTGTGTCATAGCTTGAAAGTACTCTCAAGGGAATATTTAAGTTTTATCATTACAGTCCCAAAAAAATGAGAGAACTAAAAGAAATTGCTAATGTCGTGGATACTGATCTTGCTCACTTTAGTGCTATAAAACAAGTGAGATGGCTTGCCAGTAGGTCACGGTCAGTTCATGCAGTTCAGGTTAATCTACCCAGTGTCGCTCAACACCTAGAACATGCATTCTTTGCTGCTGGTGATGAAGGTTCCAGAACAAAGGCCCTCTTAAAGGAAGTACAGAGTGTACAGTTTGTAAAATCCCTATATATACTACAAGACTTCCTGCCAATACTAAAAAACCTGTCACTCCAGTTTCAAAGAGATGACATAGTAATACTGGAAGTTCCACAACTGTTGAGACCTGCCTACTCCAGCTTACGAGCTGAAAACATCACCAAGGAAATACATGGCAACTTTCCTTAGCCATTACAAACCTGAACAGAAATGGATGGAGTATGTTGTGTCAAAGAGGGAGGGAGGAGGAGAGGACTGTTCCTTTCCCATTTCAGAGGCAACTGCCCAGAAGTCAGTTTTGTAAGAGATGCACAATTGCAGAATTTAATAGATGCAGCGATAAGCATACATAGAAGAGAGGTTTAAAAATTTCTCAGAGGTGCCTCTCAAATGGTTCAGCTGTTTAGATTTCAAGCAGTTTGATCTGCCAAGAGACCAACTAGCGGTGTTTGGGACCTGTGAACTGGCAAACCTGGTTAAATACTTTGATTTTTTCACGGAAGAGCAGCAAGAACATATAAAGTCTGAGTATGCTGCATTTAAAATGCTGCTTAAATCTTCAGCTGACCAGCCCTATTTGCAGGTCTACACAAAATTACTAAAAGAAAAACCACCACAGATTGGGCACATTATTCTTGACTTAGTCGAAATATTAATAACTATGAGTGTCTCAACTGCTAAGTGTGAAAGAGTTTTTTCTGTCCAGAACCTTATCAAAACAAAAATACGGACACGGCTTTCTGATGACACACTACAGTCTCTCCTGCAGATAGCGTGGAAGGTCCTGACTGCATGAATTTAATCCTGATCCTGCAATTAACCACTGGCTGCTCTGTGGTCCAGGAACTAGACATGTTCATGGGCATGCTGCTGTTACTGCTACATCTACTGCTGGTGGTGCCGCTGCTGCTTCCATTTCTTCTCCTGATGAGTGGCGATGATCCGATGCAAGTACTCCTAGTAGTGCTCCATCATCATCTTCCTGTCTTCCCAATCTCTAGTCAGTCTACCCTTGATGTGACAGTCATGCTATATTCACAGAATGGCTTGTTGATTGATGGCCTTGGTTTCATTTCACTACAATTATCCAATCTCTTCTGAAACAGACTTCAGCCTGCCCTGCATGCACACATGGTTAGTTAGGGTCACCACCAGATGTCCTCTTACGAGCACATGTCCTCTTTCCCAGCTGCCAAATATTCTTCATGTACCTTCAATTCAATATCCTGTTGTATTATTATTTTTATAATTTTTTACTCTCAGTCTCTTCTCCTACCGTACGGACCTCCCTTGTATATGAGCTGTGAAGGAAGGAGGTGGAGATTTTAAACCTGTTTACTCGGGGTCTGAGCAGTGGCACCAGGGCTCATCGGGGAACTAGGTGTCCTCTTTTTGGCATCCCAAAATCTGGTACAGGGTACGGTACCCCTACACACGGTACACCGGTCCCACCCTGGACCTGTCATATTAGAAAGGAAAGGAATTGGATGGAGAGTCAGTCACTCAATATTGTTTTTCCCGATTTACACAGTTCTACATCTACATCCATCCTAATACAATAGTACAACCCCAGACAGACCATGTAATTTATTTCTACAGATGTTTGGTTAAAATTTTCATATAAGCGTATTGGACTACCACTCGGAACTCTGGGACTACCATTTTTGACCAGACCAGTTGCCCGGGACTAGCATGCCATTTTGAAATTTGTCGATCCCTGCCATACAGTATTGAATTTTTCAATCTAGTGGGGTGGGCACTGTCCACCCTCAAAATCCAACTGGCACATGGCTTGGCACCAAACCCAATGGTATCTTTAAATGTCATAGATGCAAAGTGCCAATGTAAGACACTGTATATAGGTAGAACAACAAGACCACTTAAGACCAGAATACAGGAGCATGTGAGGGATATAATAAATGCCCGGACAGATACACCTATGGGGCTTCACTATGCACAAAAACATGGATTTGACCCAAGGGGCCTAAAATTTATGGGCATAGAATGGCAGCCCCCACTGCAATATGGGGGTGACAGAGTTAATGAACTGCTGAAGAAGGAGAGTGAGAGGATTTATAGGTGCAGAGTGTTAAGCCAGATAGCTTAAATGATCAATGGGATGAGAAGTCTTTTCTAAAGAAAAAATGAAGTGCTCAGAATATTAGGAAAGAGAAATATTTTTGAATTACTATTTCCATTTCTGTGTAAGTGTTAATATTGCTTTCTTATTTTCTCTTCACTTTAACAGAAATAACCTTCTGGAGCTGGCACTTATGCAGATCCCTACAGCGACACAGGAAGAAACCTCAAAGGAGTGATCACAATTTTGCTGCAACGAGGGCTTCCCTGCCTCCCCCTTCTTCCTCCTCTTCCTCTTCCTCTACCTCTAGTTCTCACCTTGTGTCTTTTTACTTTCTGCTCCTTTATTGCACTGTTGCTCTTTTCCCTGATTTTCTGCATTTAGCTTTATTGCCTTGATCAAAGTAATCAGAACTTGGAGATATTAAGAACTATGATACATTAATGAATTCACTATCTTTTTCAAAAGAGATGAAATTAAATTGAGCCTAAAGTTTGAGTGTCTATATATCTCCTAAATAAATTCTGCTGACATTACAGATTTTTGACAGATATTTGCTAGTCTTGTATTTGTAAGTGTTTAATTAGTATGTTTATATTTATGAATGTGCACTTTGAACACATCACTAGTGATGTCACTATTTTTGTATATTTAAATGGATCTTGCAATCTCCCAGACCGCACCCCATGAGGAAGGCCTAACCACCGAAGCGCTGGGGAGACAGGTGTAGCTCTGGCTGCTCTGTCCTACAATAAATCACTGCATTTTGCACTTTGAAATTTGTTTTGGGAGGATTCAGACTAGAAGTGCCTGCTATCAGCCACTCACCTCACACTGACGGACAGAGTCAGTAGCTCTGGGTACCACTGTGACTGGCACTGCTGGGCATTGTGTTTATTGGCAAGAAATAACACCACTGAGCATGCTCCTTTACAAGGAGGTCCTGAAACAGGCAAAATGTACAGCTGGTATACAACATAAGATATAACACATGAAGGCATCATATACAATGAAAATATGCACTGGGCAGTGTGTGTGTGTGTGTGTGGAGAGGGAGTCTCTCTAGCAACTAGCTGCGAGAGTGCCGTCATTGTCGCTGGAAATAGACTCGCGTAGCTTGCAGTAGTAGATCATACGATTGGTGAGAAGTCAGTCATGAGTGGCTAATTGGAAGAGCAGATTTTTTTAGTTTTTTCCTGTGAAGAGCATCCATCAATTGGGTAAAACTATGAGACTGATGCTGTGTAGCACCAATCAGGGCGAGAGCACAGATCACTGGTACCATTCACATACAACTCTCCTGGACAAGAAAAGTGTGTGAAGGAGTTGGATAGTTTGTCTGGTTGGGATGCCCTTAATCAGTGTTCTTAGTGGCAAATTGGACTATGAAAATAAAGAGTGTGAAGCACAGTGCTAAAATGTTTAGTGTTTTTCTGTCTCCTTGGTTTAATTTAAATTTTATTAAATTTTTTGACCAGTACAGGTAACTTTTTGGCTACATGCACTGTGATGCAAGTACAAAAAAATTTAATTTCTACCCCTGCCAGTAAGTATCTGGAACAGAACCACTTGTTTCTCTGATGAGGAAGAACTGGTTCTATAGCACTTTTTTGGAGTAATGACTGTACATCTTCCTTCAGAAGGGACAAATGGCCCAGAGGACAACTGGAAGGAGGCAGAAGATGATCTGGAGGTGTTTCTAGCAATTCCAGAGCAAGCCCCTTGCAATTATCTCCACTAACCATTCATCTGTTGTACTCTCCCACTACTGTCTGAGATAAGGGAGATTCTGTCCCCCACAACCATCCCTGGAGGCAACAGTGGAGGTGGGGTTGTATTTTGCAATGAGTCATGCAGAACCGGTGGAAGCAGATCCACTGGCACCGAGGGCTTTGAGTGATTCTGAATGGGCACCGGGGGAGGCTCGGCAAGGAGCCACCTTCCTACGGCCTTCTGATGGTAGGAAAGACCATCTCTGGCAGCAGGCTGACAAAACGATTCCCATCCACATCCCCTGACCAGCAGTGTGGTGGAGGGATATGACAGACTGTAGAGTTATTTTAGATGTCTGCAGTCTTCTAAGCACCCCTTCAACATCATAACCAAACAGTTTAGTCTCAAAGGGGCATTTAAAACTGCTTGTTGCATGTAATTTGCAAAACAACCAACCTTTAGCCAAAAGAATACCTTCTTATACAGGCATCCTCATGAGTTCCCTTGGTCACTATCCTGACAATCACCTGCCCGGGCACTACTGCCCGACAGGTGCAGTGCCCCGATAGAGATCATCCTGACGGCTACATGCCATACAGTGTTATGGGAGGGAGTAAGGTTGCAGATGTGATGGGTTGCTACCTTACCCCAGAAAACACCACCAGATCTGGAAGCTGGCCGAGCTGCCCCGTGGTGTAGAGGGCTAAAGCACAGGCAGCTCTGCCAACGTCCTCCATAGGACCGAGGCTGGTCCGACCACATCCTTGTGCCCCCTCCCCATAACTAACATTTTTACACTCCGGGGTCCACGCCCCATTGAAGTTAGTTATTTTAGTTATGGGGCCCCCTTACTGTACCAAATGGCATATGTTGTCATGTTGACCGATATTACGTCGGGCAAGTGATGCTGTCGGGTTTGTGCAGTTCGGGAATCTGGACTCAGTATACCAAGTGACGGTATACTGAGTTTCCAGATAACATAATATATCCCTTATACAAATGCCAGAAGCAGCCACCCTGGTAGAGGAATCAGACACATCATATGCTGGGCAGACCAAATGTTTGCCAACCTCAGCCACCGAAGTTAAAGTTTTAATCAATTTTTTTTTTGGCAGAGTCTTCATGCAAAGCTTGTGCTGCAGCTTTAGTCACTTTCCAAAAGCTATTTTGATATTTAATCGTATGGGCCTTGAGAATTTGCAGTTCTGAGGCCTAGTGAAGCAGAGGAATGTGTGTGCCTGTCCACCACATCCAGCCTCCTAGATTCCTTGTCAGGAGGCAAAGTACTCAGGTGTTGAGGCGGTCTGGACCTATCATGAATAGCCACAGTGACTACTGAGTCAGTTTCTGGCTGGTTGGCATAGTAAGGCTTAGCAGATGGAGCATGTGACTGGTTACCAGCCTTTCTTGGTACTGCAGGGAGTAAGCTAGGTCTGTACCATGCAGCAAATGTAGCATCCTCCAATGCAGCATACATTGATGGAATTATAATGGAAGGAGTACAAGAAAACTTCAGAAACCCCATAAGTTTCTTTCTGTGGAGTCTTCCTCCTTCACAGCAAAGCCCATTGCAGTTTACATTTGCTGCATCATCGACTGAAATGTACGGTCCTCAGGAGACCTGGGAGATATACACTACAGAGTCCTCATTGCAGGAGGAGAGAGCTGAACTGGATCTTTGCACACACTGTTCTCCCTCATATCCCTCCTCCTCCTCCATCATGAGGTCAGGGCTGTATTTAACCTCACCATCAATGTCTCTGTCAGCGACAGGAGCCTCAGAGTGCACCAGTGACACAGGTGGCGGTCGAGAAGGAAGGAAGGATACGCTGTGTGCTGGCAGATGTCATCAACAGGGGCTGGGAGCCAAGCAGTCCATTGGTGGAATAACAGTTGATATAGGCAAGCATGGCACAATGCATCATATCATCTCAGAAAATGATGCCAGCACAGTCTGAGAGTCAACGAAACCCTGGACAGGGCCCATGACTACATTCACTAACGCTGGGCAATGACTCGATAATGATGGCATTGTACCATCTGTAGTAGGTATGGTAGTGCCTAAACCAAGCCCCGACCTTGGTGTCTCATTGACGGTCGTGGGGGGGCGGCTGTCTGCAATACCACTGGAGTGGGTGATGATGTAATGGATTTACCTGTAGACTGCAATGGTGACCAGGATCCTACCAGGAAAGAAAGCTTTTCTTTGCCCCTATGTTTAAGTTTGAGGCCAGACAATTAGGAATGCTGCAATGCTGGCCCGCCAGCACAGCAGTGGTGCTACCACTTCCGGTGCCAGCGACCCCGGTTCAGGAACGAGCTCAGGTGGTTGAAGATTCGGCCATGGGAAGATGGATCAAGTGGCAACTGCACACTCTCCATCTCGAGGGGGTTGGATTGTGCCTTCTGGTGTAATGCTCCCGGGTGACCACAGAAGTGGCTTACCCAGGGGCAAACCGGTTGAGGCTAGGAGGTATGAGAATGCTTGGCATGCTTACGTTATGTCAGTGTACACCATGCCTCCCCAAAAACCAACACAGAAAAAAGCTTGTCCACAGCCAATCTCCGTGCCACCACCAGAGACCAACCAGACAACTGGCTGTGTAAGGGGGAGTGGTTAGCTGACCACCCCCTCCTCCCGCCCAGGGGATAAATTGAGGCTCCGTGTGGGTGGGATGCAGCAGGGTGGCTGGAGGATTCAGAATGGCGTTATGGAGGCATAAATTGTTAAAAAGAAGTGCTGTGACAATGAGAGCTCCTTGCCCTGGGCCTTCAATTTCAGCAGGAGCTTTTTTCCTGCTGATGGTGAGGCAACTCAAATTTTGGGCCTTGATCCTCCTCCATTGCTTTTAAGGTTTTAAGGAGAACATAATTTTCTAAAGCTTTCCTGTGGTGTCACCTTCTAGCCTGATTAAAACTCTGGCATATCTCACAGGCTTGAACATTGTGAGAGAGGCCCAAATAGCATATGCAGACTGTGAGTGAATCTTCCTTTTAAATTTTATCGCTGCACTCATAGTGCTGAAATAAAGACTCTTTCGACTTCAGAAGCATCAGTTTGGGGGGGGGGGTCAACCATGTATTAGGTTTAATGTAAGGACGTAGGCAGTGGATGACATGATCACCCATATTGTAGGGATGTCTTGACTCAGTTTGTAAAATTGGCCAGTTCTTCCTTATGATTTGCTCTAAAAGGCTAGACTCAATGCTAAATGTGGTAACAACATTTATTTTCTGTTGTATTCTGGGTGTGCCCTACTGGGGATACAAGAAGGATTTATGTACAGTGTTACCTGCTCTGTTCCTTGCTCTCTGTATAAGAGCCGTACTCCTCCCCTCTCTGAAGTGGTTCACCGAATCATTGGTATGTTCATCAAAGTCTATCTATATGTGTGCTACTGTTCTACTGCACATGGGTAAACTGATGGGTTGGAATATTTTTAAGAGTGTGGCAGGGGGTGGCAGGAGCTGGTCAGCACAACAGTGCTGCAAACAGTGGGCCTACAGAATAGGTTAGTGTCTATTCCTGACTCAGTGTTTTTGATAATACAGATGTCCAAAAAGGATACATGGGACAGGCTCATAATGACAGAAAAATTGAGGTGCTCGTTCGTGGATTCCAGATATTCTACAGACTGGTACAGTTCCTGCTGGGTGCCCCACCACACCATTAGTACATCACATATATTGACACAATAGAACCACTTTATCCAAATAACAGTTGACATCTCTGTTATACAAGCACCTCTCCTCCCACAACCCCACTTACAAATTTGCAAAGTCGGGGGCAAAACATGAAACACTGGAGAGTTTTGCTGCAGTGATGGTGTTCACTTCTGCATGCTGTTTTAGCAATTAAAGTCTCCAGCACAGCGTGAGCTGGAGCTCCACTTAGGGTGACCTGCTTCGTCAGCTGCCGGCCATACCCCCTTGGTTTCCTGTTTTTGATACCCATGTTTGCTCCACAAATCCTGTGGGCCACTCTGTGGATGTTGTGCTATATTCCGCTGGAAGGCATGGCCTCTAGCACTGAGAAGGCTGGCTGATGGGCTGGGGGGTCTCGATGTAAGAACCCTGCCACTAGCTTCAAACAGCATCATTCTAGAGTTAAGTCTCTGTGTCTTAGATCCTTCTTTTAAATGCTGAGAAAAATATCATTAGCACTACTGTCCAACCCGCACGATTCAATTGGGTAAATATGATCAGAAAAAAAATGAAATGCAGAAAAAATTAGCAGTGAAAGGATATATTGATGCTAATTAACATTTATCATCCTTCCCAATTTCATAAATAGGTACTGTATTAATAGGTATGCTGTGTAACTATGTAATTCTATTCCATGTAATATCCCATTCTGGAAATTCGAGGGTGAATCAGACTGGGACAGCTGAACAACAAATCACTCCCCAAAAAAAAATAGCAACTCCAAGAACCCATCTACAGAGCAACTGAATATTCTCAGCCATGCTTGTATAAGTGAACAGCTGACTGTGTGCAAACACTCAGCTTTGCTAATGCCCCACATCACCTCACATAAAAGCACGCTGGATCAGGTATTAGTGGTGTCAGACATCTTTCTTCTCTGACCCTCCAGTGTTGTAGTGTTGTATTGCTAATGAATGGCAGTTCCTTAGGTACTGAGCATGTACTAATGTAGAATAATAGAAATCTGGTGTCAAAAAAAGACCCTTTTGGCTCATCGAGCCTGCCCCTTACCCCCCTCCCTATGTGTCTTTGTCCACAGGCATTCCACTCCGCCCACAGGTCAACCCCTTGTGTCTGTCCCAAGCCCTCTTGAATCCCTCCACCATTTTGGCCCCCTCCACCCCTTCCAGCAGTCTGTTCCAGAACTCCATCACTCTCTCAGTGATGTTAACGGCCCTCACATTACCCCTAAACCTTCCTCCTTCTCATCTTAGACTATGACCCCTAGTTCTAGCACTTACCTTCCTTGTAAATAAGCTCCCCACCCTCATCTTATTAATCTCCTTCACATACTTAAAACTGTTTCAATCATGTTCCTCCCCTCCCTTCTAGTCTCCAGTGGGTATAGATCCAATTCCCTCCACCTTTCCTCATAGGGCTTCTTATATATAACGTGTACTATCTTGGCTGCCCTTCTCTGAACCCTTTCAATCCCGCCTATGTCCTTGCATAGGTGAGGTCTCCAGAACTGGACCCCGTACTCCAGGCGAAGCCTCACCATGGATTTGTAAAGGGGCACCAGCACCTCACACTTTCTGCTTGTTATACCCCTCCCTATGCACGCCAACATTCTATTTGCTTTGCCTACCACCTTGCTGCATTGATTCCCCACCTTAAGGTTATCTGAAATTATAATCCCCAGATCCTTCTCCTGCTCAGTTGCCTCATCTCCCCCCCCCCCCCCAAAAGTGTGTAAATGACTTGCAGGTTATTATACCTCATGTGCATTACTGTACACATACTGGCATTGAATTTCAGCTGTCAGGTTTCTGACCACCCCTCCAGAATCTTTGAGGCCTCCCTCATTGCCTCCACCCCCCTCCCCCCCGGGGTGTGTCCACCATATTGCAGATCTCTGTACTATCTGCAAGAAGGCATGCCTTTCCCTGCAGTCCCTCTACTATATCACTGATACTGACATTAACAAAGATGGGTCCCAGCACCAACCCCTGGGGCACCCCGCTCATCACCCCTTTCTCCCTGATATGCACCCCATTTACCACCACCCTCTGGCTTCTATCCTTCATCCAGTTCTCCACCCATCTTGCTATTTTTGGTCCCACACCTAAGCTTTCTAGCTTATTTACCAGCCTTCTGTGAGGGACAGTGTCAAAGCCCTTACTGAAATCCATATAGGCCACGGCCATTGCCCCTCCCTGATCAACCACCCTCGTCATCCAATCAAAAAATGTGATCAGGTTCGTCTGGCAAGACCTCCCTTGTGTGAAGTCATGCTGCCTGTCATCCTGTAATCCACTGTCTACAAGGTAAGTAACCACCCTCTCTTTTAACAGCACCTCCATCACCTTACCCGCCACTAAAGTGAGGCTGATCGGATGATAATTTTCCGCCTCCTCCTTGCTGTCACCCTTGTGAAGTGGTACCATGTCTGCCCTCTTCCAGTCTTTAGGCACCCACCCCGTATCAAGGGACAAGTTAAACAGCCTCACCAGGGGTGCTGCCAGCTCCTCCCTTAGTTCCTGGAGTATCCTAAGATGTGGGGCATCCAGACCCATTGCCTTGTCAACCTTCAGCCTTCCTAGTTCCTGTCTTACCCTGTCCTCACTTAACAGGGTAGGCTCTACCCTTTTGTCATCCCTTCCCCTCTCCCTTAACTCCAGTCCCCTTCCTCCCCCCTCTACTGTGAAGACTGAGCAAAAGTACCTATTCAGCACCTCTGCCTTCTCGAAGTCCCCCTCCACTTGTACCCTCTCCCCCTCACTCTTACTATCCCCTGCCTTGCCTTCCTCTTCTCATCTACCTACCTAAAAAAAAAAAAAAAAAAAGTTTTATCTCCCCGTTTGGCCTGCAAACAATTCTCCTCTGTATCTGCTTTTGCCTTCCTAATGTTCTACACTGCCACCCTCAGCTTCTTTCTGTAAATCTCCCTGTCCTCTTTCCTCTGGGTCTCTTACATGATCTGAATGCCTTCCCCCCCAATTGCCCCCTTCACTTCCCTGGTGAACCAGAGCGACCTCTTTCTTTTTCTGTTCTAATGTGAAGCGAAGATCATGTTTTTGAAAGCATAGCAACACTTCTAAGAATCTGAAAAAGGATCAGAGAACTCCCATCAGGAAATATGAACCTATACAGAAATCCAGAGTCTGTTTTTACATACATTAAGGTGCTTCCACCTGTGTTAATCTCAGTAAAGGGACCAGACCTAGGGGTGGGTACCAAGTCTTACCATGCTTGAGTTCTGTTAAAGGGACACCGTCAATCACCCACAGGCAGATTAGGTCCTTTTAAAAGCAATACTGTTTCAAACACATTTAATTTTGTGTTTAAGGCTTAATAAGGTGAAGCATAAAAAACCCCCAAAAAAACAAAATTTAAATATCTGTAAATTTTCTTTCTCCGATGGCTGGTCTCCGGGCTTCCATACAGATGGGCTATACCTCACACTGCAGATATGCAGGCAGGAACTAAATTCTACAGCTGGGGATATCTAGCCCTCCATTTTCTGTTTCCACCAGTTCTTCCGAAAGCAGTCCAAATGTGGCAATACTATCTGAATTTGGAAACAAAAACAAGAAAATTAAGCCATACACGGCCGATTGGCCAACTTTGTACATTCTGGGAGGGAAGCAGAAGCCTGGAGACCAGCCATCGGAGAAAGAAAATTTATAGATATTTAAATTTCATTTTCTCTCTCCTAAGCTGGTCTCCAGGCTTCCATACAAATGGGATATACAAAAGCAGTACATCCCCAGCTATCCCGGGTGGGAAGAATGTAATTGCCCTTAAGGGTCCACCACCACCTGAAGAACTCGACGGCTAAAGGACGCCTCCTCCGAGGTCGTCACATCCAGTTTGTAAAATTTGTGAACATGTGAATGGATGACAATGTGGCCACCCTGCATAGGTCCGCTGGAGATGCTTCTCTGAAGTCCACCCATGAGGTGGCCACAGCACAGGTAGAATGGGCTCCCACTGGGCCAGGCAAGGTTATTCCAGCCTGATCATAAGCAGTGGTGATGACAGAACAGATCAATCTGGCTATAGAGTCCTTTGAAGCTTTATTACCCATATTTTGACCTGTAGTTAGAATGAACAAACTGGAAGTTTTTCGAATAGAATCCATTATTTTGATATACATTTTCACTGCTCGTCTTGGATCTAGCATGTGAAATTCCCTTTACTTTTCATTTTTTGGGTGCGGGCAGAAGGAAGGCAAAATCAACTCCTGGGTGCAATGGAAAGGATATATAACTTTTGCTAAAAAACCTGCATCTGTTCAGAGTACCACAGAGTCCTGATGAAACACAGTATATGGCTCTTTGGTGGACAAGGCTCCTAGCTCGTTGATTCTCCTGGCTGAAGTAATAGCTATAAGAAGAGCGACCTTCATTGTGAGATGCATGAGGGACGTCTCGAGAGGCTCAAAAGGAGTCTTGGTCAAAGCTTTGAGAACCAGATTAAGCCTCCAAGGTGGTACCGTTGGCTTGATTGGAGGGCGTTTTAAGGCTGCAACCCTTAGATACCTCCTGACATGGAGATGTGAACCCAATGATTCACCTGAATCCACCAACAAAAGCGCCCCCAGCGCAGAAACCTGAACCCTTAAGGTGGCTGGCTGCTGACCTCTGTCAAACCCATATTGAAGGAACTGCAGTTGTACAGGCAATGATATTGGTTGGTTCTGTATGTGTCTGGACTGAAGCCAGAACAAGAATTTCCTCCAAATTCTGTAATATACTTTAGAGAAGAGGGGCGATGTGAGTTCACCATCATTTCAATAACAGGAGCTGTGTAGCCTAGCTCCTTGAAAGTTTCCTGCTCAATCTCCAGGCTGAGAGGGACAGGTTGCTCAGATTGGGGTGCAGTAGCAGACCCTGATGGAAAAGGTCCGGGCTGATCTGGAAGGTTAGAGGTGGTCACCTTGAAAGATGAATGAGAAGCAGGAACCATGGGCGACGAGGCCATCGGGGACAGACTAGAATCAGTTCTGCCCAGTCCACAGCCACTTTGTACAGGATTCTGGATAGAAGCGGTATTGGAGGACTGAACTGACCCCAGTCTAGGGAAAAGGCGTCCTGAGCCACCACTAGTTCGTCCTTGGCCAGGGAGCAGAATTGCTTTACCTTGGAGTTTTGCCGGCAGGTGAAAAAATCTATCGGAAGATTGCCCCACCATTCTGTTAGGATGTGGAAGGCACTGTCCTTCAGCTCCCATTCCCCTGGTAGAACATTTTTACGACTGAGCCAGTCTGCTGTGACATTCACCTGCCTGGAATGTACATTGCCCTTATGCTTGCCAGGTGGTGCTCGGCCCATTAAAAGAGAAGCAGCGACTCCCGTAGCATTTTTGAGCTTCTTGTTCCACCCTGATGGTTTATGTACGCCATTGTTGTCTGATTGACTGTTATAATCAGAACGTCCTGATTGAGGACTTGCTGTTCGAAGTATATCAGGGCTAGATGTTCTGCTCTCATCTCGAGGATGTTTATGCTGTACCTTATTTCTAACAGTGACCACTTGCCCTGAGTTGACAGCTGATGCAAGTGAGCCCCTGAGCCTGGCATCAGTCGTGATTCAGATTTGGTGTGGATGGCCCAACTTGCGATCCCTCATGACACTTGTCCTCCAAGTCCGCCACTGGAGGGAAGTTTTTAATTGGCTGAGAAATTGGGATCAGTTGGTGCTGGCTGTGACTGGACTGGGACTAAAGCTGAGCAAGTGTGCTTGAATGGGCCTGATGTGGACTAGAGCTCAAGGGACTGAATCTGCCAGCGATATCAGAGTCCCAGTTAGTTGCATAAAGGAGTGAGCTAGAAGCTAAGGAGCTGTGTGAAAACTTCTTGATGGACTTCAGCAGGTCCCTGAATTTTGCTTCTGAGGGAAAAGACCTTGTTGGCTTGTGTCATGAAATCTGCTCCCAGGTGATTCAAGGTCTGGCTTGGGGTTAGGGAACTTTTTCCCCAGTTGATGACAAAACCGTGGGCTGACAGGCACCAGGCTACCTCCGCCACTGCTTATACCACTTGGTCGAGCTGCAGGGCCTTGAGAATATCATCCAAGTAAGGGAAAGTTGTAGCCCTCATTTCTGAAGGTGAGCTATGACCGCTAGTAGCACCTTAGAGAATGTCCTTGGGGCTGAAGAAAGCCCGAACGGCAGTGTTTTGAATTGGAAGTGCTGCTCCCCCACCTTGAACCTGAGATATTGCCTATGTAGTTCCTGAATGGGAATATGCAAATAGGCATCTTGCAGACTGATGGATGCCAGAAAATTCCCTTGTTGCAACTCCTGATTGATGACAAGGTTTCCATCTTGAAAGGTCTGCTGCAGACAGAATGATTCACGAATCTGAGGTCTAGGACTGGCCTGAATCCCCGTGTGTGTTTTGGCACAATGAAGAGTAGGGCGTATGCCCCCCACTGATCTCTGTGGGAGGAACTTGTTCTATAACCCCTGCTTGAAGACGGTCTGTAATGGCCTGTAACCTCACCTGTCTCTTGGACGGGCTGCCCGAGATAGGGGAGGGCACCACATGAGGTAGTGGGGGCTTGGATTCGAATTCTTTTAGGTAACTCTTGCTGATGATGTCTAGGACCCATCTGTCCAATGGGATTAGGATCCATTCCTTGAGAAAGTTTGAAGGTCCGCCCCCAACTCAAGGATGGGCCTGGATAGCTTCATTGCATCTGGGGCCTGAGGACCATGATTTGCCCCTGCCTCTTTACTGGGGCATATGCACTTCAGCTGTCCCCCTGGATTCCTTTACCATCTCCTTCAGAGCTGAGCCAAACAGGAGATTACCTTCATTTAGGGTGTTTACTAAATGGCTCTTTAAAGAAGCATTTGCTTGCCAGGCCCAAAGCCAGAGGTTGTGGCGAGCCGAAGTTTGATAAAACATGGTCCGAGTGGCGCACATAACCGCCTCCTCTGATAAGTCTGCTGCATAAGCCGATGCCAAACTCATTAATTGCAGCTGATGAATAATATTATTCTTCTTCTCTGGGTCCTCAGTGAATTGAAAAGCTAATTCTGAGGCCCAGGACAGGGCATCTCTGGCTGAAAAAAAATTGGCAGTTGCTGCCTTGAGAGATGTTGCTGATGCTTGGAAGGTCTTCTTGAGTGAGGCATCCACTTTCCTGTCCACTGGGTCCCTGAGTGATGCTCCTCCCTCGGTTAGGATAACCATCTTCTTGGTGAGGTTCAAAATCAGAGGGTTGATTCTGGGGCAGTCTAGCCACTTTTCAGACTGTTTCTTGTCAAACTTGAGGAGCTTAGAGATCCACCAGGGCACTGCATAGGTGTGTTCTGGACCTTGCCTTTCCTCTTTTAGCAAATCCTCTATGGTTGGAAGAATAGGGAAGGCTGTGGCTGGTTTGGCGGCAGATGCCAGGCGAAAGGCCTGTTTTGGCTGTGCTGGAGCCACTGGGGAAGAATCGAGATGAATTTCAGCTATGACCTTCTTGATGAAAAAAGTCTAGGTCTTCCAGGTCAAAGTTTCTGGATGGGGAGTCATCTGAGACTGAGGATGAGTCCCCCAGCTCCCCCTCTTCTAGAGAAGAGGAAATGGAGTCTGAGGAGTACAGGGAACAGTCCCTACGATGCTTCCCCTTATGGGTGCCCCATATCTACTCCGAGAACGAGCACTTCTGTCTCACTTGTGGCATGAGGAATGCTGATCCTCCTCATCTGAGGATCTGCTCCTGTACTGGGATTTTTTCTTTTTATCATAGTGCTGTAAGGACAACTGCTCTTCTTCAGATGGGGACGGGGTCCTCTTTCTTTTTGCCTTCTTGTGAGGCCTCACATCTGGTGATCCTGGAGGTTGCCAATCAAAGCATGCAGTGTTCAGAGCAAAGGCCCTATTTAGCTTGTCTATGAGGTCTGGGGCTAGACAAGGGGCTGTGGACTGCTGGGTCTCCCTGGTATCCACTGCTCTCTCAGATCTGATGGCTGCTGCTCGCTCAGACCGGTCTGTCTGTTGGCTATCTGTCTGAGCTGAGGAAAGGGAGGCCGCCATCATGTCCTCTCCATTTGCAGACGCTACCTTCTCACATTTTAGGCAAAGCGAAACTGCGAAGGTAATTAGATGAGGGGATTTGGAATGCTGGCATTTTCTGCCCCTGGCAGGCTTGTCTGAAAATGGCTCTAATTCCCTTTGATTCTACGTACCCCTTCCCCCTGGAGGATTCATGATAACATGGGGGGCTGTCTGGAAGAATGCTAAAGCCCCGATGGAACACTGCTGCTGGCCCTTTAAGGGCAAAAAGCTGAGCTGTTTAAACTGTTGATTAGTTAATATTTTCTTGCTCCCTTAGTGCTGAGGGGAGGAAAATGCAGCGCTCATTGACAAGATAGCACTGGAAGGTCGATGAGAGACTGAATTAGAGCTGCAGGCTCACTGTCGATGAGCGGCTGAAAGAGTCAGGAAGCCAGCCGTCGACGGGAGAAAACCGGCCCTGCCACTGATGAGGAGAGAATCTGAGGAGAGAATCCTTTCAGAGCACAGAGATGCTAATACTGTCTGATCGCCATAAAAACGGAGTCAGTCAATGAAATCTGCCAGTAGACAAACCTTAAAGCTACAATGAATACTGGGTTGGGCCCAGAATCTCGGGGGAAAAACCTCAGCGGTAAAGTGGGGCCAGTCTGTACAGCTTGCAAGGCTGAGACTGGGGCTCACATAGGAGTGCTCTAAAGTGCTGTGATTCTTCAGCAAATCCAAAAAGAATTACATTTTGTGATTTGCAGTCTGATGTCTTCAGCCCTGCCACAAGGTGACAGAGCACTGCTGCAGAATACCTGCTAGTTGGAAGGCAGGAAGTAAACTGGTGGAAACAGGAAATGGAGGACTAGATATCCCCAGCTGCAGAGTTTAGTTCCTGCCTGCATATCTGCATCAGGAGGTACAGCCCATCTGTAAGGAAGCCCGAAGACCAGCTTAGGAGAGAGAAAATATTTTCTAGTATGACTGTTTACATGCCTGCAGTACATTTAATTCAAGTGAACTACATATGTTTTGGTGTCACCACACTAATATGGTGTCTTGTTCTCTCGGACAAATCTTAAATTAAGCAATAAGGCATGACAAGGGGTGAGCTGTGGTAGGATAATGGCCTGTCTTGGGTGGGATGAAGCACGTGGCAAGGCAGAGTAATTCCATCACCCAAAAAGGATCATTATTCCACTATAACACACCCAATGGAATGCCTTATTGCAATTATAAAAAGGATCAATTGTTTTTTCTTTAAAGGGACAACGTCAGCTTTTCTGTAATTTTTATAAATGCACTGTAGCATTTGTCCCATTGGCAATAGTAACACAACAAAATGACATCATGCCACAGGACTTACACAATAATTCAGTTTACAGTTTGCTTTTTTGTGGGGGAAAATTAAAACTAGAGTTGCCTGCCTTGAAGACCAATGGCTGATGCTCCCACATGTCCCCCGAGTATGATGGCGTGCCAAGCCACAGGTACACTCTTTTGTGAATGAGTCTGACATTTTTGTAAGAGTAAGGGATAAATACTGTGCCTGACAGTAGCTCATCTTCTGACTTTGGCAAAGTATCTCTATTGAAAATGAGTGCTCTACCCTGGTTGTTTTACGTTTTCAAAATTGAAGCCGTGACTCCGGCCATACGCATTATAAATATAAACTACAAATCAGGTTTCACCATTCTTGATAGTCCTTTCATAATCCAGAATGAAATACTGTGTTTATGACACTGTAAACCCTCCACATTATGACCAAATGTATGACCTCTGTGTTTGGGAATGAGGACTGACTGTGTCACTTTAAGACACAAAGGTCCCAAATTAAAATTTTAACTCTGCAGCTCTAGCTAGAATTTACAGCCCAAGAAACCAAAAGGTCACTTGACAGTAAGGGATCCTTGCCAGAACAAACTTTCTATTTTTAATGCCACAGAACACAAAGTATGATTGGTTCACGCTTCTTGTTGCAGCACAGGATGATGTAAACAAGACGCTCAACAATAAAACTCACCTTCAGTTTGGCAGTCCACCCAGTTCGATACCAATGAAAGAAGTACTGTTAAAAGGAGCTGGAAAAAATGTCTTTTCCACATCATCACAACTTCTGCTTTGGTGTACTACCTTCTTGCAGGATGAAACCAGATCATCTCCTACAGACTCTGTCCTGGAATCAAAATAGACTGCATTATTGAACATTCAAATGTTTTCTTTCGGCACTCATTCTGGGGTAGCCCACCTAAGAATACAATAACTGCAAAAACTGAATTCAAATAAAAATACAAGCTGGCCCACCAGCGCAGTGGTTGGACTTCCGCTTGTGATGCCGGTGACCCGGGTTCAGGAACGGACCCAGGGAGCTGGAGGGCCAGCCGGGGAGAAGGAGTGAGCACCCTAGGGCTGCTCTCCTTCTCCGGGGGGAGGGTTGGGTGCATGTCCAGCACGTGGAGGACTCCTGGTGGAGGCCAAGGGGAAGTACAAGCACCGGTGCCTAGTACAAGAGGGGCAGGGCGGATACAGGACATCAGTGCACATACCCATCCAGAAAAACCTTGCTGGCCACTGTAAATGACGTGCACGCCTGGCACCACAGCCTTCATTGCTCAAGCCTCCCACTGACCAATCATGGCTCCCACGTCCATCCATTCTGAACTCTGGGGGCGGGGAGAGTAGGGTGGTAATGTCACCGGCACCTTTCCCAATGGAGATGGGCTGGATATGGGCATCAGCCCCCACCCTGAAGGGATAAGTCAGGGGGTATCAGTTGGGGGAAATGAGCGAGGAAGTGGTGTGCAGGAAGGTGCTGAGGTATAGGTGGCTGAAGCCAAAAAAATTAAAGAAAAAAAAAAATTATTAACAATACAAAATACACATAATGCATTAAAATTCATCACATATGAATGCCACCCTAAACTGGTAAGTTTCTTATGAGTAGAGAATGCCTGTGGCGGTGTTCGTCCTTGGAAAACTGGGGCCCGATACAATGTTGTAAATGACTGTCTCAAAGTGGTTGTAAAGATCATTTTTTGACAGACTTCCACCTTGTACCTCTTTGTGCCACAAACGGGTAGTAGCAGGCACTCCTTATGGTCATTGCTACAGTACAGGGGAAAGAGCGGGGAAGAGCCCGTTAACGAGGACATCATTATGCAATGAGCTGCATCGTAGAATGGGTAGAGAAAATCCTGCATCCTGAGTGACTAGCACTTATGTCTTCAAGCTGTCCATTTCATGGGTTAAAAAATTCTGGCAGTCAGGACACAGCACACAAACAATATTAATGCCTTTTCCAAAAATTCCTGACTGCCATTACAAACATGGCTGCCACCTTTGCTCACTATAAAAATCATCTAGGTCCCAAAAATAAAAGTCCCACAAAATAAAAAGAACAAACAGATTAAATGTGCTGTTTATATTCCCCTCAGTACACACATACACAATTTTTTTTCTTTAAAAATGAAGTCTTCGGATTTTCTTTTCTGATCAACGGCCCCACCGAACCCCTATCTTTACCCTCCCACCAGGGGAATCTTTGATGCCTGCCCTGCCAAAGATAAAAGGAATCAGAC
Source organism: Neoceratodus forsteri (assembly GCA_016271365.2). Taxonomy (NCBI): domain Eukaryota; kingdom Metazoa; phylum Chordata; order Ceratodontiformes; family Ceratodontidae; genus Neoceratodus; species Neoceratodus forsteri. The sequence goes on from CM057449.1 coordinate 1,050,046,311, forward strand.
TGGCTGTACTGAGCTCTTCTGTTGTGAATGTTTGTGTGGGAGAGAAAACCATTCAGCCAGTAGAATTCTGCAGAAGTTCCTGCATTCCACGAGAAAAATTCCTTGCATGAATGTGTGGATATACAAAGGTTGGACAGCTAGGGAGGAACTGTTTACTAGTTCATTTTAATAAAAGAAAATACCTGTTTTTAATAAAATAAAGTTGGCTTTTCTAGTTTCTCAATGTACCCATTTCATAAGCACAATAGGACACTTCAGGAGGTGTGCATTATACTGATCAAACTGAATAGATAGGTCACTAGCAGGGTGCCTCAGGGGTCAGTCCTTGGGCCTGTCCTTTTCAACATACATCTGCGAGACTGTAAATGGCAACATTTCCCTGTTTGCCGATGACACAAAACTTAACAGAAGAATGGACAGCAGGGAGGGAATCAGAGAGCTACAGGAGGACCTTAAGGCCCTGGCCACACTACAGAACTGTTTTTGAAAACAGTTTTTAAAACCAGTTTTGCTAAACCATTTCAGTGCAGCCACACTACTCAGTAACCATTTTTGGTAATGGTTTAGTGTGGCCACACTGCTAGTGTTAAACCTGTTATCCTTATAACTATTTTGTGTTAAGTCCAACACACAGACCTGTGCTTGCCTGGACACACTGCAGCTAGAAATGTTTTAGTTAAACCATTACAGCTTAAAACACTTTTACTCCTGGACAGACCTGCGAGTAAAGCCATGCTAGCTCCAAAATATTTTTAAAAATGGTTTTAAGACTAGGTATCTAGCAGGGTTTAAAAACACTTTTGTTAAAACATTTTAAGGGACTTGTCTGTCTGCAAACAGTGCTAGGGGAGTTAAACAATTTTAAGGCACTTAAACCATCTTAAGTGCCCCCGTGTGTCCAGGGCCTAAGAAGCTGGAAAGGTGGACACACGTATGGCAGTTGAAATTCAATGCTAAGAAGTGCAAAGTGATGCACCTTGGAAGGGCCAACCCCAAGACACAATACTGGCTAAATGGGGTCAAACGTAGCTCCTCTGTTAAAGAACAGGATCTGGGGGTCATTATTAGAGACAACCTCAAGCAGCAGAGTCAGTGCAATAAGGCTTACAGCAGGGCCGGTAGGGTACTGGGATGTATTAGTAGTGGGAGATATAGCGATAACAGGAACGTGATACTGCCGCTCCACCGGTCATTGGTGAGGCCAAACCTGGAATACTGTGTCCAGTTCCGGAGGCCTTAGCTTAGAAAGGACATTGTCAGATTAGAGATGGTCCAGAGGAGGGCAGCAAAAATGATTCAGGGACTTCATGGAATCACCTATGAGGACAGACTTCGGGCTTTGAACATTTACTCACTGGAGACTAGGAGGGAAAGGGGGGATAGGACTGAAACTTTCAAGTTCCTTAGAGGCATTAACAAAGTACTGCAATCAGCGCTTTTTAACAGGAATGCCAATTCTACAACAAGGGACCATGAGTGGAAATTAAAATGGGAAGGCAAAGACTGCCCAGCAGAGGAAAGGGGGTAAGGAGTGGAACAAACAAAGGACAACTCAAATTCTCTGCTTGGCTTTCAACTGCCCAGCAGTGCACCTGAATGAGGTCACATGACATCTAATGATTGGGTCGTCACAGTATAACAGTTTTACAGTATACTGAGGTATCAGAAGTCATGGTATTGATACCGTGGGCAACTTCCGATACCGCAATAACCGTGATTCATGGTGTACTACAGTACTGAGACCTTTCAATCAGTGTTTTTTTTTTTTGCATTTTCGTGGACATCTGTCCCTGATGCAAGAGTTTGAGGAGGCCTCTTTTTTGTGCAAAAAGTACTTGTTCTGCAAGTATGATGATAACTGCAGAATTACCTGTGACGGTTATAATACCGTCACAATTTCATACTGTGACAAGCCTAATTGAATCAATATCCCAGGCTACCAGGTGTAACTCAGATCACATGGAAGGACAGATAGCACAGCCCAGGCTTCCAGCTTAGCCTTACATATCACATGGGATGTATAGGAAGTTAAAAGCCTGAAGTACCTATTTAGAGCAACAAAATAAGCCACCCTCTTGCAGTGCAACTGCACTCAACTAGTGCAGCTTACCAGCTGCAACCTAGCCCCTGTCTCATATCTAATTATGCTAATGCCCTAAAGGCAGCCATTTATAGATACACCACCAATTTACAACACTACTGCACTGCTAAAAAAGCAATTCCATCAGGTAGATTATGCTGTCAGTGTGGATCTTGTGTTGGTTGAACCACCATTCAGTACATTAACACTGCTTGTAACACGCCAAAAAAGAGAAACCCGAAATAAGACAACGTCATTGGACAAAATGCACCACATGATCAAAGTTGGAGCGGTGATTAATCACTGGTAATGCCCACTCCAACTATTAATCATGGGGTCACCAGGTCAGGCTCTAGCACCACTACCTGTCACAGGAGCAAACCGAACACCCGTCATGGCAAAAACGCAGGATCTCACCATGCCGACACAAAGCTGACCAGTTCCAGCGAACAAAACTGTACAAATGGAAACAACAACGACACCATAATCCCGTATTCCCAGAAACGACACGTTTCGAGTTTGCTTTCATTGGGGAATTAATGTATGGTTTGAGGTTGTAGGCACTCAGCCGAGGTCTCGTGCCACAACCCCACCCCCCCAACCATGCATTAATTCCTCAGTAGAAGCCTCCTTCGTTGAGCATTAATGCTTACATAATCCGTCCTCTGTTATGCCTCATACCTTGCGTAATATCTGTCCCATATTTTCTTACTGCTTACATGGCATGTACTGCAGCTCTCCAGTGACCTAACCCTCAATCATAAACAGTAGCAACCCAACCCAACAGGAACTGCTAAAGGCAGTTTTACAGGGGTTGCTGACTTGTGGGCTGGAACATAAGTTCTGGCAGGTGGAAGTGTTAAGCTGCACTCAACGTCTGCACAAAGCCTGGGTTAGGTGGGGGGCACTGCACTAGAAACCAGGGAAAGAAAAACAGGCTTCAGTTGTGCAACCACAGGACCACCAAGGACTGGAAGATCAGTGGGGGATGTGATAAACTGAAAACATGAAGAACAAAAAGCTTAACACAGGTACGGAGTGAGGGGTTTTGGGGAAGTCTACAGCCTTTACACTGTTAGCCTAGTCCATGGATCATGGCAATGCACCATGCAACTGTGGTTATGCCATGGTCTGACCCCTGCATTTTTCATAGTCCACGATGTTAATGGTCACAAACACTGTTGAGACCACTAAAATCCGGATTACTAATCCTCACAATGAGGCCATACAACATTGTCATATTATAGGGGGTATCCACACCCTGCAGACAGCACCATTGCACTGTGTTTAGCAGACAAGTGAGGCGGCAGAATGGTGGAGTAGTGGGCATTGTGCACCTTTGTTTCCGACACATTTTGTGACTGTGTATTCAGACCCAGAAGTCACAAAACACAGTGTTATGCCTTATGTAGGACCAACAAAGAAATGGCACAGGAATTTATGTAAACACCAAACACTTTTCTTTGCAAGAAAGACACACTTTAGTCACATATTGCTAGCTTTCAGGTGTATCCTGGAATGGCTAAAAAGTGGGAGAAAGCACAGCACTATGATACACACACACACACCTACCTGAAGGAAAAATCCCTTCATACTTACCTAACTTCCTTTTCTGTTAGCTCCAACATTGTAAGTGGGAAAGGCAGTTAATACATGCGGGTAATGTGTTCCTCCACTGGGGTAGTGGTACAGCTCTAGAGTTGCAACCTTAGCATAGAACCCAAGGAACATGGGGATTCCGAATACAGAAACATAGAAACACTGAATCTGACCACAGATAAGGGCCATTTGGCCCACCCAGTCTGCCCATTTTTCTACCTTTATTTTTTGCTGCAGACCCACCTGATCTACAATGCTGTCTCTCCCGCCTCCTTACCATTACAATTCCCTCGCACCTCTCCAAGTTATTTTTGAACCCAGCTCTGTTTTTGCTCCCACTTCTTCTGCTGGAAGACTATTTCAGGAAGCCACCACTCTTTCTGTGAAGTAGTAGTTCCTCGCATCTCCCCTACATCTACCCCCTCCAGATTCACAGCATGCCCATTGTTTTAGAGCACTTTGTTTTGAAGAACTCCTCCTCTCCTGTACCTTATTAACTCCCATGAGCTATTTAAAGGTCTCTATCATACCTCCCCCCCCCATACTGATCTCCTTTAACCTCTCCTCATAGGGCTTTTGATGCAGACCCTGCACCATTTTAGTAGCCCTTCTCTGGACCACCTCCATTCTATGTCCTTCCTGAGATGTGGTCTCCAGAACTGGATACATGCAGTAGTAGAAAAAAGTTTATTCAGAAAACAATAACCCAATTGAGCCAAGGCTCATTTACAATGGTGTCCTGAAGCATAACAAAACAAGTTACACATGATATACAAGATGTGCAAAATATACAAACAATGCATGCTGCAGCCAAACACAGGTTTACAAGAAGTGTAAACCAAGTTAGTCACAGCAGACCTTGGGCAAGGTAGCATTTTTTTTTTTACCAGCCAGGTCTTTAAAGAATTCCAATGTAGGACATTTTTCTGTAGCCGTAAGTGGCAGGTAAGTTATTCCATAATTTAGGAGCTAGATGGATAAAGTTTGAATCCCCTTTCACTGTTTTCATAACTGGCACATCAAATTCAATCAAGTCAGCTGAGCGTAATCCACTCTTTACATTTCTAAGTTTCACTATACCAAATAAATAAATAGTTACTTTGTGGAGATGACATTTGAAAACCAGATGGATCATGTGAACAGTTCGATGTTCAAACAGACTAGTCCAATTTAAGGCTCTATAAAGGGAACAGTGGTGAGTGTTCCATGGTACATCTAGAATATAGCGAGCAAATCTATTATAGGTCACATCCAATCTGTGAAGCAGTAGCCTAGTCGCCCCCTCAAACAGGGTATCTCCATAATCTAACAGGGGAATAACCAATGAGTTGACTATTTTTAATCTTGCATCTCGTGGGATGTACCTTCTAAATTTATATAAACACCCCAACCTTCTGTTTAATTTACCTATTAAAGAATCTATATGGGTATCAAATTTACATTGGGAGTCAACCCAGACTCCCAAGTATTTATAAGAATTAGCTATATTAAGTGTGCAATTATCTAAGGTATTTATTTGTATAACCTTTTTGTTAGCCTCTGGTCAATTGCAAAATAACATTAACTGGGATTTTGTAGAATTTAACACCAGGCTTTGTTCACAAAAGAAACCTATCAAAATTGCTCTGAAGTTTCTCCTGAATTTGATCAATAGAACAGCCCTCAACATAAAGAATAGTGTCATCTGCATACAAGTGATGCGGCACTACATAATGGGACACATGGTAGAGTTTTAACAGAGATCTATACGGGACAACCCCACCTCCCTCCTTCTGCTGGTGAGATTTCTTCCCATGCACCTCAGCATTCCACTAGCCCTCCTGACTGCCCTGTTACACTGCCTAGCCACCTTTAGGTCTTCAGATATGATTACTCCCAAGTCTTTTTCCTGCTTGGTCTTTGTCAGTATCACTCCACCCATTTTGTACTCTGCCCCCAGGTTTCTATGGCCCAAGTGCATTATTTTTCACTTTTTTGCATTGAAACCCAGCCACCATACCCTTGACCACTCCTCTGTTTTTTTTTTTCCAGATCTCTGCCCATCCTTTCCACAACCCCCAAAGTATCCACCATGTTGCAGATCTTGGCATCCTCTGCAAAGAGGCAGACCTTCCCTTCCCGCTCTTCCATGTCACTAACAAAGACATTTAAGAGAACCGGTCTAAGCACTAAACCCTTAGGTACCCTGCTGATCACGATCCATTCCTCGGAGCGAACTCTATCACTACCCTCTGTCTCTTATCCCCTAACCAGCTTTTTACCCAGGTTACCACCTTGTTGCCCACCCCTAAGCTACCCAGTTTGTCTACCAGTCTCCTGTGTGGAATAGTGCTGAAATCCAGGTAAGCCATATCCACTGCTCCTCCCTGATTTAAGTCCTTGGTCACCCACTCAAAGAAATCGCTCAGATTTGTTCGGCATGGCCTTTCCCCTGTAAATCCATGCTGCCTCAAATCCCATAACCTGCTGGATTCCAGATATTCCACAGTTTTTTCCTTTACCAGTGTTTCCATTAACTTACCCACCACCGATGTCAGGCTGACAAGTCTATAACTGCCACCTCCTCCCTGCTACTACTTTTGTGAAGTGGGACTACATTTGCCTTTCTCCAGTCTTCCAGGACCAATCCAGCCTCATGTGATCTGTTAAACAGGTATGTCAGAAGTGCAGCTAGTACCTCCCTCAGCACCCTTGGATGCCCCACATCTGGCCACATATCTTTGTCCACCTTCAGGCTAGCAAGTGCTTTCCAGACTCTTCTCAGAAAAAAAAAAAAGACTAGTGTCCACTTCCCTCCTATCAAAGCTCGTTATGCTTTTTCATGGTCCCCATCCTTTCACTTCCACATCTATGCTGTTCTGATGTAATGTTCAGAGCTGTTTCTTTAGACCACAAAATGCTGACTGAATCCTACGTGATAAGCCCGAGTTAAGGCAAATGAGAAAAATAACATTCTACATAAATATATACATACATACAGAAATTGTACAAATATTACAAGGTGATTTCTTAACAATGCAATATTTTTTTTCTTCACTTGGACTCTTGATAAACAGTAAAAAAACACAAACTATGCTTTTTGGTAGTGAGAAGAAAAATCAAGTGTCCTCAAAATTAATAATTAAGACTCTGGAAGGAAATATTCTAGAACAAACACAAGTCTATAAATATTTGGGTATATACACTGATCAAGGTTTAAATTTTGAATGACATATAACAGAATTAATAAAAAAAAAAATTCAAAACTAGGGGGTATGAGAAGGATTTCAAATTGTTTATCAAAAGAAATGTGATTAAATATAGCAAATCAACTTATATTACCAATGATAGATTATGGGAGCCATATTTATAGACATACTTCCAAAAAACAGTTACATCATCTAGATGTTCTTTACAACAAAATAGCAAGATTTGTATTGAAATGTGACACTGGCACCCACCATTGTGATATGTATACAGAACTAGGTTGGAATTCATTACATCAGAAAACTGAGAGAAATTGGTTGAACCAGATAAAAGGATTAATTAAAAATTCATCACAGTACTACTTGACTAAAACATTAATAAAACCTGATCATGGATTAAATCTGCGGAAACAAGGTGCTAGAGATTTTCTGGTCCCAAAAATAAAAAATGGTTTTGGTAATATGACCTTCCAATATAAAGTTTCTACAAGTTGGAACAGACTTCCCCCTTACCTTAGAGACCCAGACTTGTCTTTTACAGAATATAAAACTGCAATAAAACACGAATTATGTTTTAGATGTTTGTGTAATAGGTAGTTATATGTTTAAGAGGTTTGACTTATGTCTTGTATCCTTTGATGTAATGTGCATTGAGTGTTATGTATATTCTGAATGATATGTTTTTGTACATTTTGTGATTATTTAAAAATTTTTACGACACAGGATTGCCTTGTAAATAGGGACTTTTTGAACCCTAATGGCAAATTTCTTTGTATAAATAAAATTTTACTACTATTACTTAACTATACCGGAGAGTGAGTCACTGTTCTCCACTGTGTTAGACTTTACAGCTTGTCCACTCCTGCCTGCACAAAAAGGTTTAAGGATCTATGGTAACATATCTTTGAAAGGCCTAATACCCTGGGCCCTGGCCAAAAAAAGAGAGAGAAAGAATGTTCCACACCACATCACAGGCTGTCAATGAGGACACCTACTAGACCATATCAGAGTGTTTAATCGCCCTTTGTTGCCTCAGGGATGCAATGCATGATAAATCCCTGACCAAACAGGTTCCTGCATCAAAGGAGCCAAAAAACAGTACCTGCATTGTCAACTGACCAGATTTAGAATCATTGTCTGCTTGACCACTTTGGAGCTCTTGATCTGCAAATACCTGTACCCTGGATACACAGTTGAATGGTGGGAACACTCTGCTGGAGTTACATTGCTGGGACAGCACATCTACTGCCTCTTTACACAAGCACCAAGAATTACTTGAAACTCACAGCACTTGGAAGACCTCCTCAATGGGGATAGATTACCCTGGGGATGACTAAACCATCTGTGCAGCAGTTCGAACATCTTCCACATCCATGACCACTCCCCCGTGAATGCACTCTCATGACTTCACCAAAGGGCCTAAACATTCAGCCTCCGTTGGTAGGAGAACTGCCTGGTCACTTCCAAGGGCAGCTCATGCTTCACATGCCTCCTGGACTGACTGATTATGTACATTATGGGGATACAGCACCAGTGCTTCCAACATACTGCTTTTGGAGATGCAGCCTCGAAAGTCTCCTGAGACACTGTGCTAAAACCTGGGGAAAAGAGCCACCCCTACCCCAAAAAGGCTGGTGATGACAGACATATTCAGCTCTGGAGGAGCTTGAGGAAGGTCTCCTGAGAAGATTCTTGGGTCCTGTCCTTCCCCCCCCTTAAACTATGGCAACACTGTCTTGGATGACCAGCTCGGAAACTGGTTGCCCAGCAACACTATTCCTGGTAACAGAGTCTGAGACTGGTTGCCCTAGGAGGCCAGGAAACTAACTGGATGACAACCTGCCCTGTAGAGGTCTCATGTGGATTTTGCCTCACTATAAAGAGTTCCATCACTGCAACATCAAAACCATAATACTTGGAGCAGCCCGACGGTGTCAGAGAGCTTTTATCCCCCTAGTTATCCAGCCAGGCACCACCAGGATTACTAGAATCATTGAGCCAGCCTCTCTGCACCGATGAAACTTCAATGAGGTGAAAAAACAGACAGGTGTATATGGAAGCCCTTTCTGCCCAGACTTTCACCAGCACACACAGGACTCTCATAAACAGACCCAGAGCAGTCATTAAACAAAAAAAAGAGAGCTCAATACTGGTAATCCTGTTACTGACTGAAAATTTTCCAGGTTTTTGGAGTGGCTGACAGAACTGGAAATGGAGATGGCTGTTATTCAACTGCAGAATTTGAAATAGTCCCCAAGTTGAACTTGTTCACCTGATGGACAGCTAGATTTGTAGCTTGATAATTTTGATTCGCCAGTCTGTTCAAAATATCAAGACCAGGATTGCACACACGTCCTCCCAGACTTCTTGTCACCAAAACTTCGATGAAGCAGAACTCCCATTCTTTCTCGCAGAGAATCTGTTTCAGGTGATCTAGAGACTGCCTTTGTGCTTTTTCTTTCGTTTTGATTTGATTTATGTGCTTATTCCAGTAAGTCCATGGGCCAAAGCCCTGTTTACATGGTCAACCAGCGTACAAATAACAAAATACAGATAAATATAAACTAATAACGTAGAGTTGTAAAAAACAACATAAAAAATATTAAAAAGCACAGAATACAAGTTCAGACTAATAATACATCAGTTATCCAAAACACTCACATATCTCGCTCTCAATCAGGTACTCCTTCAATATTTTTTTTTAAACTTACAAATAGATGTGCCTAAACAGTCAATTTTTATAAAAATGGAATTAAATAAACTTGGCAATTTAAAAAGCAAAGACCTTTGTCCCATATAGTATTGATCTTTGATATAAAAAAAATAGCAATAACCTGACTTTCTGGTTAAGAGTGGGTTTGTATATTTTATAAATAAATGATGAAAATCTCCAGGTACTTTATCTGTTATAATCTTTTTTGCCAGCATGCCCATCTGTAACTTATATTTGTTTCAATGTTAATATTTCTGCTTGTTCCACAAGAAAGCAGTGACATGTTCTCAATGGAAGCTGAGTGATGATGACTCTAAAAACTTGATTTAATCAGGTTCTAACCTTAACTAGTAACCTTTCACATGCAGTGTGATAGAAAATAAGGCCATAATCTATAACCACCAAGAGAAAGCTTTGTGCTAACAATACTCTTGTAGTTGCAGTGAGTAAGGAATTCACTCTATACAGAGCTCCAGTTCTTTGATGAACCACTTTAACCAAGTTTTGAATGTGGTAATCACAGCTCATCTTCGAGTCAACAATCAATCCCAAGTATCTGACAATTTAGTTGTTTTCTTGTTACCACCGGTTCAGAACGTCTAGAGCTGATGTAAGCAATTTCTAGTCTTGACCCATTGCTGGAAAGGATACTGCAATCATCCATCAAGGAAGGGATGCAAGGATGGGCTGGGTACCCCTTGACTGCATCAATGAGCAGGGTGCCTTTTTTACTGTTGCTCGTAAAACCCCGAGCAAGCTCCTTGGATCACAGAAGTTCCATGAAGGTCAAATATTTTGAGAGAACAGAAATAACCCGCACTCACGTCAGGGCTTGGAAACTAGTCATTCAAATTTGCTTTCAGCAAACAGAGAAAACAACACGCTGACCCCTCCAGCATTTGGTGCGTCGTTTTCACTGTTTGCTGAAATTAAATCTGAACAACTAGCTTATAGGTCCCAGCATAAGTGCAAATTATTTCTCTTCTCTGCTTAAACTAAATCCTAACTCATGTACCTGCTGCCCTGAGCTGCCATTTTTCTTTTGCAAGGTCAAATTATTTATTTATTGACTGATGGATTAAAAATTGGTAAATGAGAAAAGCACACTGAGCAAAGGCTTGTTTCCAGGTGTGACCTCGATTGTCTTGGGGCAGCCAAACTTCAGCCCCCTCAAGGCTGTGATGGCTTTCTACTGTTGCTAAGAAACTAGCAACTATCCTTTCCTGATATGGATGTCCTTCAGAAACCTATCCAGCCCTGAATAGAACAAATTTCCATCAAAGGGCATATAAAGCAGCCCATCTAGATGCCTCAGCCATGGCTCAGGGGCACAGCAGCACCCCATACATGATCATTACAACAGGGTAGGCTATAGGGAGTAAACTGGTGTCCGCAAACTGCCTAATGTTGCCTTTTCCCGAAGAAGGAAGCCTGCAAAATGAACTGTAAAAAGCCAAATCTTGTGAGTTAAATCTACCTAGGGTTAGAATCCAGGGACAAAAGGCCCGAAGATAATGAGGGAGGTGTCCGTCAATCACTGATTGGAACCTTTCAAATGCAGGCATATCTGCATGCTGCATCCACTGTCTGACATTGGCATCTTACATTGCCACCTGATCTTCAGAGGCATGGTTTAGAGCCACTGAACTACACACAGCCTTGTCTGGGACTAGAGGCATTTTATACTTCTCACACAAAGGAACTTCCTCCAGAACAGGATAACATTGGACCCTGAACCTGCGAAGTTGATTTTGCTTGCCAGCCCAGCTCACCCTGGTCCATTACTGGATTACAGTGACAGGGGTTCAGAAAAACACTATGGATACAAGACCTACTGATTGCATTTAGCATTGCCATGTCCTAAGCTTCCTTTTTTTTCAAGAAGCCTCGATTACATTTATGACAGTGACTCTGGATCAAACAAGGGGGGGATTAGAACCTTCATTCTGGATTCCGTCCACTCCTACTCATTTGATGGATGTGGCTCTGTTCTGCCACTATTCTCCCCAGACTCCCCTGCATCCTCTTCTTGACTGTTCATGTACTCAAGTCAGGGGTCACCTGCAAATCTGGGTGAGCAAAGCCACTCTGCTCTGGCTCACCTGGACATGTCTGTATGGGCCTCTCGACCTGAGAGGCCCCCGCCTTTGGGTTGGGTGTATCTGCAGTTAACAGCTGCAGATCCTACGTATGCAACATCTCATTTAAGAGATGTCAGATGGAATTGTGCAACTTCATCTTTACCACTGCCAGATGGTACCAGAGGTGCACCCCCCCAGCCCAACTGGGGGGAACTGTACAATACAGGTTACAATAAATTACACTATAAGGACAGTAAGACCCCATGAGTGAAGGTCTCAGTCCAGCAGCAAGTCTTACAACACTCGAGCTTCAGTGGTCTCTGATCAGCCATGGTGCCATCAATGAACTATCTGCTTGATTCAAGTAAATGCAACCAACCACTTGAGGCGAGGATCACAAAACTGTCTCTTTGAAGAGATGTTATACGTGGAGAAAAAAAAAAAACAGCCTTCCTGAATGACTCCCTTAAATAACCTTTATCTGGGACATCCCCTGAAATCAAGATAGACCCTAATCCAGCAAAACCTAAACCTCCAGCAAGACAATGGACCACTCATAGCAAGGACAGAGGTCAGAGCACTGACACCACTAACCTGCTAGAAGACAAGATTCCTGTCAAACTGTGTCTGCTGACCACTGTTAAAGACGTGCTGCAATACAGAGGAAACCTCTACTATGTGTCACCAATACAGAACTCTTCAGTGATTTCTATGGTCACCAACTCCAGTGCCACTGAACACCAGCACGAGCAGTGTGCTACCCAGTGGGACTGCACTTAGGACAACAGTGAGGGAAAAGATCTTCCTTCTGCTGATGGCACACACTCGAATGTAAGGACATCACATGCTTGAGCTCGGTGGCACCACTGTTGTGAACACTGTGCATGCACACCCTTCTCCCACTTGAGAAAAGCCACAAGCCAGTACCAAGCATCTGCCAAGCAGATTGAATGTGGCTGCCCTGAATGTAGTGCGTGAAAGTGCTGAGTGAAAGAGGGAGGGGGAATAAAAACAGTGTATGAGAGCTACAACTGAAAAATGGTGCAAATCACAGTATGAGAAACAGATCAGAATGGTACTAAGAGAAAAGGCTAGGAAGGGCGCAAAGCACTACATCATGAATGGAGCAGAATGGTCCCAATGAGAAGGGCACTTTCCCAATGGAGCAAAAAGAAGGGGCACTGCCTAGTATCCTAGAATTCCCCAAAACAGCTCAATCAGTTCTACCACACTGTGCTATGGGGCAGGGTGGGGGCACCACACAACATACCACAGCTTAAACAGTTTGAAAAACACAAACCCTTGGTACAGCTAACAGCTATGTGACTAGTCTGATGTATCTTTATTTATTTATTTAGTTTTTCTTGACCGGGTAAGTGCACTAGACAAATCCTGCCTATTTTCAGGCACGACCTGGGGGGGGAGGGGGATACAAATGAATGCCAACTGACCTTGAACCAGATTAAGCTGTTGGTGGTATTTTTAGTGAATGAGGGAATTTGGCCAGGACACCAGGGAAATTCACCTACTCTTTTCGATAAGTGTCATGGGATCTTTAACATCCACCTGAACTACCACCAATCCAGGCAGATGGGAACTCGGTTTAACGTCTCATCCGAAAGACGGCACCTCAGAAGTGCAGCACCCCTCTCATGCTGCACTACAATGTCAGTACTGGGATATTAACCCAAGTGCCAGATGCGGGAACTGAACCCACAGCCCTCTGATCTCCCGGCCTCAGAGATGAGTGCGCTACCTACTGAGCCACTGACACTGACATCTGCTTCTCATATACTCAATACACAAAGTTTTAAAAAAACACAAACCCCTGCTAGAAAGAGAAAAATTAACTAAATACTACCAATAGACTATTACATACCTCTGCTGGGAGGGAGGGCCAACTGAGCCAAGAGGTGCTAAAAGGCAACACAAACCACCCCACCTAACTATCTGGCTAGGAGGCAGTATAGCGCAGTGGTCTAAGGCTCTGAGCTGCAAATTTGGTGACATCCAGCAGATCAGACCTGGGTTTGAATCCCACAGCTTCCACTTGCATACTGTGTGACCCTGAGCAAGTCACTTAACCTCCTTGTGTTCCCAGGTCGCTCCTGTAAAAAAGCTTTCAGCTTAGTGTGCTATACCTGGTTAAACAACTAAATAAAAAAAAAAAAAGCCTCCCATCCAATAAAAACAACAACTTCTTTACTTATCTGAGGCACCAGGCTACAAATCTCTTGCAGACCTAGTAAATAAATACACGTATAAAATGGCAGGCGGTGCCCAACTGGGCACTGTATTCACTAGAATGGGAGTTAGCTAGCAGATTATCTAATTTGAAAGCTTCAGTTTAACAGGAACAATTTGTAAATTTAAGGTTGCTCCCTGTTGCCAGGTATCCCCAATCTGTAGAAGAATTGCACACTCTTGATAAGTTAAAAAAGCTGCATAACATAAATCTTCCAGAGAGCTCACTCTATGCTGGTTACCCATTCAGTGGTATATCTGGAAAAGAACAGTTACATATTTATCGTAACAGTATATCTCAGAGAAACTCTCTCATCAGGCCACACCTATGGGCCCATAAGCAGCCAGGCGCTAGGACCACATGGAAACTTTTGCAAGCAGTCAGCCCATGATAATGTCAGACATTGGCTCATATATAAATGTGGGCAGACCCTCCTCTCCTCAGTTCCCTGCCGGAGATCATGCTTCGCGATCAATCTGTAGGGAACCAGAAGAGAAAACAGTACTTTGAGAACCCCGGTGAGGCAGAGGGCTATAGGTAGACAACAATGGAGATAGGTGCATTAAAAGCTAGAGTTTTAAGCCCACAAGGGGGGAGGTGGGATGGCATAGCCTGACGAAAGACATTCTAAGATCTACTGTTACAGTAAATATATAACTGTTCTATCTTCTTCGAGGATATCTCTCATCGGGCCACACATATGGAATGAGTACCAAGCAGTACGGACAGTAAAAAGTCTGGGTTGCTGGAACTTACTTGCTTTAGAAAGGCCTTGTAGCACAGCTACGCGAAAGCCAGCCCTTCTACGAGAGACAATGTCCAGACTGTAGTTTTCAGTGAAGGTCTGGACAGTACTCCAGGTGGCAGCTGCACCGATGTCTGCATCAGAAACATTTTTAAAAGAAGCAATAGAGGTGGAATAACCACAAACCACCCCAGGAAGATCCTTGCCGTACTTCCTGTAATACAGTTAGCTAGCCATTTGGACAAGCACTGTTTGGAAACTGGTGCAGGGGCGAATGAAACAAAATGCTGCAAGGACTTTCTGCAGCCCTTCATGCAGTGTATATAGTACCTGAATATTCTATGTACATTTAGAGTATGAATCTATGCTTCCCCTGGATTGGCATGCTCAGGACAATAAAATGGCAAGTGGATGGTCTGATCTGAAGTAAACTCAGACACCACCTTTGGTAGAAACTTAGTATTGGTATGCAAAGACACCCTGTCTTTGTGGAAAAATGAAATAAGGAGGCTCACCCACTGGAGCCTGTAGTTCTGAAATCCTTCAAGCAGAAATAATTACAAATAAAAATATTGCTTTCCAAGAAACAAAGCGTAAGGCATGAGTTGTGGCTGGCTCAAAAGGAACCAAAATAAGCTTTTCCAAAACAAAATTCAGGCCCCGAGCCAGACTGGATTACAGATGAGAGGCTTCAGATGTAGAATGCCTCTCAAAAACGTATGGGCCACCTCCATCTGGGCAACTGTACAACCCTCTACAGGCACACAAAAAGCTGATATGGCAGCCAGCTGCACCTTGACAGAGGAATACTGCAGGCCTGAATCCAATAAGGGCAGCAAGTACTCCAGAACCTGACTGACTGAACAGGTGAATGGATCCAGGTGGTGGGAAGCGGCCCGTAAAGCAAACAGTTTCCAATTCACAGAATAAGTGGATCTGGTGGAAGGCCTTCTAGCAGCCACTAGAACATTAGCCACTTTTTGGGAAACCCCAAAACGAGCAATGGCTATGTCTTCAGCAGCCATGCATGCAGATGGAGTTTTCTGGTCCAGATGGACCAGGGTTCCCTGTTCCTGTGAGAACAGACCCTTGCACACAGGCACAGGCACTGGGGGTTCCACCGCTAGCTGTTACAGTAAGGGGAACCAGATCTGTCAAGGCCATAGGGGAGTAATGAGCATCAGAGTTGCACCCTCCATTTGGAGCTTGAGTAGCAGTCTCTGAATTAGAGGAAAGGCATACAGGAACCTCCCTTTCAAAAGGAGGAACATTGTATCTTGCCAGAAAACTCCAGGCCCTGGAGTGAAAGAGCAGAAAAGCAGCAGTTTTGCATTGTGTGGCGACACAAAAAGGTCCAACTATGGATGAAACAATCGGTTGAACTGGTCTTCGACTACAGAGGTCAGCAGTTCCTACCTGTGCATCCTGGACTGGGACCTGCTTAGCCTGTCTTCCAAGACATATTGGGTGCCTGGAACATGTACTGCTGACAGTTCTAGACCATGTTCCAGAGCCCAATGCCAAACTCTCATTGCTTCCCTGCACAGGGGCTAGAAATGAGTCCACCCCCTTGCTTATTGATATAATGTATCACTCTGACATCATCCATCTGCACTAACACGACAGCCTGGGGACAGGTGGTTCTGACAAAGCTCATTGGAGAGAAGCGTCGAGGCCGTTGGGTAATTCCCAGTACCTGTATGTCCATGCAGCAATAAAGCTGTTGATCGAACATTACGAATGGAGTGTTCATTTTAATTTTTATTTTGGGATTATTAGCACCTTTGTTTGTGCAGGACGACTTGTTTGTTTTTGGGTTCTGGAAGACCGGAAGCCTGTACAAGACAGCTCCCATTTCTAGAACATTTATCTGCAAGGTGCTCTCCACTGGGACCCACATACCCTGCATCTGCTGGAAGTCCAAGTGTGTACTCCAGCCCATCCTCGAAGCATTTGTTGTGAATCTGGAGAGGGGAGGGAATCAGGAAGGGATCCCCCTTTAATAGAGTGCTAGGTTCCCTCCATCACTTGAGCACTTCATGCACAGGGGACATGATTAGAAGTGTTTGTTTTAGGTTGTCTGTGAGCTGATCCCACTGGACTCTTAGGGTCCACTGGGGAGTCCCCATGTGTAGTCTGGCCAATGGTACTGTCACAATGGCCACTGCCATGAGGCCCAGCAGGTGTCGGAATGTTCTGGCTAAGCCATACCAGCTGTTATGCATTAGCTGTGCTTGGTCAACCAGGCAGTTGGCCCTGTCCAGAGGCAGGAAGGCTAAGCCCTTGGCTGTGTCCAAGACTGCTCCTATATACTGCAGTCATTGGCAAGGTGTCAACACTGATTTTGGTATATCAACAGTCACCCCCAGAGCATTGAACATGTCTGGTTTAAGCCAAGATCTTCGGAAGCTGATGCCTGGAGTGGGTTTTCAACAGCCAGTCATGCAGGCAAGGGAAAACATAAAGGCCTTCCCTGCAAAGGTCTGCTGCCACTTCTACCAAGCATTTAGTAAAGACCCGGGGTGCAGAAGACAAGCCAAAGAGCAACACTCTGAATTGTTAATGTTCCCCATGAAACATAAACCTCAAGTATTTTCTGCGAGGCTTCCAAATTTTGATATGGAGGTAAGAATCCTTCATATCAATGGACAGATCCAATCCCCTGCCTGCAGCAGTGGGAGTAGGCCTTGCAAGGTAACCATTCTGAACTTTTTTTACTCTGTGAAGAGATTCAGCTCTCTGAGCTCTAGGATAGGCCACAGGTTTCCTATCCACTCTGGGACCAGGAAGTACAGAGAGTAAAAAAATGTGTACCTTTGTTCTAAGGGCACAGGTTCTATTGCCCTCTTTTGTAGCAAAGTCTGCACTTCCTCCATAAGCAAGGTAGGTGTTCTGGAGGATACTGTGTCACTATTCGCAGATGATCTGAAGGTATGTCTAGAAGTTCCAGAGCATGGCCCTGTTCTATGATTTCCAGAACTCATGCATCTGTAGTCGCCTCCTTCTCACTGGTTTAAGTGGAGGGAGAGGCAACCCACTACAACCACCCCAGAGGTAAAGGTGGATGGGGGTGTATAAGGAGTCAGGCAGAGCAGGTTAGGGAGGCTCCCCCAGCACCACCGCCTCTGGGGGCTTTTGAATGGGCACCTGTGGTGGTAATAGGGGCTGACAAGGCTCCTGCTCCCTTGCCCCTGCCCTGCTGTCTAGCTGCAGGGCACTGTCTGACACCAGCTGGATGAAAGGGACCTCTGCTCCTAACCTTAGGCTGGGTATGGGAATGGGAAAGTACAGAGTTCAGGGTTCTGCCTGAGGCCTGAAGAGTTGACAGAATATCTTGGACCTCAGAACCAAATAACTTATGTACTCTAAATGGGGCACTGAGAATAGATTGTTGCACATCATTCGCAAACCCTGTCACTCTAAGCCAAGAATATCTCCTGAGGCAGATGCCAGTGGCAGCAGCCCTAATAGAAGCACCTGAGACATCACAGGCTGTGCACAAGCAAATGCACATCCACATCAGCCCCAGCAGTAAGGGCTTTGAGAAGTTCCTGTTCTGGGGTACCCTCTGGTAAGGTTTGTGCAGCTGCCTTGGCCTTCCTCCAGAGGGTGTTCTGGTACTTCATCATGTGGGCCTGGTAGACAACAATATGAAGGCCCAGTGATGCTGAGGCAAATGTCCTTTTGCCTAAAACACCCAACCTCCTAGACTCTTTATCAAAAGGGATGGAACTCGGGTGCTTCGGTACCCTAGACCCATCATGGGCAGCATTAATGACCACTGACTCTGCCTCAGTCTGGGTGGCATAAAATGGCTTCCCAGAAGGGCCCATGTACATTTAGTCTGCCTTACTTGGTACAGCTGGAATATTATTTGGCCTGTACCAGGCAGTAAAGGTGGCATCCTGTAAAGCAGAGAGCAGAGGTGGCACCACGATTCTAGCAACTCCAGGAACTCTAAGATTTTTCTTAGTTGTGCCCTGTTCCTCCAGATCAAAGCCCATGACAGCTTTCAACTGCTGCATCATTGTGAGGATAGTGGGATACTATGGAGGTAACCTTGGTGTATTGATCACTTAGTCTTCACTAAAAGTGGACACCGTGGAGTGGTGCCCCGGTCATAGGGACTTTCAGCATAATCCTCAGCCTCCTCCTCCTGCTGCATTATTAAGTCAGGATTATATTCATACTCATCGATGAGAGGGTTAACAGGGAGAAGAGAGTGGAACGGCAACATCGGCAGTGCCCTAGGAGGTGGCTGTGGTAAAGTGTACCTTGCAGAGTCGGTGGGGGGTTAGTAATAGGCCCCATAAACAGACCCCTGGAACCGGAGGCCAGTTAGCAGGTATCTAATCATATCTGACAATGGTGGCAGAATCGCCTGAGTGTCGGTGCCTGTATGGTTAACAGGTGTGACTGGAGGAGTCGACAGGGGAGCCGAGTCCCCAACATCAATGGCGACAAACCAGCTGTACTAGGCCTGGTAGTGCCTGCGTCAAGCCCCAGCCTTGGTGTCATGTCAGCGGTTGGTGGGGGTGGGGGGTGCTCCTGGAGCAGATGACAGCGCCAAGGAGGATGTGCCTGCAGGGAAGAGAGGTGATCTGTAACATACCAGAGAGGCTCTCTCCTTGTCCTTATTTCAGTGCTTGTGTCTGTGACTCCCTGATGCCTTCTGCCAGTATTTGGACGACCTAAACTCAGTCAACAGTGCCAGCGATGCAGCTGTACTCTTCTGTTGGAGCTCCTTCTCCATCCTAACTACCTTTTGTTTGCGGAGGTGTTTTTCTAGAGCCCCTTCACGGCATTGCCTGGTCACAGAATTAAAACCCCGGCAAATTTTGCAGACTTTCACGCTGTGGTTCAGGTCTAGGCAGCAGACACAGATGTTGTGGGAGTCACCGGTGAAGATCTTGTCTCCACACTCACAACGCCGGAATAGTTTAAACGGTTCCTTCAACAATGTACAGGTCATCAAAAATCACTATAAAAGTGATTACTATTTTAACAGAAAAAATAAAAGTGGTGATTACTAGTGGCATTTCCTTCAGCAGCCCGAGTATGGTTGACAGTGGGAAAAGAACTGAGGAGGGGTTTCGTGTGATTATATACAGTATGAGCGGTAGCCCGTGACATAAGTGTCAGCGACTGAGCGCTTGCAATAATGGCAACTCAATCCCAGCGCATGTCGACAGGGCTACTGCTGAGGAACGGCGACCAGATGGGGGAGGTGGGCGCATATAGTGACAGGATGTCGCTATATGTATACACATGCGGAGGTGGAGTGAGCGTGATGTAAGGGAGTGTTGGCCTGGCGTGGGGCTGCCGAGCTGGCCCCGTAGCGTGGTGGGTGGGTGGTAGCCTAAAGCTGCAAGGGTGCTGCGTTCGGTTCCAGGCATGCCTACATTTTGTGTAGCCCAAAAATCTTTTTGTCCAGATTTTGCTCCCCTCAACATGCACCCCTGAGTTAAGAACTTTAGTGGGGGGGGTGGGGACCATTTAAAATCGAAGTCCCTGCCACAGTTTTCTTGTGCGCCGGGGGTGTACATCTCTAAAATTGATTTTCGGTGCTGTACACTCGCCCTGCCACCGATCACGATTTCACCCTAATGACATAAATCCATATGAGCCAACGTCTTATGTCGTCTTGGGTGGCCCCTGGCTGACTACTTGTAAAAGTTTCCATGTGGTCCTAGCATCTGCCGTCTTATAGTTCCATACGTGTAGCCTGATGAAAGAGATATCCTCGAAGAATATCTGAGCTGACTACTGTATTTGGAATGCTCAGATTCCTAGGGTTCTATGCTGAGGTTACAGCTTTTGAGCTGTACCACTATCCCAGAGATGAAGCAGATTGCCCACATGTATTAACTACCTTTCCTGTTGACAACTTGGGAGTGATACAGTGCACACACACACACACACACACACACACACACACACACACACACTAGCATGCATACATACATACACACACACACGGTGTGAAAATAAATGGGTTTTGCTCACAGCCATATCTGTCATTTCCGTAGAAAGGCATATGGCTTCTGGTGAGGGACAGAATGATGAATAAGAAATAAAGAAAGGATGAAAATAAATTTAGGGAGGCTACAAAAAGACTGCCGTAGGTGGTCAACCTACTGCAGTGTTAGAAAAAGAACAGGATAGTTTTCTAGAGGTACTGTTGCAACAGACTGTACAGGAGGAAGGGGAGAGGATAGAAATCTGCCCCTAACTGCTATATCAATTTCCTGGGTAGAGCACAGTACTGCCACATTGCAACCGAGAGGTTCAGATTTAAACTGACCTCAAAAGTGAAGCCAAAATTATTGTGAAATAAAGATTTCTCTTTACTGATCAAATTCAGAACTTTTACATGTATACACTTGAAATGCCATCTCGTTCATGGATTTTCTTCCACTCCCTCTCACTTCTAGTAAAACTGCGATACACTGACTCAGAAACTGATTTGTTTTAAAGAAAAACTGATTTTAAGGAAAAGTCTATGTTAGAGAAGAAAGATCCTGTATAGCCTTTTGAAAACACTGCCATGACCATCTCATCAATTCAGTTGAGATGACAATGCCGCTGATCTCAGCTGTACTTTGGAAACAGGTAGTCTCGTGGGCATTGAAAATTGATGGAATGGCACGGAACCCCATAAAGGTACTACTGTGTTCCATGGCCTTTGCACTGTGGTACAAAAGCATTCTGCTAAGGACATAAATCCATACAGAAGAAGCATTCTCTATACACTATAAAGATGTAACATATGGGTGTCATTTTTTTTCTCCCATAGGGAATCGGTGACATCAAAAACTCAATACCGGGGGGTGCTGTGAGGCACACCTACTGATAAGTCGTGCTTTTTTTTTTGAACTTTAAAACCATTTTATTGGGAAAATAAAAATTTCATCAGTCTTTGCAGTACATGCACAACGGAGAATCCCATACAACTACAAGTAGTCACAATCTATAAAAAGTTATTTCCTTTATAAAATCCTTTATGTGTCCAATCAATTCAATTATTTATTTTACAGATCCAGTATCCCAATCTGTGCCCCCAAGTCCGATGCATTGTAAGAATCTGGGGTGAGATGACGGAGTAGTCGAAGTGCTATATCTCTCTTCGTTTTGTGACAATCTGCTTCAAACTGATCTTCAGTAGTGTCCTAATGGATCAACTAAAGGCTTTCAATACAATGTGCATATTGAATAAACTTAGTCAATATAAACTATTTGACTGAATCTGTGTCTCAATTCTTAGGACTATAATAGTTCATTAAAGGTAAAACTTTTTGTATGGTGGTAACAGCCAGACCCTAAAAAAAAAAAAAAACAACCAAACAAAAAAAATCGTAAATCTCTCTAGAAATGAGAAAGTAAGACCAGGATCGCCAGCCAGGGGCAAAATCACTTAGGTAAGTGTACTCTTTAAAATTCAGTTTCGGAGCAACTCCTCCAAGACAGGAGTCCCCTCCCTTCATTCTATATGCTCAAAAAAGAGACAGCCATCTGGTGTTGAACTTATCTATAGACAGCCTCAAACACGCTGTAATGGCCTCCATCTCCTTGATTTGCTTGATGATCCCATACCAAGTGCCAATTGGGGGTGATTTGTCAGTTAATCAATTTTGGGTAAGCACCTTCACCACTGCTGCAATTAAAATATAAAAGAGGTATTTCCCTGCTGAGGTTCTAACCTCCTTTGGGGGACAGCCCAGAACCATGTTCTCAAATTCTAGTGGGGTTAAGAGAGCAAATATCTGGGAGACCTCTTGAGCTATTGTATTCCAGAAAAGGGAAATTATAAGGCAACCCAAAAAAATATGGTAATGCATTCCAATTTGTCCGCATCTCCTCTAGCACTTGTTGGAAGCGGACACTGCATAGTGTGATGAGATGGTAGGGATTCTAAAAAAAAACAAATGTTAATCTTCCATCTAAATTCTCTCCAGGAAGGGGAATTAGTTGTCTTGTGTATACATAATCAGATGTGTTACCATTCTTTCTCTCTGATGCTTAGGTTGGCCTCAAATTCCCATTTGCGTTCCACTCTCTGTACTGCCAGGACCCCTCTGTTCTCCATTAATTCTTTATAAATTTGTGATATATAAGATCTGGTATCTCCCATGATACTTCTCTGGTGAGGTAACAAATTAGAAGTCGCTGGACCTTGCGTTAGGTCTGTCAGACCAATGTTAATGGTGATGTAGTGCGCACACTGGTGAAACCTGAAGGCATTTGTGTTAGGTAATCTAAATTCCACCTGCATCTGCGAAAAAGACTTTAAACGGTTCTCCTCCACAAACTGCCGTGGATATTTAAGCCCATTAGTTACCCATCTGAAGAAGCAATGGTCTCCAGAATGAGCTGGGAACCCTGGGAGGTAGGTGAGTGGAATATGCTCCCACACTGGATGGACTATTTCCCAGTCTTGTCTGGCTTCTAGCCACTTTGAGAGTGTGTGCCGTGTAAACTTGTTTTTTTATGTTTTTTTAGGTCTTTCGACTGGACCAACCAGGGTAGGATGCGAAGTGGAAGAAATCCACATCCCTGTTTCTCAATCTCCAGCCACCCATGTTTCTTCCCCGGGCTCAGCAGTTTGATGACTGCCAAAGAGAGTTTTTTTTTTTTTTAGGTCTTTCCAGTCTTTTTAGGGAATTTGAAGGGGGAGGTTCATAAATAGGAAGAGGAATCTTGGCAGGATATTCATTTTTATTGTTTCTAATCTATTCGTGAACGTTAGGGGGAGCCGTATCCATCTATTCAAATCTGCTTTTATCTGTTGCCCCAAGACCTCATAGTTGCGTTTATAGAAAAGAGCAGGATGTGTAGGAATCTGTATTCCCAAATATCTTAATTTGTGTTCCACCCATTTGAATAGCACCTTCCTCCTCAGGTCCAAGTGGAGCTCACCCCCTATTTGTAACACTTCAGATTTTGTAGAGATAACTTTAAAGCCGGAAATGGCACCAAAGTTTTTTAAGAGTGCTAACAAATGCGGAAGAGCTGACATGAGGCTGCCCAGGTATATCAAGGTATCATCTACATAGAGGGATATCTTATGAGATGTTTTTTGAATTTCTATACCCTCAATTTTGTCGTGTTGCCTAATGGCTTGGGCCAAGGGCTCCATACTAATTGCAAAGAGCAATGGTGATAGAGGACAACCCTGCTGTGTCCCTCTTGTTATGCAGAAGGGGGTTGAGATGGTACCGTTCACTCGCACTCTCGACCGAGGTCTCTGGTAGCACATTTTAATCCAATTCAAGAAGTTTCCCTCAAATCCCATCTCATGTAGTACCTCGAAGAGGTATGTCCAGTTGAGCCTGTCAAAGGCTTTTGCCGTGTCCAAGAAGATGGCCAAGGCTGGGTTCTGAGGGAGCTCATTAGACTGCACAATGTTTAAGAGCCTTCTAATACTGTCGCTCATACGACGATGCGGAATGAAGCCAATTTGATCTGGGTGAATTAACAACTCAGTGTGCTTTTGCAACCAGATTGATAGTATTTTTGTGAAGATTTTTTGGTCCTGGTTGAGGAGAGCAATTGGCCGGAAGGATTCGCATTTAGTTGCGTCTTTCCCAGGTTTCAGTATGACTGTTATTATGGAGTGGGACCAGCTTTCGGGGAGTCTGCCCTCTTCTATGCTAGAATTAAAAACTTCCATCAGAAGGGGTGCTACTGAGGTGGCCAGCTCTTTAAAATATTCTCCACTGAACCCGTCTGGACTGGAAGTGTTCCCGGATGGTAGCTGGTGGATGACACCCAAGGTCTCCTCCACTGTAATGGGGTGGTTCAGTTCCGCCTTCGCTTCTTCTGATATTCTGGGTAATTTGAGGGGATCCAAGAAGGTTTGTGTGTTGTCCCAAGTGTTCCCTATGTCTTTATCTTCCAAATATAGGTTTTGGTAATATTTTTGAAATTGGAGGGTTATTTCTTTAGGGGAAGTCCATTTTTTCCCTTGGGGTCCTCTTTCTTGAATATATGGGACATATCTGTCTGCCTGTGCTTTTCGTAAACGAAATGCCAGTAGAATTGATGCTTCACCCCCCACTTCATGATATTTCTGATTTGCAAATCGCAACTGCCCCTCCGCCCTTTTATTTTCGAACTCCTGTAAGTCCTTCTTGACCTTATTTAGCTTGCCCTGAACTTATTTATCATTGGGATTCATTTTATGACACTTCTGCAAGTCTGTTAATTCCTGTAGCAATCTATTAACTGTGAAAGTTTTTTTGTGGGCTGCTGCGTAACTGATAATCTCCCCCCTGAGGACTGCTTTGAGCGTATCCCATTTAAGCAAGGGTGAGTGGTCAGTTGTTTGCTGGATTAAGGAAAAGTCAGTGATTCATTCTTTCAATTTGGTAATGAAGGCTTTATTGTTCAACAGGGAGACATTCAGTTTCCACTGGGTCTGTCTGTCCTGGGATGGGAGGGCGATATGAATCGAAATTGGAGAGTGGTCAGATAAGGTAATATTATGTATATAAGAATTAGCGATCGAGTGAAGGGTGGTTGCACAGGTATAAAATAAATCTATGTGGGAATACGATTGCTGCGTATGTGAGTAGAACGTGTAGTCCTTGTCTTTCGGGTGTTGGGCTCGCCAGATATTGATCAACCCCATTTCCTTAGTTAGAGCCATCAAGGCTCAGGCGGCCCCTCCATTTGTAAAAATTGCCCCTGAAGAGCAGTCTCTCTGAGGGTGAGGAGCGGTATTGAAATCACCCCATTTCGAGCAGTCCCGTTGGGAGCTTTGCTATTTTCTTAAAAACAGTGTCAAAAAAAATGTCTTGTTGGGAATTAGGTGCATACACATTGATAAAGTGGAGTAATCTACCTTGGGCATTAACCAACACCCTAACAAACCTGCCTTGCAATCCCTCTTCTGAGGACTCTATGGTTGAATTTAATCCTTTGCGCCACAAGATTGCTACCCCAGCCTTTTTAGAATTAGGGTAGAAGGCTGCCACAACCTGGTCTACCCAAGCTCTGTGTAGTTTTAAATGCTCTTGTGGGGACAGATGAGTCTCTTGAAGTAGAATTATGTCTCCCCTTAATTTTTTAAGCTCTTGCAACAACCTTGTTCGCTTAATAGGGGAATTGATTCCTTTTCACATTATAAGAATAAACTTTTAACATATCCATTTTAATCTTTCCTGGTAAGGGTAAAAAGTAGTTAGAATCTTGCTAACCTCATGACTAATCTGGTCAGGAAAAATCAACAACCTCTCCATCGACCTGGGGATCTCTAGCTGGCTGTACCATACCTTGTTTAACAATAATAACTTAAAAGAAAACTGTACCCTTAACATAGGATACTAATAACAATAACAGTAAACCTTAACAACTGACAACTGTTAAAAGACTTTAAATGATGAATTGAAAAGCTCAGAGAAACAAAAGTTTCCAAGGTGTATGTTCTGGCCCCTCCCTAGGGAGGTGTCCAGGTCCACTTGTAGTGGAAAGTGTTTGGAATAAACACCAATAGTCTCACTGGGAGACTAAGAGCAAAGATGTAGTCTTGCTCTAATCAGAGAGAAACGTCACGAGGAACGAGAGGTCCAACATAGCTCCCTACCCGTCTCACTCGGTTTAATCATTATTCTTTGGAATCCCCCTACTGGGCAATGAGTTGTATTCTGGATTGTCTGGGAAGTTCACTGTCTTTGTTGTGCTAACACGCATGAACCTTCCCACAGGCCCATTGCTGTGTCTGAGGTACTTCAAGTCTGTAACCCCCAGCCTCGAGGGCAGGAAATCCCTAACTTCAAACTTTAAAACTTTGGCCCCGGAAGAAGTGGGATTGTTTTAGTTTATTTTATTATTACTATTACAGGGAGCCCTTAAGTGTTAGCCTCGTTTTGAATACGAGTTAGCGTGAGAACTGGAGGGAAACCCCAACCCCACTCAACAGGAGACTATCTATTGTTGGGGGCGATATTCGTAAACTCCACTCCATCTCCCGAGGAAACAGTTCCCCAACCCCCAAATGAGGAAAAGGGTGGATCAAGGGAGAGTCTGTATTTTCCTTTCCTAGGCAGCGCTCCACCTGGTGGTAAAGCTGAGCATAAGCTCATCAGGATCTCCCAGGGGATACAAGTGACCAACCTACGGCTCTTCCCCAGACCCTCCATGCAGAGAAAACGTCTCCACCGTTTAGGCCCACCCGCTCCCCGCTAAAGATCAACCACATTTTTTTTTTTTTTTTTGGAATTGGCAAAGCACCCTAGCAAGATATTGCAGGAGGATAAGCAAAAAGCACCCCTACCTCGTGGGTCAGTCCCCTTCTCACCCTTCCCCCACAACAAAAGAAAACCCTTCAAAGTCCAACTTAATGCTTTAATCACAAATTTAACTTGCATTTGTTATGAGTCCCCAGATGAAAGTCCAGCAGCCCGCTGAGTCGACTCGGTCCTCTGACCTTCCCACAAGCGCTGCTCATCTAGCTCTGTCTCTTTAGCGCTTACGGTCAGCAAGGTGTGACAGATTTCGAAACGGATGTTCCAGAGGAGCTATTACATTTGCCATCTACGCGCCGTAGGATCTGTGTGGCATTCTTCATCAGAGAAGTAGGTAGTAATCCCCTGTGCGAGCATTTTATGCCTCTAGACTGAACTTGCCAAACATTTTTCCGGAGGTTTTGTTCAAGGAGGTCTAGGTCTAAGTCTGGCACTGAGATCCCCCATTCTTTCAAGAGTGGAGCTGTTTCGAGGAGATTCTCGAATATTTTAGGGCCTGATTCTAGATGTAGTCGCAGCTTAGAGGGGAAAAGCAGTTATGCTTTGATATATATATATTTTTTTTTTCCTTTATTTCTTTCACAACTGTGCACACCTTCATTCATTCTGCTTGCAAAGCCTTGGAAAAGTCCTGCTTGAAGAAAACGGGCGAGTTTTGGTATTTTAAATCCCAGAGTCGCCAGGCTTCCCTCAGCACCCACTCTTTTGTTTGGAACAGCACCATATGGACTTCCCACGATCAAGGTCTGGCTGTGGGGTTGGTTGGCTTTGGAACCAGAGACCGGTGGGCTTGATCCATCGTTAAGTCCATGTCGGAGGGTACAGAGAGTGTTGAGCGTAGTAGTGGCTGCATAAAATAAATTGAGGTGGCGAACCCCTCCTCCGGTACACCATGCACTCTAACATTGTTACAGCGGAATCTGTTTTCAATATCTTCCAGCCTGCTGTGCATCTCTCGGTCCCACTGCAGGAGGTACAGGAGGATCCCCCAGAGTCCTGGGCCTCAGAGTTCCGAAAGCTTAGTGGAGATCTCTGCTACCTTGGAGTCAATTATTCGGACATCCTGCCTCAGGTCCGCTATGGATGACTATTTTTTGTACCGAGGTTAATATTTTTTGCAGTGTACGTCCTGACTTTCTAGAGAGACCAAGATCTACGTCATCGATGTCGAGGGAAGCGTCGGAAAATGCTGGGTCCCTGCGTAAACGAGTTGCGAAGGCCTCCTTTTCTTCGTCCAGGGTAAGCTGTTTGAATTTCGTTTATGAGGCAGGGATTTATTTAACTCCAAAAATTGATTAGCGTTTTGCTCATAAAAGTGCTAAAACATTGTGAAAATGCATAGCACTTGCCTCACTGTGTTTAACAAATATAACACTTCTAGAAAACCTATATAAATACTTTCCGTACAGTTAGCATTGTCCCAAGGAAAAAACTGCTAATCAATTATTTAAAACCCTGAGAGGCATTATTTCTAGCACTTTACGGTTTGTTGTTTTTAGCTGTCATCTCTGCAGGTTCATGGTGATTTTTAAGGCTTTGAATTTTGTTTCTGTTAGTGGGATTCCATCCGATAAATCAGACAGGGTTAGGAGTTCGTTAGCTTAGGGTCCCATTAACTCCG
Organism: Neoceratodus forsteri; assembly: GCA_016271365.2. Classification (NCBI taxonomy): domain Eukaryota; kingdom Metazoa; phylum Chordata; order Ceratodontiformes; family Ceratodontidae; genus Neoceratodus; species Neoceratodus forsteri. Next base: position 1,050,074,825 of record CM057449.1, read on the forward strand.
TGACGTCACCAGAAGTCTGATAAGTCATGTTTAAGACCAGCTCTTCACCCAACGGCAATATAATATAACAATCTAGCTTTATTTTGCAGAGAAATCTATTTTCCTTGGCAGAGTTGTATTCTCCTGGTTCTCCTGTTTAGTTTTGTACCTTTTTTGGACCATGGGACGCACAAACAAAGGTCCCTCGGGTGGCTCAAGAATCGGCCTGTGGAGGCGGAGAAACAGCAGAAGGCAGCAGCTGAACCTATCTTGGGGAACAAACCTCCATGGAAGGTCCTACAGAGGTCGGATGCAGGCCATCGGTGAACAAGACACCAACATCGAAGCTGCAATCAAAACAGCATCTACTGCAGAATCCTTGGCTACAAAAGTGCTGGCCACAACTTCTAAACTGACATAAGAAAATACACAAATGCGCTATCGCTTGGAAGCACTGGAAAATTCCCAAAGGGCCTCCAATGTGCGCATTGTGGGTTTGCAAAAAATTGTGACGATGAAGGCTTACTTTCTTTCCTTCAGGGCTGATTACCAGGTGCTCTAAAACTGGTTCCAGGGCTTGAGGAGGAGAACTTCATTTGGGTATATCGGATTGCTCCAAGATCAGTGACCGTTAGCACTGAATTGCCTTGTACTGCCCTGCTGGTCACATTGCGCCCTGGTATCCAGTACAGAATTTTACAAGCAGCAAGGGATTCAAGATCAGCTACACTTTCAGGAAGCTACTATCCACCTCTTCCCTGATCTACTGTATGCCACTAGGTCCCAACGCAAGATGTTCAATGGAGTCTGAGCAAAGATCTGGAGTCTACGAGTCTCCCACTCCCTGCTGATGCTGGCCAGAGTACAGGTGCTTTATGGAGGGCACACTCTCCAATACACGGATCCAGAGGAGGCAGGCAAGAAAGCGGAGGCCATCGCGAAGGAATTTGATCACAATAAACAAAGGGAACTATTGGAATCGGAGGATGAATCCACTTGAACTGAGTGACTTTGCCTTTCATCTTACTAGTATTGTTTCTTTATTACGCTAATAAAAGTGAAGTTGGCTTAGTAACTAAAGATATAATACAGGGCTGAAAGGTTGATTTAAGTTAGAGGGATACTGGGTCAAGAAATATTAAACACTTTTCAGTACCAGCTTCTTAACGGTTTATATGCCTTATTAGAGCAAATACAAATGTTACATTGTTCTAAAGTAGAAGCCATTAGTTCTAGGCTATTTTACTTTTATTCAGATCACCATGTGGAGGGAAGCACATTTTATAGGACGCAGCTCTCTACATGTTATATGGAAGAAGTTTCTTCTTTATTTTATGTTGCTAAGAGGGAGTGTGCTGAATCTGAAACACTTACCATATGTAAGGGCAGCATGTTCAGACTGGGGATCACAACAACACAGGCTGTTGTGTTAAATTCCTGACAGTGTTACATATTGAAAATGATCACCCAAAAGTCTTGTGGGGAACAGCCCATCATGGACATTATTTTTTCATATGGACTTCGATTTATAGAAATACCCCCGCATCCAAAAGCAAGATTGTTTAGACTGAACTATACTGATACATTGGATGTATTTTTGGGACATATTCTGATCTCCGACATAAGTATATTGTATGCTGTCATTTTATTATGTAAAACAAAATATAATAAAAAAAAACTCAACACCTGCACTCTGACATCAGAAAGTTATACTACCACCATTCTGGCATCAGTCCAATGGCATTATAAGATGGAATGTTTGGGAAGTTTCATACATTACAAAAAAAAAAAAAAACAGTTGGGAAACAAGCAGTAACTAGGCCTGTTATTCCACCTCAGGATTCTGGTGACATCATCAACCATTCGAGCTTTGCTCTCTCAGTTTATGATTTTACTAAAATTCCTCCACGCAATTACAGACTTACTGCTGATGAGTTTCTATTATTCTGTTTATTTTGGACAACATGAGCAAAACAAAGAGACGTTAGTCACTAAGCATGCTAAGAAATGTATTCTCACATGTGAGATGCCATTTATTTTTTTGATTTTCAGTGGCTTATGTATCGATTAGTTGATCTTACGCGGGGTCACTGAACATAGAGGCACAGTTTACATTTAGTACCTTTTTCCATTTGTAGCTTTTTAACATTTATATCACAAGCTACCTAAACACCTTCTGCATAAATCAAAATGACATGGGCTCACTTAAAGGGACACTGTCTGTAAACTTACACTACAAAGTGTAATTTTATGAATTTTTGTTCAGTTTATATGTGTGGTTAACCATTTTTTAGTTTATATATATAAACGTTCTTTTAAAAAAACATAATGAATGTGTAATTTCATTATTTTGTGTTTTGTTACAGCCTTGCCAAGTGGTCCAATCAGGGAGCGGACTGATGTTCAGTTATAACGGACTCATGTAAATCAATGTTAGCACTTTTTTTAGTAGTGAATGAGCACACTATTGTGCTCCTAACTAGTAAGCTCACCCACACTGCTATAAGTGTACATGCTGGCATCAGCACAAGGTAACAGGCTGGAGCTCACAGTGGGACACTTACTAGCTGTCACTTGGGCTCATGTTTACAGCAATCACACTTTTTCCGTTTTCTGTCACTTAGCAATCTACAGGTGATATTAAATCCGTAACACAGCTGTCTTTTTTTGTAACCATCAGAAATGAGTTGCAGGAGTGCATGTAAAACTATCAGTGATTACTACTGTAAGGGAAAAAACTGGACTAAAATTACACACAGTACTTTCAGAATGGTTCACAAAAGAAAGCTTTTTACCAGTTAAGCGGTGGAGGGGCAACTGCTGCTCTGCATTCCTGGTTTGAGGTTGCAGGGGAGGAAGTATAAACATGTTTCCATATGTCAGCTCTTAAAACACAAGTTGGGGGGGGGGTGGAAAGAAAAAACAGAATTCCTTAAATCAGCTCCTGCAGCACGAAAGTCGGAGTAGGTAAAGTTAATGGACTCTTGTTATGGGGGAGGTCTATGTCCTGCCAAGTGAGAATCCCAGTTGCATTACTAAGCCATTATTTCCAAGAGAATGTCACACTAAACTTCAAAGAGTATATACTAATATCATAATTGATGTTTGCAGTCATCACTGCTTGTAACTCCTTACACCCTGGAGAAATTTTCAGTGCTGTATGCCAGCAGTGCTTGTGTGGTAAACCACCCACCAAGTCTCCTGCTGTCCTTTTTATTTTCCAACCACTTCCAAGGAAGTTCTTTGCAAAACATAAAAGTTAAATGTACTAATGCCAAACAGCAAAAGGTTAAACATACATTTGAAGTTTTAGTGTTTGATTACATATTACACCAAGCAAAACAATAGATTACTGAGCCGGACTGTTTGCTGGGTTATACAGTTGTCTCATGCACTGTGCTGATTTTTTTTTCTAATTGTTTAATCAGAAGAGATCCACTAAGCTGAAAGCTTGTTTACAGGTGCAACCTGGGAGCACAGGGAAGTTAAGTGACTTGCTCAGGGTCATACATTATGCAACTGGGGGCTGTGGGATTCAAACCCAGGTCTCCAGATTTGCAGCTCAGAGCCTTAAACCACTGCGCTATACTGCCTCATGGCAATTAATTTAGAGACCCTTTAAAACAGACATACACACACTTGTCAGGAACTGCTGGTTTGAATATGAAATGACAGTTGTCAACAATTTATATATTAAAAAACACACACACATTCACATCCGTACTGATCAGGGCTTGAATTTAGCGGTATTCTGGTGCATCTGAAAATCATGCCAGAATACCAAAATCCAAGCCTTAGTATTCTGCCTGATATACCATTACACACACACACACACACACACACACACACACACACCCGAGATGCTGACATGCAGTACCTGCTCCTGAAAAGTAGGTGGCACTGTTCATACATAAAATGAGCAAAATTATTACTAGAAAACAGTGCTTCTTGCTCTGTGAATACAGCTATGTAAGATGCCTAATGTGCACTTGAGGTGGCAGGATTTTCCTCTGTTTTTAGTTGAAGAAAGTTGCATGAGAAAGGACGGTTCGGAGAAAACTGATCAACCTGGACAGACTTTAAAGAAAAAGAGGTACTGCATAATAATGCAATTATATTTTTTTTTATAGGAGATTGCCTTCAGAGGCGTATAGTGTAGTTTTCACTAGGATTAGTTTTTTTTTTTGTACCAGCAGTTGCTATTCAGTTCAGAGGAGGCCCCCCACAAATGAACGTTCAGTCAGTAGGAGGACAAAATCCTTGCAGCTACAACTGCAGTACAGTTAGGGTTTTTGTTTTCCATTTGTTTAGCACATATACGTAGTGAACTGCACAGTATTCTGTCATCATTTATGGTGTAGTGGACGTCCCTTTGGCAGCAGTAAGGTGTATGATTGATCCGCTCTGACTACATCTTCCCTGACTGATGCGAGTGTCTTGTGGCTTCAATGGAGAGTGCTTTGGCCTAAATATTGTAAATATTTTATTATAAAGTTAAACGTGGCTGTCGAAGGGTTTAAAAAAAGTCAGTCTGTTTCGGTTTGCAATAATGCAATGAGAGGTGCATCAGGGGAGCTAAGCAAGGAACGGGTGACCAGATAGAATGTTTCATATTTGAACAGATACGATATTTCATATTCTCCAGTGTTGGGAGAAGCTCAGAATAGGCTGGAGGAACTGGCACAATGTTACCCTCATGGCGCATGCAGCTCCTGACTGCAATCTGCACCATTTGTTGTTGGCCACAGAGGCTTGCTCGCTGGATGTCAGGGAGCAATTCAAGGGTGGAGGAACTGGCTCATGTGTGTAACCCTCGCGACACTTGTACCACCTGGTTGCAGTGTGCTCCACTCGTTGTTGCCCTCAGAGGCTGACTCAGGAAGTCGGGGAGCATTTCAAGGATGGAGGAACTTGCTCAGATCTTTTTACATCCAGTATTGTTTGTTATACACCATTACACAGAATCCTAATTAACACAATTAGCAAATATAGCTGCCAAATTTTATTTCAGTAATAGTCCATATCCTCACCACGCTTCATACGCAGGTGCCTTAGGTATAATCCCATGCTGATACACTGTGCTAAGAAAGTTTGAATCGTTAGCATGTGGTGAAGTTGGAATTTGCACACCCATGTCTGTTGAACTATTTTTCTAGTGTGTTTTACTAGGTATTGTGTCCTACTTAATCTAAAATAGTACTTCCCCAACCCCCACCGTCAATGCATACCCTCAGCTGAGAACACAGACATTGTTGTTGCCGTATTGGTCCTTGTAACACAAGATCCACAAAAATAGATGATTTTGATACCTTTTATTGGACCTTTAGTAAACTGCATGACTTTTCTCAGGGAAGGAACTATCTAGTCTGTGACATTTGACCTTGAAATGTCTTTCCTTTAATGGAACTCTTTTTATATATGTTTTCATGTTAATTTTTAAATGCAGGCTTACGCAAATGGGATTTTTAAGGCCAATGGGATTTTTAACAACTCCTGGGGATTTTTAACAACTTATCTGCTTTTTTATGTAAGATCTGGGCTTTAAGAAAGTGTATTCTTCTAAACCAACTGTCACTGATTTTCTGATGAAGGACTCTGTGTAGTCTGAATAAAAGGTATCAAATCATCTATTTCTGTGGCTCTCAGCTGAGAAGTCTGAGAAATCACAGCTGTTTGATCCTTTCTTTGTTACACTTTGTCCTTAGACTTCACCTCACTATATAACAAAGTTCTGTCAACACTGGCCTCTCTTCCACTAGTCACTTGGTAAGTTCGGTCTATGAGATGACAGATACCCATGTTGGCAACCACAATCACAGTTTAGCATGCAGAGTACCATGACATACATGCTGATGTCCAGGTCAGAGTGTAGAACCAAACACAGGAATAAATCAAGTGTGTTGTGTCTAAATGACATCCATAGCTGTCCTTCGCTATACAGCTGTATGCTTGGGGTGTTAAAGGAGGATGCTTGTCAGACCAAAAAAAAGAGTACAGTGTGAGAGGAAAGGGGACAGGAAAAAAATGTTGTATAATAAAAATATAATGTATGGGAGAGGGTGACTAAAGATGGAGTTTGATGAATTCCTGTCCTTGTCATGGTATCGTTGTGACATCCTGAGGTTGCTATACCTTCTTGGCTATGTCACATTAATATGATAACCTCGGCACATTTGGGCATGCTCGTCTCCCATAGTTTGTGGCAGTTTATACATGTTGCTCAGCACCTAAATACACTGAATTTTATTTCAAACAGTTCTTACTGAAACATAATTTAGCCCCTCGATAATCCGTTGGGATAAACTTTATCAGCTTCACTCATACCTATTTTGCACTGCTTGTGGCAGTTTCTTTTGTATACTAATGCCATCGCCAACTGCTTTGCTCTTGAGGTTTTTACAGTGATGCCCCGGCAATCTCTCAAAGTGAATACAGTGTGGTTATTAGCTGATGCCCCTCCATTATCCTCTATATTACCCACTTTTAAAGTTATCTGATACATATTAGAAAACTGAATACTTAATACATTTAGCCTGTTTGTATTTTAGGTATTTCATACACTCTTTTGGAAATGTGTACGTGAAATGTAGTCATGATTAAAAGGAAAATTAATCAAGTTCTCTTATTCACAGTAGAGACTTCAAACAAATAGACAGCTGTCTATAGCTGCCTATTCCCCCTAACATTTTGGATTTTACATACCTTGTATAACATCTTATATTGTTTGTGGTGTTTTTTTCCCTTACAGTTTATAATGGCATTTGAAAATGACTATTTCATAAAATTATCAGGTATGGGGGCCAAGTGAGAAAGGAAATCAATACATAATAAAGAGAACTAGCTTGTAAGTTAAAGAGTGCTCTCTAAGTGGTGAGAGAACGAAGCCATCATCCCTCAGTGGTAGGCATCACCATTCAGTGACTAACAGATAAAGACCCCCCTCCCCGCACCCCACCTACACACAAACACAGACAAAGACAAAGAGGCAATGCAATCACAGCTGTCTGAAGAAATAACTACAGAGCAGACAAGGTACCCTCCCTATAAAGCTACTCGCACATAAATCTTAGCATTACTTTGATACTGTACTACTGTACCAAACACCTATATAACAATGATGCCGATATTAAACAGTTTATGCTGTTCAGTTCAAAACCACCACCTTGGATAAAAAAAATATAACAGCTCACATCTGTGTAGTCATCACTGATGGGGTTCATGTTTTACCCAGATGCCACAAGAGCAATTTACTTTTTAAACAGTGTTCTCCTGTTTTTATGGCGGGATGGTACATGCAAAGATTTTTTGATACGCTACTTTCCAAACCAGCAGTCATTTATCTTTCCAATTCATTTTGTCCCCCACTGATTGTGACAGCTCAGAGTGCCACTGAAATAAATACCAGCTCTACTCTGCAGGACCAACTAGTTGGCCATAAAGATGTAAAGGTACCAAGGCGGAGGCAATCTGCTATTTTACTGTGATCATCAGGCATCTAGTCTGCTCACATCTCTTTTTCCCTGTGAGAGATATTGCAACACCAAAACAAAAAAACAAAACACACAGCTGATCCTCAGGAAGGCGGAGGTTGCAACAGGTTTGATGTCTTTTCTACATTCCAGTCTGACGTGAGTGAATGAGTTGCTGAAATAATGAGCATCGGTCAATGCTGAATGTTTGCTTGCTGGCATTGGTAGTGTAAGAGTTAGAAAGATGCATAATAGGAATGGCAGTGAAGTACTGTACTGAAGCCAACCCCACCAACACCCTGCAGAGACTGACAGGCACTGGGATGTGCCTTTGGGTCGTCAGGCATAACGGCCATGCCATTCCACCACATCCTACCCTGCAGACACACACAAGTGTCACGGTCTGCCTTTGGGCCTTATGCTCATCCCATTCCATAAGAAAATACGGTGACATGGGTGCAGTATAGGAGAATGGGGTGAACTTTGGGGCTGAAGAGTCCAAGGCACACCTCGATGCCCGTCACTGGCTGCAGGGTCAGGGTGGAATGGCATGAGCATTAGAGGTGACAATCCCAAGTCACACCCCTGACGCCTGTCAGTCTCTACAGGGTGGGGCGTTATGGTCAGAAACTCTAATGCCCCAGGTGTTCGTTGGTATTTTCACTCCAAATTTTCAACATGATTTTTATGTGACCCCCACCTCATGAACAATGGCAATATCAGTTTGTTAGCCGAAAGCTGATTTTGCACAGCAACTTCACCATTTGGCACCACAGGTACAAAAACACATTTCGAACAGGATGTGAAAAATGGCAGCTGTACTGTTCATGGGAGGTGTAAAAAATGGCAATGTTGAAAATCTGGAGTGAAAATATAAAAAAACTGGTGAAGTCACAAGCATGCGAAGAAACTGCGCAACGCACACCTGTAATGCAATTAGTTTGGGGATTTTTTACAGCAGATTGTCAACACAGGCATTTTGGGATCTCCACTCATGAACAGTGTCACTGTGATTTTCTTAATCTATCCCAAACACTGATTTCCCACAGCAACCATGCATTTCTGCGCCGGAAGTGCGAAAACATTTTGGCCAGGGTGTAAAAACTGACAGCTGTACTGTTCATAAGGAGGTGTGAAAAATGCCAATGTTGAAAATCTGGACTGAAAATAGTGCAAATTTGTGAACTTACGAGGGTGCTTGGAAACTGTGCAATGCACACTCGTAACACAGTCATTTTATGGACTTTTGTCACCAAATTTTCAACATAGCCATTTTAAGACCTCTGCTCATGAACAGTGTCACTGCAATTTTCTTCATCTGTCCCTAACATCGATTTCGCACACCGACTGCACTATTGTGTGCTACATACGTGAAAACACATTTTGGGCAAGATGTGAAAAATGACAGCTGTACTGTTCATGAGGAGGTGTGGTAAAATAGCAATATTAAAAATCTGGAGTGAAAATATAAAAAAATTTGCGAGATTACGAGGTGTGTGGCGTGAAACTGCGTAACGCACACTCGTAAAACAGTCATTTTAGGAATTTTCACCAAATTTTCAACATAGGGGTTTGGGGGCCTATCTCATGAACTGTGACACTGTCTTTTCATTACTCGGTCCCAAAAGGTGGTTCCGTGCAGTGACTGCAAAATCACCTTTCGTGACGGAACAACAAAATGACAGTGACTGAGTTCATGAGGTGGGGCCCCAAGAACCCCCATGTTGAAAATTTGGTGAAAAAATTCCAAATGCTGAGATATGCACCAAAGTTGAAAAGAAAAAAAAAAAAAAAAAAAAACATTTATGCCATTATACAGCTTACCGGCATTTCTTCAGTTTGCAGTCGGCTTTGAAGAGTGCAGATGTGTTCAGGTCCACTGAAGATCCTCACGCTGGGCTCTGGAGGCAAGTATGGGATCGAGGTGGGGTGGGGAAGATGGGTGCCAGAGGGTGGGCATGGGTTGGGGAGAGGGCAAGACAAGCGACGAGGACTTTCACAGTTTTTCTTTTCTTATTTAGGAAGACAGCATGGGACTTTTTTGCCACACTAGGGTGGCTCCCAGCGTAGTAGTTGGAAGAGATTATTTGGGAGAGCAGTAGAGCCAAGGGGATTGGGCACCCGTCGGCCATACCGACTTTGCCATGCTGGGTGGGCTCCCAGCGTGGCACCTAGAAATCTGTCGAGGGGGACAGTAGAGTCAATGGGGATTAGGCACCCCAGTCATACAGTGTGCGGGGGTGGAAGGAGCACATGAGCATGCTGGGATAGGCTCCCAGCGTGCTACATAGTGTTCGGGGGGGACGATGAACTGTCTATGACAGTTCAGATGCAGTTCTGACATACGTGTAGGCAATCTGCATACTGCCGACGTTACCACCGCTGATTGTGGCGGTGTTTTCCTCAGAACTGTACGCCACTGCATCTGAACAGCTGTCATAGACAGCTTGGACATTCATTGGCGCAGTGCAGCTGCACCTGCAAAAGAGAGCAGGGCATTGGAAGTGGGAGAGGCACACCTACGAAAACTCGTATGGTGGCACTATGTTTCTTGCACATGCATGCAAGCAAACATAAAAAGGAAAAGTACAGTTTACGTAAGAACTTACTGTAACAGCAGAGCTTTGAGAAGAATTCTTGCAGCAGGCCATCACCAGTTGGACTAAGCCGCCAGGTGCCAGTACCACATGGAAACCTTTCTAGCTAGCAATGTACCTACCATGAGGACCACCCACCGCCGATGTCACTCCGCTGATGTCGGCCTATCCTATAAAGGTGGGCATTCCCCTACACCCTCTTTTCTATGACAGAAAGCTCAGCTCGCAACTCACAGCCGGTTTGAAGGGAGGCAACATGAGCTTCACTATAATAAAACTGAGGTCCTAAGCAGGGACTGTGACTCTTGGACAGCTGGTTCAGATTACTCTATGCTTTTTGTAAAATAAAAATGTGTTATTGAGTGTCTCTGTCTTGAGACATGTTGTGTTCCTGGGATGATCCCCCCCCCCTTTCAGGTTTCAGCTACAAGATGTTAACCTAAAAGGCAGGAGATAAATAAAGGCTAGAAAAGACAAATTACGGATCTCCTGTTTATCTGGCTTAATTGTAGCTGCCAGCTGCTAGGATAGAAATCATAAACTTTTGTGACGTTTAGAGGAAGAAACCAGGTTATGTCACTTAGATGCCAAGTCATAAATGTTCTTTGATGTCTGTGAAGGGCAAAATGACACACTAGAACTAAGGGTCATGGGGAAACGAGTTTTGCTGATGTCACCTAATTAATTTACCTTCTGAATGATAAGACATCCTGGTTGCATGACTTTTAATAAACAGATGAGGAGCTGGGTGACATCATGGAGAAGGCAGGTTCAAGACAGTTTTTTAATTATGCTGTGACTGACCTTTAGACTTTCTTCTTTGAACTCTCTGAGCTACAACATCTATCAACACTATAAGAAGATAAGAATACATTAGATAGAAAAGTCTAAGTGTATGGTCGGTAGGAGTTTGCACATTAAACTTTGTTCTTTTAAGAGATTGTATGTTTTGTGATATATTCTGTATTTACATTTTTATCTATTTTAAAGTAAACCTCTATTTTAAAGAGACTGATTGGTGTGCCTTCGAAATTCTTTCTTTGGCAAGAGAAGCAAATATGGTTAAAGTTGACAAGGTGCATAAGCTTTATTGTAATATCAAACTGGGAAAAGGTAAGAGTTTATCTAAGGTCTTTCATAGAGTTTTTAAGGGTTCATTTTGTACACCTGGTTAGGTGCCCGTAGGCGAAAGATATCTGGCATTTCCCCAAAGAGCAGAATTATCTGAGCCTGCACATTGGGTATGCTAGCAAGAGGTTCACAGTTTTAATCCCTCCAGAACTTGAGACCAAAGGTTAATTCGAACCCACAAAACAGACAGGAGGGTTACCCTGTTTCTGTTACCTGTTCACAAGACTGCGCTCGGAGGTTGGTACTGTGGGAGCAGAGGGCCTGACCTGCTAAGTAGGTTTGCGACAGGGACCAGGTCCTGAATGGGAGGCTTGAGATGCAGAATGCCTCTCAGGAAGGTGCAAGACACATCAAGCTGGGCTACAGCTCTTCCCTCAGTAAGTACATGGTACGCAGAGATGGCATAAAGATGTACCATGATGGAAGTATACCACAATCCGGAATCAGAGAGGGACAGGATATACTCGAACACCTGATCCACAGGACAGGTGAAAAGATCCAACTGGTGGGAAATGTCCCAAAGGGAAAAGCGCTTTCATTCCACAGCATAGGTAGCCCTGGTGGAGGGCTTGCAGGCAGCCATCAGAACATCTGCAACCCTTGGGGAGACTCCAAACCAGGCAATGGCTACTTCCTTAGGAGCCACGCATGGAGATGCAGAGATCTGGATGGACCATGGTTTCCCATTCCTGGGAGAGCAAGATGGTGCACAGGCGCAAGGGCACCAGAGGTTCCACCACCAGCTGTTGCAGCAAGGGGAACCAGATCAGACGAGGCCAGAAGGGAGCTATGAGGATCATTTCAGCCCCCTCCATCTGAAACTTCATCAGTACCTGTTGAAGGAGCGGAAAGGGAGGGAAGGGGTGGAGAAACCTCCCCTTCCAGGTGAGGGACAATGCGTCTCACCAGAAAACTCCAGACCCAGGATCGAGCAAGCAAAAAAGCAGCAGTTTTGCATTGAGTGGGGATGCAAAAAGGTCCAGCTCTGGATGCCCCCCATCAATCAAAGAGGTCTTTCACTACTGAGGTCAGAGGTTCCCACTCATAAGCCCTGGAGCGGGAGTGGCAGAGACTGTCCACCAGGACGATCTGGACACCTGGAACATGGACAGAGTGCTCCAGACTGTGTTCGATGGCCCAATACCAAACCCTCATCACCTCCCTGCACAGGGGGTAGGAATGCATCCTTCCCCCCCCCGCTCATTTATGTAACAAACATGCACATGTTATCTGAACTAACAGCGGACTAGGGAGGAGATGAGTCTGGAAGGACTGAAGGGCATATCGGACAGCCCACATCTCTAGAACACCGATGTGGAGGCCCTGTTCCACATCTGTCCAAATGCCCTAAGTTTGATGATCTCGCAAGGGGGCTCTTCAGCCAAGACTCGAGGCATCCATCATCAGAATCTGACAGGAGGCCGGGATCGCAAAGGGGACTCCCCAAAACAGGTTGGTCCACTCCAGCCACCAGGACAGGACCGGTTGGAGGCCATGAACAGCTGGTCGAGGTCATCCATGTGCTGGTCCCATTGGACCTGCAATGTCCATTGAGGAATCCTATATAGCCAGGCGAAAGGCACCGTGGCAATGGCTGCCACCATGCGACTCAGAAGATGCAGGAATACCCCGGCTGGGACCTGATGGCTAGAGGAGACCAGACACACCTGGTCCAGTAAATGCTCTGCCCTGTCCTTGGGCAAGAAAGTCATGCCCTGGGACGTGTCCAGAATTATCCCTATGTAATGGAGTCATCAGCAGGGAGTCAGGCAGGACTTTGGCCTGTTGAGTGTGATGCCCAGGGTCTGGAAGAGGCTGAAGGTATGGCTCAAGGGTCTGGAGAAGGTGTTCCTGAGACAGGGCTGCTAAAAGCCAATCGTCCAGGTAGAGAAACACATAAAAGCCCTGCCTCCTGACAGAAGCCACCACTACTGCAAGGCGATTGGTGAAAACCCTGGGGGTTGAGGACAGGCCAAATGGAAGAGCCCAGAACTGAAAATGTGCACCCCAGAAATGAAAGCAGAAGAAGCATCTGTGGGAAGGGAACATTTTGATATGCAGGTAGGCATCTTGCATGTCCAGAGAACAGAGCCAGCCCCCTTGGTGCAGGAAACCCTGAAGGGTGACCACCCAAAAGCATTTGTATTCTATGAATAGATTCAGGTCACTCAGGTCCAGGATGGGCCTGAGGTCCCCGGTCTTTCTGGGGACCAGGAAGAAGTAGGAGTAGAACCCCTGTCCCACTGAGCCTGAGGGACGAGCTCCGTGGTACTTTTTTTGTAACAGGGTTTACATTTCCTCCCAGACAAGATGCAGATGAGCTGGGGGGATAGCAAGAGTTGCCCAGAGGATTTTCGGGAGGCCACTCAAGCAGTTCCAGAGTGTGGCCATGCTCAATGAGCTGCAGAACCTAACTGTCCAAGGTGATCCTTCGCCACCCATTGAAGTGGAGGTAGAAGCGACCCCTGACCAACTCCCCCAGAGTTTCTACTTGGGGGGTTCTAGCAAGGAGTCTGGAAGTAGGAGCAGGTGCTGGTAGAGCTAGGGCCGGTGCCTGGGGAGCCCTAGCAGTGGCTCGGTAGGAGCAGAAACCTGCTTACGTATTCCCTGGCCTTTGGCAGGAGGGTGGAACTGTCTGTGAGAGGAGCTGCAGAAGGGTGGCCGCTGGCTAGACTTACACTGCGCATGGTATAAGAAGTGGATGGACCTAACGGAGGAGATCAAGTCCTGAACATCACCTCCAAAAAGGACAGAACCCTGAAAGGGATCATCCAAAATGCTGGACTACACATCAAAAGCAAATCCAGAGACCCAAAGCCAAGAGTGGCGTGAAGGCAGATGCCCGTGGCTGCCCATCTGCCCGAGGCATCAGCCACACCATAAGCAGCACACAGGACGTGATTCCTGATGTCTGAGCCCATCTTGAGAGTCTGGGCCAGCTGCTTCTTAGCAGGATCATCAGGCAGAGCCTGAACTAAGTCCCTGGCCTGGTCCCACAGGACATTCTGGTTCTGAATCATGTGGGCCAAATAGTTAATGGCCCTAATGGCCAGGGTAGAAGAGGCATAGACTCACTTGCTTAGGTGATCCAGCTGTCTGGACTCCTTTCCGGGGGAGGAGGAGCACTAAGGTGCTTAGGTTTCTTGCTGCGGTCAGGGGCCGCATTTATAACCACTGAGTCAGCCTTAGGCTGCCCCCCCAAAAAAGGGTTTACCTGCAAGGGCATGGTAAAGGCAGTCAGCCTTATTGGGCACCAACGGAGCAGTGGAAGGGTGATTCCAGACCACCCTAGTGACATCCTCATATGAGTCAATCAAGGGGGGGGCATCAACGGGACAGCATCAGGCTGGTGCAGGTAAACAGCCAACAGACAACGTTCTGGGTCCTGCTCCTCCATCTCCCAACCCATGGTTGTCTGTATGTGCCTCATGATGTCCAGAAAAGAAGGGTCATCAGAAGGGGATTTGGGGATCACCTTTAGAGGCTTCTAATCTTCAGAGGACACCTCCTCAAGGGAGGAAGACTGAATAATCAGGGTCCTCCTCTTCCGGCTCACTTTCAGGAGGCAGGCGTCAGTCCAGATGACCGCCCAAGCTGGCGTTGGACCTGGTACCTAACATATGAGGATCACTGGGACCAGGGCAGACAGGATCCAGAGGACACTGAGACCCAAGGGGAAGTGGGGCATCGGGGCAATGCTGGTGGTGGGCAGCGGGGATGGGATTCTGCTTCTGTATGAGTACCTACCAAAAGGTGAACAGGGCAATATAATCCACTGGTGAAGTATAATTATATACTGAAGGATATAGAAAGGCCAGTGTCCGGCCCGGCACTGTGCACCCTGGCATAGGTTATGCAGGCACCGAAGAGGGAGCTAGTGCTGGGTTAGGCTAAGGCAGCACCTGCAGCAGCTCAGCTGGTGTGGGTCATGGGAGCCTGGGAGGAGTGTCCATGGGTGCCAGGAGAAGAGAGACCAATGCCGGGGGGAGACAGAGACTGCCCAGATGAAGGCTTAGGTGAGACCGGATATGGAGATGCACCTGTAGCCTGCAACAAGGGCTACCTAGAAGGACTGGCACCAGCCCCCACTGACGGGACTGACGCATGCAGCACCACGGTCGGGGGGTGGCGTCAGTGGAGGAACGGGTGCCCTAAGAACCATCACAGGCGAAGTCACCTGGCTGAGAACCCACCAAGGTCAGGGGGCTGAGAAGCAGGAGACAAAGTCCTCTCCCACAAGGAGCCGCCACCCACCACTGAGATAAGAGGTGGTGGTGAGGCCACCAGTGCACCAGCATGAGTAAGGACTGGCGGGGCAGTGGAGGTTGACCTCCCGTGGGAGGAAGATCCAGTCAGGGTGGAAGGTTTATAAGAAGACCACAAGCAGGAAGCAGACCAGGCCTAGCCCCAGTCCTTATCTCAGTGTTTATGCTTCCTGCTAGATTTTTTCATAGGTAGAGAGGAGAAGGAAGCCCCGGAGGACTGTGCTCGCAAAGCTGATAAGCTCCTAGTCTGCAGCTCCTGTTCCATCGCAACGAGCTTCTGCTTGAGGAAATGGTTCTCCAGGAATTTTCAGTTGACATCTACGTGTGGCCTGGTTACATTTCTGGCAAAACTGGCAGGCTTCTGTGTCGTGGCTGGGGCCTAAGCACCAGTTCTTGACAAATCCCATAGCCCGACGTCCTGGATAACTTTCTTTTAACCAGGGACAAGCAGTCTGCTGTGCACTGCTTGTCCCACGGACTACCAAATCTTTATTTAATTTTTTTATTTGTTTCATTTTTCCCAGCCACTAGGTGGCAGCAGTGCAGCGGCGACATTTTCAGCAGCACAACAAACCTCCCCTCAGAGGCTCAGTCACCTGATAGCCACAACTGTAGCCATGTGGCACTCTGGTCTGGAATGCGCGCCCCTGTTACAGGTGCTAACGGGCACTGTCTCTCTATCTCGGGGGCGGGGAGCAGTGGAGCACTGGTGGAGCATGAAGACAGGTTGGGCGGGACTACGGAAGCGGCAGAGCTTGCCGTGACGTGACCGTCCCTTGCTATTGGAGGAGACGCATCTTGAGGAGGAGCTGGGAGTGTCGGTAGCTGGCACGGGATGGAAAATGCGCCATTTCGCTACCGACACTTGCAGAGAGCAGAGGCATTTTTTTGCTGCTAGCTTGTGGTGGGTGGTTGCGTGGTGGGGAGTGGGGACAGAGAGAAACGACTGCCTGAGGGGCCGCATACTAAATACTACACTACAAAATACGAGAGGGCACTGAGGGCCTGAGGGGGTAGCGGATCAGTTGAGAGACTGGGCGGGGGGAGGGGAAGACAAGTGTGGACTCTGTGGAGGGAGACTCAGGGAGTGCTGATTAAGAAACTTTAACTTGGAGAGGAGAAAATAAATAAAAAATAAACGGGCAGGCAGCAGCACTGCAGTAGTGAATCAGAGGGCTGTATGTGTATGTGTTTGTGTCTGAGAGTCAACTAAACTTACTCTGCTGATTGGGGGGTGCGACTAATAATTAGTACACTTAAGTACCTAAATCTAGCTAGTGTTTGTGTGTAGCTGGGGCTGTAAGACCTAATAACCTGCCCTCAGGCTGAGAGGTAGAGGAACTTGGGAACTTTTTTTGCAAGCTACAGAAAACCAACCCAACTGTCTGCTACTGCTGCTAGTTTGGCATCTGCTACCTATACCCCTTAACCCCTACTCCTACTTACTTTGGTGAAGGTGTAACCTGCTGCCCTGAGAGCCAGGGTAGAGGAAGAACTTGGGGATTAACAGAAAATAAACTATAGGAACACAAAAAAATAAACCCAGTGTAGTTACCTACCTATATTATTATTATTACTTTGGTGAAGGTGTGCGAGACACTATGTGGCTGTGAGACCTAATACCCTGCGCTGGTGCGCCCCAGGCTGAGAGGTAGAGGAACTTGGGGATTGGGGAACAACTGCGCCTGCTTACATACTGAAGGGGAAAACATTTTTTTGTGATACACAGAAAACCTAAATAAACCACCTACCTAGTCCTATATATATTACTATTACTTTGGTGAAGGTGTGCGAGACACTGTGGCTGTGAGACCTAATACCCTGCGCCCCAGGCTGAGAGGTAGAGGAACTTGGGGAACTGTGCCCGCCTGCGGACTTATTAGATATAAACTATACTGAAGGGGAAAACATTTTTTGTGATACACAGAAAACCTAAATAAACCTAGCCTTAGCCTAGCTACCTATATATTACCTACTTTGCTGAAGGACGGTGTGAGAGACATTGTGTGGCTGTGTGTGTGTGAGACCTAACCAACCTGAGTGCTGCTGCCCTGGGAGGGTAGAACCTCGAGGGACTTCAACAACTAACTACGGACTTTTGGTCCATTTTGTGCTACACAGAAAAAACAAATAAACCACCTAGTATAGCTACTTGCATATTACTGACTTTGGCGAAGGTGTGTGAGACAAATAAAACCTGTTGCACTAGAGGGTAGAGGAAGGAACTTGGGGAACAACTGCAGACTTCATAGAAATAAGCAATTAATACAAACTAAGGGGAAAAACATTTGTTGGTAAACAAAAATAAACTCTTTGGTGGAGGTGAGCGTAAGTGGCTGTGAGAGACCTAACCTGCCCTGAAGGACGGTATAGGAACTTTGGGTGAACAACTGCGGCGGAGTAGTACTTGGTGACCACCACCACCTCTACCTCCCTCTCACTCCTACTCCCACCTACTCTGTTGTCCTGCCCACAGGCCCTTTTGTACTAGTGTTCTAAGCATAAGCACTAAGCACAATGGCTTCAGGTAAAATATTACACAACACACACAAATATAACATAAAATACAATTTTATTGTGTACAACAATATTTCAATATTTTTTACAATTGCATTAGAAGGTAAAAAAATGCAAAAAAATAAGCCAAAGCAAACTACTTTATTTTCCCTTTGGACTGGAAAACAATCTTCCATCTCATCTTCTTCACGAACAAAAAGTAAAGATGTAGACTCGGAGACTTCTTCACAGTCAAGCCAGTCCCAACCAGCCCCCCCTCAGAGTCCTTACCACCCTAGTCAGGAAAACGACCAAAACAATGATTCTCAGTCTGGGTCTGTAGTATTTGTAGACATAACAGGTGATCAATCTGACTTATCATACCAATTTCAGAAATGAGTGAGAAAAATTATAGCAGCAGCAGAAAGCGACCTTTGATTTTAGATGAGGAAAATGAAACAACAAACTTAAAGTCTGATGAGAAAATAAGTAAAGATAAAAAATATGATGTTGAAAAAAGGGCTCGAACATTTCAGCATCACTGGCTGAATCAGTTTACCTGGTTAAGGTATGATGACCAAAAATACGTCATGTACTGCTCTGCCTGTGATAAATATCCCACTCTTGCAACTCCTGCTTATTCAAAAAAACCTAACGTGTTTGCCACTGGTTCAAATAATTTCAGAATTGAGTCCGTGAGAGCCCATGAGAAATCAAATCCACATATAATTTGTGCAAACCAGCATAGTCACGAAACTGGTGAACATGTAGTCAATTTTAACATATCTGAAACTGCAATATAGCACGCATTTTCTCAGATGGAGGAAGTCACCAAAAATAAAATGAAGTGTTTATTTAACACCGCATATTTCTTGGCTAAAAATTTATGTCCTCTCTCAGATATGGAGTGGCTTTGCACATTACAAGAAAAAAATGGGGTTAAACTCGGCAGCAATTATGCAAATGGTAAACGGGCCAGAGATTTCTGTAACGCAATATCAGCTGTCATGTCTAAAACACAGATCCAGACTGTCAAAATTACAAAATTCGTTACCGTTCTTGCAGATGGCAGTACAGATGCAAGCATTGTAGAGTGGAAAAATGTCTTCCTTCGTTTTGTTGATGGTGCAGAAAAAAAAGTTACAACTGTGTTAATTAAAGCTGTATCTCTTAAACATTCTTACGCAGATGGAGTTTTTAAAGCAATAACCTCCGTACTCGAGTCTGTTGATCTTTCTTTTGCGGACCTTAACGATGTGAGCAGACCTGGACCAGTTCTTGTATGTGCCAACTTTGATGGTGCCAGTGTGATGATGGGCCATACAGGTGGCACCATAGCAAAATCGAGAACATGTCCCCACTGTATAACCCATGCATTGAGTAGCCTACAAACTGGAGTTAGCAGTTCTCCGTCACTGAAAAAATCCCTTTGTTCAAAAAGTAGAAAACACCTTGAAAGGAATTTTTATATTTTACCACTACAGCCCCAAGAAACTTCGGGAACTGCAGGAAATAGCAGATGTCATACACACTGAGTTGGCTCATTTCAGTGCAATAAAGCAAGTGCGTTGGCTTGCAAGTAAGACGCGTTCAGTTCATGCTGTTCAAGTCAACCTGCCTACAGTAATTCAACATCTTGAACATGTCTCAAACTCTGCTGGTGATGATGGGGCCAAAGCAAAGGCACTTCTAAGAGATGCGCACGCAGTACAGTTTGTAAAATCACTGTTTATTCTTCAAGATTTTCTGCCAATATTGAAAAATTTATCACTTGAATTTCAGAAGGATGACCTACTAATATTAGAAGTCCCCCAACTCGATGAGACCTGCTTACTCCAGTTGACTGAGCTAAAAACAAGACCTGGAAAGTCATTTCTAAACCAATATAATCCTGCAGAGAAATGCATGAACTACCTCATTTCAAAATGTGGCAGTGAGGACAAGATTGTTCCTTTCGCTTTCAGAGGGAACTGTCCAGAAGTAAATTTTACGACTGATACACAGCTGCACAGTTTAATAGATGCAGCAGTATCTTACATTGATCAGCATTTTCGGAATTTCTTGGAAGAACCTCTAAAATGGTTCAGTTGCTTAGATTTCAAAAATTTCGATCTGTCACGAGAAGAACTTGCACAATTTGGCATAACTGATTTAAGTCATTTATTAGACTACTTTCACAACTTTTTTTCTGAAGATCACATAACCAGTATAAAAAAGGAGTACTGTGCATTAAAAGCAATGCTTAAGTCTGCAGTTGATAAGCCATATCTGCAAGTGTATTCACGACTACTACGAGAGAAACCGGCCCAGCTTGCTCACATCCTTGACCTAATAGAAATGTTACTGGCTATGAGTGTGTCTACAGCTAAATGTGAGAAAGTATTCTCCATTCAGAATCTTATAAAAATAAGAACAAGTTTGGCTGATGACACACTCCAGTCACTTCTGCATACAGCAGTTGAAGGCCCTGCATTAGACAGCTTTGATCCAGATCAAGCTACAGGGTTTTAAATAATTGATTAGCAGTTTTTTTCTTGGGACAATGCTAACTGTACAGAAAGTATTTATACAGGTTTTCTAAAAGTGTTATGTTTGTTAAACACATTGAGGCAAGCGCTATGCATTTTCACAATGTTTTGACAGTTTTATGAGCAAAACGCTAATCAATTTTTAGAGTTAAAACCCTGAGCTATCAACCACTGGCTACTATCTGGTCCTGGCACACGCCACATTCATGGTCATCATGGTCATGCTAGTTCAACTACTAGTTCTGCTGATTCACACGAAAATGTCCCCGAGGCTGTCACTAGTCTTGATGATGACATGACTGAATATGATGCTCCGGCTGGAGCAAGCTCAGGCTTCCTGTAACTTTTCCCGATGCTGATGCTGTACTGTCTGCTACTCTGCTATAATGATGTTCTCACTGTGCTGCTGGCTGGCACTCTGTGCTGCTGCTGCAACCACACTTGCTGTCAGTTTCTTGCTGCTAATGCTAATTCTGTCTAAGCTCACCACGCTGCTGACAAAAATAAAATCATATTATTTATTCTCCTTATTGTGTATTTCAGCACTAAATAACATACTACAATAAATCCATTGAGTTTTCTGTAGTTTGATATTTTCCATTAAAAATATGCCATTTTATATCCGGACTACCAACTCAAGCACTGTGACAACTACTTTTGGACAAGCCACTTGTCCGTGGACAAGTACCTAATTTTAAAATTTGACAAGCCCTGCTAAGCACAGGATGCAAGCAGAATGTCAGTCTGTTTTTGGAATCTGTTTGCGGCAGGCACACTTCGTTGAGTAGTCAGAAGATGAGGCAGGTTGAGAAGATATAAACTTAAATCCGGTAACACCAAAAATTGAATGTTATAACTAAAGAAAACAGGAAAATAAAAAAGGTGTGAAACGCTGGAAATTGCGGTCAACTGTAGCAGTATCGGTGTCAGTGGTCAGATGTGCGTGGGTCAACGGCAAGAAAGACCTGGGGAGGGTGTGGGGAACCTCACACCTTTACAGGAATGAGCAGATGCCAGCGGGTGACTTCAGTGGTGGCGCCGCCCCGCCCATGGTACCCTGCTAGCAAGACGGCTTCCGTCTGATCCTGGTGCCTGGTGGCTTAGTCCTACCGGTGATGGTCTGCTGCGAGAGCCTCCCTCAAAGTAAGATCAAAAATAATACTCTGACACAAATTCTTAAGGGATACAGCTAAAAGATACATAGCTGCAGCCCCAAAATGCCCATTTCTGAATTACTCTAGAAACAGTATCATTCTGTATTTACCTAGAGATGGGGCACAGGAAGTTCTGTTGGTATGACTGTCTAAACCAGATGGTATTTACCTTTCCATTTCATTCCATCACCCATTGATCATGACAGCTCAGGGCTCAGTTCTGAGACAAATACCAGCTCCACATTGCTGTTCCAACTTGCTGGCCATAAAAATGTAAAGGTAACACAAGACCGATAAGGACAAATACCAGCTCCACACGGCAGTACCAACTAGCTGGTCATAAAAATGTGAAGATAACAAGACTGATAAGGACGGGGCAAGAGCAATCCATCAGACTGCTATTTTACTTTTTTCCTCATACATCTCAATCCCTCACATCTGTCTGTCTCTTCGTGTGAGACTGCATAACAAAAAAATGCTTATCATCCGGGGCAGGGGGGCAGTAGGGTGGGTATCTTCTTTACACTGCTGTCTGGTAATGCCTGCATGATTTGCCAAGAAATAAGGGGGAATTGTCCAAAAAATGTGGGGGGCTTCAGCTAAAAGATATGGAGCTGTAGCCCAAACATGCCCATTCCTAAATTCAATTCAATTTATTTCAATTCAATTTTATTTATAAAGCGCCTTTCAAAATCAAGGCGCTGTACAAAATTTTAAAATAATAAAATCACAACATTTAAAAGACAGCCACAACTAGCAGAGATACGCTAATCCAAAAAGATATGTTTTTAAAGCAACTTTAAAATGTTCAACGGTTGGACATTCTCAACCAGCAGGTAGAGAATTCCACAGAATCGAATGCTGAAAAAGCAAAGGCACGAGATCTGATGACTTCAATCGAACCTGGAATCTCCAGCAATCCCTCGTTGGCGCGGAGACGGAGAGGGGAGGGGCAATAGGGAATCAGAAGATCTTTCAGGTAACGGGTCCCTGGTCATGTAGGGCTTTAAAGGTTAGTAAACCAACCTTAAGGTGATCCGCCACCAAACGGCAGCCAGTGCAGTTCGCAGAGCACAGGCATAATATGACTGGTTCTAGAAGTCCAGTCAATAGCCTGGCTGCCGGTTCTGCACCAGCTGGAGGCGGCGGATATCAACCCCTGGTAGCCCTAGGTAGAGGGGTTGCAGTAGTCAAGGCAGGTAGTGACAAAGGCGTGGACCAATGTTGGAAGGTCATCGGGGAATCAGATGTTTCACCGAGGCGATATTCCTCAGATGGTAAAGAGGACTTGACAACAGCTGACACCTGAGATTTCGGGTTAAACCATCATCAAAAATAACGCCCAGGTTTCGCACCTGTTTAGAGGTAGAGAGTGGTACGCCACCAAGTAATAAACCTGATGGTTGCCCAACACCCACACCCAACCCCGGACGACCTGGATCCACAACCAGCACCTCAGTCTTATCCGGATTGAGTCTCAACCAGCTCGAACTCATCCACAGTCTGATCTCATCAAGGCAATTATTAAGTACAGAGAGTGCATCACCTTGACTGGGGAGAAAGCACAGATACAGTTGAGTATCATCTGCATAGCAGTGAAAACCCAAACTGTATCGCCTGATGATTTCTCCTAATGGCAGCATATACACTGCAAACAACATGGGAGCTAAAATGGAGCCCTGTGGTACCCCACAAGGCAGGAAGTGAGTGTCAGAGGAATAAATTCCGGTGACAACTCTCTGAAACCTGCCCGTGAGGTAAGAACGAAACCACTTGAGGACTGTACCAGACAGTCCGCAAAAGACCCGCAGGCGATCCAATAGCACTCCATGGTCTACAGTGTCAAATGCAGCAGACAGATCGAGAAGGACCAGAATGGTACATGCCTTTCGATCTCTGGCCATCAGGAGGTCGCTCAATACCCGGACAAGGGCAGTCTCTGTACTATGTCTTTTCCTGAAACCAGACTGGAGAGTATCGTAGACATTGTGAGATATAAGGTGATCATCCAATTGTAATGCAACTGCCTTTTCAATAACCTTACCAACAAATGGCAGGTTAGAGATAGGCCGGTAGTTAGCAAGACAATCTGGGTCCAAGGAGGATTTTTTAAGGAGTGGTCGAACTACCGCCTCCTTAAGGGGGTCAGGAAAGACCCCCCTCTCCAAGGACATCCAGACAATGTCTGCAAGGATTGGGTAGATAACTTCTACACAACTTACTAAAAGTGGTGTAGGACCCGGATCCAAACTACAACTAGTTGGTCGCATTGTTTGGATGATCTTCACAATGTCCTCAAATTCCGGCCGGTGAAAATCTAACCAGACAGACTGAGGGCAGGCCACTTCCAATCGACCACCGCAGTCCCCCATAGGAGGGATCGGACCGATGCCAGACCTAATGCCAGCAACCTTATCCGCAAAGAACCAAGCAAACTCCTCACATCTTAACTGAGAAAACGCTTCTCTAGGCTGAAGACAGACTGGATTGCACATTCTGTCCACAGTCCGGAAAAGCTGAGCCAGTCGATTATGTGTGGCAGAAATCTCTCTGGACAGGAATTCTGCCTTCTTACGATTGATTTCTGACTGATAGCTGTCATAATGAGCCATCAATCTAAGCCTGTCGGCATCAAGGCCTGACTTCCGCCAGACTCTCTCCAGCCTTCGGCCTACTCGCTTTATCTCCTTCAAGGAGCCATCAAACCACGGACTTCTTGAACGAAGAGTGAGAGGCCGAACACGAACAGGAGCAATTTTGTCCAGAGCGTCTCCCACAGCCTTATTATAGGCCAATACAAGATCATCTGGACTCATGCATTCACCCGATAAACTCGATAGATCCAGCACCGCCATCAGGTCATTGGGGTTAACACCCCTTAAAGGGCGGTACTGAACCATCTCCGTAGGGGCAGACCTATTGGAGGGGGCCCTAAAGCTGAACCTTATGGTGTAATGGTCAGACCAACTGACTGGTTCCACCCCAAATCAGTGATCTCCATACCCAAGAGAAACACCAGATCCAATGAATGACCACCTATATGGGTAGAGGCGGTAACAACCTGTGTCAGGCCCAAGCGTATTCATCAGCTGGAGGAGATTTTGCCCAAACTGAGAGAATTCATCATCGACCCAGGCATTGAAGTCGCCCAGAAGTATCAGTCTGAAACCTCAATACCAGGTCAGGGATGAAGTCTGCACCTCCTGCAGGAATTCTCCACTGTCACCTGGTGGACGGTAGACGAGGAGAATCCCACAACCTGCACCCTCACCCAGGATATATTCAAAGGAGCTGGTGCTTCTAATGGCACATCCACAAGGCCCAGCTCAGATTTAAACATAATAGCCACACCCCGCCCCTCTGATCCAACCTTGGGCCGGTGTATCACCGAGAACCGGCTGGAGTTACGAGGCCAATATAAGGCCCGGATTTTCATCAAGCCAGGTCTCTGTGATGCAAGTCAGATCAGATGAACTAACAAGATCAGCAATAATAGCTGTCTTGTTCTTAATTGATCTGGCATTGCATAACACCGCCAAGGCAGGATGAGTTGTCGGGGAAGACCTCGGCACCTGTCCGATTTCTACGGAGCCCTTGGGTATGGGGACAAGACAGGAGCAACCTCTACCCTGACCCCATTTCGCCCCAGGGCGTCTTCTGGACCTTAGAACCCCAATCCGCCCTCCCCCCTCCTGTCCCCCACCAGGCCCAGCTTCTCCACTGCCTACGTCTCCTCAGGATGCCCAATGCACGGCACCTAAAATGGGTGTCAGATGACAATAATGGGCACTCAAAGGGACGTAATTCCCTAACTTAGTGGGGAATAATGTCCAACCGACATTAAATAAAACAAACAAATAAACCTAAAAATAAAAACACTCTCCACTCTCTCACAGAGGGAGAAAAATAAAACAAACAATCTAATTTAAATAACAATATAAAAATAAAAACCCTCCCAATCACAGATTAATCCCAACCAAAAATATCCCAAATAATAAATATATTAAAATAACATCAATAAACCAGACCGCACTGTCGATGCTAACACATGCCACTGGGTACTCAAAATTGTACTTTGAAGTTCAATGAAGCACCTCTCACGTGCTTCAATCCAACAAAGTGTCAAAGTATTAAAATATTGTGTTGTATTATGTTCAACAAAGCACCTCTCACGTGCTACAATCCAATGATAATGAAATGGTAGAATGTTATATACTCCCCCAATACCTCCTCTCACATGGATTGGGATCGTTCATAACAAACAAACTGTAAGTAGATATACACTCTCACCACCCCTAAATCCAAACAGGGCAGGGACAGGGAAGCCAGTTCTTCAGCACCTCCGCATAAAGATAAAAACAGGGTCAAATCCAATAGGGAAGAGACAGGATAAATTCTCCAGCAAACAGTCACACAGTAGAGATCCGAATATAGCCAAATGGAAAAGCAAAACAGTTCCCAATCGATCCAGCTGGCTATCCTCACACGCATTTAAGTCAAACTCCAGATAGATGAGCGTTTAGGAACAGTCGCAAATAGGCGCGAGGGCACCCCCCAGCCAGTCGACGACCCACAGCTACAGACGCTTAACAGTCAGCCCAAGGGCTGGAACCTCATGCGGCTTAGGAGAAGCCCTCGGCCTCCCCAGCTCCCTAGGGATCGCACGGCAACTCCTGCCTGGTCGAAGACCGAAATGGGGGCCGTCACCTTCACCTCACAGGACCAGACAAAACTCCACTCGGTAAATGTCTGCTTAAACAGCTGCAAACAAGCCCATTAGTCAGCGAGCATTATCCTCTCACCAACCCCAACAAGTCCACAAATCCAACAATAACTCCTTCCCGCGCATAAAGTTCTCGGAAATCTTCAGTCGAAGCAATAGGTTCCACAGATCCGCATATCCGTATCCAAATGATGTATCGATACCAAGCGGCAATACGACAGTGCGATAACGCAATCGACAAAACAAAACTAAATAATTTAAACTATAAATTAGTTAAAACAAAACTTAACAAATCACTCTTGATAACGCTTAGTGATTCTTAGTAGCTCTTAGTAGCTCTCCGTGGCTAGCCCAGTGTGGCCGCCATCTTGAAACCTATGAGAAAAATTACTTCATGAACAATATTCCCCTGTATTTACTGAAGAATGAGGCACCCAAAGTTGTTTTGTTTTGTTACTGTTTAAACCAGCAGTCATTTATCTTTCAAACTGCTTTCTCACATATTGCTTTTTGTGACAGATCAGAATTCAGTTCTTAGATTAAAAAAACAGCTCTACAATGCAGGTTCAACTAGCTGGCCATAAAAATATAAAAGTAAGGTAAGGTAAAATTCATTTATAAGGCACCCAATTCCCGAGGCTCTGGGCACGTTACACAATCAACAGGCAGGGTAGAACAGTAACAACAAACAGATAAAGCTGTAAAGGGCTAGATAAATTAAACAATTACAAGCATAAATAAACATTTATAAATAATTTATAAATGCACACTTAAAAACAACTGTAGTAGTCTAGTAGTTAGCCCTCCTCCCCTACCAAACTCCTGTCCTTACTGACCCTCTGCCCAACAAAACCTAACCTCTAGTGCCTCTGCGCCTTACCTGCACTTGTAATCAACTGAAGTTGATATCCATATGCTGTACAGTGTTTTAAATGTCTAAGAAACTCTAACCTTTTCCTGATTGTTGTGCTGTTCAGTGTCTCAAATGTCCTAAAACTCTGTAACCTTATTGATTGAATGTCTATACTCTGTTCACATGACGTGGAACCTTTGTAAAACAGCCATGGCTCAAAGGTTTTTTTCCAAATACCAAATAAATAAATAAGAAAAGCCTGGTTAAAAAGATGAGTCTTCAGACCCCTCTTATTATGCCTCCACAAATGGGGCCTACCCTTACAGAGCTGGGAAGCATGTTCCAGAGGGTCAGGCTGGCCACCTCGAATGCTCAATCCCCAGAGGTTTTCAGCTTGACCCTCGGAACCACAGGAAGACCCCTGGTGGAGGTGCAGTGGGAGCGGACCAGAATGGTAAGTGTAAGGAGATCAGTAAGGTAGTCTGGGCAAGATCTGTATAGGGTCTTATAGGTGAGCAAGCCCACCTTGAAAATGATCCTCCACCTGACAGGCAGCCAGTGAAGATCTCGGAGGACTGGGGTCACATGACATGACCCAGATAGGCCTGTCAGTAACCTGGCTGCTGCATTCTGTACCAGCTGCAGTCGGCAGAGGGTACCTCCACAGACCCCGAAGTACAGAGCGTTACAGTAGTCAAGCCTGGATGTACCAAAGGCATGTACTAGTGATGGCAGGTCCTCGGGCGGAAATAGGGGTTTAATCCAGGCGACATTCCTTAAGTGATAAAAACCACTCTGGATAACAGGTGACACTTGAGCATCAAGTGTCAACCTGTCATCCAGGAAGATGCCCAGATTTCTCATCCTAGAAGAAGCCATCAACAGTGTGGTTCCCAGGACCAATCCTGTTGCCATGCTGGAGGCTGTCCCATCACGCCCGCAACCAGGTTTAATCACCAGGACATCACCAGGACCTCGATCTTGTCGGTATTCAGCCTCAACCAGGCAAAGGACATCCAGTCCTGGATCTCAGCCAGGCAGTTGTTTAGCACTTCCATTGCGTCATTTGTTCCAGGGTTAAAAGACATATAAAGCTGGGTATCATCCGCATAGCAGTGAAAACCCAAACTGTAACATCTAATGAGCTCTCCAAGGGGTAGCATGTATACCGCGAACAACATCGGAAACAGGATTGAACCTTGAGGAAATACACATGGCAGGTGCTTCGGGGAGGAGGAGAAATTCCCCATCACCACCTATTGCTTCCTGCCCAAGAGACAGGACTCGAACCGGTTGATGACGGTACCGGTGAGTCCACAATACTCTCTAAGGCAATTATTTATTTATTTAATATTTGTTGACCAGTTAAGTGCACTAGACAAATTCTGCCTATTTTCAGGCACGACCTGGGGAAGGGGGATACAGATGAAGGCCAACTGACTTTGAACCAGACTAAGCTGTTGGTGGTATTTTAGTGAATTGGGGGGGGGGTATATGGCCAGGGCACCGGGGAAATTCCCCTACTCTTTTCGAGAAGTGCCATGGGATCTTTAACATCCACCTGAACTGCCACCACAACAGGCAGATGGACCCTCGGTTTAACGTCTCATCCGAAAGATGGCACCTCAGGAGTGCGGCACCCCCCCTCATGCTGCAGTAGTGTCAGTATTGGGATATTAACCCAAGTGCCTAGTGTGGGGCTAGAACACACAGCCTTCTGATCTCCCGGCCTCAGAGGAGAGTGTGCTGCCTGCTGAGCTACTGACACTGACCAAATCCAATCCAATCCAAAAGCACAATGTGGTCCACGGTGTCAAATGCTGAAGAGAGATTGAGGAGAACGAGAGTTGACTGGTCTCCTCTCTCTCTTTTGCCCTGTGGAGGTCATTTTGCACCCTGACCAATGCCATTTTGATGCTATGCCTAGCCTTGAAACTGGACTGAAATGGTTCACAGACGTCATAGGCCGTGAGGTGTGCTTTGAGCTGCAGCGTCACTATTTTTTCAATAACCTTCCCTATTTTTTTTTTTTCATTAATTATTTTACCAGGTGAGACACACTAAGCTGAAAGCTTGTTTGCAGGTGCAACCTGGGAGCACAAGGAAGTTAAGTGACTTGCTCAGGGTCACACAGTATGCAAGTGGGGGCTGTGGGATTCAAACCCAGGTCTCCAGATTTGCAGCTCAGAGCCTTAAACCACTGTGCCATACTGCCTCCTATAAATGGGAGGTTGGAGATTAGTCGATAATTCGCCAGGACATCATTGTCGAGTGATGGTTTCTTCAGGAGGTGCCTCACCAGCATCTCTGTAGGCATCAGGAAAGATCCACTTTGAAAGCGAGCACTGGATTATCCTGACGAACACTGGATCAACGGTCTCAGTGTATCCCACTAGGAGATGGGGTGGGGCCGGGTCCAGTTCACAAAACATGGGTCGCAGCTTCGAGATCATCCTAACAACCTCAGCCACCTTCCTTGGCCTAAACTCATCCCAGGCAATAGAAGTGCCCATGTTCCTACCAGGTTGACCACCACGTTGCGGAGATTGCCCTACTGGGGGGATCCCAGACAGAATAGAGGACACACTCTCAGAGAAAAACTGAGCAAACTCATCACACAATTCGATAGAAAATGCTTTTTTTTTTGGCTGCAGACAGACCGGATGAAGTAGTCAGTCCACAGCCTGAAAAAGCTGAGCTGGTCTGTTCCTCCCTGCGGCAATCTTCCTGTCAGGAACTCTGCCTTCTTATGGTCGACTGCACCTTGGTACTAATGATAGTGAGCTTGCAAGGCCAGTTTTTCTCCTCCTCGGAAAGGGTCCTCCACCAGCAACACTCCAACTTCTGATCTGCGATCTTCATCTCCTTGACAGCCACATCAAACTGTGGTGGTCTCAAGTGAGAAGATCTGGGTCGTATACGGACCGGTACAATGGCATCGAGCACTTCAGAGACGGTCTTATTACAAGAAACCATTGCCTCACCTGCACCAGTCACACATGCAGTACTCACACAGGACAGCTCATCTACCGCCAGAAGTCCCTCTGGGGACAATGCCTATAAAGGGCAACAGCTGGCCATCCAAACAGAGGAGGGCTATCAGGTGGGTCCCAAACGAGAGTTCCTCCATGCAATGATTGGACCAAGCGACCCGAACAGTCTTGAGGTTCATAACCTCAAGCCACAGTGAGAACACCAAGTCAAAAGTGTGGTCATGGTAATGGGTCGCAGAAGCAACTGCTTGTGCCAGGCCCAGCGATGTCATCAACGGGAGGAGGTGTTGACCAAAATGTGAGGATTCATCATCGACTCAGGTGTTGAAGTCCCCCAGAATGAACCATTTGGGGGATTCCAAAACTCTATCCATGACCTCCTACAGGAAATCTCTCCCCCTGCCCCGCCCTAGAGGGCAGTAAACAAGGAGAATCCTGCAACCCGCACCCGGACCCGTACACACTACCACACATTCAAAGAACAAGGCAGAATCCACTGGCTGCACGGTAAAGTTCAAGCTGGATTTAAAACAGATGACCACACCTCCACCCCTGCATTCCCTCCTCGGGCGTGCACCACAGAGTACCTGGAGGGCACAGTTGCCTCCAAAACTGGCCTGGCATGGTCTCCCAGCTCTGTAATGCAAGCCAGATCGAGCAATGAAATCAAGTCCACCATAACTGCGGTCTTGTTCCTCCCCCTCAACACCCCCCCCTCGCACCCATCACTGCGAGCTCTACTGTTCACTGGCCTTCCCCTCCCTTGGCAAACACCAACTACTCCATAGTGCTAAATTTGCTTTGAAATTCTGGCTTGGTTCTTTTCCACACTACCCTACGTCCTCTCTATCATTGCCGCCCACCCCTGCGCATACCCTCAGATCAATCGACATGCGGCTGCTGCCTATCCCCCACCATCGGACCTCAGTGGGCCAAGCCGCCTTCTCCTACCACCTCCCTAAACTCTGGAACGACCTCCCAGCCCAAATTAGTCGCTCCTCCTCTATGCATCCTCTATCCTCTGCCCTGTCAAACTTTTGCGTGGTAAATTGCTCCTGTGCCTGATACTGCTGCCCACCACACCATCCCCTTCACATCTCCACCCCCCAATCCCCCGACTCCCCCTCTGCATGCCTCCCTCTTACCCCAAGTGGCCTGACCAGCGGTGTTAACTATTGCTATGAATGCTTGCATATACCATCATCATCCGCACTTGCCCCCAAATTGCACTTATAAGTTTTGTTCCCACTACCAACTGTTCGTGTTTCCACAGATTTTCCATGGAGTACTATGACTGTTAAACTCAGTATTGTTCTAATCTAATCCATGTTGTACCATCATGTTAAAAGTAACCTTAATATATGTAACCTACTTAATCAATGTTGTTGCAATTCCTCGTACAATGTAACCAGAAATTCATGTCACACTGTCTGTAACTGTTCTCCAACTGCAACCCCCCCCTCCCCCAAGTTGCACTGTGAGAGGAGCATCTTGTTGCTCAGTGTGCCTTTCCTGGTGAAACATTTCAATAAATAAATTCCTCATCAATCTGGCATTACACAGCATGGCCCAAAGGAGACTGGCGGAGACGGCAGGCCACCGGCTACCTGCTCACTCGGTCCGGTGAGAACCCTGGGAATGGGCATTAAGCATGTTCGGCCTCTCTCCTGGCTCCATTTAGCCCCAGGGCATCTCCTGCTCTTAACCACCCCAATGCCGCTCACCTCCACTGTGCCCCACCACCAACCTACTCGCTCCCTAATAATACCCACCTCCCGACAGCATCTCACCACTGTTGCTGGAACAGGGAGGTCAGTAAAGGGGCAGAGAGCACGCAGCAGGGACGCAGCATAGGCAATGCCATAGGGTCTATGATGCCTACACATCTTCCAGCACTAACAAAACCCTACTACAGCTAAAGCACAAAATACAATACAAGACTGAAAATCCCTGCGACAGCCCAAGAAATAAACACAAAACAACCAAAAATTGAATTTCAAAATCTGTCCCTACACATACACTCATCATCCATATCTTATAATACAAAAAATGACCCATTTACACTCACACTAGCTAAACCACCCCCAAAACACCATAATTCAACTAAAGTTAACAATAAACAAAAACAGGAGAATCCTTAATAGTTTTTGAGTCCAGAGGGCAAATGAGTCCCAAACAGTTTACCGATATACCTTGAACAAAATCTAAAGCTCAGTCAGCATAGTGTTTAAGGTATAGGGGAAATGCAGAGCTGGAAAGAGAAGTGCTCTAGTCACTCCCCTAACGATGACTTTTCTTAGGCCACCAACACAAGGTCCAAATGCGGTCCACAAAGAATCACCAAGATTTCAGCTATGCTCTCACCATTGCTGACCAGGGAATTTAAAGTCAGAATAAGAGAAGCACTCTCACTGGTCACTCTTACAGATGGAGCAAACAACAATATTCACCGGAGAGGGTTCCGGGGGAGGCGGTTGGGGGGGGGGGGGGAGACAGCAAAAACAAGGAGCACTCTCACTATTCTTTTGTCAGGAGAGAAAATAACAGTACTCGTTAGGAAATTCCAGGAGGAGGGGGGGTCCACCACTAATGTATAACAAGCCAGTCCTGTAGCTGTCCAGCTGATACAAATGCTGCCACAAGTCTCACTCCTCCAGCAGCCACTCCACTCATGGCTCGGTCCACCAGAGCTGCCACAGATCTCACTCCTCCAGCAGCTGCTTCACTACACTCATGGCTCGGTCAACACCACAACAAACAGTATAGGCTATCAGCCCACAATCCACAGAAGAGCTGACTCCATCCTGAATTATCCTCTGCCTCCACTTCTCAGACAGGGCTAAATAAATGCCCCGCGATTAACATGCTAGTACGCTGTTTCACGATCTTCAGCCAAATGTCTCCCTCCAGCAGCTGTGTCCTCTCCTGTGGTTCCCAGCCAGCAGTTTCTCCTGGTTGGAGCAGGTCCTTGTTTCCGACCGTGGACTCAGCTCAGGCAACCAAAACCGCACTAGATGTAAATATAGTCCTCCGACCAAAAAACTTCAGAAACTGAAAATAATAAAATTAACCTCCTAAGCTGCCTCACTAATGTCCCTGCCTAACACTAAAAACCCTACCCCTCAACACTAACACTACACACACAAACAATCACTATAAAACAATTTAAAATTAGCACTTCCCAGAAAAAATCTGGAGAGTGACTACTATCGGACGGATTCTCCAAACAATTACAGATAAAATGCTTTTAGGGACATTTTAGGAGGTGATAAATCCAATGCTAACAGGAGAACAGAAGACGGATGCCCCCCAGCCTGGTGGCCATCTTACCTTCAGCACAACAGTAACAAGACTGTTGGGAGGATAAGGATGGGTCATGAGCCATCAATCGAGTAAGCAATAACCCACAGAGTATGGGGTTATTGGCAGTTAATCCACACCCCTGGTGTGTAGTGAGATACCCTCACAGCACCCGGGTGTGGATAACGCCAATAACCCCTCACACCTGTCGTGTTATTGCGCATAAAACATGGGTTATGTTTTAAAAAAAACACAAAAATCCAGAAAAGTGGGGTTTTTTTCGTGTTTGAATAGGGATATTTTCAGTGTTTCCTGCCGACTTAAAAAGTAGTCCCCAGAACTCTTGCATAGGTTATTTTTTTGATGAATATACAAATGCAAGAAATAGACTCTTGAAATGATTTCTGACATTCCTATGTTCATAAAATACATAACATATGCATGGGTCAGTGTTTTGTGAAGTTCCAGCGCAGTGTGGTTCTCGGTGTCCCCCAGTGCAATGGGCTGCTAACTGCGTCTCCGGGACACCCAGGAATAAAAAGGCACAGAT
The DNA here is from genome assembly GCA_016271365.2 of Neoceratodus forsteri. Taxonomy (NCBI): domain Eukaryota; kingdom Metazoa; phylum Chordata; order Ceratodontiformes; family Ceratodontidae; genus Neoceratodus; species Neoceratodus forsteri. The sequence continues at coordinate 1,050,108,863 of CM057449.1, forward strand.
AGAAGAAAAAGTACTTTTCACTGACTGCATGGCGAGAGAGAGAGAGAGAGAGAAAGAGACTGCAGTATAGCACAGTGGTTTAAGGCTCTGAGCTGCAAACCTGAAGAGCTGGGTTTGAATCCCACAGCCCCCACTTGAATACTTCCCTGAGCAAGTCACTTAACTTCCTTGTGCTCCCAAGTCAAACCTGTAAATGAGCTTTAGCTTAGTGTTTCTCTCTCCTAATTAAAAAATAAAACATTTTCCCATCTCTCTCTCTCTCTCGCTGTAAGTGTCTCTCTCTCACTGTCAGAGGATCGCGGTGAGCTACACACACACACACACACACACACACTCTCTGTATCGCTGCCAAGCACCACGGCGCAAATATTCAGCAGGGGACGCGAGGGGGAAGACAAACACTTGCTCTCACACCACTGCCCAGCTCCGGAGCACTCTCTCCACAGAATTTGTTAGGCTGACTGGTTTGAAGTGACTTGGAGAGAAGGGGGTCGGCTTGTCTGCCTGAAACCAGAGAACATACACTCAGTGAGGTATGGTCTTTTTCCCATTTGTTATGTATAAAAGCTCTATATGACTGTGCGAGGAGTTAAAAAGATGTGGGACGGGGTACTGATGTTGGGGGAGGCAGCCCCGAAGCACATCGCTCTCTCACAATTTAAATAGCTGCCTTCGTGATTTCTTTTCTTCACATTTACAGCAACTGTGGATTAAGCAGTACACTTAATCCACGGTCAGATGATGCTATTTCACCAACTGGATATCCTTCTTTTTGAAATCCAAATTATAAGCTGCTATTATTTTAGTGTGTTCCTCAAACATCTTGCTAACTCACTTCTGTCTGTCTCCACCTCCCCCTCTCCCTCTGTCAGTAAGAGAGCATTCATGACAAAAAAAGGTAATCATGGCAGGGTGGAAGCAGACTGGGCATCTTCTCTACATTTCTGTCTGGTTGTGGGTGCATGATTTGCCATTGTATAAAGGGGGAAAAATGTCTAACAAATATTTCAGGGACGCAGCTAAAAGATAGGAAGCGGCAGCCCTAACGCCCATTCCTAAATTACTTTAAAAACAATATTCTTCTGTATTTTACTGAGGGATGGGGCACACAGAGTTATTTTGATACAGTACAACACTGTCCAAACCAGCAGTCATTTATCTTTCCAAATGATTCTGTCACATATTGGTTTTGATTGCTCAGAGCTCTGTTTTGAAATAAATATCAGCTCCACCTTGCAGATCTATCAGCTGGCCATAAAGATGTGAAGACAAGACTGGAGAGAGGATAATGATGAAGCAAGAGCCATCTATCATGCTGCTATTTGTGTGTGTTCTTCGGACTTCTCACTCACTCACCTCTCTCTCTCTGTCTCTCAGTCTCCCCCTCCACCCAAGCCTTTCAGAGAGATCGCATGAAAAAAAAAAAGCTGATCATATGTAAAGGGGGGAGGGGGGGTGCTCAGTGCCTTGTCTATGTTTTTGACTGGTAATGCATGAATGATTTGCTGTTGTAAGGAATAATTTGGGTTAGGAACACAGAAAAATGATGGCAGAAGGAGACCCAAGGTCCATCGAGTCTGCCCCGGGATGCCCAGGACCCAGCAATTGTCCTGGGGGGAGGGGCTACCCAACCCTAAATTACTATATACTTGCTTTAATGTCTTGAAGTTGTGCTCTAGCTCTGTCCCACCTATGCCTGAAACTTGTCACAGTCTCTGCCTCCACCACCTCTGCTGCCAGATTATTCCATGGATCCACTACTCTTTCCATGAAGCAGTATTTCCTAAGATCCTTCCTGAACCCTCCAGCAGCTTCCAATCATGCCCTCTAGTTGTTGTGTTGGTGACACTATGGAACAGCTCCTCAGTGTCCGGCACTATGTTTATGCCCTTCAGGAACTTGAATGTTTATCATGTTGCCTCTCTCCCTCCTGGTTTCCAGTGAGTACATATTCAATGCTGCTAGCTGTTCCTCACAGGGGAGTCCCTGCAGACCCAGGATCATCTTTGTCCCCCTCCTCTGCACTGATTCCAACCTGTCCCTATCCTTCTTGAAGTGTGGCCTCCAAAACTGAACACAGCACTCTAGATGTGGTCTAACCAGGGATCTGTAGAGTGGGATGATCACTTCCTGCTTCCTACTATCAAGCCCCCTACCTACACACCCTAACATTTTGTTCTCCCTGCTGTATGCTTTATTACATTGGCTCGTCTGCTTCATGGTGTCTGTAACAATGACCCCCAGGTCACTCTCTTCCTGCGAGGTGCTCAATTAAACTCCACTGAGCCAATATTCTGTTCCTAGGTTCCCTTTACCAAGATGCATCACTTTGCTTTTTTTTTTTGCACAGAACTTCAGCTGCCACAGATTTGTCCACCATTCCAACTTTTGGAGGTCTTCTTTTTAGGTCCCTAACCCCATCAAGAGTTGCCACCCACCTTTCAAGCTTGGTGTCATCTGTGAACAGAGCTAGATTACCCTGGATACCACTGATGAATATGTTAAAGAGAACAGGGCCCAATACAGATTCCTGTGGAACCCCACTAGTAACCGCACCCTGTTTATCGCCACCCTTTGACTCTTGTCTGCAAGCCAGTTGCTCACCCATCTGAATATACTTTTTGTGGCCCACATATCCTCTAGCCTCCTCAGCAGGTGCTTGTGTGGTATAGAATCAACTGCCTTGCTGAAATCAAAATAGAGAAGGTAAACTGCATGCCCTCAATCCAATTCCCTTGTCACCCAGTCAAAAAAGGTGATTAGATTTGTCTGGCGCGACCTTCCTGCCAGTAATCCATGTTGACTGGTGTCCTGGAGCCCATTTTCCTCTAGGTATTGCACAAGGTCTTGCTGTATCAAGGTTTCCATTAGTTTTCCCACTGCAGAAGTGAGAATAATCGGTCTGTAATTCCCCTCCTCTTCCCTACTCCCAACCTTGTGAAGTGGCACCACATCCACCACCCTCCAGTCCCTCTAAACCACTCCAGTACCCAGTGATCTGTTGAACAGGTTTGCCAGGGGACCGGCCAACTCTTCTGCTAATTCTTTTAGTACTCTCGGATGCAATCATTCTGGTCCCTATGCTTTGTCTGGCTTGAGGAGTGCTAGTCCATTTCTGACCATATCTATGCTAAATGATGGATTTCCAATTACCTTTATCCCTCTATCAGCAGCTGTTATACCGCTGTCCAGCATTGGACCAGTATTCTCCCTTGTAAATACCCAGCAAAAGTTATTTAGAACATTTTGCTTTTGACCATCTTTCTCCATCAGTCCATCCCCATACAGCAGTTTAGCAATCCCACCCCTTTTCTCCTTGTTTCCTGAAAGTAACAAAAGAAGTGTTTTTCACCTGTCTTTATCCCTTCTGCGATCCTGATCTCTGTCTTTGCCTCCCTCACTGCCCTCTTTGCTTCATTATTCTTTTTGATATAATCCTGTCATTTGCCTACCCCTCTGTAATTTTTGAACCTATGAAAGGCCTCCCTTTTGTCCCTGATTGCGGTTAGGACCTGATCAGTGAACCATATGGGTTTCCTGTGCCTATTTCTTTTCTTTACTGTTCTGATGCAGAGCTTTGTTGCCTCTAGGACGGAGTCCTTTATTGCCCCCCAGATATCATTAATTTCAGATTTTTCCATGATGTTTGCCAGTTTATTCCTACCTATATAGAAACACAGAAACATAGACTTTGACGGCAGATAAGAACCACTTGCCCACCCAGTCTGCTCATTTCCCTACCTATTGGATAAGCTGCAGATTCTAGTTAACCAACAGCCTACTTCCTGCAACCCCCCACTATAATTGCCTTATGTCTGTCCCATGCATGTTTGAATTCCCCCACTGTTTTAGACCCCACAACCTGTCCAGGAAGGCGGGTTCCATAGTCCACCACTCTCTCCGTGAAAAGAATTTCCTCCACATTACCGAGGCGTCCCCTCTAACTTTAAATTGTCCTTGTTCTTACATCTCTTTCTCTGAAAGATGCTACCCTCCTGGACTTTGTTGATTCCCTTGAGGTGCCAAAAGTTTCTATCATGTCCCCGTCCCTCCCTTTCATCAAGGGTGTACATATTAAGCGCTCCCAGTCTCTTCATATGATTTCTGATGTAGACCCTGCACCATTTTAGTTGCCCTCCTCTGGACTGCTTCCATCCTGTCTCCTTGCATAGATGAGGTCTCCAAACTGCACACAGTACTCAGATGGGGTCTCACCAACTGTCTGTACAGAGGGATAACCACTTCCCCTTTTTCTACTTGTGATGCCCTTCCCTATGCATCCCAGTATCCCCCTGGCTCTCCTTACTGACTTCTCACATTGCTTACCCACCTTTAGGTCATCTGATATGACTACACCCAGATCCCTTTCCATTACTGTTGTTAGTACCTCCCCTGCTATTGTGTACTCTTCTCCTGGATTTTTATTTCCCAGGTGCATTACTTTGCACTTCTTTGCACTGAATCTAAGTTGCCATATGTCTGACCATTCCTCCAACCTTGCCAAGTCCTTCTCATCCTTTCTACCCCCCCTTGTGTATCAACTCTGTTACAGATCTTTGTGTCATCTGCAAGAGGCATACCTTTCCTTCAGACCCTCTGCAATGTCACCTATAAAGACGTTAAGAGACTGGAGCCAGTACTGAGCCCTGAGGTACTCACTAGTAACCCCCTTCAGAATGCGTTCATTCACTATTACCTTCTGTGTCCTGTTGTGCAGCCAGTTTGCTACCAGGCTACCACCCTGGGACCCACTCCCAGGCTGGCTAACTGATTATTAATCTTTTGTGGGACTGTGTCAAATGCCTTGCTAAAAGTTTAGGTAGGCCATATCTGGCCCTCCTGGTCTATTACTTTGGTCACCCAGTCAAAGAAATCGATTAGATTTGTCTGACATGACCTTCCTGCTGTGAATCCATGCTGCTTTGGGTCCTGTGCCCTTCTACTCTAAGTTACTCAACAATTCTTTCTTTCGAAGTGATTCCATCATTTTCCCCACCACTGAGGTCAAACTAACAGGTCTGTAGTTTCCTGCTTCTGCCTTGCTCCCACTTTTGTGAAGGGAATCACAGCTGCCCTCCTCCAGTCCTCAGGTACCACCCCATCTTCCCATGATTTGTTAAAAGTGTGGTTAGTGGTGTCACTAGGTCCTCCTTAGCTCTTTTGGATTCTAGGGTGAATCCCGTCAGGCCCCATTGCTTTGTCCACCTTGAGTTTTAGGAGTTCTTTCAGGACTCTTTCTTCTGTAAATGGACTGGTGTCAACCCCACTACCCAGAGTGCTTCTATTGTTTGGTTTAGATAACTCCTCCTCTTCTTCTTTTGTGAATACTGAGCAAAAGTATTCATTCAGTATCTCTGCCTTTTCACTGTCTCCCTCTGCCCACCTCCCCTCTCCTTTATTAATCTTCACTATCCCTCCCTTAACCTTTCTATGCTCCCTAATGTACCTATAAAAGGTTTTATCCCCCTTCTTAACTGAGTTGGCTATTTTTTCCTCGGTTTGGGCCTTTGCTTTTCTGACTGCCTTCCCCACTTCTTTCTGCTTTAATTGATACAGTTCCCTATCGTGCTCCTTCTGTGATTCCTTATACTTTTTGAATGTAGCCTTTCTCTTCTTAACCTTCCCTGACACCTCTTTTGAGAACCATAGCGTTTTTTTATTCCACTTTGTTTTACACAAAGACTTGTTGCCTCCATGATGGCAGTTTTGATTTTTCTCCATTGTTCTTCCACCCCTCCTTTCTGGCCATTTGCTAATGCATTCCTCAGGTATTCGCCCATTATGCCCAAGCCAGCCCTTTTAAAGTCCAGTATCCTTGTCTTTGTATGGCTGGTCTCCATGGTTGTGTTTATTGTGAAGCACACTGTGCAGTGATCGCTTGTTCCCAGATGTCTACTGACTTCTAAATTTGTGATCCTCTCTCCATTTGAGAGTACCAGGTCTAATATTGCTCCCTCCTGAGTGGGAGTCACCACTAGCTGTCTAAGGCATGCCCCCTGTAGGGCATCGAGAATGACCCTGCTCTTGGATGTGGCTGCAGTCCATGTTGTCCAGTTAACATCTGGCATATTCAGGTCCCCCATCAGCAGTATCTCCCCTTTTTCAGCCATTTTGAGAATGCCCTCTATCATTTTCTTGTCCATTTCCTCCCCTTGAGACGGGGTCTGTATACAACCCCTGTGCGGACTGTGATGCCATTCCCTGTGTACAAGGTGACCTAGAGTGCCTCTTGTCCTCCCCCTTTACTTTTTAGTCCTGTAGCTTTGATCCCTTCCCTTATGTAGAGAGCTACTCCACCTCCTCTTTTACCCTCCCTGTCCCTTCTGTAGATTGTGCACCCTGGTATGTTGACATCCCAGTCATGGTTCTCCGTGTACCATGTTTCTGTGACTGCCACAATATCCAAGTGTTCCTCTTCCATCAGGGCTACTAGCTCTGGAAGCTTGTTTCCCAAACTATGGGAACTGGTACTCATTGCCTTCCATTTAATGTTGGCTTTATCCTTTTTTACCCCATCCCTGCTCTTATTGCCCTTGTCTATTTTTCCATTTACCCCGGCCTGCCCTCTGTCAAGCTCTGTGCCTCAATGTTTACCCTACTACCTGTCATGTTTTCTGGGGGGAGGCTTGAACTTTCCTGTTTCCTATCAGCACCTCCCCCCTTAGCTAGTTTAAAAGTTTGCCAAGGAAGCCTTTAAACCTGTCACATATGAGCTTGTTCCCCTTCCTGGACAGATGCAGACAATCATGCCAGTATCGACCTTCATCTCTCCAGGTGGACCCCCAGTCCCCAATGAAGCCAAAGCCCTGTGCTCTGCACCAGTTTTGCAACCATTCATTAAACTGCATGGTGTGCAGTACCCTAGCCTCACCCCTGCCATAGACTGGCAGCACCTCTGAGAAGGTTACCGTGCTTGCTACCTGTCTGAGGCCTCTCCCCAACTCCACAAATTCATCCTGCACTGCACTGATCTCATGCCTAGCTAGGTTATTTGTCCCGAGGTGGACAATGATATCTAGTTCCCTCTCCTGTGAAGCTGCTTGTGCAGTCCTGAGGATTTGCTTCCTGTCCCTCCAAGCCATGGCACCAGGCAGGCACCTTACTTCCCTCTCCTCTCCCTTCCCCAGGTCTATACCCCTAACAACTGAGTCCCCTGTCAGAAGCTGTCTCTCTTTCCCTGTGGTGTCCTTGCCACTCTTTGTGGGTCTCACCTGTGGATGTCCCAGCATTCTTCTTGGTCTCCACTGAGGTGTCATCATAGGGAACCTTGATTTGCCAGACTGACATATGATTTGTGTATAGGTACAACTCGGGGGCTTCGCCTCTGTTCCACCACCCTCACCCTCCCAGAACCTACTGTGGTCCATCTGCTCTTCACACATGGCAACCTCTGAGGCAGTGTTTGTGGAAGTGGTGCTCTTTGGGTGGGGGAGGCCTTCTTAGTCCTTGCCAGTTCAGCTTGGAGGTGGGCAACCTCCTACCTCAGAGCTGACAGTTGCCTGCAAATAGGGCAGCAATGCAGGTTCCAGAATGTCTCCCGGGAAACTGCTGCCCCACAGCCAGTGGATTGCACCACTCCCCACATGTTCCTCTTCCTTATAATATACAATGAGTAATATATAACATTTTTTTTTTTGGTGTGTACTTACCCTTTATGCACCGTGCTGGGTCATTAAGAATATGACAGTTCTGCCCCAAGACCTGTTGAGGAAGTGATGTCAGAACCTTGGCTATAAAGAAATGTCATGCCTGGGGTGGGCAGGGTGAGGGGAAGGGTGGGTGGGTAGGCCACAACCACTGGTGACTGTTGGAAACAATCAAATACACCACTGCTCCACCACCCGGGTGAGTACTGCCCTTTACAGTATGTCAACCACACCACAATTTACTAGACCACTGCTCCTACACAAACCACTCTACTGAGTCCAGGGATAAAAATGAACTCACTGCTCAGCCAGCAGGACACTTCTAAAATGCTGCACAAATATCCTTCCAAATCCTAGGTCTCTAGCACAGAAATAAAGCAACTTCAGTTGTATTTCACCCCCTCTGGTTATAAAATTACTACACTTTAATGGAATCCTGCAATTCTCTTCTTAATGCCAATAAGAAAAAATGAAACTTTGTGTAGAAAGCGTAGCTTACCTTCCTAACAAGTCCCCAACAATATTATGCTTTACCAGGTTCCCAGTTCCTCAAATGCGTTCTAGTTTGTTCTCTGCAGTATAGCAAGTTTCTCAGCTTCCAACAGAAGCAGGCAAGTCTTTCAAAATCTGCTCCTCTGAAGCTCAAGACCTCTGTCCAGGATTTGGATTTTTTCAGCCCCAACAGAGATCTCAAACCATACTGTGTTATGATCACTATTGGTCAGAGGGTCCCCAACTCAAACTGCCCCTACTGCTTCAGTGTTAGTGAAAACCACATGGTTGTCAAGCATACAGTGCTGTAAAGCATCGAGGACTTTCTCACTGGAACATTCCAGACCACATCTGGCAAGTTCAGGCTGCCAACAACCACCATGGCTCCCCTTCCCAATACCCTATTAATTTCTTGCATGAGTTCCCAGTCCTTCTCTTCTCCCTGACCTGGGGTCTATACATAACCCCCAAGTGAGAAATCCTTTCCTGATGGTAAATTTAGCTGAATTCACAAGGATTTTACATCCAAGTGGCTGCCACTTTCATTGACTGTGGCCCCTGTTCCTTCTTTGGCTCCCTTCCTATCCCTTCTATAAAGCACATATCCTGGGACCGCAAGGTCCCATTCATTGTGCTCCGATGCCCACGTCTCAATGTCCGCTACTGAATGCCTGTAAGTCACTTATTTCCCAAGGTCCTGGCACTGAGACAGACTGCCTTCCATGAACTTGCATGAATTCTATTTTCCCTGCCTGCATGATGTTCAACAGCCAACTTCCCACCCTTTTTACCCCTGGCTTTTCTATGTTGGCTAGTGTGGTTAGGTATTCTTTGAAGATGAGCCAATTTTGACGGGAAGGGACAGCTAGAGAACCCACCATTTCAGTCAGACTCCCTAGCCTAAGTTACATGAGTTGTGAAAGACCAACAAAAACCAACACCAAGCATAAAAGTTCAAAAGCTTTTTTATGACATGACATAAAAAAATCAGTTAACTTACGACAACCAGCTTCCTAGACTGCATTGGTTTTCCTTAGAGATGTAGGTCTGATCCACTGCAGCTCCAGTTATTCTTCTTCTTCTAGAGTGACTTGCTAGCTCAGCTCACTGATCAGGGTGCACGCAGATATTTTATACAATCACCTAACAGAACTGTTCTTCTCATTATCTCATCATAACAAACATCTTGCTGTATCTTAGGCAAGCACACACAGTTTTAGCAAGTCACTGAATCTCTCCCTTCCAGCAACCAGGCAGTTACGTAGCACACAGCCAGTTGGGCCCCCCAACTGTCACGTTGCTATGGTGTTTGCAAGGAAAAAGAGAGAAAAAAATTACAATGTTTTCTGCTTTGGCAGATCTAAGTTAACACATGTATGTGCCCCTCGCTACCGTATCTCTATCTACATGTATTTGTGACAGTGTAGTTCCAGTATCAGTCATCACAGTTTGCAAGTAAGCACAATATTGGTTTTCACTGCAGTTCCATTTTTTATACAATAACATCTTTATTGAAAAAATATAAGGTACACCAACAATACGTAGACAAACTATAAATCTATCATTGAGAAAAAACACTCTAACAAAAGCTGGAACTAAGATAAACAGGGTATGACAAATATTTATTTATTTAGTTTTTGTTGACCGGATAAGTGCACTAGACAAATCCTGCCTATTTTCAGGCATGACCCGAGGGAAGGGGATACAGATGAATGCCAACTGACCTTGAACCAGATTAAGCTGTTGGTGGTACTTTTCATGAATGAGGGAAATTTGGCCAGGACACTGGGGAAATCCCCCTACTCTTTTCGACAAGTGCCATGGGATCTTTAACATCCGCCTGAACTACCACCAATCCAGGCAGATGGGACCTCGGTTTAATGTCTCATCCGAAAGACGGATATATAATAATATAAAAGCATAAGGGAGAAAAACTTGCCAACAAGAATAATAATACCTAGGGCAGCTTTAAAGGCTAGGGCTGAGAACTGCAATGATCGCACTGTAGTTCCTAAGTAATTACACTCCATTACAACTGTCCTAGTGCAGGTTTCTATCGCTCCATAAGCATGCACAATACTTTGGTAGGATATTAGGGTGTCATTACAACATGATAAAAAGAGGAAAAATTAAAAATAATCGTCTGATACAAATTCTTCTGTTCTACAACTAAAAGATACAGAGCTGCTGCCCCAAAATGCCCACCCTTAGATTATTAAAAAAATAAATAAATAAATAAAAGGGTAGCTATGGTTGTGCGTACACACAGAGCATGAGGGCAAGACTTAAGACTGAAGTGTGCAAAATACTGGTAAATTACAATACAGCATTGCTGTAACACAGACAGTAGTAAGTTAGTGGATTATGTAACATGATGAGGTAGAGGAAAATGGGACACTCCAGTTTTTTTAATCATAAATTGACATATTTCTGAGTGATTTAGAACTGACTGAAAGTAGACTTTGAAAAAAAGAGTTACTTAAAAGACAGACTCTACATCAGGAGATTTTTATTCTTATTCACCATGATGATTACAAAAAAAAAAAAAAAAACACAAGGCAAAGGTTTGGTTAAATTTATTCCCAATCTAATCCACCCCACCCCCAACATTAGACATGCAGGTACCAGCAGATAAAAAAATTTCAAAACCAGACAAAAAAATGTTTGCGATCAAGATGAATGAAAAAGTCATGGTCTAATACACATACATGGAATGGATGGAACTGTACAATTATTTATCCTACAAACTACAAGATATAAACAATTCTATCCTTACTCGATATTTCAGTACCAAATTGCGACTGACTTAAGTCACACTGTCACATCTGCTCACCACCTGTTCAAAACGGGATTCCATGTGCACAACACGATCCTGCAAAACTCTCATGAGCACGCAGAGTACGTAGAAAACAGACGTCAAGCCACTGACAGTGTTTTAAGCACATGTAATGATACCATGTTATGGGTCAGGCAACCTGCAGTCCGCTCTGGTTTTTCAAAATGTGAAAAAAATACACGTGGTTACAAATACGACAATATCAGAACTAAACATTTAAATTGTATATATGGCTCATTTAAAAGAAAGGATTCCTGTTTATATAATAGAACAATCTTTATTTTTCAGACAGTAACCCTTTAAGATACAAGGGTATTGTCTATTGCTATTTCACTCATGGCTTTACCACTACTCATGAGGATCAACAAACCAATACCCTCTTGTGAAGATAACAATGATAACTTAGTCGGCCCATGTTATATCCCCTATATACAATGGCACCAACCACAAACATTGCAACACTAATACATCATAAATGTTACTGTACACAAGTTTTCAGGGCTAGTTACACATGGGGGGAGACAAAGAGTAATGAACAGTATTTCCCAAATACCATGAATAGCTTATTCGTTATTCAGGAAGAAAAATGAATAATAGGCACTGTTTGTGGTATTCGGCCTCGGCAACAGCGGGAATTACAAAAACCTGTTAAATTTGTTTTCCCTCACATGCTTCCCCCTGTCCCAAGTGCCCAAAAGAGAAGGTATTTAATTGCTGGCTCCTGGCACCTTGCCAGGAACAGACAGTATCATTACAAACTCACCCCCCATCCCAACCCTAGCCTGACTCCCCATTCTCATTTAATTTTTTGTTTATTTCATCCCTCCCTTTACCCCTTACCCAAACCGGGGGGGGGCACTAGTAGTAGTAACCAGCCTTCAGGCTATAAGATCTGGCACCTCTGTCATGTCATCACCTAGTCCACTGCTGCTCAGTTCTTTCTCCACAACTTTGTGTCCCTCCCGACTGGTAAGATTTGGCCATCAAATAAAGCACCGTGCCAGATCTACAGTAACTGGAGTTGCACCTAATATGGTTGCAAGCAGAACCTAGCAAGTCAGAGCAGTGAGCACCTGCGAGGAAGCGCAGGATTGTGAGGGAGGTGCGGGGCAGTTGTCATAGTGATGCTATGCTGCAGCCAATCTCGCACAGCATCACAATGACAACTGCCCCACATCTCCCTCGCGATCTCATGCTCCCTCGCTGATGTTCACTGCTGCTTGCAACCACACTGGGTGCAACTTCGGGTTTGGTTATTTTAAATCTGGTGCTGTACTTTATTTAATAGCCAGCTCTTACCCAGTGGGAGGGACACAAGGATACCGAGCAAGAACTAAACAGCAATGGACTGGGTGAGGACACAGTGGGAGGGGGGCCGACTCTATAGCCTGGATACTGGTTACTGCCACTAGACCTCCCCTCCACCAAATCAAGGTTAGGTGTAAAGGGTGGGGTGAAAAACAAAAATTTAATGAGAATGAGGATTTGGGCTAGGGTGAAAAATGGAGAGGAGTCTGAAAAGATGTTGTTGGCTCCTGGCAGGGTGGCATGAGCTGACAATTAAATACCTTCTCTCTGGATCACTTGGAAAGGGTGAGATGGGTGGAAAAGGATAGAAAAATTGGCTGGGAGGCCAGAGAAACAGGTTCGTTTGATTTCCCCCCCTCCCCCTACATGCAGATGAATACCAGATAACATAACGAATACCCAGCCAAATATTCAAAATAAAGTATTTGCCCACACCTACCTATACAGGTCCCTTTCCAGTTTTTCTTACTAGCTTGGGTAAACAAGGCAGCTTTTATACCCCCACCACTAGATTTTCCAGGGTTTCTATGGAATACACCACAGGAAAATATCTTGGAAACCATAAAGTATCCAAGCACCCCTGGTTTCAATGGAAATGAAGATGAAATTTACAAGGCTTTCCATGGTTCTCATTAATATATTCTATGGACCAGCACAGAAACATTCTAGCATTTATAGTCTAATTAGTCTACCTGGTCCCTACCAGTCCACCGATACCAAATATTGGATTAGATGAAGAAACTGACAACACCAGTCTTACAACTGATGAGTCCAGTGTCCCCCCCTCTTGTCTATTAGCTCTCCACCTGACCACCTTTGGGGAACCAGTTCCCCATTCACAAATTAATTTTTCTGTGTTTAGATTTCTTTTTGTCATGTTACAATATAGCTTTAACAGTATTTATTTTAACGTTGTATGTTAAAATGCCTGGTTTATGTTTTGAGTTATAATGATAATGACATGCCACAGGTGACCTCCCTCCTCATACCTGACCTTCAATTGACACCAGTACTACTGCTATCTATACAAATGGATTTACTCCAACATAAGAATGAAATAGGCTACTTTTTATTCAATGTGTGTGCTTTGCTCAATTATGAATGCTTCATACTGGTATATATAGAAACATAGACTTTGACGGCAGATAAGGACCGCTTGGCCCACCCAGTCTGCCCATTTCCCTACCTATTGGATAAGCTGCAGATCCTAGTTAACCAGCAGCCTACTCTTTCTAGAGTCATGTTGGAACCTGGGGCACATCACAGTGCAGCAGCGAGTATGCTGCCCTCAGCCTACATTTTCTCATGTGCTGACCTTGCGACTGATCAGACATACATATGTCTGACATCAGCAGGCCGGTCCTTGGCCACTGCATGTATGGAGTAGCATGTCTGCTGAATATGTGCACATTATGGTAGTGACCAGCAGTGACAGAAGCCCAAGCTGTGCTGGTGGATCTCCTGTATTTGAAACTGTTTAGTAAGTGATTTTCTCTCTAACAGTGTAATCAGTTTTGAATGTTGGTATGTGTGCCGAGATCCCGCACATTAACATGAGCGTCCAGAAACGGGATCCCGCGCATGCCCATGAGTGCAATGCTCAGATGCATGCGCAGGATCTCTGCTCCATTTTTCAAATGTATTTAGGAGCACTATCACTGCTTGGTTTCTATAAAGAGACATAACAGTCTATTACACATATGATAATGTGCAGGATAACATGCTTCTTATAATAGGCATGCAAAAAGTTTAACTTCAGGATAGCATTCCGTGCTAGACGCGTGTTCACAGTTGGGATATGCTTCTGGTAGGCAGCTGAGTTACCATGGACTGCTTGCTACAAAAATATTTGAAAAATTAGCAAAACGGGTAATAAAATAGAGAATAATGGATGGGTGGCTGGTTATAACGTGGATTTTACACCCAACCCTGAGGGGTGGGATGTCACAAACCCCGAGAGCGACGCTCGGGGGGGTTTATTAAGGCATCCGACCCCAAGGGTGTGTGCAAAATCTGAGTTTTAACTAACTACCCATGTTTTATTTTGTATAATTTCTGGATTCTATTTATTTGCCTGTGCAACTTACAGTTTTACTTAGAAAAGAGAATGTCTTTATAACCAGCTGGTTATAATGACAGAATTATAACCAGCTTTTCCTATGTTAAAAATTAAAAACCAGTTATTTTTGGGATATACAGGTGCATTCTATAGTCAGAGTTAGACAAGCGTGCACCTGGAGGGCACGCTACTCAGCAGTTATCCGAGACTGAAGGAGAAAGCTGACAGTGCCCCTTTAAGCAATCATACACAGCAGTAGACAGCTTTCAGCAAACTAAAGTACTTTCCAGTGTATCAATGACTAATAAGACAGATGAGACAATCACTGCATCTAAAAAAAAAAAAAGGCAGGGGTGAGGAGAAATTAAAGATTGCCTGCCTACCCCAAAGAAAAGATATCAAACATTTTCTTTTTTTGATAATATTTTCTATTTACATACTCTAAAAAGCCAACCCAAGGGTGCAAACGCCAGGCAAGGTAATTTACTACTGTTTGTGCTAAAAGCATAAACCATCTTTAAGATAAAAAGAAAACTTACCTTAAACTCCTCAGGCAGGGAATACAGAAGCGTTTGCTGCAGTAACTGGGAAGCTCATAATCCCGGGGAAAGTGGAGGCAGCCAACATTTCCCTGTTTATATGACTTGGCTCTATAGAAAGTGGGTGGAGACTAGGGAGTAGCTTATTTTATTAAAAGTCCTGCCCAAAAGGTGGGCTTTGTTAGCCTAAAGACTTCATGGGTAGGGTCTCTGGCTAGAAAGGAAGTAAAAACAGATTTGGACTACACACTAAAAGGAGATCCTTGGAGAAAGACTGCATTTTCCAGTAAAAGGAAACAGTGAAGGTTAATTGCTATGACTGCCTTGTATAATGTTGACCAAAAGCTTTCCATCACTTTGAATGTTTTCACCCTTATTTGCGCACTCACGTCTTGAAGAATAAACTGCATTTTTCCTTCCTAGTGAATGTCACTGATAACTGATCCTATTTTTGTCATGATTCAAGCGTAACCATATTCCCTTCCCCCACCCACACTAGGAAGCACTTCACCAATCAATACATTTTTTAATGTAGATTTTGGATCTGGAATACAGTGAGGCTATATTCTTTCTCTTCAGTGTTCAGTCTTCTGTGATACAAGCACTTCAGAATCTGCAGGCTATATCAAAGGAACAGTACAGAGTTTTAAATCACCAGCGCAGCTACAAAGTATTTACTGTATCAGCTATACTGGGTGGTGTTCCAAAACATCTCTTGCTGTCTGTTTTGTGTATAACCAGAAACACAATATTCTAACGATAGTAATTATGCTAACTTTAGCTCTGAGGTTTTCTGTGTACAGTAGCTCATTCTATATTACTGACCTGTCCATTAATTCTGCTTTGACACATAACTGGACAGCTCCAAAGAAAATGTTTTTCAGGAACTCGTTTTCTTCCTTATCAGAATGGCAGCAGAATAGCTATTTTACCACACTAACTAATCTCAAAGAGAACACAAACCCTGTTTACATTTTTTTAATATACTCTTATTGTAAACTCATATATGTGTGAAGTCTGTTTAGTCACCCCAGTTAAATATTTTGTTTCTTTGTTTTGAACTAGTCCTATTTTTTCCTTGTTTAGGGCTCTGTATTAATTCAGTCTTTTTCTTACCCAAAAAGGTATTTTTTTTCTTCTTTATTTTGTTCAGTTCTAGAACCCAGTGACATCAGTGGAGCCGAAGACTACAATAAGGTGGAAAACTGTGACACCAACTGAGCTGATGTCTCATCTTAGGGAATCAGAAATAGAGTTGCTAATACTTTCACAATTTATATGGTTTCCAAAACCTTTTGACCAATAGAAAAAAAACATTTAATTAGGAGGTGTGTTTCCAAGAAAGAGTGACAGAATCTGCGTTTTAGTACAACTAAGCTACATATAAGACTGGGTCCACAGTGCTATGCAGTTCAAATCATCCTGCAGTCAGCCCATGCAGATGCTTCATGCCAACTGTAGATACTGTCGTTGTACTGTCTACACAAATGGCATGTTCTCCTACAGTGGAAGGATTGTTGCTCATGATCAGAGAAAGCAGGAGGCCTGATTTGGAAACCTGAGAGACTTCTCTTGAACTTCAGACCTTTGAGATCTGACCTGCCCTAAACTTTATCCTTTGGGACTGTGATGGTAAGATAGCACTGCAGTCCCCAGTGAGCCCCTTCTTTCTAATCTTCTCTTCAACATGAACACAGACTCTGGTGCTCTGATAACCCCTTTGTCCACCCTCTTTTTTAGTTATTTATTTGACAGTTTATGATCAGGAAAAGCATACTGAGCAGAGGCTCATTACCAGGTGCAACCCGGGGAAGTAAGATTTGCCAGAAGTAACAAAGGGAAACAGCAAACAAGGGATAAAGACACCACAGAAAATAAAAATAGAGAGAAACAGCAGACAGCAAGTAAGGATTTAAATTTTCAAAATTACCCAGCACCAAAAGAAAAAGAAAAAGGAAGACCAGAAGGGGCAATCGGGGAGGACGGGATAAACACAGGCACAGAGAGATTATTGAGGGAGCGGAAGAAAGATTTCATTCACAAATACTGAATCTATCCACTTTAACTTTGGATAAATATCAAGAATCCATATTGGAACGTGGTCGGACCTTTATCCCCACTCCCACGGTCAATGATTTCCAAGTCTTTGTCGACCTGAATAAATTCTTTAGGAAACTTCACTTGAAACTGCAGTTTTCAAAAGATTCTGGTACTGAAAACATTGCATCTAACACTGAAATGGGGTTTACTTCTGAAGTGATGCCTATCCATACAGAGGAACTAGATTTGCTACTACATGAAATTGCCCAGGCTGAAATTAATCGAAGTCCAGAGCGGGGCACAGTGAACACAGAACAGAGTGATACTTTGAACCTGGGATTACAAGGTTTGAGTTCTACTACTGAGTGAGAACTAATGGACGTGAATGTGGACTTACAAACGCTTGAGGATCTACTGATGGAAAGCAGGGCTGAATTTGGCCACCTGACCTCCCAGGGCAGAACAGGCACTAGACTACTGGTAGTAAATAAAGATATGAAAAAAATTAGTAAAATGATGTTTAGACCAAATTCAGAATTTTGCCCTAAAACGTATAATAGTGTCATTGGGGCATATGAGAAAACTGTATCTAAACAAATTAGAAGTCTTCTAAATGACAATACTGCTAAGCCTAAATTTAATTTAACTAATCAAGAAAGAACAGCTTTGAACAAATTGTCATCTGATGATACTGTGGTAATTAAGTCAGCGGATAAAGCCGGCAATGTCATCATTTTAGATAAGCAATTATATAGGAATATAGTCATGGAACTATTAAATAATGAAACTATAAGAAATTGATGTCAAATCCAACACCACAATACAGAACGGAACTTTGTGCACTTTTAACACAGGCAATAAGTAAAAGGGACATCTCTGAAGGGAAATATGGATTTTTGTGGAATGAATATCCAGTAGTGGCAGGATTTTCTATCCTGTCAAAAATTCCCCAAAACAGGGAGGTGCCACCAGGGAGACCAATAGTTTTGGGGGTGGATTCTCTCACTCAGAATCTAGGGAAATCTGTAGATTTTTTTTTCTACAACCTATGGTCAATAATTTAAAATTACACATAAGAGATATCACAGACTTATTAGAAAAACTGAAAGATATAACATGGGAACAAGACTGTAGCTGGTTAGGGATTGATGTGGAGTCGCTAAATACCTCCATACACCACGAACATGGAATCAATGCCTGTGAATTTTTCTTACAACAGTATCAAGACACAGACAATATACCAGTAGAATTTATTTTGGAATCTTTGAATTTCGTTCTGATATAATTTTTTTTAATTCAAAGGGCCATTTTACGAACAAAAGTGCAGCACAGCAATGGATGCCAGAACAGCACCCAGCTATGCCACCCTATTTCTTGGCCATTGGGAACAGACTAAGTTTTCAACACAGACATTATTATGATCCTGTAAGGGAGAGATTTTGCTTTATTGATGATATTGTCTGTGTCTGGCAGGGCGATCAAGGCAAAGTACATGAATTCATGGGGTGGTTAAAAACTAATATGATGAACTTGAAATTTACATATGTAAATGACTCCACATCTTTGAACTTTCTAGACTTGAACTTAAGTGTACAAGGAAATGATAATTCATATATCATTAATACCAAAACATTCAGAAAATCCACAGCCACAAATTCAGGTCTTACACACAGACAGTGCCCACCCACCAAGCTTAAAAAGATCTATCTATACCTTATAGTCAGTTACTATGCCTAAAGAGGAACTGCCAACACAGAAAAGCATTTTGATATTCAAGCCACTGAACTAGTAGACAGATTTAAGTTAAGGGGCTATGACATGAATGTGTTAGACACATCTAGAAAAAAGGTAGAAAAAATTGATAGGAATTTACTATGAAACAAACCAGTGCTGTCACCTAAGGACAGCAACCCGTGCACATTCATTACATAATATAATGGATTAGCAGGTCAGATTGAAAACATAATTTACAAGAACTGGCCTATTTTACTTGGGGATGACACTGTGGTGTGTGCTGTAGGTATGAAGCCTCGTGTCACATTCATCAGGGCACATAACTTGAAAGACAAGCTGGTTCTCAGTAAATTAAAAAAATCCTGTGACCACTAGTAGCCAAACCTGACTACCCAAAAGGCAAATGACTTTTACAAATGCCATAGATGCAACATCTGTAGAGATGCTTGTACTGACAACACTTTCATTCATCCCAAAAATCAGGCATGCCAGGCTAACATCAGGGAACTCATAACATGTGATACTGCCTATGTGGTATATGTTGTGTGGTGCAGCTGCAATCATGTATATGTGAGGAAGACAGTGAGGCCACATAAGCAGTGCATCCAGGAACACGTTAGATCAATTGTTAATAATCGTCAAGACACACCTGTAGGTACACATTTCACCCTTAAGACCTCAGATTTATGGGTCCTGAATGGGTTCCACCCCCCGAGGTTCGGGGGGAGGGGACAGACCAAACACACTGCTTCAGAAGGAAAGCAGGTGGATATTTAAACTAGAAAGTGTTAAACCAAAGGGTTTGAATAAAAAGTGGGATATAAAACTATTTCTGAAGAAAAAATGAATATATTTTTTGCTTTTTTTTATCTGCATGAAAATCTGATCTTTATATGTAGAAACTAATCATTTTTTTTAATATCTTTTTTTTCTCTTGTTTTAGAACTATCTCATCACTTACACACAGCGCCTGGGAACTCCTACCTACTTGGTGATATTTGTTTTGGAGACTTGATTGTTTTGCAGTGACATCAATCACTCCAGGACACTGTGACCACACTTTTTTTTATTCTTTTAACTATTACTATTAGTAGCCATCACGTAATTTAATATGCAATTTTGCTTGACTCAAAAGATTTCAGGTGATGGCAACTATCAGAAATTGTAAATGTCTATGTTTTCTATTCTAAAGTGAAAGGATTTATATTTGTAAGTGCTAATCCCTTTTAATAGAATGCCATGTATTAGACGGAAATGTCATTTGATCTCATAAATATTAATGAGCTTTTGTATAAAATGAAACAGTCATCACTTTTAGCCTCACCCCCACTGAAGACTCATGAGAGACAAGGCGTTAGGGGCATGCTTTGACCAGGAAGTTCAGCTCCCTTAGATTCAAAATGCACCTCAAGTCCCCTGTGGACTTGGGGACTAGAAGAAATGAAAGTAGAACCCTGTTGTTCCTTTGATCCCAGGAGACTGGTTCTATGGCCCTCTTGTGAAGCAGGGTACACACCTCCTCTTGAAGCACTGGTACGTCGTCTGGAGGTTAAGAGGAGGGAACTGGTGGAAGTTCTGGAGGTAACTCCAGAAGTTCTAGAGCATGTCCTTGTTGTATGAGCTGTAGGACCCAAGCATCTGCAGTAACTTCTACTCCACTGGTCCGGATGGAGGGAGAGGTGACCCCCTACCATCTCCTTTGGAGTGTCTACTGGAGGGTTGGGGTCCAGCAAGGAGTTATGCTGAGGCAGGTCTGGCAGCCATGCCTCCTCCAGAGGCCTTAGGACAGGCACCTGTGGAGGAGGTGGGGGCAGGCAAAGCTGATCTGTTTTTGCTCTGCTGTCTGGCCCTGGATCTAGGCCTGTTGGTGGCCCTGTAAAAAGGCACATTCTGCCTAGTCATTGGTTGTGTATGGTAGAGGAAATGGACTGATCTAAGTGTCCTTCCTGCGGCTTGCACATCTGAAAGAATATCCTGAACATCTGCCCCAAAAAGCTTATACCCTCTGAAAGGGTAATTCAGGATGGACTGCTGGACATCCATGGCAAATCCTGATGCTCTCAACCAAGACTGCCTCCTCGTACAGATGACAAATGCAGTTGCTCTGGCTGAAGCATCCGAGCTATCATAGGTAGACCTCAAAAGGTGTTTACCCATGTCCGCACCAGTCTGGAGAACCTTAAGCAACTCCTGCTTCTGGGGACCCTATGGGAGGGCCAGGGCTGCTATGTTAGCCTTCTTCCAGAGGGTATTCCGGTGTTTGACCATATGGGTCTGATAACTAGAAATTCTAAGACCCAGTGTGGCCAAGACGAAGGCTGTCTTCCCCATAAGGTCCAACTTTCTCAACTCCTTATCTGGGGGGAGAGAACCAAGATGTTTAGGTCTCATGGAACTATCATGGGCAGCATTCATCACCACCAAATCAGCTTGAGGTTGGTTGATGAAAAAAGGCTTCCCTGAGGGAGTCCGGTACAGTTTGTTGCCTTCCTGAGCATGGCAGGGATCAAGCTTCGTCTCTGCTAGGCAGTCATGGTGTCATCCTCTAGAGCAGTCAAAAGAAAAGGGATAATCAGAGATGGGGAATCTGGGACTTCCAGGAATTCTACCAGGTTTCTCCTAGTGATGTCTTGCTCCTCAGCATCAAACCCTATTGCTGTTTGGAGCTGCTTTTTCATGGAGATGAAGGAGGGGTCCGCAGGAGAGGACCTAGGGGTGTATAGAGTAGAATCCTCATTCCTGGTGGAAATGGCGGAGTCAGACCTGGGACTCCCCTCCATATCTTCCTCCTCTTCTTCCTCAGGAGGGAGGAGGTCAGGTAGTATTCCTCCTCCACGCTGACATGCTCCAAAGAGAGCAAGGAGGAGAGAGCGGATGTTGACGATCTGGAGTTTGCAGGGGGCATAAATATTCGGGGGGGGGGGGGCACTGATCTGGTAGGCCCTGGTGTTGGTGTGCCCAGAGGATGCTTGAAGAATTGCAGTACCTCCACAAAGAAAGAGAGCATTGTCTGTATGTTGACAGTGGGTTGCAGCACAGGAGTGCCTTGGTACATCGACAAGGGAGGCTGGAACCCCGTTGTCGATGGAGCAGCCTGTAACAATGGCAAGGATGCCTGGAGCCCGGATGCCGATGGGCCAGCGCCAGACATAAGTGGTCTGGTGAGAGCCGCTACCAGCTGACCCTGCAGGAAAGATATGAGCAGTACGACTTGCAGCATCAAAAGGGGGGTGGTGGAACCATGACATCGACTGAGTGGCTTGAAGCGTTGACAGGATAGGCAGAAACCCAGGCATCGACGAAGAGTCTTGCAGCATCTACAGGGAGACAGTAGCCCCAACACTGATGTATCACCGCCAGCTGTGGGAGGTCCAGAGAAAGTCACTGCTGAAGCCGACCCTGTTACAGTGAGGGAGTGGGTAGCAGGAGGCATCGCCACCAAGGCAGACCACAGTGCTGCAACGGTCGGCCCCAGGTAGTGTGACACCAGAGAGCTAACCAGGGTGGATTTATCCTTACTATTTTCCCACTCTCAGTGTTTATGTTTCCCTGAAAACTTCTCCAAGGCTTTGGAGGACTGGGAGCCCAAGGACGGGGTCGGCAACACAGGGGAGCTTCTTCCCTGGAGTTCCTGTTCTATCCTGGCTGCCTTCTGCTCTAGAAGGAAAGACTCCAGGGCTTTCTGATGGCACTACCAGGTATCCTGGTTGAAGCTCAGGCAGACCATAAAGGCTTTAACGTCGTGGGCCTCTCTCAGACAGCGAACACAGGTGTCGCACTCATTGCTGCTGAGGATTTTCTTACTGCACTCATAGTATCTAAAGTGTTTGGTAGCGGTGGTCATTCTCAACATACGCAATGATGAAAAATCACTTTAAAAAATAATGTGATAAATCGCCAGACTGGTGGCGCTGAGGGTTGAGGCACCAGGGAGGGAAGAGGGGTTTTCCCCGGCCATTGGCTGCCACCTGGTGGAGGACACATGGCAGTTTGGGCATTGGGGAGCCTGGCAATAGCCAGGGGTAGGGCGGAAGGGGCCAAGCTGGTACCTGGAGTGCATGTGCGCCTCCACGTGCACACACTGCCACGTCTGCCAGGGTCCCGGGATCTTCGGGAGAAAACTGGGGGAAAAATGCAAAAAAGTACTAATTAAAAATAATGTGATAACCATTACAGAAACTTAGACTTTGACAGCAGATAACGACCGCTTGGCTCACCTGTCATCGAGGCACAGGTCAGGGAGCATAGGAAACACCAGAAGCAGTTGCAGAATTCACCAAAAATTATTTATTTACACTAGCAGTATCATAAAATAAACTTGTTCAGTATAACTATTTACAAAATCAAAATAAAAGAAAGATTTCTTTCAGTCTCTCTGTCCCTTGTTCTTCTAATATTTCTTGCAGTTGCAGCTTAGCTCTTTTATAAGTCTTTTCAACCCCCATTCTTAGCAAGCATCCTGGTTTTGTATGTGTTCTGTTCTTGTAAGTTTCAGGAGCTGCTAGAACAGTGTGCTTTCTAAGGCCACTTCTGCAGCTTTCGCAAAAGGTTGGAAGATTTGCACTCAAGTAACCTCCAGTTTACAAAAGCTTTCTGCAATCATCTCAAAATATAATTATATATATTTCAACAGTAACCCTATATATTTTCTAAACAAAAGTGATCCCATTATCAGTTACATATTCATACAATGATTTGCACATATTTTTATATTAGCAGATATGCAAGGGGAGAAAACAGACAGCAAGGGAAAACAGACACAGTGAGGGGCAAATAATTGCGAGATTGTCGGGGCGATCAAATCCGAAGTCTCTCAGAAAAATGTGGTTGCGCAACCAGACAGAGAAGAGAAAGGAACGGACAGATCCTTGCATTTTAAACACTTTCTCAATAACAAACGGGACAGGGTCCTATTCCACCCTGCCACACCACCTAGTCTGCCCATTTCCATACCTACTAGATAAGCTGCAGATCCTAGTTAACCAACAGCCTATTTCTTCCTACCCCCCCACAATAATTGCCTTATGTCTGTCCCATGCATTTTTGAATTCCCCCACTGTTTTTGACCCACAACCTCCTCAGGAAGGCCATTCCATGCGTCCACCACCCTCTCTGTGAAAAATTACTTCCTCAGATTACCCCTGAGCCGTCCCCCCTCTATCTTCAAATTGTGTCCCCTTGCTCTTGCACATCTCTTTTTCTGAAAGATGCTGCCCTCTTGGAATTTATCGATTCCCCTGCGGTACTTAAAAGTTTCTATCATGTCCCCCCTCTCTCTCTTCCTTCCTCAAGGGTATACATATTAAGCTCATTTAGTTTCTCCTCGTATGGCTTCTCCTGTTGCAGACCCTGCACCATTTTAGTTGCCCTCCTCTGGACTGTCTCCATCCTGTCTATGTCCTTGTGGAAATGGGATCTCCAGAACTGGACGCAGTACTCCAGATGGGGTCTCACCAACTGTCTGTACAGAGGGATAACAACTTCCTGTTTTCTACTGGTGATGCCTCTCCCTATACATCCCAGTATCCTCCCAACCATCCCTACTGTCTTCTCACATTGCTTGCTAATCTTTAGGTCATCTGATATGATTACCCCCAGGTCCCTTTCCATTTTTTGTTAATGTTACTACCTCCCCCCCACTGTGTACTCTTCCCCTGGGTTTTTGTTTCCCAGGTGCATTACTTTGCACTTCTTTGCATTGAATTCCTCCCTGTTTGCTGATGTACCAGACTATGCACATGCTGTCCATCTGGACAGCCAGATGTCCAGGAAGCAGATAAAGATGCAGAGCCCGAAGAGCATAAAGCACGGCCTGAAGCTTGAGCACATTGATGTGGAGAGATTTTTTGAGCTTGGACCAGGAGCCCTGGGTCCTGTGAGGCCAGAGATGGGCTCCCCAACCCTTGTCTGAGGAGTCTGTATTCAGCGTCTGGGAGGGGGGAGAAAGGCAGAAGGGAACTCCCTGGCAAAGGTTCTCCTGAACCATCCACCATTGCAAGTCCCGAGCCATAGGATTGGAGAGCAGAACTAGATGATCTAGGTCGTCCACCAGCTGATCCCACTGAGACTGAAGCGTCCACCAAGAGATTCTCATGTGGAGCCAAGCGGAGGGACTGTCAGAATAGCAGCTGCCATGAGCCCGAAGAGGCGAAGGACTGACCTGGCGCTGACCCACCTGCGGCTGGACAACAGGCTGACCTGAGCCTGGAATGAGGACACCCTGTCCAGTGGCAGGAATGCCATGCCACAGGTTGTGTCCAGGATCGCCCGAAAACTGGAGCCTCTGGGACGGGATCAGGTGGGACTTGGCCTGGTTGACGGTAACCTCCAGGCAGGTAAACACCTGCAGGGTAAGGGAAAGGAAACGCAGGAATTCCCCCATGGACGAGGCCACCAGGAGCCAGTCGTCCAGGTATGGGAAAACCTACACCCCCGGGAATGGAGGTAAGCCGCTACCACCGAAAGGCATTTGGTGAACACTCGGGGCGCCAAGGAAAGACCAAATGGGAGGGTCTCGAACTGATAGTGGTCCCCCTGGAATGCAAAACACAGGTATTTGCAGTGGAAAGGGCAACTAGGGATATGCAGGTAAGCATCCTGCATGTCCAGTCTGGAGCGCACAGCCACTGTCCCGCCCGAAGAAGGGGCAGAAGACTCTGCAGAGAGAGCACCCTGAACCTTTTGTACTCCACGAACAAGTTCAGGGAGCTGAGGTTGAGAATCGGCCTCACCTCTCCTGACTTCTTCGGGACCAGGAAGAAATGGGAGTAGTAACCCATCCCCTGAAGATGGGGAGGAACGGACTCTATTGCCTCCTTCAGAAGAAGAGAGGATATTTCTTCTTGAACCAGAAGATGATGTTCTGGGGAGTAAGACGAACTGGGAGGGGGTTCTGAAGAAGCTCTACTGAGTGTCCTTCTGCGATCAGCTGGAGCACCCAAGTGTCTGAAGTGATCCTCTCCCAACCCGGTAGATGGAGGGAGAATCTCCCTCCTACCGGTTCCTCTGGAAGGCCCAGAGGCTGTGGGAGAGGAAAGAAGTGAGGAGGTGTGAGGCAGCGTTGTGGCTGAAGCCCCCGCTGCTTTTTTGGGCGGGGGGGGCTTGGCAGCCGGAGGGGCCCGACGTTTGTTGGGCCACTTTCCCTGAGGTTTCGCCTTTTGCCGAGAACGTCTGCAAAAGGGACGACGCTGAGCCTGAGGGGGTCTGTACATGGAGTCAACCGACTTAAGTGCAGTATCCTTCTCCTGCAGATAGGTGATGATGTCCTTGACATTGCCACCAAACAGCACTGAACCCCTGAAGGGCACGTCCTGGATAGCAGACTGCACCTCCGGGACCAAATCTGACACCCGGAGCCAGGTATGATGCCACAAACCCATGGTGAAAGCCGAGCTCCAACCAGCAGCATCCACTGAATCGTACGTGGCACGAAGCATGCACCGACTGGCCGAACGCGCAGACTGGACTAGATCCGCCACTTTCTGCTTCATCTGAGACTCAGGAAGGGAGTCCAATTTAGCCCCCCACCTCGCTAAGGATCACCTTCTGGTAATCCCCAATATGACCAACGTAATTCAGAGCCCTAATACCCAGAGTGGCTGGTCCAGAAGGCAGGATTCCTTGTCGGGTGGTGGTGAGCTCAAGTGCTTGGGATTAGCCGTCCGGCTGTGAGCGGCGCTAATCATGACCGAATCAGCTCGAGGGTATGAATTTAAAGAGTCAACACCCTCCGGAGCCTGATAAAGCCTGTCCGACTTCCTAAGAAGGGGGGCTAATGCAGACGGTTACTTCCAAATGGTGGAAACAAGGTCAGCATGAGGCTCAGTCCAGGGTGGCACCAGGGTAGGCGCGGTCTCAGGCAGATCCAGGTGTGCAGCGAGTTTCTTGCACTGTGGATCCGGCTCCAAGGAATGCCACTGATGAACTGCCTGGATTTTGCGCAGCAGTTCCGTAGAGGAAAGATCCTCCGGAAGAGACTTCGGACGAGTCCTTGGCCTGGGCTTGTCCGGAGTGTGTAGCTCGTCGTCTGGGTCAGAACAACCATCGGAGATCTCCGAGGAGGATGAAGAGGAAGAAGACTCCTCCGGGCTCAGGGGAGGAACAGACCCCTTGGGAAGCCCTCGGGGAAGCGTATCCTGCCCTGGAACCGGAGGGCTTGCCTCTGGTATCCAGAGGCGGGAAGGGGGTCTCATCTCTGACGAAGGGGGTCCGGAACCTGGACCGGCGTCGGAAGATGGCTCTCTACCTCCCGGGTGAGCTGAGCCTTGGCCTCAGCCTACCAGGAAGCCAGAGTCTCCTTCAAGTGCACCAGCGGCTGAGGAGGCGGTGAAGGAGGAGGGGGATACAGATACTGAGGATATCAAAGCGGAGCGCGTATCCATTTAGCGGCCAGGAAGCCTGGTACGTCAGGTACTGGGGCACCGTGTACTGCGGAGTCGGGTAGGCCAGCGTTGGGTACTGGGGTGCCGGATACTGCGGGCCCGGGTATGATGGCGTCTGATAGGACGGGGTCAGATACCCAGGTACCAGGGGGTCTGCAGGAGCAGAAGGCCCTGGAAATGGCCCAGCGGGTGACAGGTCCGGTGTAGGAGCAGCATCCGGCATTGGGATATTGTCGGGCGTCCGAGTATCCAGCGTCGGGTCATCCAGCCCAGCAGGAGGGAGACCCAATGGCAGCGTACCCACCTCCTCCGTGTCACCCAGGGAAGAAGGGTTACCATCCCCGGGATCCAGCAGAGGAGACGCTGGTGCCTTGGAGTGCAACGAGTGTTGCAGCGAGGTCGGGACGACAGACAGGCCTGAAGGGTCCGGCATCAGCTCTAACGCCGAGCGGATGTCGGAGGAGCTGCCATCCATCTTATCAGCGGGATCCGGGCGGACGTCAGAGGAGCCGGAATCGGATTTATTGGAACCAGTGCCTGACGAAGGCCAAGAAGGAGGGACGGCCTTGGTGGGCGCTTTGGAGACCGTGCGCTGCCCCGGAGGGTCCAGCATCTTAATGGCCTTACCCGGGCAGAGTCGGAGGAGCTGATGTCAGACTTATTGGGGCCGCTCGAATCAGAAGGCCGTACGGCAGCGACCTTACTGGGAGTGGCTGCCTCCTTAGACCCAGAAGCTCCCGAGGGGCCCGACGGGAGGGTTGACGCTGTCTTTGAAGCCTCCAAGATGGCCACCATGGAGCTGCCTCCCAGAGGAGGCGTTACCTGCAACACCGTGACCCCAGCCGAGGCCGTGGCGACCGATGAGGAGTCCTGGTCCTGGTGCTTCTTCTTGTGGTGGCCCTCCAGAGAAGTCAAAGCCAGCCGAAGTTTTTTCAGTTCCTTTTATATGGAGGTAATTTTTTGTTTAAGAACGTGGGCCTCCAGGGACTGCTGCCTCCGCTTTCAGGTGGCCGCATTAAACTGCTGGCAGAGCTGGCACTTCTCGATGGGATGATCGGGTCCTAGACAAAAAAGGCACTGGGAATGTCCGTCCTTATGCGGGAGCTGGGCGCTGCAAGAATCGCACTTGTTTTTGTGCTCGGAGGGAGTCGGGGATGACATACACAGCAGCTGTAGGTAAGGCTGAGGA
Organism: Neoceratodus forsteri; assembly: GCA_016271365.2. NCBI lineage: Eukaryota > Metazoa > Chordata > Ceratodontiformes > Ceratodontidae > Neoceratodus > Neoceratodus forsteri. Next base: position 1,050,137,087 of record CM057449.1, read on the forward strand.
AAATCAGGAAAAAAGTGGAAAATAGGCGGTAAAAACACTGAAGACTGACTGCGAAGCAGTGAACTTAACCGCAAGGTGCTGCACGAGCCAACGGCGGGAAAAAAAATGGAAGGCGGGCATGGGGAACCGCCCCTTTATACTGACGTCTGATGTCGGTCACCTGACGTGGGGGCGATCCCCCGCCAGAGACTGCTAGCTAGAAATTTTTCCGTGGGGTCCAGATGCCTGCCTGCTTCAGTCCTATTTGTAATTACCTACTGCAAGAGCCCTCTCGAAGTAAGATCTACTGTTACAGGCGAGTAACCTGTTTTTCTAGGGACATGGATATGATGATCTATCCACACTTCTTGGCAGACTCCTAGCAGTTCTCTGCGAGGTGGGAGGCAATGTGCACACCCCCTACTTAGGGAATAAAAATTGAAGAACTGAGGCCCCAAACCTAGCATTACCGACATGACTCAAGGTCAGTGTGGTAGTGGGAAATGAAGGTGTGTGCTGACTTCCAAGTAGCAGCCCTGCAGATTTCCTGGTTAGGGACGTCCCTGGAAGCAGCCCACCAAGGCAGCGGTATGACAGGTGGGATGAGCCCTTAGCCCTACAGAAGGCTCCCTACCCACCAACCTATAGCAGAGATCGATGCAGGATACAGTCCACCTGCCAACTGTCTGCTTAGCTGTCGGTCTACCAGGTGCAGCTTCAGTGTAGGTAACAAATTTAATATCAAAAAGTAGCAAAGGGCCTCAGTATAAGCAAGAGCGATAAGGAGGAAACCTGCTTTTTGCAGCAGAAAGGAAGAACTGGCGTCCGTGGCGGTTCTAGGGGAGTTACCACCTGAGTGGGTGGGAGAAGCCAGCTTGAAGACTTCTTGACAGCTCTTAAAGGGGAATGGACACTGCCAAAAAGTGTGGATAGAACATCATATCCACGTCCCTAGAAACCAGAGCTTTTCCTGCATGAGGCACATTAGATTCTGGAATGAGGCATCCTCAGGAGGAGACCTGCGAGTACAGACCACAGTATCTTCACTACCAGAGGAGACAGCGGAACTGGAGTCAAACACATGGTACACGGGAACTTCATCACTGTCCTCCACTTCCTCATTATCCAACAAGTTTGGATTGTATTCACCCTTGTCCCCTTCATTAGGTGAAGGAGAATGTAGAGTAACCACAGGATAGTTGGCTGTGGTGGAGGAATAGCAACACAAGGTCCACTAGGCCCAGATGGTATCAACAGGAACAACAAGGGTGGCATCGACAGCAATACTGTTCAAGGCAAGGCAGGGAATAGCCATTGGATTAATTCAATCTTCTGGGCATAAACTCTGTTAAACGGGGACTAGAAGCAGACAGATGATAAATGAAGGGCTCGGAAATCAAAACCTATTCACAAACCTGTTAGATGGCTGCCTAGTGCATCTCCTATTAATTTATACCACCCAGTGTGGCTCCTGTGATGGCCCTGGAGGACGTCTGACCTATGTCACCCAGTGAGGGTTCTTTGACAGCCCTAGAGAGCTTTTGAGCTATCACACCCAGTGCAGAGCAGTGGAGAGCTTTCTAGCTATGCCACCTGGTATGAAGCCCCAGAGTTCTTCTGAGCACTGCCACCCAGTGTAGCTACTGTGATGGCCCCAGAGTTCTTCCGAGTTATACCACCCAGTGTGGGGCCCCAGAGGGCTTTTATCTGTGCATGATCCAAAAAGATTTTTGATCTATGCCGCCTTGTGAGGACCACTGAAGGCTTTTGATCTATGCTAGCTGGTGCAGCTTTAGTGATGGTCCCATAAGGGTTTGGATGTATGCCTCCCAGCACTGCCCTATGAGGCTTTTAGTTTATGCCACAGACTGCAGCTCACTACCCCTGTTCATACTAAAACAATCTAAACTGCAGTGCTAGACAGTTCATTCTCCTCACTCTGACACTGCTATAGATCAAGATCATGGAAAGCTTACTAATTTCTTTGCTGCTTGTTTAGAGTATGCAAACACATGTATTCTTATTGGCAACATCTTAATGTTTTTATGTGTTTATCTCTATATTTTATTTTGGGATATGTGAAATACTGAAACAGATTTTTAGATCTGTGTTTTTTCTCACAGACACTGACTGTACTGTCTGCCTTTGTCAGCTCCCATCCAGATTTCACACACTGGCTTACATGAACTGTCTGTCCAAATAACAGATGTAATTTCCAACACTTTCTACAGTTTTGTGTAAATTCATGACGTGTATATCTTAGCTAAGTATTTTTTATGATCATCTAGATGAAACTGTGGTGCATTTTCATATGTGGATGGGATAGATTTGACAGGAACTGACAGCCAGCGTAAAAGCTGAGACAGAGCATCATAATTTTTTTTTTTAATTCTACTGTACTTTACTATAATTTTTTTGCCAGCTGTTTTATCCCATTGAGTACAATTTGTTAACTGTGATCTTGGAACCTCAATGCAAAGTGTATTTATTTATTTATTTAGTCTAACTAAGAGGATAGTTATGTGAACTGAAGACTTGACTGTGTTTTCCAATTTATAACTTGACTGGATCCAAGAAATATTTCAAACTTAGTTTCTAAACAATTTTATAATTAAATTGTCTTTCTCTCAGTCCAATTTGATTTAGACCAATTCAGAACAACTTACCAAGACAGGGTTACAGGCATAATTTACTGCTGTTTTCTGATATACGAACAAAGTAAAAACAATCTAACTGACAGCTCAAAAAATTTGTCATGTTTTGCAGAAACTGATGTGTGTATTTTTTCCCCCAAAGCAGCTTGAAATCTCGAACAAGACGACACATTTTTTAAATATTTTCATCTGGTTTACGTCTAGTATTTTGTCAGATAAAAAATAAAATATATAATTAGAGACTGAATGTGAAACTTGAGATATGATTGAGATGTTTTACTAGTAATGCTTTCAGCAAATTAATGTTATTTGACATGCACTCAGTATTGTGGCTTTATAGTTCATATTGATTTATCAATGGAAATTTGAATTTTCTGCTGCTATGCAAGCTTTGAGTCATTTGAGTATTTGTGTCTTATTGCTGTACTGCAGGATTTATGGGTTGATTGTTTTGATAGCTGGTTGGCAAGCAGGTAGCATTTTTCATAGACTATCCCAATGTATACATGCTAACTGCTGAAACCAATTGTTTAGCTCTATGTACTGTATATACTAATATTACTAACCATAGGTAGTGGCATCGAATCCCGCCACTGTGAGATATCAAGCATGACAAATGGCATCACGTTGCCTCCCCTTTTCAGTTTAGAAACATGGTAATAGTAACACACCACTGAAGACATTATGTTGCATATCTATGTGTATATCAGGATTAAAAGTGCCGGCCCGGTAGTGATGAGGGTTGAGGTGCTGGATGCCACACCTCGTGCCACACCGGTGACCCGAGTTCGGGAGTGAGCTCAGGATGCCAGAGGTCGGCGGGGAAGGAGAGGATTGAGTATCCGATGGACTGCTCTCCTCTCCTGAGGTGGGATCTGGGGATTTCCCCCCCCGGCAGCATCCCCCCCCTGCCGCTCCCGCCGCCTGACTGCAGTGAGGGCTGCATGCCCATTGTGCAGAGCAAGAGCCAATGGGCATGCAGCCCATAGCAGTAGCTATACAGTCAGTTTAGTTTTGTGAATGAATGTATTCATTCACAAACTGAACTATCTTATGCGGTATGGGCTCTATGCCCATTGGCTCTTGCTCTGCACCAATGAAGCGTGCAGCTCCCATGCAGTCCAATCGGGCGGGCGAAGGCGGTGGATGCTGCCGCCGCCGCCGCCGGGGAGCGGTGGTGGGGCTTCATGGGTGGGTGGGGTGGGGGACACTAGGCACCAGGGATGTGTTGGGGGTGTTTAATAGTACATCCCGTGATCGGGAGTTTCGGTCCACTGGACCACCAGGGCTATGTTTGGAGGGGTTAATGATTACATCCCTTGATCGGGATCTATAGTCCACTGGACCACGGGGCTATGTTTGGGGGAGTTTAAAGATTACATCCCGCAATCGGGATCTCACGGTCCACTGGACCACCGGATGTGTTTGGGGGACACATTGCTGCCCGAGATCGGGCTGGTGGGGAGAGGTTAAACTATGCCCTTGATCGGAGCTCTCTGGGGGGTTGTTTTAAACTAATGCAGCCTGGGGTCGGGCTGTTGGGGGGACATTTCTGCTGTTGCGGTGATCGGGCCAGTGGGGGTGGTGGTGGGGATTTTCACTCTTTGCCCTTGATCGGGCTGCAGGGCATCAGTCCCCGGCTGGCTGCTACCTGGCAGGGGCGCCAGGCGCAAGTCCTCGAGGGATCGGCGCTCCCTGCATGCTAATGGAATAAAATGGGGCTATAATCAGATGCAAATGGCCCCCTAAGCCTCGCATGAATTAGCCCCATTTGCATGTCACCTTTTGAATATCGGGTTCGCGTAGGCGCAATGGTACTAACATACCGCGAAGTTGAATGCTCCACTCTGACAACTTGCGGTGGTGCAAATTCCACTGCGCCATGCACAGTGGCTGTGGCCAGGGGTGATATTCAAAGGGTTGCTCAATAGCGCAACTCCTTTGAATATCGCCCAGGCGCCACCCTCGCGCAACTTATGCCTTTGCGCGCAGCTAAGCGGCTTATGCGCCCAAGAACATGCAGTTTGAATATCTGGCCCATTGCGTAATAATGCTACAACCCCACTCTAATAGTAGAGAACAATGTTGGGAATTGAGTACAAAAATAGAAACAAAAAATAATTTATATGATATGCAGTGATTGTAATGCATTCGTATTTCAATTTTGTGGTGCTAACAGAAAGGAAAATGTCCATACTTATTATACTACAGGAATTCAAAAGACTAAAAGCACTGACTTTGTTTTATTGTTTATAACTTCATTACAGCTATTCCTAAATGCTAAAAAAAAATGTAACACTAACCTTCAGTCCACAACCATGGCTGTTCCACCTAGCAACACGCCCCTCATTCCTAACCCTGGATGGTTCCACTCTGGAGTCCTGCACCTCATTCAGATACCTGGGAGTCTGGCTTAACCAATACCTAGATTTCTTCACACATCGAATCATTACACAAGAAATTGCACCCCAAACTTGGAGCTCTATAATCGCAACAAAGGTTGTATGCCCACTCCAGTCCAGGAGGGAAATTGTACAAAAGATGATACTCCCACTACTTGACTATGGTGTCGTGGTCTGTGGCGCCGCACCTTCATCCAACTAGGCCAGCCTGGACACACTATTCCACTCCTTCTGTCGCTTCATCCTGGAGTGCCCACCAACGACCCACCACTGCGACCTATACAGCTCCCTAGCCCTGCCCTCACTCACGACCTGCAGACTGATCCACTGCACCAGAGTCATTGCATAATTCTGGTCCCAGACCTCATCTGGCTCCGCCATATAAGCTCAACCCCCGTCTACTCACTCCAGAAGCACAGACTCAAAGGCTTCTCAAGTCCCATTCATGCACAGCTCCAAAGGCCAATCTGCTTTCAAATACGGCATGCCCAAACTACGGAACGACTTGCCTGGAGACATCAGGCGCTCCACAAATCCTGGCCATCTCAACCCACTCCTCCCCACACACTTCTCCACCATGTGCTCATGCTCCCAGCAACCATAAGCACAAGATCTCATGTTCTCTGGTCCCGCCAACTGACAGTCATGCTATAAACAGCTGCTGTACTGTACGGTCCTCAAAATTATTGATGTTCTGACACCGTGTTATTTATCCTGTATATATGTAAAAACCTAGGGTCCTCAATGTTATTAATGTTACAGCTCTCGTTGTATATTATGTACAAAATGTAAAACCTGTATGCATGTATTTTCATCCTATGTACCCTTCACCCAATTTTCCCCCAGATCGCATCTGGAAATGAGTGGTTTCTCTGCTCAGTATGCCTGTCTGGTTAAACTCGTAAATAAAATAAATAAATAAATATGTGCACAAATTAAAAAAAGATAAAATTGTTTAATGGGACATTCAATTAATAAAATGGAAAGATTTGCATCTGATACCATTCACTACATACTGTAATATTCCGCATGAGACATTCACCGTCTGTAAAGATTCAGATGTAGACTGTGAAAGGAGCAGACACAAGTGACAGACTGTCACAGAAGTATGGATGTTACTGCTGCCACATGCTGTATATGGGACAGCTTTGAAAGCTGAAGACAGCACTCGGTAACAAGGTGAATAGAAACTGTGAAAATGATTATAAATACTGTAAATCTCACATTCTTTTGTACATAAAACGTGTATGTGTATTGGACATAAAAAATAGACACAGAGTAGACAAATTTTATTGATTTCACCATTAAAAGAAACTTCGTAAGTAGATATACAGGTGTTCATTACGAAAAGCACGTTAAGGCACAAGTTAAGGTTTCAGCACAAAGTGTAAAATGTAGGACAATACAATGGTAAATTAAAAAAATCCACTGAGCCTTGTTGAATCTCTGGCACTGCATCCCCTGGAGTTTGAATGATCTCATATGAACAAGTCAGCAAAATAGGGCCATTAGGTCTATTGAGTCTGCTTGCACTGCAGGGTGCACAGCTTCAGAAAATGGCCCTGTCCCACCCACCCTACCCTCCCATCCATTCCATCCACCCTCCTCACATGATGCAATGCTGGTGCTGCTTTAAATTCAGCACCATCTTGAAGCGTTGGCGTATGACTGTTGATTTTCTACCTGGATGGACAGTGCCAATGTAAGGATGGCACCAACACTGTGTCACACAATCTTTCAAACCCCAAGGAAGGTGATGCTACAGATTCAACAAGACTAAGTGGACTTTTACCCTAATGTTGCATTTCCCCGCTTTTTACGTTTTGTGCTGCAACCCAAACTTGTGAATTAATGTAGTCTTTTATACTGAATCTTCTTTTTGAGATGGATAGTACTACACACTTGTAGCTAGCTTCACATATGGCCCTGGGGCCCATACACAAAGCAGGTAACCAGTGGGGTACTGCACCAGACCTGTAGCTTGTACTGCGCATGGCACTGAAAGCCATATCGGAAGCAGCTTTCTTATCTGGTCGCTTCAAATTAGAGTGACAAGGGAAGAGATATGTCTGTGCCCAGGCAGTTTGTTGTTTTCAAACGCAATTTTTCTTTGCATCATTTAAAAAAAAAAAAAAAAAACACTAAGTCCGAAAAAACACAAACTGCTCATGCCATCGGAACTAGGTTTTTTCCCTTCTCCACCACGATTTCCTTTTACTCATAACTTCAGCATTCATTCATTAATATCTGTTCACCAAAATTTCACTTATTGGGAAGTTACTACTCTTCCTCATAACTACATTATGTGTGTGTTTTATAAATCCCACCCATAATGTGTATTTGGGCACAACCCTAAAACACATCATGGTGGTATTTAAAAATTTACACTGATGTGATCCTGAGAGTGGGTAGTAACCTACAAATCTGTGAAATGTGTCAGGTTATGACTGAAAGGATACTGAGGAAGAAACAAGTGCAAGAGCAGTTCTCATCTTTAGAATCTGGATTTTGCTCCCAGTTTGCAGAGGTGGTTTCTTACAGTAGATGGTGGTCAGCCAAACTTGAGGGAGGGTTTGTGCCAGTCACCTGCCAAGGGACCATATAAACCTCCTTTTTGCAGAGTGTAGAGGGATGAAGGCTGGTGGGTGCCTGAGTGTGTTTGGGTGAGGGATATTTTTTAAGGGGGGGGCAAGACTGCAGCAGAGGTGGGTTCTCAACCACCGGTAAAATGCAGATGAGCACCTTTGTGGGGATGGGAGGGAGAGATAGTACTAGTATAAGGGATGGGCTCCCAATCACCAGTCATGTAAGTGAAACCACAGCTGTTTCACAGTTTGCCCCAGAGGCCTGAAAAGGGCATTTAATGCACCTCTGACTGCTCTGTGCAAGTCAGAGGCAGCACCATGGCAACTGCCTTCATTTCATTTTTTGAAAATAGGTAATTTTCACAATTTTTGCACATCTCTAGCAAAAAAAAAAAAAAACTGGGCCAAAATTGGCAGATCAAGAAATCCTGTGCCAGAATACACACTTCTGAAAACTTCTTAAAAAATGCATCTAGGAATGGCCAAGACATAAGCGGCTGAAAACCACAGTTTAACATTAAAGTGCCTATACAACTCTCAAGTACAGTGGCACTACTAGACCACTGCAATAATGAACTAAGGAAGTGCCACTGAAAATGGTGCTAAATAACTACCTTCACTGTGAATAATGAGGAACTGGCACGGGATGCCACATGTAGTCCAAGGAAGAAAGGTGGAGGTGGGGGGTGCTCTTAAAGGTGATAGGAAACAGTTTTTATATCTCTAGATGCCCTACAATTTTTTTTTTTGTGCTACCCAGCAGTGTTCCCACTTACCCCCAACTGTACGTGATTCACATACAAATTCTGACATTCAAGTACATTTTTATGTGAAAGGGGTACACTGTACCCCCATAATTCTGTTTGAAGTATATATACCCCACAAAAATGTTGTACAACTGGTAGAATGAACCCTTATAATTTAATTTGTACCCCTGAACATTTTTGGAGAGGGTGAAGTGCACCCCCAGATCTGCAGCCTTAATGGGAACACTGCTACCCAGTATTCTGGCATGTTTTTGCCCTTTTTTGTTAAATTAAATAATCTAATTTGTTGCCTTTGTAACTACCCCGAATCCTTGTCTCCTCGGCAGTCACTTCTCTCTATTTTCATGCTGCCTGAACATTCTGTAACATCAGAAACACCATTCCAGGCCATTCAGATGAATAGCATTGCACAGGAGTCTGTGATGTCACAGAATGTCTTAGAGATATGAAAATCAAGAGCAGCAGCTGGTGAGGAGAGTGGCACTCTATGTAGCTAGGTCTGAGGGCACCCCATGCTAAATTATTTGTTTTATCAAAAAAAAAAATCAAAGCACATCAGAATACATACCTGGCATGGAAAGAAAGTTAACTATAAAAAAAATAAATTTCCCATCTCCTTTAAATGAAAGTATAATGTACACAAGGATAAAGTCTTCATATGTTCTGTATTTTGAATTGGTAGCTCTAACATTTCACCAGTGTACATAGGCTTCTTCAGGGATTATTTGTTATTTACAACAATATTTTATATGACTATTAAATATAAACAATGACATTGTAAAAAATAATCACATTTTTAAACTGTTGTACAGAAATTAATTATATACCAAAATAATCATTGTATAATGAATACCTTCTACAGCTGGATTCTTGACATATTAAATACATTCAGTCATTCCCTAAATTATATGCCTGATCATATAATTACCAGCTGATTTCTTTCTTAAATCATCATATGCATCCTAATGCACACTGTGCTGAACTCCATGCAAATACCTCAACCCACACTCAGTTCCTTGTTTTCACTTCACTAAAAGCCTAGTTAAATTTACCATAAACAGCAGACCTTTCGAAAGAATTTCCTCCCCTGAACCACATTAAGTCATCAGCGGCAGGACCACCTGAAAACGTTTGCTCACTGGGGCTGCCCACCCTGAGGTGCATCACTGCCAACTATATAACATGAATGACCCCATCATGCATCTGCTTCCCTCTGAAGAAAAGCTCAGAGGATCACTGGACCAGCAAGGACCAAAGCAACCAGGACCAAAACAAGCACACAGCAGAGGATATGGAAACCTAAGTAATTATGCCAAATTCCAGCAAAAATGTGAAACCAGCTTCCGAGAGCAGGCCAGATAACCACCTGTCACCCAAAAAGTGGGGAAGGAGGGAGGGAGAGCTATGACTCAACTGAAGGGATTCTTTTGAAGATCTACTGTTAAAGTATTCAATCTTCTTTGAGGACATCTCCCTCCGCTGAGCTACATCATGGAACAATTTACAAGCAGTACCAAAGCACCAAGGGAGGAAGGAAGGCTCTAAATACCCTGAATAAGGAGCCCTTGTAGGATTGTAAGGCAAAACTGACGATGTCCAGACCATAATGTTCAGTGAATATATGAACAGTACTCCAAGTAGCAGAAGCAGCACAGATGTCGGCAATGGACACAATGTGAAAACAAGCCACAGAAGGGGAGTCTGAAGGTGCCAGGAGCAGCAGAGGCTCCACAAGACCCAAACCTTTGGAGGCCCTGGCATGGACATCAGGAGGCAAAGGGGACTGAGGGAAGGCCTGGGGCCATTGACAGCCATGGCTGGGGCCCCGGGAATAACTTCTACAATGGGTACAGGTCTTATGAAAAGAACCCCAGTACTTACCTCAAAGCTTAATTTTAAAGGTATTGAGGAACCTCAGGGTCATTTCTGATGTCTGGAGGTCCCGCAGGCAGACTCGACACTGGAGCCAAACAGCTGCTTACCTTTAAAGGGAGCATGAAGGACAAATTGTTGGACATTAGTGGCAAAGCAAACAACACACAGCAGGACAGAACACCTGTATGAGCAGCAGCATCAGAGACATCATAAGTGGACCAGAAGAGGTGCTTACCAGTCTCCAGACCATAGGCAACAATCTGTTGAACTACAGTTGTTTCCAGTCCATCAGGCATCTTGTCGGCCATGGCAACCATAGATTTCCACAGTACAATGTCAAAATAGCATAGTATTATTAGCGCGGCAAATGTAAGTGCATACAAAACAGCGCTTCGCATTAATAGCTTTTCTACATAATGTTGCACAATGTCGCATGGTGCCTCATACCTTATTCTTATTCAGAGTGGAGTGGAGTGCTAATGAACTGGCGAACTGAGGGAGTGATTGCATAGTCGTACCATGTCAGTGTTTCATTTATAGTTGTCACTGGGAATGCAACATTTAGTTCCTACCTGCAGTCGTCATGTGAACCCTGTCTAGTCCATCCTTTCCCAGACCCACACCAATCCCAAATCCAAACAAAACGAAGAAAATGTAACTTATATTTGCCAAAACTTTATTAATCATTCAAACTGGGACTAGGGGAGCATTTGGGTAAAATTAATCGAGTTAGTACTCGTACGAGCTGTATGACATTTTCTTAGGCCTGCAATTAGAAGTTATAAGCAACTCCCCTCAAGAACTCCTGTCTGGGTCTCAATTCATACTGTACCACGTCTGCGATTCTGCGAGCTGTATCTTTGTACTTCTTGCGTGTTTCAGACACTGCTGTATGTGCTATCATCTGCTCCACGACGGTTGTATTGAAATGCTGCTCTGATTTTAGAAAGTCCAGAAACCTCCAAATTGAAGGATGGTGAGCCCCCACAAAGTGGTTGAATTTCTGATGCCAAGCCTCAACAGAATTAATTGTTCGGGGCAAATCCTGTTGCACAGCATCAGTGCAGTTCCACATGTCAGTTGCAAACATTGGTCGCCATCTTTCACCCCGGCTAGTGGCCCACCTAACCAGGTGCCCTCAAAATAGTCAGTCAAGGATGAAATGAGTTCTGCATTTGAGGTGTAAAAGTCATATTGCAAAAGTTCATCACATGTTGATATGACACCTTGAAATGGGACGTATGCAAGGGCAGGTATATATCGTACATGTAATGCAAAATCAGGGTCTGTAGTATATTGTTGGCATATTGTGGGTATATCCTGTATTTCTCCACAACGTTTGACATAGGTGAAAAAAACAACCACGCATTTTAGCAGTCAGAAAGGCTAGCTTGAATCCCTTTATGGCAGCCTGCTCAAAATCAGTTAGTATTGTTTCAGGCTGCAGTGTCCCACATAGGCGATTCAACTCAGCAAATACTTTATTGTAAGACGCAGCAGAGCGGTTGGCCATAAAGATGTACACAAGAGGGATGACAGAGCTGTGAGAAGATTGAAGGGCAACATTTAATGGTACCATTGGCAAACCAATGGTCCGATGATTTTAAGTGCTGTAAATCCTTTCCTGCAGAGAAAATTAAGAATCTGTCAGCACTAGCGCCAGAATCAAACATTAGAAATTGCTAATTTCCTTAAGTAATGGCATATTCTGGTGGCAGTACTGATGATAGCACATCTGAAGGCTCTGGGGGTGGCTGGGCTGTGGGACGCTTGTTTCTCCTGACTATACATTTTTGCAGTGGTATAGCAGGAAGCTGGCAAGCCACAGATGGTGTTAACTCAGATATCCCCGATGCAACAATTTGATGAGTTGACTCGCAAGTGGTTGCGGTGCAATCTTTCATGCCAGCAATAGCTGCCTTTGTTGCAACAGTTGTAGTGTCAGGGACGTGATTATGTTCCCCAATGCATTTTAAGATAATGTCCCCTTCGAGGTGTATCCGTGCAGTACAATGTCCCTTATCATACAAGCATTTCCTGTAGGTTTTGCTAGCAGCAGTATGTTCCTTTCTGAAAAGAAACCCATCAAGGGATGCAAGACTGCCACCCTTCTGACTGGTGACAAACTGAAATTCCACGCTCAAAAAACATCAATCTAGGTACGGACTGGTATCACAGGTTTTTTATGGATTAGTACTGACATGCTCGCGTTAGTGTGTTCCCGTTACTATATTTTGGTGCTGATTTCTATGCGCTATATTATGCCACAATATTTCGGTTGCTCAATATTGACCGGATACCGATTTCCACCGGCTGTTATTTATTAAATTTTGATGACCAGGTAGGCCCACTGAGCCCCAAAGGTCCCTTTTTCAGGGGTGACCCAGAGAGACATTACATGTAGAAATACAGGCAGGGAAAAGGTTACAGAGTACATACAGGTAAGTTATAGGTTACAGTCATTCTTGGCATTGATGCAGAGCATAATGGTGTACCAGCTTTAAATTGTTTAGCAAAAACCCTAGTACATTGGTTAATTATGATATTTAATATATATACCTGACAGCTGGCAATCCTAAATCCAAGGGAAGCTGAAGCATATGTTCTCGTGTACTATGATATCCAGCTTCCTCGATCCGTTGTTAGGAGGAACAGAGCTTATATGCTTAGGAGCATTCGATCTGTCACGTGAAGCTGTGATAACCACAGAGTTCATCTCAGGTTGAGAGGAATAATGTGGCTTATCTGAAGGGACAGGATGTTGTTTAGCCACTTTATGAGGCATAGCAGGTGAAGCACAAGGGCAATGCCAAGTGACCAGAATAACATCCTCTAAAACTGAATGGACAGTGGGAACAATCACAGTAGGCAGAGCAGATGCCTCCAAAAATTCATAGAGAGTTTTCTGAGAGGAATCTTCCTCCTTGACAGTAAAACCCAGTTTGGGCTGGACCTGGTGAAGGAAAGCATGAAAGGAGGCAGTCTCAAGAGGGACAGAAGAGCAAAATGCACACTGTCCTCACTACAGGAGGATAATGTGGAACTGGAGTCCTGGCGGTGGCAATGGGTTTAGCGGTGATGGCAGTACTAGTGGCAAAAGCTTTTTCAAAAGTTCAGAACAGTCTGAAACAACATCTGTACGTCACCAAATCCTGACAGGCTGTCAATGACAGATCCGTCAAAGGAACAATGTCCGACAGTGGAATCAACACTAGATCCCTTGGTGGGGGATTAGAGCCAGTGTCAGACCCAGACCCTCATGTCTAAGAGACAGCTGGGAGGGGGTACAGCAGAAACTGAGCACTGTGTGGCATATGTCTCTTACCAGATAATTATCTAATTTACAAGGAGAGCGGGACCTGGCAGAAGAGGTGTCCTTTTCTGGATGCCGCTGCTTTTCCTTATCTGCATGGTTATGTTTATCTAGCAGTTTAGCACACCTATCCTTTTTCTCTCTGACGATTCAACACCCGGTGATCACGGAGAGCGGCAGGTCAATGGCGAGCTGTTGGGAGGAGCAGCTGACAACAGCAAAGCTGTCTGCAATGCATGCTGTTTGTTCTCCATAGCCTTGAGTTTCAAATAAACTTACAAGGCCTTCTTGCGATGTCTCCACAGAGCCTGATTAAAGCTCTGCCAAATACTGCATGCATTCACATCATGAGAAATGCCTAGACAGCAGATGCACACAGAGTAAGCATCATCCTTGTAAATTTTTACATTAAAACAGTGGAACAGCGGTTCCTTTTCCTTGCCAGTGGCATAAACATTTGAGTAAAATAAAATAAAGCAGTATAAGTGTTAGCGATAGTTGAAAGGTTTGGTGGTGGTGTTCAGTAGCGGTGAACTGATGAGTGGATGACAGCGAGAGAAAGGACTGAGGCATGATGGGGCATCCCACATTATATAGGCGGTGACACCATGCTAACGTGAATGTTGACGTGGGTGGCCCCCAGCTAGCAAACACTTCTGATGGCTTTACAGTTCTATAATGTGGCTCAATGGAGGGAGATATCCTTAAAGATCATTTATGCCTTTACTGCTCCATATCTGGAAGGAACCAGTACCTGTCTGCACATGATATTCTTGAATCACTTTACTGTTTGCATTTTGGTTAGGTTATTAAGCCTTCAATCTGATAATCTCCATAAAAAAACAAATTTCTTTAATTTTCAGCCAGAGTTGAGTTAATAAATTAAACAGTGACAAGCAGAACTTTTGAACTGAGTAAAACTGGCTTACCAGAGCTGTATTCTACAAGACGCTCGTCCAGGCAGGAAAGCTGGTCTGCTCCTTGTTTCTCCTCAGCCTGCAATGCATCCGATACCGCCTGATATCAGATGGTGTACGTGTGTGCATGTGAGTGATGGGCTGCTAAGCAACTTGGGAACTGGAGTTGCAGACTCACAGTCAGAGGGCTAGTATGGGAATGTCTTATAACACTACAGCAATGCTCTAAGTTAAAAAACAATAAGCAAAACTCAGACAGAATGAAGGGTATAGTGGTTGTTCGGGGCATCAGATCGGAGAAGAAAATGAGTAAATGGGGAGGGTTAGGTCCCTGGAGAAACAGTAGGTCACATGGCTAAATAGGAAACTCAGACAGACTGGATGGACCTTTGCTCTTTTTCTGACATCACTGTCTATGTTTCTAATAGTAGGCTGTTTCGATTTCATATCTTAAATGCATGTCTGCCTATTCAGATGCAAATCTTGTTTTAAATACTTGACTACTCTGTATATAGATGCCTCCACTGTACAAATAATGGCAGATCTAAAGTAAAAGTGATGTATAGAATTTCAAAATTGCATTTCTGCAAAAACAATGTTACAACCAAAGCTGTGTAATTCTTTGCTTGCTAATTCAATAATTTACATAAATTCTGTTCACAGATATGTAAAAAAAAATAATATCACAGGGAGGGGGACATACATGGGCTGGGAAGGAAAGGGAACATAAGCCAAGGTTGCTGGTTTAAGGAAATCGTGGCACCAGATTCTCACACTCTAGCAGTTATTTAAGTGCAATGGAGACTGCTGTTATGAAAAATGATCACACCAGGGTGTTAACGTGGCAATCCTCAGCTAACAGAGATCTTTAAGTTCAAATCCCAGCAGCAGACTTATCCAAACTAGAAGAATGTGAACTTTCACATGGAGTGTGTTATGCAAAAGGAGAGGGACTTTCCTTGTTGTGGAAAGCAAAATTAGGACAGCTGGAACTACTCACAGTTTTCCATGTTGTACATCATTTATCATTAAGAGAACATGCAGTTATCAGGATACTACCATGCCAAATCACTCTCACAATGATTTTTCTAGTGACTCTAACAGTGATTATTTATTTTTTTAACCATCATCATTAAAATTAAGGACTTGGATGAAGAGAATAAAAGGTGTTTTAAAACACAGGGTCATTTTAATACAGGGACAGGGTTTTAAATAATTGATTAGCAGTTTTTTTCTTGGGACAATACTAACTGTACAGAAAGCATTTATATTGGTTTTCCAGAAGTGTTATGTATGTTAAACACAGTGAGGCAAGTGCTATGCATTTTCACAATGTTTTAGAACTTTTATAAGCAAAACGCTAATCAAGTTTTAGAGTCAAATAAAACCCTGCAGGGATTCCATTCAATAGGACACCCAATTACAATTAAATGCTAATACAAAACGCCTTGAAAGGACAGTTGTAATGCTGACTGTCGCTTAGCAGCTAATGGGCTGAAAGTGGGTGGATTTCTGTTTTTCTATTACAGTCTACTTCCAACCTGTTTTTCTAGCTCACAAACATAAAAAAGTCTTCTGTTATTGTTATGGTGAAAGCTATCTGTACAGTAAAGCCACTGTTTAGTGCTCTTTGCTGTTCTTTACTGATCCATTGATTGTTTTTTTTTTTTTCAATTAAAGTGCGATTTGCTCCATAAAAACACGCTTCTCATCTCACTGGTTGAACTGCCTGTGCCATGTTAGCCTCGTGCATGGGCAGTGACACTGTGTAAAGTACTGTTCAAATGACATCACAGCATCCTGCATACTATAATGCAAAAAGGGACACTGTTAGTCGTGTACTTATGTGCTCAGTGGGAAGGCAGCAACCTGCCATAACTCACTGAATCAGACCATGTGGTGCCATAATATCACTAGGCACAAGCAGTCCCCATAAAAGTTATTTTTTTGCTTATTGCAGTAAACCTGGACACCTCCACTGCTCGCTCTGACTGTCCACGCACAATGCCAAAGTGTCCTCACAGCTGTACATGGCACTGAGGCTCTCCTGTGGACCACTGTGCCAGAGTTCAGCTAAATATGTTTTCATATACTAGAAAGAAAGCAGAACTCATGAAACTAGTTCATTTTTGGAAATGGTGGCTAAAAAGTATGTTAATCATGCTCAAAAAGTGGAACCGTTATACTGGGCATGAGCATATGCATATTCCTATCCCAAAGCTAAGGTTCGGGGCCTCCAGAGCTCCATGTAGGTCACCTAGAAAACTCTAATACAGAGAATTTTTTTGCAACTCTACTTTTTCTTATTTTGGAAACTACCACAAAATAATTCACTCATTTATTTACAGTCCAGTTATCCTGTGTTGTCAGGATAGTTGTTGCTTTATCCTTTTCAATTTCCATCAAGCATTTCAAGCAGTTCCTACGTTGTTATGCCTTGTACAGCTCCAACCTACATGCATGATAATCCTCTCTACCACCCCAAGAACAGGAACAATTTGGATAGATGGGAACAGCTCCTTTATTACACCTAGCTGAAAATAGTAAAGGCCCACCTCCAAAAAGACCAGCTGAAAGAACATCCAAGTAATATTTATAACCAAAATAGCAATTATTAGCAGCAGACCAGATGGAAAATCTGGAGTTTTGAATGTTAGCCAAATACGATGTGCCCAATGGTTACTTATCTTTTGCTTAATGTATTTTTGTACATTTTAAGCTAAGAGTAATGGTTCTTTCCATATAACGATCTAATACATCTAAGTTATACTTGTCTAAGTTGGATGTTATATCCTTTAACCAGCTGGATTCACTACAGCCCATTTTATCCCAGTACTTCTCTGCAAGACACATGAGGGGCACCCTATTTTGGGGCATTCTAATCATCTGAAGCCAATAATTAATTGTACTGGTATTAATAGTGGTGCTAA
Source organism: Neoceratodus forsteri (assembly GCA_016271365.2). Lineage (NCBI taxonomy): Eukaryota > Metazoa > Chordata > Ceratodontiformes > Ceratodontidae > Neoceratodus > Neoceratodus forsteri. The sequence continues at coordinate 1,050,154,509 of CM057449.1, forward strand.
TGTTAGCCACACCAAGCTCCAACCTAATATATGTAGCTGGCGTTGCTTTACTAACATCCAAAGCCAATCTAAACAACTGTTGCTGCAACTGCTAATTTCTCCCTGTCCTTCATATCCCAAATCTCTAACCCACATAAATGTGGTAAGTACTGTATTTTGTTCTAGTTGCCTCTGTCAATGGTCTTAATGTATATCCACCATATAAAGAGTTAAGTTTTGTAAGGTCCTACATCGTTTTCTTAGCTCTTAGTTATATTTTCAATATGACTTGTCCCAAATTCATTAGATAAAAAGTCAGGCCTAGGTAAACAGCTTGAAACCGTTTGAAGCTTACACTCCCTAATAGTCCACAGCCCGCTGAGTTTATTGGATCCAAAGACCATAATATAAGTTTTGGAAGAACCGACAGTATGTTTCAGTGCATCTACTCTTTCATATAACATGTCAATTTCTTCTTAAGACCCTTCTTAGACAAAGATAACAGAATAAGATCATCCACGTAGGTCACAGCAGGGCATAGGAAACTACTGATTTTTGGCAAATCAGAATCCAGTTGTATGAAATCCTTTAGCATCTGATATACATATAAAATCTCCATCACCCTGGTGTCCCCGGACACTTACATGACCTCCCATGTTCCTCCAGAGCCTTCTCCAACTGGCGTGGGCAGGGCTGCAGCCATGAATTTTGGGGCCCAGGACAAGTCAGTTGAAATGGGCCCCTGCTTCCCAAAATAGGTAAAGCCAGCTCCTCAGGTGGGCCCCTCCTCGGACAACATCCCCACTTCCCCCCCATTACTGCGGCCCTGGGCGTGGGCAGTGGGGGGTCCCCTACACCCCTGCCGCACATGAATTTGATTTGGGAGGCAAGACCCGAATTGCCAGGTGCAGTACCTGTGGGTAGGGTTGGCTTCATGGTTTCTTTTCCCCTTCCCTCAGTACAGCCACATTAGGGCATGCCAAGCAGTACATGGTGTGGCACTCGTAGATGTCCTCCCATCCATGAGCCACTCCATCTGCACTGCCACCTGTGGTCACCCAGGTGTCAGTAGTGTGGCAGAGCTGGCTACCCTCCCTCCCCAGAAAAAAAAATCAGCCTCTGGGACCATCAATCCTCCTCCTCCCCACCTCCACCCTGGAATGGCCATGAACAAACTGCACTCATTTCTGAACGAGTGGCCAGCGTTGCAAGCAGTAGCACTACTGCTGTGCCGATGGGCTGGCTCCTCTGGTCCCAGACGTTATATGAGCCCAGGTGTCTGAGTAAGTATTATGTATAATATTAATTAAGTAATAATGCACAACAGGGTGTGTGTTGTGCTGAGATAACGTCATGCCTTGCGTGGTTAGGCCGAAGGCCAAGTGTATCCAACAGCAAGGCGTGACATCCCAGCACAACACACACCCTGTTGTGCATTATTGCTATTATACAATGGCTTGTTTGTAAAGAAAAACATTTCAAAAATGCATAAAATAACCTATCAGTTTTTTTTTTTTTTTTACTGGAGTAGGTACATATAGTAAGAAAAAAGTTATTTTTCACTATTTTGGCCAGTAGGTGGAGCTGGTGAATGGTGGTGGTGTGTTGTATGGCTCTGTCCATCGCTGTCCAGGAGCAAGGGTTTGGTACACACACACACAATGACAGGAAGCAGTATACCTGGGAGAATTTTTCAGCCACTGTGATAGGGAGAAATCGGAATGAACAGGTTTTCAAGCCACAGGCATGGCAGTTCTTTACTGAGCCATTGGGTGAGCACTGAATGACAATAAGCTCGAGCTGGACAGCAGAGAGAGGATGTTAGGAGATGGAAATGTGCATTTATGATGCATATGCTGCATCTCTGTACTTATGAGACTGTTCTACAATAAAAAGAAACCACTGCTGCCCCCCACCCCCACCCCGTGAACCGGTGGCGTTACTGAAGAGCGTAACTGCCAGTTATGGTCTGCACCATTCACTGATGCCACTAGGACAGAAGAAAATGGCCAAGCCATGAAAATTTTATTTATTTTGTAAGCTTTGTGTGCTGGGGGACAGCACATTTTGACTTGATGGGAGGGTGGTTTTTACTTTTAACAGTCCATGCCAGGGACACTGGAGGCAGCTTACTAGAGGGAATCAGTGAAGTGGGTTGCAAGCGGGGATCAGTGAAGCCGGCTCTGTGGACTTATTCTGTTAAAGAGGATGTGGTCATCTGTGTGGGGACTACATCCATGATGTTATACTGGGATAACATCACTGGTCCAGTCCCAAACTGACCAATAATTTTATTTATTTAGTTCTCGGATTACAATACCTTTGAACCAGAGGCTCTTTTACAAAGGTTCCATGTCAAAAGAAGAAACAACAATAAAAACATCAATCAGACAAATACATTCAATAGCAGTATAAATACACTAGTGCAAAAATACAGGTTACTCACCTGTAACAGGAGTTCTAGAAATGGTATATGTTGTTCATCCATACTGTCTGGCAGGTTCCTTGCCGCTTTGAATCTTGCCGGAAGATCTTCAACCTGGCTCCTCCCATCCACTCGGGTGGTATAACTCTCGGCTCCGCCTCATGACGCCAGATCTAGCCCACTGGAAGCCAGGTTGTGCGTCAGGCCGGAGGTTGAGAGTAGGATGAACAACATATACCATTCCTAGAACTCCTGTTACAGGTGAGTAACCTGTACTTCTAGGGACATGGATATGTTGTTCATCCACACTGTCTGGCAGACTCTTAGCAGTTCTCTGTGAGGAGGGAGGCAAGGCGCACACCCCTACTTAGGGAATAATGACTGGAGAACCGAGGCCCCAAAACCAGCAACCAGGCATGACTCAAGGTCGATGCGGTAATGGGTAATGAAGGTGTGTGCTGACTTCCAGGTAGCAGCCCTGCAGATTTCCTGGATAGGGACGTCCCTGGAAGCAGCCACCGATGCAGCGGTATGGCGGGTAGAATGAGCTCTTATCTCTTTGGAGGCTCCATGCCTGCCAGCCTATAGCAGTGATCTATGCAGGAGGTGACCCACCTGCCTATCATCCACTTGGCTGCAGGTCTGCCAGGTGCGGTTTCAGTGTAGGTGACAAACAGCTGGCGAACCTCTCCCCAAACTTCAGCTGTCTGCTCCTTATAATAAGTGAGCACTCTTCTAGGGTCCAGAGTATGGAGCCTATATTCGGCTTCCGAGGTGTGACTGGGGTAGAACACCGGCAGAGTCAACACCTGGTTACGGTGAAACTCCGACACCACCTTCGAAGGAATTTTGTGTGGGAGTGCAGTACAACCTTGTCCCTGTGGAAGACCAGATAAGGAGACTCATGGAAAGTGCCTGAGCTCTCCCATCCTTCTGGCTGACGTGATAGTCACCAAGAAGGTGGTCTTCCACGACAGGTGAGAGACGTCACACCTGTGCATCGGTTCGAATGGCTTGCCCATGAGCTTAGCCAATACCAGCAGTAGATCCCACGGAGGTGGAGGTTCTCGCACCGGAGGGGATATGTGATCAAGACCTTTGAAAAAGCACACGACCACTTCTCCTGCGCCACCGACTGCTTCCCGGCCCGCGCCTGGTAAGCAGAGATGGCTGCCAGGTGCACCTTAAGGGTCGTTGACCAAAGCCCTAGCTGAGAAAGGGACCACAGGTAGTCCAGAATGCTTGCCAATGAGCAGGAGGAAGGGTCCAGGCCCTTGCCCTGACACCAAATGGAGAATCTCTTCCATTTAAAGGCATAGCATTTCCTGGTCGACTCCTTACGGGAAGCCTCAACAACGCTGAGGACCTCATCGACAAGACCCAAGGCCTGGAACTCTAGCCGCTCAGGAACCAGGCCGTCAGGTGCAGGGATTGAAGGTCTGGATGGAATACCTTCCCCTGACTGACTGAGATCAGGTCCGGGCGGGCTGGAAGCCGCCTCGAGAGCCTGGAGCTGAGGCTGAGATCTGGATACCAGAACTGGCAGGGCCAGTCTGGGGCTACCAGAATCATCTGCACCTTGTCCCTCCTCACCTTGAGAAGCACCTTGTGGATCAAGGGAAATGGGGGAAAGGCGTAGAAGAGGCCCGGGGTCCACGGCCTCGAGGAGGCATCCCCCTGCAGCGAGCCCTGCTGAGGGGGGCAGGCATGAAACAGCCTCAGCTTCACATTCTCCCTGGAGGCAAACAGGTCCACCTGAGGCATGCCCTAGTGGGAGAACAGATCTTGTACTACTTCCAGCAGGAGAGACCACTCGTGGGATGCAGCTCCTATGCGACTTAGGGCATCGGACAGAATATTGGAGGCTCCTGCCACATGGATGGCAAGGAGATCTGCCTCCAGGCTGTGCACGAGGGACCAAATGCGGAGAGCTTCCCTGCACAGGGGCATAGAGCGCGTCCTGCCCTGGCGGTTCAGGTAGTACATGGTCGTGGTATTGTCCGTCTGGACCTGGACCACTTGACCCCGTATAAACGGAGCGAAGACAGTGAGGGCTAGATGAACCACTCGAAGCTCCAGCAGGCTGATGTGGCATCAGGACTCCTGAGGGGACCAGAGGCCGTGCACTCTGTGCTCCCCCAGATGGGCACCCCAACCAATCAGAGAGACATCGGTCGATAGAGAGACCGTCAGCTCGGGATGGACAAATGGGATGCCCTCCTGCAGATGAGCTGGAACAATCCACCACTGGAGAGCGTTCCACATCTCCTGGTTCACTGTCACTGGCTGATCCAAAAGACCAGAGCACTGTGACCACTGGCTGGCCAGTCCCCACTGTAGGGGACACATGTGCCAACGGGCCCAACGGACCATGCTGATGCAGGCCGCCATGAGGCCCAGGAGGTGCAGGAAGTCCCAGGCAGGGTGCAATTGCCCAACCTGAAATGATTGGGCAAAGGAGGAAAGAACCTTGGCCCTGTCCACCGGGAGCCGTGCTCTGGCTCGCACAGAGTCGAGCTCTGCCCCGATGAATTAGATCATCTGGTTTGGCATGAGTTCTGACTTGGCCTCATTGATAAGGAGGCCAACTTGAGAGCAGACCTGGAGGGCCAGATCCCTGGACCTCTCCACCTCCATTCTGGAGGAGGCCGCAATCAGCCAGTCGTCCAGGTAGGGGTACACCCAGACCCTTCGGCGCCGCAGGAATGCTGTCACCACTGCCATGCATTTGGTGAAGACCCTGGGAGCTAGAGAATGGCCGAAGGGCATGGCCTGGAACTCGCAGAGGAACCCCTCTGATCTGAAGAGGAGGAATCGCTGGTGGGACGGATGGATTGGGACGTGAAAGAACATGTCCTGGAGGTCCTGAGAACAGAACCACATGCCTTGTTCCAAGGATGGAATGATCTGAGCCAGAGTGACCATCCTGAAGGTTCGAGACCATAGGAACCTGTTCAGGTCGTGCAGGTCTAGAATGGGGCGCCAGCCCCCCATCCGTTTCGGGACCAGGAAGTACCTGGACACAAACCCTGGGTCTGGTGGAGGATCCGCCACCTTCCTGATCACCTCCTTTTCGAGGAGCAGGGCAATGTAGGCTCGACGGGGTGACAGAGAGGCCACGGACCCCGTAACCCCCCCACCCCGTGGGGCGACGGCTCGGAAGGGTGGGGCCTGCTCGAACTCCAGAGGTAAACCCTGTCCTACCACCTCCAACATCCAACAGACCATGGTGATAGCGGACCAGGCGGAAAGAAAGTGGTGGAGCCGTCTCCCCATGGGGGAAACCCAGGGGGAAGCGACGAGGTTGGGGGAGACATCCCTCAACCCTTCACTGGGCAGGCTTGGAGGAAGGACTGACCGAGGGACCTCCTGGGCCTTTTCCTCCTGGCTTTCTGTTAGAGGAAGCTGCAGGCTTGGCTTTACAGTGCTAAGTGCGAGCCTGCTGACCCTGATGCTGGTGTTGCTGGGCCGGACGTGCCGCAGGGGCAGAAGGGCGAAAGGACTTATGTTGCTGTCGATGGCCTTTGTCCTTCTGAGCAGACGTGACAAGAGTCCAAGGTGGCACTGGACTTTTCGATCCTCTGGAGGTGGCCTTCCACTCCAGGGCCGAACAGGTCGGTCCCCAAGAAGGGGACGTCTGCCAACTTGTGCTGGGTATCCACCGTAAAGGTGGATATCCTCAGCCAGGCTCTATGGCACATGGCCACTGTGGCCACTACTGACCAGGCACAGGAGTTTCCGATATCAAGAGCCATTTGGAGCTGCTGTTTCACCACTGCCCTTCCCTGATCCCGCACCTGCTTGACCGTAGTCTGCAGATCAGTCGGGAGATGAGGGATCACCTCACCCAGGGAGCCCATGAGGGCGTGGGAGAAGTGCGCCATCAGTACGGCCGAACTGGCCTCATGGAGGCAGAAGGAGGATGCAGCGTATACCTTGCGCCCGGCATAGTCCAGCTTTTTGGACTCCTTGTCGGGGGGCTTGTCCACATCCCTAGCGTTCCCAGAATGCCGGAAAATGCTATCAGTGACCAACCCCTCCGCAGAGGGGTGTTCCGAGAAACCGGACAAAAAGCCGGTAGGGACCGCATACTTCCTGGCCATCCTGGCCGAAGGCGAGGACAGGAAGCTGGCCGCTGCCATAGCTCCAAGGCTGGGCCAACAATGGCTTCAGCCACCGGAAAGGCCTCCGTGGGAGAATCCCCTCAGTCCAATATCTCCGTGAGGGGATACTTGGCCCGCTTGGATACGGGCTCGTGCTGCATCCCGGTGGACTCCGAGATGAGCCGAAGCAGACCCATGAACGGTGATGGGCTCTCGTCCATTGACTGCCCCCCGGAGGACTCCAGGTCAAGGGGCCTGCAAAACAGGGAGGAGAAGTCGTCAGACTCCAAGGAGTCTGCGACGAGCTGCCTAGGGCCTGAGCCACCCTCCACCTGCCGAGGATGGTCGGGAGTGAGGGTGACCGACAACCGTTGGGGCAGACCCTGATCTGACCGAGAATCCTTGGTCGGAGCCTCCGATTTCAGTTGTGGAGGCGGAGGTTCCACCACAATCGATGGGGCAGCTGGTTTCAGTCGAACAACAGGCCCAGGCTTGGGCACCTCGACCACTGCGAGAGGTTGTTTCGGCCTTTCTGGTGACAGCCACTTAATGGCCAGGGAAGGCGACAGTGTCAGCTTGTTCCTGGACAGAAGGAGCTGCTGCCACATTCAAGTACTCGTAGCATCGACGCAATTTGCACTGAAGCCTCTCCTCTTCTGAGGAAGAAGACGAGGACGAGCGGCGCCGCCACTTTCCTCAGTGCTGAGACCGCCAGTGTCAGCAGGATCGGCTGGACCGAGACAAGGTCCGAGATCGAGACCCTCAGTGTTTCCGAGGGTGGGTCTGGGAGGGAGTGGTGGAAAGCTGCTCCTCCCTCGGCTCGGGAGCCTTGACCGGGGACTCCAGCACAGGAGGCGCAGGCAAGTCCTCGGTTTCCACCGGGGAAACCGGTGATGGAGGGTTGTCGGCTTCACCAGTCGACAGCCCGTCCGACGGGTCGAGAAAAATCTCCACCGCGTCGACGGGTGTCTCAGCCGGCTGACCTGACGGGGACACCGTGAAGCCAGCGGCCTTAGCTGCAACCTCGACTGAAGTGCAGTGTCGACTGTCCGGAGAAGGGGATCTCTCCCGCTCCCACGAATGTCAACGGTGGGACTTACCCTTTGAGTCCTTTTTTTGACCGAGAAGAGTGTCCCAATGGCCCCTCACCCTTTGTGGAGAGGGATTGGCAAAGCTGCTTAAAAGAAGCTGTGAAAGGGGATCTCAAAGATCAGTGGGATAAATGCTGCAACCGAGGAAGATGAAGATGTGGCCTGGGCCACCTCCTCCTCGAGGGCAATCATCTGCTCAAGTTGCTCAGCCGAGCCAGCCGCCACGGAAACCGCCCAACGGGCCTCCTTGGACTTCACCGGCGGATAACGTTTCTCGGGGCGCCCAACTTTGTTTTTGTTTTTTGCCTCTGTTATCTCCTATGATGGTTAGGCAGTGAGAGTGCCTTTTCCTCCTTCCCGGTGGTGAGAGCAATCCGGGGAATAGGGAAATAGCGCAGGTGAAGACCTATTTTCTTTCTATTTAAGGTTATATTTATTTGTTTCATTTGTTGGTTGATTGTTAATTTAGTTGTTTTGGGTTTTTGGTGTATTTTAGTCAAATATCAACATGTGCTGGCCTTTAACCCCCACGGCGGTGCGCTACTCATCCTCCTCCCTTCGCGCCCTCTGCCCCTTTGTTACTCCTCCTTTGCATTTTGACATCTACCAGTGCTGTAGAGTGCTGGGTATTGCTCGTGGGAGGCTGGGGAGGGGGGTTTGCGAACAGGGGAGGATGAACGAGTGGGTTCATCGTATCGGGGTTGTTGGGTCCAGAAGGCGCCCTGGGGTGAAATGGAATCCAGATCGAGGTTCGCCTTGTCTGGTATCCATACCCAAGGGCACTACTGATTTCAGTAGGCAGATAGGCTCGACAACCTTCGAAGTTTGTCCAACTCGGACGGTGTTATGCAATGCCAGGTCTGTTAGGAATAAGACCGCCATTATTGCCGATCTTGTTGGTTCGGCCGACCTGGCTTGCATCACCGAGACCTGGCTGGATGAAAATTCTGGCCCTATATTGGAGGCCATGATCCCAGCCGGGTACTCGGTGATACACCGCCCGAGATTGGATCGCAGGGTTGGGGGGGTTGCAGTCTGTTTTAAGACTGAATTGGGTCTCGCGAATGTAGTAGTAGGTGAGGCTGGGTCTTTCGAGTGTACAGTCGTGGCAGGTGTAGGCGTTCGAATTGTGCTCATCTACCGTCCATCCAGAGATGGGAGACGTTTCTTACAGGAAGTAGCAGACTTCCTCGTCAACATGTCGTTGGAGTCACCCAGATTGATGGTTCTGGGTGATTTCAACACCTGGGTCTACGACGAACTTTCTAATTTTGGGAATCACTTCCTCCAATTGATGTCTTCTTTGGGCCTTACACAGGTGGTTTCCACTGCTACGCATAAATCTGGACACTATTTAGACTTAGTCTTCCTTCTAGGGATCGACGCATCCGACATGGGGTGGAACCAGTCGCCTGGTCTGATCACTACATCGTGAGGTTCAATTTTCGCACCCCCCCTGAGGAGACCAGCCCTCGGGAGATGGTCAGGTACCGCCCATTACAGAATGTTACTCCACAAGGTCTAGTGGCGGTCTTTGACCTATCATCCTTCATTTCGGTGAGCAATAGTCCAGATGCTCTGGTGTTGGCCTATAATAAGGTCATTACGACTGCCCTGGATTCTATTGCTCCTGTTCGTGAGCGCCCCCTATCCCTTTGCCCCAGATCTCCGTGGTTTGATGGGACCTTGAGGGAGATGCGGAGACAGGGGCGAAGGTTAGAGCGTCACTGGCGCAGGTCTGCCCTTGATGCCGACCACTCTAGATTGATGGAACATTATGTTAGCTATCAATCTGCAATCACCCATAAGAAGGCAGAATTCCTGTCCAGGGAGACTGCAGTTGCTCAGAATCGACCGGCTCAGCTGTTCCGAACGGTAGACAGACTGTGCAACCCAGCCTGCCTGCAAGTTCGGAAAGCTTTTTCGCAAGTAGAGTGCGATGAGCTTGCTCTATTCTTTGCAACTAAAGTGGCCGACATCAGGGCAAACCTGGGTCCGACATCCTCTAAGGGTGATGCTTTTGGACAGCGTGGGATCACAGTGCCCCATTTCTCCTGGAGTTCCTTTTGTCGACCTGAGTTTGCGGACATTATGAGGATCGTCCATACTATGCGTCCCACAAGTTGTGGTTTGGATCCCGGACCGACTCCCCTCATTTTGGGTTGTTCTGACATCATCGGTCCGGTCCTGGCGCAAATAGTCTGGTGCTCTTTGGAGTTAGGTGAGTTTCCCTGCTCTCTGAAAGAGGCAGTGGTGACTCCTCTTTTGAAGAAAGCTTCCTTGGACCCAGACTGTTTTTCAAACTATCAGCCCATCTCTAACCTCCCCTTTATTGGGAAGGTTATTGAGAAGGTCGTAGCTGTTCAATTGGATGACCATTTAACCATCCATAATGTCTACGAATCCTTCCAGTCTGGCTTCTGGAAAAGACACAGCACCGAGACTGCACTGGTTCGGGTGTTAAATGATCTTCTGATGGCGAGGGATCAGAAGAGACGTTCTATCTTGGTTCTTCTTGATCTCTCCGCAGCCTTTGACACTGTGGACCACATGGTGTTATTAGCTCGCCTGGGGCAAATTTGTGGTATGTCTGGAACCGTTTTGCAATGGTTCACGTCAATCCTCACCAGAAGATCACAAACAGTTGTGTCGGGATTTTTCCTCTGACCCAATTTCTTTGTTGTGTGGAGTGCCTCAGGGATCTGTGCTATCACCCATGTTGTTTGCAGTGTATATGCTGCCCCTCGGAAGCATCATAAGACGATATGTGCTGAGGTTTCACTGTTATGCAGATGATACCCAGCTCTATCTGTCTTTCGCACCCGACCAGGATGGAGCTCTCTCGGGGTTTAATAACTGTCTGGGGGAGATCCAAGACTGGATGGATTCTAGTTGGCTAAAGTTGAACTCGGAGAAAACAGAGGTTCTGTAGTTGACCCAGGTGGTCGGATTGAGAGGCCGTATTGGTGCACCATCTGAATTTTTCTCGTAGTGTATCTCTTCCGGCCCTCTGAACGGGTGCGAACCTTGGGTTTATTCTGATGACAGGCTGACTCTCAAATCTCAGGTGTCAGCCGTTGTCAAGACTTCCTTTATCATCTTAGAACATTGCCAGGGTTAGGCACCTTGTTCCGTCTGACCCCTGCCTACCTTGGTCCATGCTTTTGTTTCTTCACGTTTGACTATTGCAACGCCTTTTACTTTGGGCTTTCTGGGGTTGAAATCATCACCCACAGCTGGAGCGGAACGCTACAGCCCGGGTATTGACTGGGACAAGTAGGTCCTGTCATATTACTCCCGTGCTGCGCGAACTGCACTGGCTTCCTATGCGGTGTCGGATCACCCTTGAAGTCATTTTATTGACTTTTAAATCCCTTCACGGCCAGGGTCCAGCCTATCTGAAAGACCTTCTGGTTCCTTACTGCCCTGACCGATCACTCCGCTCGGCCGACAAGGGGTTGTTAGAGATCCCAAGAGTGAGTTTAAAATCTTCTGGCAGCAGAGCGTTTCGCATGCTGCACCCACTCTTTGGAACTCTCTACCATGCCGGTTACGGCAGTGCACCTCCGTGGAGTTATTTAAGAAAGACTTAAACATATATTTATGGAGTATGGCCTTTTTAGATAATTAAGTTATTGTATTAATTTTTCGATTTTATTATTTATATGATATTTGGACGATATGCTGATTTTATGGATGTTTTATGATTTTTATTTAGAGTTTTGGATTGTTTGAAATTGTTCAGCACCTTGACATTCTGAAAAGTGCTTTATAAATAAAACTATTATTATTATAAATAAACTATTATTATTAACTTGGAGCCGGGCAGCATGGTCTTCAAAGACGTTAGCCGAAAAAGACCTGCACAACTCGCAGGCCTGCAGGTCGTGGTCAAGTGCAAGGCAGTACAAGCACGTGGAGTGCGGATCGGTCCTGGACATCTTCTGCCCGCATGGGCACCACCAAAAACCGGGAGTCGATTTGTCCATCGCAGCCGCGAAGGAAGAAGTAGACCGAAGTCTGAAAAACTTTCAAATTATTTTCGGGAGAACCGAAGAGTTAGGATCCAGTCCAGATGCAGAGTGTTAAGGAGGAACCTGAGCTTCCAAGCGGTAAGGAAGATCTGGCGTCATGGGGTGGAGCCGAGAGTTTTACCACCTGGGTGGGTAGGAGGAGTCAGCTTGAAGACCTTCTGGCAAGATTTAAAGCAGCAAGGAACCTGCCAGACAGTGTGGATGAACAATATATCCACATCCCTAGAAAATAAAGATGAGGTAGTATTTAACAGAATAGCAGGCAGTCATAAAGCAGCCAGTGCTGGCTTTGTAAGGAAGAAAGTGGGCAGTTACAAGAGGGGTGAGTAAGATGGGTGAGGTATGGGTTGGTGATGGAGAGGCAAGGGTTACTGTAGTGATGGCAGTAAACACTGCTAAGTACGGGGCGGGGTGGGGAATAAGAACCCAGCTGCTTTCTGCCATTCTATAATCAGAATTAGATCAATTCCACACTCCCACATGAGCCTCCATAATATACCTATGTTTTGTAGAAAGAGATTTCAACCGTATTGGTCTTACAGAGAAGATGGAAAGTTGGATTGTGATGGAACAGAGCCTAAAGAAGATGGATTATACACAAGTTATTACAGGTCCTTTCTTCAGGTGAAAGCATTCACTTGAAGAAGGACCTGTGGCCCCGAAAGCTTGTGTGTATAATTCCATCTTTGTACAAGACAATTTGTTGGTCCAATAAAAGGTATCAAACCTTCCATCTTCTCCTAATATACCTATGGAAACTAAAATCAAAAGCTGTCAAGAAATCTAGGAAAACAGCAGCGAGTTTCTGTTTTCTGTCATGGAGATATTTTTCTACAAGATGCCATAAAACAAAGTGATTCTCCAAAGTAGAATATCCACATCGAACACCTGCCTGTAGTTCAGACCTCCCACAGAAGCAGTATGATGATTCAATCTTCCTAAAAGGATCCAGGAAAAGATCTTCAGGTTAATATCTAATAAACTGATTGGTCTGTACACTGCTGCATTAGCTTTATAACCTTTCTTATGCATAGGTACAATTTCAAATCCTTTCCAAGACCCTGGTATAAAATCTTCAGTAATATAAAGGAAATCAGCCTATTACACCAGAGGGGAGTATTACAGAGATAAACCTCTGCAGGTATTTTGTCTGGCCAGGAGATTTTTTAACCTTAAGTGATTTTAGAGCCAAGTAAACTTCTTTCCTTACTATGCAGGGAATGTACTTTACCCAATACTGGAAATTCTATGAGTAAAAAACAGACAGCATTTAGATAATAGAAAATAGCAGAAAAATAATATGTCCAAATGTCTTTGTAAATACAGGCTTCCAAATTGACTTTACAGTTACTAGTACCCTTGGCAACTAAACTCCAGAACCCCTTGTATCATTATCCTGTATAGTTTCAAGCATTCTCTTCCCACTGTACGCTAAAATAATATTTATTTTTATCCTTCAGGAAGCACTTATACTTTCTCTTTTCCTGCTTTAAAGCCTGAAAGAGCTTTTTGTCATTACTATTTTTATTACGTTTACTCTTTTTTTCCTAAGGGCAGCTTTATTTTTTTCCACAGTCAGAGTCAAACCACCCATATTGGCCATTTTGCCTATGCTTAAATGGAATTTCCTCAAAGTACCCCTACAATTTCCTTAAACATGTAGGGCATCTCCTTCCACAGGGTTTCTGCCTTTAGTTCTTTCAAATCCTCCCACAGCTTTATTCTCTATATGGTCCCATATGATCTTCCTGATAGTTTCTTCAAGGATACAGTCCCAGATAATTCTACTACTTCTGAGAACAAAATCTCTGGCCTGTGCTCTGCAACACGATTAAAACCAAATCCTTTCGGAATAGCAGGGACGTGATAACTTTCTGATCTTAATGAGAAGTTTAAACTTTAAATTTGCATTTGCCCAGACCACAGAATCCAGTCAATAAAGGAAGCACCCACTGGTGACAAATACACAGGTTACCTACCTGTAAGAGTAGTTCTAGGAGTGGTATATGATGTTAGATCCTCACTTTTCTGGCAGTTGCCTTTCCCTTTAAGACTTGCCAGAAATGTCTTCAAGTTGGCTCCTCCCACCCACCCAGGTGGTAACTCTCTAGGCTCCACTCATGACACCAGATCTTGTCCGCTGGAAGCAGAGGTTGTGCGCCGAAGCTGGGGCGGTCGGGTGGGTCTGTGTGGATGAACATCATATGCCACTCCTAGAACTACTGTTACAAGTGAGTTACCTGCATTTCTAGGGGCATAGACATGATGTTCTATCCACACATTCTGGCAGACTCCTAGCAGTTCTCCAGGAAGAGGGAGGCAAGGTGCACACCCCCTACTTCAGGAACAGAGATTGGAGAACTGAGGCCCAAAACCCATCATCCCGGCATGACTCTAGGTCAATGTGGTAATGGGGAAATGAAGGTGTGTGCTGACTTCCAGGTAGAAGCCCTGCAGATTTCCTGGATAGGGACATCCTTAGAGGCAGCCACTGACGCAGCAGTATGATGGGTGGAATGAGCCCTTAGACCTGAGGAGGCTCCTACCCACCAACCCATAGCAGAGATCAATGCAGGAAGTGATCCACCTGCCAATTGTCCACTTGGCTGCAGGTCTGACAGGTGTGGCTCCAGCGTAGGTGACAAACAGCTGGCAAACCTGTCCCCGAACTCCAGCCATGCGCTCTTTATAGTAAGCAAGCGCTCGCCTCAGGTCGAAAGTATGGAGCCGGTGTTCAGCCTCCGAGGTGTGATTCAGGAAGATCACAGGCAGAGTCATCACCTGATTCAGGTGAAACTCTGACAGAACCTTCGGGAGGAACTTCGGGTTGGGGCGCAGGGCAACCTTGTCCCTGTGGAAGACCAGGTAAGGAGACACCACCGGGAGCACCTGGAGCTCACTGATCCTTCTAGCTGAAATGACAGTGACCAGGAAGATGATCTTCCACGACAGGTGAGACATGGCACACCTGTGCATCAGTTCGAATGGCTTGCCCATGAGCTTTGCCAAAACCAGCAACTAGTCCCACAGTGGGGGTGGTTCACACACCGGAGGGGAAATGTGATCAAGGCCTTTGAAAAAGCACCAGACCACCTTCTCCTGTGCCGACTGCTGACCAGCCTGCGCCCAGTAAGCAGAGATGGTTGCCAAGTGCACCTTAAGGGTCATTGGCTGAAGTCCCCCTTGGGAGAGGGACTACAGGTAGTCCAAAATGCTAGCCACCGGACAGGTCGAAGGGTCCAACCCCTTGCCCCGACACCAAATGGAGAATCTCTTCCATTTGAAGGCACAGCATTTTCTGGTCTATTCCTTTCTAGATGCCTCCACGACAGTGAGGACATCTTCAGAGGGACCCAAAGTCTGGAACTCTAGCCACTCAGAAACCAGTCTGTCAGGTGCAGGGATAGAAGGTCCGAGTGGAGTACCTTCCCCTGATTGATTGAGAGCAGGTCCGGGCATGTGGGAAGATGCCTTGGGAGCCTGCTGCTGAAGTTGAGGAGATTGCGGTAACAAAACTGGCGGGGCCAGTCCATAGCCACCAGGATAACTTGTGCCTTGTCCCTCCTAACCTTGAGTAACACCTTGTGGACTAAGGGAAGTGGACAGAAGGCATAGAAGAGGCCTGGGGTCAAAGGCCTTGAGAAGGCATCCCACTGCCGCATTCCTTGCGGGGGGGGGGGTGCTGGGCACAAAACAGTCTCAGGTTTGCATTCTCCCTAGAGGCGAACAGGTCCACCTGAGGGGGTGCCCCACTTGGAGAACAGACTGTGAACTACCTCCGGATGGAGGGACCACTCGTGAGATGCCTCGCCCACCCGGCTGAGGGCATCCGCCAGCTGACTGGAAGCTCCTGCCACATGGATGGCTACAAGATCTGCCTCAAGGCTGCACAAGAGAGTCCAAATGTGGAGGACTTCCTTGCACAAGGGCAGGGAGCATGTTCCACCTTGACTGTTGAGGTAGTACGTGGTAGTGGTGTTGTCCATCTGGATTTGAACCACTTGACCCCAAACACACGGAGCAAAGGCAGTTGGAACCAGCCAGACTGCACAGAGCTCCAGCAGGTTCATGTGGCATCGGGACTCCTGAGGGGCCCAGAGCCCATGGATTCTATGTTCCCCCGAGATGAACACCCCAGCCTGTGAGAGATGCATCAGTCATCAGGATGACCATCGGCTCGGGGTCAACAAACGGGATCCCTTCCTGCAGATGTTCTGGGACAAGCCACCACTGAAGGGTGTCCCACATCCTCTGGGTCACAGTGACCAGCTGGTCAAAGTGACCTCTGCATTGAGACCACTGTCTGGCTAGCTCCCATTGCAGGGAGCGAATATGCCAACAGGGCCATCAGACCACGTAATGAAAGCTGAGGTAGAAAAGGATTGAGCGGCGGCCTGGGCCACCTCCTCCTCAAAGGCCATGAGCTGCTCTAACTGCTCAGTGGACCCCGCAGCTGCAGAGATCACCCAATGGGCATCCTTTGATTTGACCGGAAGATAATGTTTCTTCAGATGGCCCAACTTTAGGCGGGCAGCGCAGTCTTACAGAACATTCGGATGAAACAAGTGCCACACATCGCAGGCCTCCAGATTGTGATCGTGGCCCAGACAGTAGATGCACGAGGCATGAGGGTTGGTACACAACATTTTCTGCCCGCATGGGTACAAGCAAAATCTGGGTGAAGATTTATCCTCCATCACGGTCGCAGTCAAAGATCGAGGTGAAGATGAAACTCGAATGAGTAAGTTCTGGAAGTAAATCTGAAGATTTAAGTGCCAGGGCCTATTCAACATGGGAGCGGTAAGGAGGGAACCTGCTTCTTCCAGCAGAAAGGAAGATCTGGCATCATGGGGTGAAGCCAAGGGAGTTACCACCCAGGTGGGAGGGAGGAGCCAGTTTGAAGACATTTCCATCAAGTCTTAAAGGGAAAGGCAACTGCCAGAAATTGTGGCTAGAACATCATAACCACGTCCCTAGAAGTGATATTTCCCTCTATATTTAATCTGCCATTCAGAGCGTATAGCTCAAATTCTTATAAGATATTGAACAGAACTGTAACAGCCTTGCTCACCTTCTTGTCTTTTAATGTACCTAGCTGGAATTGCAGGGAAGGGCCAGAAACCCAGGCCAAGTGTACACCCTGGGGTGGGGGGGGGGATGCTACAAGTCTTGATGACTGAGAGGGACCTGGGGGTGGTGGTGGATGTCAAGATGAACAACTTGGAGACTTATAGGAGGGCAGCGGCCAAGGCCAACAGGATGCTGGGATGCATCGCTAGGTGGTTCACCTCTAGAAGGAGGGAAATGATACTCCCTCTGTATAACTACTTGGCGAGGCCACACCTCTAGTACTGCATGAAGTTTTGGAGGCCACACATAAAGAGGGACATTAAACTCCTGGAGAGGGTCCAGAGGAGGGCAACCAAAATGATTTGGGGCTTGGGGGGGACAGGACCTATGGGGAGAGGCTCGAAGAACTAAATATGTACACATTGGAAGAGAGGAAGGACCGGGGGGGGGGGGGAGACATGATAGAGATCTTCAGGTACATGAAGGGGGTAAATAGGGGAGGAGCAGTCAGGGTGATTCGAGGAAGGAGGAGGGGGCAACTAGAGGGCATGGGTGGAAGCTGGAGGTGGGAAGACTCAGGGGAGAAAGGAGGTGGTGCTACTTCACTGAGAGGGTGGTGGAGCCATGGAATGCACTGCCCAGGGGGCTGGTGGAGGCAGAGACGGTGGAGGGGTTCAAGAGGGGGTGGGATAGGTACAGGGGAAGGGTTCTGGAAGCAAAATCCAGTGCAGTGAGAATATCCGGAACTGGGAAGGGAGAAGCCAGAGAAGGCAAGAGGGGCAGCAAGGTCAGCTCCCAGGGTGGAGGCTGACCAATCGAGCAGACACGAAAGACCGTTAGGCCTATTCTGCTGCCATTTTAGTACGTTAGTATCTGACTACCCTAGAATTGTACCATCTACCAGACCAACAAATGCACCTATCCTGACATTTAAATCTCCCATTATTAATTTATCTATCAGGAAATTTAAAATACGCTTCTTGTAACAATCTAAAAGAAGTCCATATAGCAAGCAAGGTACTGAGGTGCATAAGGAGAGCGATATCTAGCAGGAGAAGGAAAGTGGTGTTACCACTGTATCGCTCACTAGAGAGACCCCACCTGAAGTACTGTGTTCAGTTCTGGAGGCCACACATCCACAAGGTCAGTGACAGCATGGAAGTGGTCCAGAGGAGGGCTACCAAAATGGTGCAGGAGTTGCATTAGAAACCATACAACCAGAGGCTGCAGGAGCTCAACATGTACTCCCTGGAGGAGAGAGAGAAGGGACATAATTGAGACCTATAAGTACCTCACAGGGATGAACAAGGCACAGGAAGGGAGTCTTTCATAGGAGGAGGAGTACTAGAACACAGGGGCATGCTATGAAGCTTTGGGTGGGAAGTTTAAGAGGGATGTGAGGAAATACTTCTTCACAGAAAGGGTGGTGGATGCCTGGAACAACCTGCCAGAAGAGGTGGTGGGGAAGAAGTGGGGAGCTTCAAGCATGAGTGGGATAGGAACATAGGTATAATAAGTAGAGGTATTTTTGGGGGGGACCTGTGTCCAAAGAAGGTCCAGAGTGTAGTAATAGGCAGGGAAAATAGGGAAGACTGGATGAACATAACAATCCTTTTCTTCCAACGCATTCTATGTTTCTACGTATGTTTCTGTGTTAGCATGGAACTGATCAACTTAATAGGTCCCTGTGATATGATTTAAGTAGCCAAGGGAGGGGTCCAGTGCAACTCCAAGGTAGGTGAATGAGGAGATACGGGGGGGGGGGCGCTAAGGTACCATGAAGGTATGCTATGATATGATTAAGGGAGACACACACAGTCTTAGTCTGGAGGATGTACCAAACAACACAGACTGCATTTCAGCCTTGTTCAGGATCGGTTTATTTGCAGAATGCCAGTTATGCACAGACTGAAGATTAGTAGTAAGGTATTGGTTTATCTGATCAATACTTTTGGAGCAGGAGTATAGGATTAGGTCATCTGCATAGAGAATGCCAGAGAAGTGGGACAGGCATTGGTCAACAGAATTTATAAGTAAGGCAAATAGAAGGGAACCAATAATAGATCCTTAAGGAACTCCAACCACAGTTGGGGCAGAGTCAGATAGAGAGGACCCATTTATGACTCTCTGGGACCTGTTCGCCAGATAGTTGCTAAACCAAGGGACAGCATGGCTGGTGAGGTAGGTGAAATTCCTAAGTTAACAAGTTTGTCACAGAGCAGGGACCATCTACAAGTTCAAAAGCCTTTGTCAGGTCTATGAAAACAGCACTAGTGAGGCTGCCCATATTCACTGCTGAAGTGATACCATTTGTAAGTATGAGGAGAGCAGCTGTAGTGCTATGACCTTTAGCAAAATCATGCTACAGTACATAGGGGAGAGGAGTTTGTGGGTGGAGAAATAACTGGTGAGGTGGGTGGAGGCAAAAACTTTCACAAGTATCTTGTTTCAGATGGGGAAAATGGAAATGAGCCTGTAGTTGTTTAAACGTTTGGAGTTACAAACACCTCAAAAAGCTGAGATGGGTCCAAAATGAGTGTTTTTTTTTGCAACAGCAGCCTCCTCAAAAGGACCATGGCCTGTTCAACCTAGTGGAACAAGCAGCACAGAACTCACAGCCACTCAGTTCATGGCCATATTGCAGACAATCCAGGCCACACGGCACAAGACAAATAAGGAGTTGGCGGTCATGGAGAGGAAGCAAACAAAATATGACACAGGGATTAAAGATAACAATGCAGCCACTAAAGATCTTGTGGATGAGACCGACAGACAGAGGGATCAGAATGCCATGTTTGTTTAAGGACCTGCATTTCCTTTGGGCTAAAATGGAAGCACTAGAGAATATCCAGAGATAAACAAATGTACCGATTGCTGATTCCCCTCCTTGTATAAAGCTGAAACTGTTGCAGCAACAGCAAAGCTGATTTTCACAGACCTAGGTCTATTACCAGCAGAATTGGGAATCAAAGTTACAAGAACCTTTGCTGTTCTGCCACTGATGGCCATCACACCGCTTTCATCTGCAGAGGCTTGTACCCCTCTCCTCCAGCCAGCCAGGAATCAAGGGGACACTGCCTAGGAGGACAGAAAACTGGCCTTCTTACTAGATATTTCTTCCCAGTCACAGTCAAGGAAGAAAGATTTGCAAATTATTAAAAAATCTGTACTACAGCATGGGATTTCTGCCCAGTTACAGTTCCCCACTCGGCTCCAGGTTCAACATGACACCAAAATTCATATTCACAGTTCAGGAACCCACTTCATCATTCGATAAAGTAACTGCACAAACACCTCTGGATGATGTCGAGCATGGAGAGGAAGGTTGAACCTGGTTAAGAAATGCTGGCAAATTGTTTCTTTAATCAGTGCCCTAACACTTCATTGTCATGCTCACTCGCATCCGGAACATCCACGCCCCCCTGAAAAGAACTAGAGTAAAATGCAGCCATCACCTCTGAATTTCCCCAACCTCCTGGAGTTATGCAAAACTAGGGACCTTGCTTGGGCACGCTTTAAGGCCTCCCACTCCAACTCTGACCACCAGTATTACAAGTCCCTTAGAAACTCTTGCACCAAGACTTTTAGAGCTGCTAAGGCCCACTACTTCAACTCAAACCTGCAAGCCAACCTAAACTCCCCTTCCTACTTCTGGAAACTTATCCACACCCTCTTCGACCCGCCGTCCCAGCCTGCCCCCCCCCCCCAGTAGATGTCTCACTGGTGTTCGACCACCTTGCTGTTGCCTCCCTATTCAACAATTTCTCCATGGGGGGGGCGCTGTAGCACATTCAACAGGGTGGACGGCCTTTTCAGGGCTCCACTCCCGGCCAACTTAAATTTAATATTCTGCGCTACTTAAACTAAAGAGTTACATAATATATAGTATTAATTGAAAGCAGAATTGCCTGGGAGTACAATGAGCCTGAAAAAACAGCATCAGCATGCCTCTTCGGGGCTCGACAGCTTTCACAATCCAGGGACCAGTGCTTCTGTGAAATCTGGAGACCCAGCCTCATCCTCGCCGTCGGACCTTGCGCAGATTTTCCCACTCCCGACAAAGTTGCAGGAGACGGGAGAGAAGACAAATAAATGGCTGGTGGTTATAGAATAAAATTTCACCTACATGGACCACAAGATCGAGGGCAACGTTATAGCAACTGTTGATCTGAAAGCACCTTCAGAGCGGCAGTCCAAGGTCAGCACAGGCCTGATCAGAGACGTCATTTTCCTGAGAGCGAAGGTGGAGACGCTGGAGAATGGCTTACAGAAGAGGAACATCAGGATCAATGGATTTCCTCCTTGATATGCCAGCCATGCTGAACTGATGTCGGCACTTGAACGTATGATTTTTGAGGATCTTGAACTACTGCATAGAGACATGGACATCAATATTGTGCAGGCCTTTACTATACCCATGCATCCCAGACCTAAAAGGGGCTCTGACACACGACCATTAACGGTGATGATGACCTTGTCCTCTCCAGAGGCTAGAATTCCTCTACTGCAAGCAGTGAGGGAAAAAAGGGGACACTGTATGGGAGGGCAATCATTTGGGGGTTTTCCCGCATCTATCCTCCCAAACGCAAAATCATAAGAAAAAATTGCAAGCTGTAAAAAAAAAAAAAAAAAAATCACTTCTTGCTAAAGGAGTGAAGGCCCAGATGCTCTACCCAACACGTCTGCAGATTTATCACCAGCAAAAGTCCCATCTTTTTGCTGAGTCTGAGGCTGCATCCAGTTTTTCAGATAATTTGCTCTCCCAAATGGACTCTAGGGCTTCAGATCAAGACTCTGACGAGGAGCCGGAGTGACTACAGCGGGACTGGTTATTTCTCTTGCTGCCCTGTGATGCCTAATGAGGTCCCTCAGATATAGTAAAGTGGACTGCCTAATGAATGCTCCTTAATGTGCATAGCAAGTAGGCTAGCTGGTCTGATTAGTAGTTTCTAAAAGTTTACAGATTCCTACATAACTAGCTTACACGTTTCCTTTTTTTGCAAAGGGACAGAGTTCTAATTGGGGTACAGTAGTAAACTGCTCAGTTTGTGGACTTTAAATGTTTCCTTAATGATATTCTTCCCCTACATGGTCCCGATAAGGGACCTTTGAGTATAAGGCTTCAGATTAACTTAACCAAGCTCAAACAATCTAATATATTGTATAGTGTCTTGTCTGCATCTGTTCTCCCCCCAAAATATTATATGAGTTTGCGAGTGGGAGGAAAGCTCGGAGCAATGACATTAAATTGTTTAATTTAATATCCTGAGGTGAGAGTACAATATTCTACATGCTTATTCTCTCCTATTTACTCCTGTTGTAGTTTAAGAGGTGAATGGCCCTGGTCTTGGAAATATACCGTCTTTTAATAGTGAGCTCTATTCCTAATTTCTACTGTACAGAATGTGGGCTGTCTGCCCAGTACTGGAATATGTACATTTTATTGTGTATATGTGTGATGAAAATTCATAAATAAAAAGCATAAAAAAATTTCTTCATCACACATGTGGCCTCCTCTCAGCCCTCAATCACTTCCTCCACAATTCTCCTCGTCTGTTGGTTTTCACTTTACTCCCATCTCCCTCAGGAAGTTTTCCTTGCCCTCAAGTCTCTCAACCCCTCAAAATACAGCCCTGATGGTCTACACCCCAAACTTCTCCACATATCTTTCCCCACTATTTTCATCCCGCTCACCCAGCTCCTGAAGCTCTCCTTCTATGTGATGTCCCCCACACCAGGAAAACTATGATCCAACATCTCCCAGAAACTACAGACCCATCTCTTGCCTTCCTTCCCAAACTGCAGGAGTCGCTAGTCCACTCCAGACTTGTTGATTTCCTTGACTCCTCTTCCTCCTATCCCCTTTCCAGTCTGGTTTCAGAAAAAAACACTCCATAATCACCTCTCTTCTCTGTGTCACTGAATCTGTCCTCTCAGGGATGGACCAGGTTCTCATCACTGCTGCCATCTTTATTGAGCTAGTAAAGGCATTCGACTCAGCATCCCACACTTTTCCTTTAAACAAGCTGGCCTTAGCTGGTCTTTCCCCTTCCGCAGTTCAGTGGTCCACTCCCACCTGACTAACCACCAGCAATCTGTGCAGTCAGGTGGCACTATTTCCCTCCTCCCCATCCTTGCTCGAGTCCCCCAGGGCTCTCTCCTGGGCCCCATACTACTTTCCATTTTTCTAAATAACCTTCACTTTATCTGTGTCTCATCTCATATTCATACATATGCCAGAGACACTATCCTCTACGCTTCTGGCCATTCCACATCTGCGGTAGCTTCCTCCCACCAACTTGATTTCCAAAACATACTATGCTGGTTCCAGGCCAACCAGTTCAAAGTAAATACCAAAAAGATGGTATCCATGGCCTTTGGCACCAGCCAAAAAGCTACCAAGGTTATCCCCTCTTCCAGTCTTCTCCACCCCTGACGATACCCAACTGGAGGTAGTCCACACTTATAAATACCTCGGTGTGTGGCTCAATGGTAACCTAGACTTCTCAGCACATGCAGACACTGTACACTCTAAACTACAATCCAAACTAGGTATCCTCTACCAAAACAAGAACTGTCTTTCCCCTGAAATGCACAGGGATCTGCTTGTCAAAATGATTCTCCCCGTTTTTGACTATGCAGACACAGTGTACAGTGCAGCCTCTCCCTCCCACTACTCTCACCAGGCTGGGAACCCTCTGTAATGCCTTCTGTCGCTTTGCGTCCAACTCCCCCCTCACACACATCACTGCTTCCTCTATTCCAATCTTTCTACTGGCCCCTTACCCTCTCGCCGCCTCTCCCACTGCTCCTCTCTTATTGATAAATACTGGTTCACCTCACTCCCCCTCCTATCTAGCCTCTTTACTCTCCCTCTCGTTCCCCTCCTCCTATCCTTTTCGTTATAGAGATTCCCAATCCTTCTTGATCCCTCACCTTTGCTCTAGTGCTGGTTAGGCTGTCTTTTCTTACCAGCTTCCCTCCCTTTGTTGCCCCCTCCCTACTATCCCTAAGCAGTTGCTAAAGCCATCCCCCTCATTTACTCCTTCTCCCCCTCAACCCCCCCCATATCCCTACCCTACATCTTTTGTGCTCTCACACTCCCCTCACCATCCTAATCCCCTCTGAGGGCTTTGACCCACTGAATTTCTACTTGTCTGCTCTTCCCCTCAAGCTCCTTTATAATCCTCAACTGACTCCAACACTCAGAATAGCTGCCTTTTTTATCTCGATATCCTCCTTCCACCTTTCTTTTGCTGCCCCACTGTTTTTGCATCTTATTTTATTGCTGTCATTTGTGCTTTTTTTTTGTGTTCATTCACATATATGTAGTACAGTATGGTCTGCATGCCCATTGGTCCACACTGCGGACCAACAGGCGTACAGAGCATACTGTACCCATCATTCAGCAGGCAGCCAGACGGTATCTGGCATGCTGCCGCCGCCTGCCAATGACGGGGGTGCCGAAAGTGTTCTCTGTGGGGTACCACTGACCACCAGGTGATTTTCAGTAGTTATGACAGCCCGCGATCGGGCAGCGGGGACTGCTAGACCACCAGGATTGGATTTTATATTACAGATGCCAGCGATCGGGCTTACGGGTGGGTGGGGGAGTCCACTGACCGCCAGGGGGTATGTGTGCTTGTCAATGGTGTTCGGTGGCGGTGGCCACCTGACGGTTGGCGGCTGCTGTGCTGCACCTGTAATACAGCAGCCCACCTGCGGGTGGCCGGACTTGCACCTACTTTCCGGGCTCAGCTTTGAGCCCCTGTGCAGTGCATGTAGGGTTGTGTCGTGCATATCGCTGCATATCCCAGGCTGAATAACGGATGCCATAAGCATGGACACACCCCTTGCATCTACGCCATAGGATTACACCGCGCCCTGCACATCGGGATTGCGCTGCGCCATGCAGCCTTTTCAATATCCCGCCAGGGCTCAATGCAGGGTTGTGCCCCTTTGAATACCCCAGCCTTTGTTTTCTGAAATTCATGAT
The DNA here is from genome assembly GCA_016271365.2 of Neoceratodus forsteri. Taxonomy (NCBI): domain Eukaryota; kingdom Metazoa; phylum Chordata; order Ceratodontiformes; family Ceratodontidae; genus Neoceratodus; species Neoceratodus forsteri. The sequence goes on from CM057449.1 coordinate 1,050,179,207, forward strand.
AATTAAAATGAATCAAAATTCCCCAACTAGTCTGGCTGATGGTCCTTTCACCCACCATCTCTGGGGCTTACTAGCAGTAATACTAAAAATTTATTTTTATACAAGTTAAGGAAATAGGTTGAAGCATTTTTTTTTACAAAGTTGACCTGTGAGTTATACCTGGTGACAGAATATAAAAACCAGTGCCCCACAGCTCAGCTCACCATTTCACCAACAAATGGTGTGGATTACATAGAACTGGCATTATATGCTAAAATTTTAACACACTAGTCAACACTCTGGCTGTCACACTCTGAACCAAATGATACAGTATGTTAACAGTACTCAATTCTTGAAGTGACAAAAGTTTGCACTAGTGTGTGCAGATCACCCTGGTCATGGTACAGACACAATCTGGCTACATTCTTTAGATTACAAAAGCAACTTCACAAAACAGCTGCCACCTAAAAGGACAAGGTCAGTTTTACTGTCAAAAACAGTGCACATCAGGTGTGTGTGTGTGTTTTGGGGGGGGGGGGGCACCTAATGAAACATGGCAGTAAATACCAGTAATACAAACAGCACTAAGGGGTTGGTTTGAGTTGAATATTTTTACTGTCATTGCAACATTTTATGAATATTAAATTAAGATACTGCATCTAACAAAATTAAATTCCACACAATAGAGACTTCTGCTAAATTCAGTTATTGGTTTCTGACAATCTAGCTATACCAGAGCTGACATACAAACTTTGTAAATGCACCAAACTATAAATATGGTTTTGTCACATTCAGCATCACAATATGAAATGTTGTAACTGTTCCTCCCATGCCAAATCCCTCCTTCAGTAACTCTGCTCTATGAAATCTTTGATGATTTCTCTTAGTATGCAGGTGCAGAGGAGGCAACATTAACTTACTACCATATTTTTTCCCCCACAGTTTATTTACTGGGATAGCCTAGCTGAGTTTCAATATTTCTTTTTAGTGCGGTCCTGCTTCTATCCTTTTCTGCAGCTGGGTGGACTGCAGTACTTGGAGATTAAGGAATGTGCCCAACGTCACACAGTATTTGGCTCTGGTGGGTACTGAACCTGCAACCTCCCAGTTTCCAAGCCAGTGTTCTAATCAAGAGACCAAACTGCTTCCTAAACCACACCGCCCTGCCTGTCCTATCAGCTGCCATCACATCAAACTATGGAAAGCTACAGGCATGTTAAACATTAACTACAGTGGTAACTATTGAATATTTACTTTAAATGCTATATCACTTACATGCTGCAGGACTCAACCTATATAATATACACAGAGAATGCAATTTTACTGTCATAATAGCTTCCCCTACCTCCAGCTCATCAAAACAATTTAAACATAAAATTATTTTATGTATGCTTTTTTCGATGTTCCTGGGTTGTTGAAGACACACGGAAAACCATAAAAATTCTTCATAAACTTCTCCCCGGAAAACATTTTTTTTTTTTTAACTTTTCCTTTTTTCCTCCCGGTTTTTCCTACCCTCTAGATCCTCTCCTTCAGACCTCTCAATGTTCGCTGCCAGATCCCTGACCCGTGATCTTCCCCTAGTGTGCTTCCTCCCCTTCTCTGAACAGTGGGGTCTGTCTGGTGTTGGTGGTCTGAGGCGAGCGGAGATGTGGTCATTCAGGACTGCGAGGGTGATTTTTCCTGGTTTCTGTTTTTGTCCCCCTGTCCCATCCCCCCCGGGGATGCAGGCGCTTGGAACTCAGTCCTGAGAAGTGACGTGCTGAAGCACATCAAGCCCCTCATGCGCCATACGACGTCCCCCCCCCCCCGAACCCTAGTATCGGAGCCACCCATCCCTTCAAGGAACGGTGCATCCACCGGCTCTCTACGGGAGTGTCGGACGCTGGTGCATCCCAGGTATCCCACCCCTGAGGGAGGAGAGCATCTGGAGGGACGCATGATCATCCCTCCCCCTGCCAGCCCCGGCTACTCTGGTCCATTTCCGAACCTGGGTCGCTGGCGTAGCACGAGGTGTGGCATCTAGCGCCTCAACCCTCAGTGCCACCGGGCCGGCTAACATTTTAAGTTTTCAATGAGAGTAAGGATGTTCCCTGATGTTTCTGCAACCCAAAGTCATAATTTTTTGCCCAGTACATGATGGTCATCTAAACATTTACAATCCACAACAAAAACATGGGTGCCATGCTTGTTTTTAAGTTACACTGGTGAGACAATCTCTCTTTATGGAAAAAAATCCAGAAGGAGTCAGATTGTTTTATGTGGTTATAAGATCAATATTTTAGAAGTCAACATGAGGGTGAAAGAAAATGTGAAACAAGGACACATCATTTGTCATGATGTTTGCTTCATTTTTTCCACAAATGCAAAAGTAAAGAGTAAATTACCAATACTATGACACCCTCTTGAACGGATAATATTCCCCCAAAAAAAGGGAAATATTTGTTTTTTTTTGTTTTTTTTTTAGATAAAACCATTTCAAACCTTAGTTTACTTACTTAGTATGGACAAAAGAAGGCTTGTGGCCCATCGTGGTTGTCCCCCATACCATGTGGGCAATTCACCATGATTTTGGCTCTGAACAAATTAATTTATCTAATTCACTCTTAAATGCATTAAAACCATCTAGATAAACCAAGTCCTGAGGTAGTCTGTTCTGTTCTTTGACTACTCGAACTGTGAAGAAGTTTTCTCTTTTTGAGGAGTTGGCCCACGGCACTACCATATGCTTGTTGTGTGATCTTAATAGTGCATCTATTAGAATATTCCAATCTGCACTAGGTCATTAGCTCTGGAGATTGCTGTCATTTATATAAAAATATGAAGTTGCCTCTCTTTCTTCTGGTTTGTTATGAGAACAGTCTGGTTTCACTCAGTCTTTCCTTGTATCCTTTAGTTGCTAACCTAGGGACCATCTTTGTTATGCGCCTCTGCACCTTTTTCAATAATATGATGTCTCCCATTAAATACGGACTGCAAAAGGGAGATCCACAATCTAAATAAGGCCGTCTGTAGGACCTATATAATGGTATCAGGTATTGTTCTGTTTTGGACACAAAGGTGCTCGTAACTCTTTTAACAAAACCATTTCCTAGTCTGGAAATTATGATGCATTGGTTTGACGCTGTAAGTTTGTCATTTACAGTTATTCCAAGATCACGCTCATTAGTAGATGCTTTGATTAATGAATTATTCAGGTAGTACTGGTATTTTGGTTTTTTCTTTCCAAAATGCATTGCAACACATTTTGTAACATTAAATAACATACCGTTTTCTGTTGCCCATCTTTCAATACTTTGTACATCTCTACTAAGAGACAAGTATTGGTTCACAGTATCAACCTCTTCTCCGAGTTTTGTGTCATCTGCAGATTTCATAAGAATACTGTCCTGACTTGCTCTCAGATCACTAATGTAAACTGTGAATAAAGTGGGGCCCAGGACAAAACCCTGTGGCGTCCCACTTGTGACACTTTCAAGTTTGGATAATGCTCTATTTATTCTTAATCTCTGTGTCCTATTTGCTAACCAGTTTTCAACCCATCTAATTAAAACCGCAGAGTAACCCATCAAGAATAACTTATCTATTAAATTATAATGGGGAACCGAGTCAAAAGCTCTACTGTAATCTAGTGAGATGACATCTGTAGAAATACCATCATCCAAACTATGACTAATGTATTTGTAGAAAGATACTAAATTTGTAACACATGAATATCCCTTTTTTGAATCCATGTTGGGTTAGATCTCCTAGTCCTAAGGTCTATGTTTCCAATTCAAAGTATGTTTTTATGATTCTTTCCATTAATTTACAGGCTATGGAAGTAGGACTAATCGACCTATAATTCTCCAAATCAGCCTTACGTCCTTTTTTGTATTAAATATTGGTATCACAATAGCCTCCTGCTAATCCAATGAAACGGTACCTTCATCCAATGAATTACTGAATATGACAGATAGGGGGAGAGCTAGTAAAGATGACATCTCTGTTAGGAACATGGGTGGATGCCATCAGGTTCCACACTAGTAGTTTTATTTTTTTTAAGGCCTCCAAAGCTAAGAAAACATCTTCCTTTTGGATATGGAATGTATGTGGGATGCAGTACTGAATCTTACTATATTACCTTTGTTGGAAAACACTGAACAAAATATTTATTAAATAGATAGAAAGTTTCTTCATCTGAGCCCAGTACTTTCCCTTGCTGTACCAAAGGGCCTACAGTTCTTGAGGTACATTTTTTATTATTAAGGTCATGGAATAGTGATTTTTTTATTGTCTTTGGAATGTGCTAGTCTAAATTCAGTATTACATTTTGTCCTCTTGATCATTTTTAAGTGCTTAGTTCAGATTTGTAGATTGTTTCATTTTCATCACAAGGTGTAATTCTTGCTTTTTGTAAGCTTTTTCTTTAATTCTTATTTGTTTTCTAATGCTAGATGTTAGTCAGATGGGAATTTTACCTTTCCTATCATATTTCTTTTTTGTGGGAACATAGGTATTTTTTAATTGTAGTAATGTTCTCTTGAAATGGGTGAGTGCCTAAGGAATGCACTAGCAAATGGGCAGGAAGGAGGGGTGGAAGAACAATGGGGAATAATAAAAACTGCCATCACAGAGGTAACAAGCTTTTGTGTGAAGCAAATTAACAAAATGAAACGATGTAAGAAACCACTATGGTTCTCAAAGGAAGTGGCAGTGAAGGTTCAAGAGAAAAAGAAAGCATTCAGAAAGTACAAGGAATCACAGAAGGAGCAGGACAGGAACTGTATCAGTTAAAGCAAAAGGAAGCTGGGAAGGCAGTCAGAACAGCAAAGGCCCAAACCGAGGAAAAGATAGCCAACTCTGTTAAGAAGGGGGATAAAACCTTCTATAGGTACATCAGGGAGCGAAGGAAGACCAAGGGAGGGCTAGTGAGGCTTAATAAAGAGGAGGGAGGGTGGGCAGAGGGTGACTGTGAAAAGGCAGAGATACTAAACAAATATTTTTGCTCAGTATTTACAAAGGAAGTGGGGGAGGTACCTAAAACAAACAGTAGAAACACTCTGGATACAGAAGTTGATACCAGCCCATTTACAGAAGAAGGGTTCTGAAAGAACTCTGAAAACTGAAGGTGGACAAAGCAATGGGGCCTGATGGGATTCATCCCAGAATTCTAAAAGAACTAAGGATAGAACTAGTGACACCACTGACTACCCTGTTTAACAAATCATGGGAGGACGGGTGGTACCCGAGGACTGGAGAAGGGCAGATGTGATTCCCTTCACAAAAGTGGGAGCAAGGCAGAAGCAGAAAACTACAGACCTGCTAGTTTAACCTCAGTGGTAGGGAAAATGATGGAATCACTTCTGAAGGAAAGAACTGTTGAGTATCTAGAGGCCAGAGGGGCTCAGGACCCAAGGCAGCATGGATTCACAGGGAAGGTCATGCCAGACAAATCTGATAGATTTCTTTGACTGGGTGACCAAAGCAGTAGATCAGGGAGGGGCTGTGGACATGGCCTACCTAGACTTTAGCAAGGCATTTGACACAGTCCCACACAAAAGATTAATATACAAGTTAGCCAGCCTGGGAGTGGGTCCCAAGATGACAGCCTGGGTAAAGAATTGGCTGGAGAATAGACACAGACAGTAATAGTAAATGGAGTCCACTCTGAAGAAAGGGGTTACTAGTGGGGTTCATGAGGGTTCAGTATTAGGACCGGTCCTCTTCAATGTCTTTATAAGTGATATTGCAGAGGGACTGGAAGAAAAGCATGTCTCTTTGCAGATGACACAAAGATCTGCAACAGAGTTGATGCACAAGGTGGAGTGGAAAGGATGAGAAGGACTTGGCAAGGTTAGAGGAATGGTCAAATGTATGGCAGCTTAGATTTAATGCTAAGAAGTGCAGTAATGCACCTGGGAAACAAAACCCAGGGAAGAGTACACAATGGGGGTGAGATACTAACAACAACAAAATGGAAAGGGACCTGGGGTAGTCATATCAGATGACCTAAAGGTGGGCAAGCAATGTGAGAGGGCAGCAAGGAGGGCTGGGGGATACTGGGATGCATAGGGAGAGGCATCACCAGCAGAAAACAGGAAGTTATTATCCCTCTGTACAGACAGTTGGTGAGACCCCATTTGAGTACTGCGGCAGTTCTGGAGACCCAATCTCCGCAAGGACATAGACAGGATGGAGGCTGTCCAGAGGAGGGCAACTAAAATGGTGCTGGGTCTGCACCAGAAGACATATGAAGAGAGACTTAAGGAGCTGAATATGTATAGCCTCGAGGAAAGGAGAGAGAGGGGGACATGATAGAAACTTTCAAGTATCTCAAGGGAATCAACAAAGTCTAAGAGGGTAGCATCTTTCAAAAAAAGAGGTGTGCAAGAACAAGGGGGCACAATTTGAAGATAGAAGGGTACAGGTCAGAGGTAATTTAAGGAAGTATTTTTTCACAGAGAGGGTTGTGGATGCACGAAATGGCCTTCCGGAGGAGGCTGTGGAGTCAAAAACAGTGGTGGAATTCAAGCATGCATGGGACAGTCATAAGGCAATTCTAGGGCGTGGGGGTAGGAAGAAGTAGGCTGCTGGTTAACTAGGATCTGCAGCTTATCCAATAGGTGGGGAAATGGGCAGACTGAGTGGGCCAAGCGGTCCTTATCTGCCGTCAAAATCTATGTTTCTATGAAAGTGTCCCATGCCTGATTTACTGTCTAATTCTGCCCCCAATCTACGTTAGATGGAATGTTTCGACTGTATTATTTGAACAGTACAATAAGACACAACAATTTTAAATGAGACAGTATTATGGTTGCTGTTGCCCAGAGGATCCTTGATTACTAAATAAGTTATTTCTTGTTCAGTATTTGTGACTATAAGATCCAGTATATTCTAGCCTCTAGTGGGCATGTTAACAAGTTGCTCTAAGCCAATCTTAAGTATTGTAGTTAGAAAATGTCTCTCTATAGCATTACCATCCTTCATATTATCTCACTGTATATTATGTAAGTTAAAATCACCAAGGAAAACCACACACACCCATATCAAATGCCTCCAATATTTATTTAACAAGTTGTTCACTATATCATTTATCAGCAGAGGGAGGCCTTTAGCAGTTTAATTGGATTCATTTTGATTTTCCCTTAAGTTGTATATTTACTAATAGACTTTCTATTGGTATCTCAGATTCAGAGGAAATTTTAAGTTCATATGATAGGATATCATTTCTAACATATACACATACTCCACCACCTACTCTGCCCATCCTGTCTTTACTATATAGTTTATAGTTAGGTATTTATTTACTCCAAAGGGATGAGTCATCCAACCATGTCTTAGTAACAGCCATGATCCCTATGTCATCTTGTAATGCTCTGGCTTATCATGACGTTTTACTCTTACAGAAGTAGGAGCACTCACCTGGTCAATCAGTTTAAATGCCTCCTTATGGCATTTTCCATGTGTCTGACCAACAAGGTACTTACCTCTTCTTCTTAAATGCAAACCATCCCAGCAGAAAAATTAATTTCTGTCTACAAAGTTTTCCTGGTGAGTGATGCATGTTAAGCCTTGTTTAAGGCACTACTTTCTGAACCACTCATTGACAGTTTTAATTTTTGTGGTTTTGATTCCTGATACTCTGGGTGCTGGAAGGATCTCTGAGAAACATATTTCATAACCATGTTCAACTAGTATGTTAGTCATGGCTACAAAATCCTGCTTAATTTCTTCTGTAGTAGTATAATTAATATTGTTGGCCCCTGCATGGATCATCACCAATGGTCTGTCTCTGCTATGTTGTATAATGTTCCCTACCATCGATCTTATGTCGGATATTTTGCCCCCGAAACTTGAGCAAGTTCTACTAGATTTGTCTGAATTGCACACTGCTCTGTCAGTGTGCTTAATTAATGAATCCCCAAGGACAAAAACTTGTCTGGGACTTGAGTTGAGTGGGTTCAATGATTCTGTATCAAGTTCCCTTTTATTACATACATTAGAGGTGCTGGGTCCCACATCTATGAGGTCTATAAGGGGGGCAATTATTATAGGTGAGCATATAACATTATTACTTGATGGGGTGTTCTGGCTTCCAACAACCTCAGTTTCGACTGAATCCTGTTTATTGCTACAGTCCACCGGCAGGGCACTTATTAAGGAGGTTCCTTGGACGTTTGTGACTAAGAGAGTTACCAGGCTTCTAGTAGCATTTGAGTCAGTCTCAATAGGATGAAGATCATTTGTGTGGTCCAAATCTAGTGAGACAGGACTGAACCTATTAAGGGTTTGAATAGTGAAGTGCTGTGCTTTTCAACTTTTCTTTATTACCCGTGAATTCTGCACTAGTGATCAATCCTGTTCCATACATTCATTTTCATCCTCCACCCTGTCCCTTTTTCTATTAGTTGCATCAGGAATTACTTTGTTATTAGATAAAGGTGTAAGTGCTAATGGTGGGGGATTGGTTTGCGTAATTTGTCCTACCACTGGCACATTTATGCTTTCTTTTTCTGAACTCTGCTGATCGTGATTTGAATCCTGCACTTACTGATCCCCATTAGATGAATTATTTAAAGTATTTAACCAATAAGCCATTTCATTCTTGCTTATTTCCAATACTGCAAGTCTTGCATTAAAGTAGTTGATTTTTTGTGACATCTCTGTGTTGTGTTTGCATTTATTACAGATAAATATTTGCTTGGGCAGCATATCTTTCATTATTTTATACATCAAACATCCAGTGCATTTTATCCCAACATCCCCATCCAGAGTTATAATAGTTTCAGCCACGTTTGTACAAGGTATCAGTGAAACACAATACAGTTATTAATACAGTCAGTTCCTGATATATGCACATTCATGGGACACCCCATTTTTGTGCATACATCCGAAATGGCATACAACCGAAATTGTACAGAAATCAATGGAGCCACTTAGTAACACACACTTTCTCGCTTACTACTCAATTTTTACTTTTATTGAATGTATTACACTCATTGAAAACATGTCAGGTGATCAAATGTTGCATACTCTGAGCTGTTTAAGCTATTTTCTCCATTGTTGCTTGCTCCTACAAACAGGATGAAACTGACAAACTTGCTGTACATGTGTTTAACCACATTGGCACTACAGTTAGCACCTGTTTAACAGGTGTGATTAACAGTATTAATGCCTGTGGAGCCCCTTGTATGGAAGAAAAGTGTGCATCCAACCAAAATTTGGTGTGCATATAAGTACATTTTTTATTATTAAGTGCATAGGATTGGGACATGCTATTTTTGTGCATATAACAAATATACATACAACCAATATGCATACAAGTAGAATGTACTGTATAAGGACTCTTTCTGTTAACAGTAATCTGAGGACAGTGAGGCAAACAATGAAAGGCCAGAGTTTTTTTTTTTATTTTGGGGGGGGGTTTACTCAGACCCTTAACATACACTAGGGTAACTACAAAATATCTTGTGTACTAATACTTGACCTTACAGACCTAATAGGCTTTCTCTGAAACCTCGCTCCACTGCTGCTTCAATATGTTATACATGTAGCTTCACTCAAAGTCTAAGGTAAAGTTTTAAGTAAGACAGTTTACCTTGCCTTTTCCACGCTTGACACACGGAACGCACGTGTCTTAGCATGCAACTCCACACATGGCAATGAGTGTGTCCCACTCGGCTCATTACACTCACAGAGGGGTGAGTTTAAATACACAATGTGACCCAGAAGTCCTCCCGGGATGACCGCACTCCCCTGCACCCCAAATACAGCCTACAAGCCCAAAAATTATACTCCTGACTCCTTTGTGGAGTTTCTACTTTGTTTCCTATGGGCTTCAGTACCCTATATGTAATGAGAGTGCTGTTGTGAGAAGTTGCAATTCGCGAGGGCTCTCTCTCGAATGATAGGAGTCCTCCCCTTTCTGTCTCCTGTCTCACTGCAGAGACATCCACCCAAGCACTTTGGTGCTAGTTAAAATACGATTTAAAAACAGCTGGAATGACAAGCAAGCACTGCTGCTGCCTGTCTTGCAGCTTTTGGTCACCACACAGGTCAGCAGAAAACTGTTTTACGAATGCCCCGCTCGCAGAGGGGCGAGTTAAAATATACAATGTGACCTGTAGTCCTCTCGGGGTCACCCTACCCCCCAGCACCACAAATACAGCCTACAAGCCCAAAAATACTACTCCTGACTCCTTCGTGGAGTTTCTACTTTATTTCCTATAGGCTTCAGTGCCCTATATGTAATAAGACTGCTGTTGTGAGAAGTTGTAGTTTGCAAGGGCTCTCTCCCAAATTACAGGAGTCCTCCCCTTCCTGTATCCTGTCTCACTGCAGAGACATCCCCCCAAACATTTTGGTGCAAGTTATAGCCTCCCCTCCCTATTTATGCCTATCTCCTTCCTTTTCCGCTGTTACTACCACTGAGTTTACTCACAGTACAGTACTTCTGATGCTATCTGTAAACCGATTCTTATGCCATTTAGTTCTGTTTTTGCCCAGTTGGCGCTGAGTCAGTGGTGACTCGTATATATGCTGTATAACGTGGCCCTCTGCTGACAACTGTTATAGCACTTGCCTTAATTACTATGTCTGCCTATTGCTCTGTATTATGATTTGTTTTTTAAATCCTGCCGCACAATTTTTGTGATGTCAGTTTTTTGCCTATGATCAAATGTAATTGTTAATTTGTATACCTCACCTTGCTATACCATCGTATCTACTGTACTGTGTTGATGCTCCGAATCTGAAACTGTATTACTTTGATGTTACACTGTTTGCGACTCTATAACTTCCTGGGTCATGTCTGAAAATAGTCACAGTTTGCGTCTAGCATACCCACCCGGTTATCAAAAACTAAATAAAGTTAAAGCACAATTTGAAAATAGCTCTGAATCACAAGTAAGCACTGCTGCTGCCAGTCTCGCAACTTTTGGCTGCCACAGAGGTCAGCAGAACACTGCTCTACGGAACCATGTCATTTTCATAAAACCTTTTTTTGATAGATGTAGAATATGGTTATGAATAAAGAAACAGAAAGAAATATAGGGGTTTCCATGCTTCTTTTGGCTATATCTGCTTTCAAAGTTGCAGTTTCAGAGGTGGTCGGCTGGGACAAAAATAAATGAACAATAAAACTTGCAAGAATGCTACTCAAACAATTAAAAAGTACATGCAGAATGGCAAGAACTTTAACATAAAATAAACCGTGTAACCAAAGACAGACAGATATTTAGGGAAAGCACCTTCAATGATACCAACTACAGCAACTGTGGGAGCTAATTTCCTTGCTACCATCCTGTATATATTCTTGTCTGGCCTTGACATAACAGGATAAATCATTATTCTAATAATGTTTCCATATATTTAAGAATGTACTTGAGCCAGAAAACAACCTTGAAAACTTTTTCGAGAACCTCAGAAAATTGGGAATTCAAAACACCAGGGGACATCTTTAAGTGTACTGTATGTTTCAGCTTTCTCCTGGCAGCCGTCCAAGTTAGGCTACTTCCTTGGCATGCTAAGAATACTTGGAAATGCTGAAAAGCAACATGCAACTCTGATCCAAGGGAAATGAGTAAGACTGGCCTGTCCATATTTATTAAAAATAATGTGCTATGCACATGCCCCCTCATTTTGTAAGCTCAGCACTTTCAACATCCAGTCTACTAGCCATGTAACCAGGGTTGTTTCATGTAATTTACATCCATCATCAAAGCCCACTCCACTGCATGACTGTGCCTTATAGAAAACTGAATGGTAAAAACAATTTATTTATTTAGCTTTTGTTAACCAGGTAAGTACACTAGACAAGACATTTGCCCGGGACAGTACAAGGAAATAAGATTTCAAGTACATAGGACAACATGATACAATGTAGGCAGTTTCACAGGCAGGGAAAGCATAACATATTCAGTTAGTACACACAAGCTAAAATGGACAGAACGTATGCAATAACCGGCACCACTCCACTGATATAAATCGGCTCTATTAAAGTAAAACTTACATACCGTCCAACAGACCGACTCGCAACAATGTCCCCGACCAGTTTTGCAGGTTACTGCATCATCAGGAGGATCACAATTTGATTGTGCAATCAGACAGACAAAAGGCAGAAAAGGAGAGGACAGAAAAGATCCTTGCGTTCTGCATAACCATTGGGACATGGTCTTATTCAGCCCTTTCACATAATAATTTTTATTTGTAAAGCACCTTTCAAGCACCAAGGTGATGGACAGTAAATAAGCATATAAAAGCAATAAAATATAAAGCAATGTAACCAAATAACAGGATAAATAATAAAGATAAAATAATCATTCTGGGTAGGCATTCTGCCATAGATGTGTCTTCAGGCCCTTCTTAAAGCCCTCCACGGTCGTACACTCACGTATCTGATGGGGTAGAGAATTCCACAGGGCTGGGGCCAAATACATAAACGCACGGGCCCCAGATGACTGAAGGCTCAGTCTGGGAATCTCTAACAACCCCTAGTCAACTGAGCAGAGTAGTCGCCCAGGGCAGTAGGGGCACAGATACTCCGGGGTCCCGTCCGTGCAGGGCCTTATAGGTCAGAAGCCCAACCTTGAAGGTGATCCGCCACTGAATAGGCAGCCAGTGCAGTTCGCACAGCACCAGCATGATGAGACTCGTACAAGAAGTCCCTGTCAACAGCCAGGCTGCTGCGTTCTGCACTAACTGCAAGTGGCAGATATCAACCCCCAGAAGCCCTAGATAAAGGTGGTTGCAGTAGTCGAGGCGCAAGGTCACAAAGGCGTGGCTCAATGTTGGAAGGTTTCCGGATGGAACAAGGTGCTTAATCCTGGTGATGTTCCTCAGATGGTAAAAAGAGGACTTGATGACTGCGGACACCTGCAAACGCAGTGTCAGCCCATCGTCAAGAATCATCCCCAGGTCTTGCCCCCATTCAGAGGAAGGAAGCTGGATACCCCCTAGACAAAGTCCGGTGGGTTGACCAACCCTCAACCCCTTTGTCCGGTGACCAGGGTCCACTACCATCACCTCAGTCTTTCCAGAGTTCAACTTCAACCAGCTGGAGCTCATCCAGTCCTGGATTTCAGTGAGGCAGTTGTTAAATACCACACACGCACTATCCTGGTCAGGTGCAAAAGACAGGTAGAACTGGGTATCATCAGCATAGCAGTGAAACTTCAGCCCATACCGTCTTACAATGTCTCCAAGGGGCAGCGTGTACATCGCAAACAACATTGGGGACAACACAGAGCCCTACATGGCAGAGAGAATGGTCAGAGGAAAAAATCCCCGACACCACCCTCTGGGGTTCTGCCAGTGAAGAAGGACTTAAACCATCTGAGAACTGTACTAGACAGGTCACAGATGAACCTCAGGCACTCAAGAAGCACCCCATGGTCCATGGAGTCAAAAGCTGAGGAGAGATCAAGAAGTACCATGATAGAACTGCACTTCTGATATCTTGCCATCAAGAGATCACTTGAGCACCCAAACCAGAGCAGTTTCAGTACTATGCCTCTTACGAAAACCGGATTGGAAAGGTTCATAAATATCGTGGATGATCAAGTGATTCTCCAGTTGCAGTACCACAACTTTCTCAATTACCTTCCCAACAAAGGGAAGGTTTGAGATTGGTCTGTAGTTTGCAAAGCAGCTTGGGTCCAGAACAGCTTTCTTCAGGAGAGGTGTCCCCACTGCCTCCTTCAGGGAGCTGGGAAACTCATGGTCTTATGAAGTTCAGTACTCTAACAAGCTATAGCTGGGACTTCTGCAGGTTATCAAGAATCCAAGGTTCTCCAAGGTACTTTTTGCCAACTGAACTGAGCAGCCAGCCGTCCAGGTAGGGGAAAACCACTATGCCCTGTTTTCTCAGATGTGCTGCCACCACAGTTAGGCACTTTGTGAAAACTCTTGGAGCTGAAGTGAGACCAAATGCAAGAGCTATGAACTGGTTTTAGCAGTTTTACAGCTTGAATCTGAGGCATTTTCTGTTAGACTGGCTGGGATATGAAAACGGGTGTCTTTCAGATCCAGGGATCCCTGCCAATGACCTTTCCGCAAAGATGGTATCACTATTCTTAGTGTGACCATCTTGAATTTTCCTTTTTTCAAATGTTTGTTCAGAAATCAAGAGTTCTAAAATGGATTGAATGGTTGGGTGACCCAGGCAAAATTGTCATGGGTTTGCTTTCGACTGAGGTTTAAGCACTGGAGCTGCAGCATTACACCTGGAAAATCTTTTTGTCAGGATGAATAACATGGGATCAAAACCCTACACATCTCTCAAATAACAAGGTAAATGTTACCTTTACAACAGCACAAATGCCTCCACTGACTTTAGTTCTGACTGTGCCAGACAACTCAAAATGAATCCATAAGTCACAAAACATGATACGCATAACCTTCCCTGTGAGCAGATGTCTTACCACTGCTTTTCATTCTAGCAAGCAGTGGTGCAGATAGAATCCATCCCATTTCCAGGCAGGGCACAAAGCCTCTTCCTCAAGCCTATACCCATTACCAGGCAGTTGCTAGTTCACACTCACTCATGGTCACCAGTGTCCAAACACCACTAACATCTGATGACTTTCTGTGCCCAGAATAAAAGGAGCTCTAATGGTCCAGTTCAGTTCAATTTGGAGAGGTGCCACATCACAAGAACATCAAAACTGACACAAACTGGCACCCTTGATGGATTGGACATGGAGCATAAACAACCCTCTCACATAGTGGAGGCATTCCCTGTGGGGCAGAACTGAGGAACAGCTGCAAGGTAGTAGGGGAAGATAGCCCTACGACTGTTACTTCTGTCTATAATGCTGTTAATATTGCACTTTCCCAAGCACTACAAATTCACTTTAAAAAAGGTTTGTTACCATCAGTCCTAGAGCTTTGAGAGAATGTCCTCCTCCATAGAGTCACCCATAGTAGACTGAAGCCATTGTTATCAAGACCTTGTGGAAAAACTTTTAAAGCATGGAACTTCCTACAGCATAGTGACATGGCCAACGTGCAGTGTCCCACACTGGCCATGCAAATATGCCAGAAAGTAATAGAGAGATGTGCAGCCAAAGTAAACAGCCCATCAATTACCTGTAGCCACAGAGTCTGCAAGTGGAAAACGAAGACCAAGCAGCAACCTAAAAATGGCAAATCGCAACATTCCTTTGGTTCAGGGGGATGGAAAGTGGGGATGGTGAGGTTCTGTGGAGGAGCTTCTCTTAAAGTTTTAGAGTTACCGGGAATTAACACACCCATCTTTTTTGAGGATATCTGCTCCACAGAGCCACACAAATTTGATGAGTCCAAACAGTACAATGCCCCTCCCGAAGAGCGGAATAAAGAGCACACTGACCCCCGGAAAGTGTCATATCCAGACTTCCTATGGATACAGTGGACACAAGTGGGTTACCCATTTTGGGGGTTGGATAACACACTATTTGTCCATCTGTAGCAACAGGTGATGATGCTGGATATGGGAAAATACCTGAAGACCATACAGAACTGCTCTCATTTCCAAAACATGTATGTGAAGGGACTGTTCCAAGGACAACTATCTGCAGGGGGCAAAAATGTGTACCCCCCCCAACAGGTGGAATGCATCCACTGTTAGAAACCCCCCATGAGGAAGGAACTAAAACTTGAAACCCCACCATCAGATCAGATCTGTCCTGCCACCACAGAAATGCCTCCTTGAGAGAGAGAGGCTTAAATCCTGAAAGAATGGTCTAGAGAGTGCAGCCTGAGGCCGAAATGTAATACAGAGGTTGTGCATATCTTTCTTAGTGATGGTCTTCCCCATCTGCTATGCCAAAGAGGCAATGGTTTCTTAACAGTGATGTCAAGGACATGTAACAGATGACAGCAGCAGCTGCAAAGTCAAAGACTCCCTGCTGAAGCACAGTGCTGTGAAATTAAAAAAAAATAAATAAATAAATCAAAGGAGACAAAATTATCGACACTGATGACAGAGTTTCCACATAATCAAATATTCACTTGACAGCTGTTAAAAAGAACCGGCTGTGAAATGGTATGCCCATGTCAGTGCATGACACTGCACTTCTGTGGCATGGGTGCTCCATGCATTGAAAGCTATCCCAGGGGGTCCTGGCGTCTATGTCTTCAGTCCAGTGTGTGTAGCTCTATGGAAGAGATATCCTTGGAGAAGATAACATTATACCTATCTAATCACTCCATGCATACCTTCACCCTGTGCACCTTCTGTTCTTGATCATACTATGGAAGAGATAAAGCAGCAGAAGGCTAGCAGGCCCGTTGGCGCAGTGGCAGCACTACTGCTCACGACGCAGGTGGACCAGGTTCAGGGACAAGCTCAGATCACCAGAGGCCAGCCGGGGGGAGAAGGATTGCGCATCCCAGGGGATGCTCTCCTCCACACAGAGAGGGTTGTTGTCCCCACTGCTATACTGTCACCTGGGTGACCTCAGGCAGCAGTGCAGCTGGGGATGCCACAGGAAGGGAAGGATTTCAGCAGAGATCTGGAAGCAGTTGAGCATGCCATTGCGTGTATATGCACCCTTGGGCCGCCTTGCATGTGAAGCCCTCAGGGGAGTACAGAACAAGGAAAACAGCCCTATAGCCGAGCCTGATGATGACCCCCCCCCCAGTGTCCAGCAAAGACCCAACCCAGGGACCCGCAGCCACCAGCTTGACGAAGACTAGCTGGTAAGGGAGGGGGGGTACTCTCTCCTTCCTTGCCCGGTGGGGAGGTAAACCAAGGCAGCATGATGAATGGGCCTCCGTGGGCACAAATGGGACTGGCAGTGCCTCAGGACACCTTGGGGGTTTCTGAAGGATAGGCTGGCTGTGGAGATGAAAAGGGGACAAAAACAAAGTTAAAAAGAGCAGAAGAAGGCTGTATTATCGATGTGTGCTGCTCACCCACTACTTCAGTAGAAGTATTCAAAGTTACGTACTTATCCAACAAATTCCTAAACGAATTTTTGATATTGCTCATAAGAACTTCTAATGGAAACATATTTCACAACCCTATTACTCTTAAGTAAAGAAATACTTTCTTTTTTCAGTTCTAAAAGTTTGTTTTTACTTGTTAACCGGGTAGGAACACTGGACCGAAGGGTCCTTTTTTCAGGCTCAACCGTACAAAACAAAATAGACAACACCAAATAATGAACATCACATTTACAAAACATATTTACAAATATCCATAGACTTTGAATAAACTTTAAAATTAGATTTAAATGCACTTAAAGAAATGCTTTTACGAAGCCAGCAGGGAAAAGCTTTCCAAAAAAGTGGAGCTGCAATAGAAAAGGAATGGCCACCTGATTTGGATTTATGTAAAGGATGATTTAACATCACACCAGAGCAAGATCTCAAATTTTCCAAACATGGTCTAGTAGTAATCACATCCGAAAACAGGAAATAAGATTTTGCATGAACTGACTGAAAGATTTGGCATCCAAAAAAATAAGCTAATTTATAATTTAGAGAAAGCCAATCCAAGTACGAATACCATAAGCAATAATGTGTACATGATGGTAAATCCAAAATAAAATGACAAATGTTGTTATATGAGATAGCCAGGATACAACTTTCCTTAACCCCTAAACATAATCAAGATTACAGTTATTCTCTAAGTGGGTCAACAGGGAACCAATAGCAATAGACCGAGTCACAACAGGAAAAAATGTCCTAAATTTATAAAGGACACCTAATTTACGATTGATAGCTTTACTAACTGCCCTTACTTGTGGATAGAAGAACAAACCAGAATCAAGAAGTACACCTAAATACCTGAACTCAGTTACCTGTTCAACTGCAGCCCCACCTGTATCAATGATTGGTAAATCCACATCATCTTTTAGCACACGGAGAGTGCAAAAAGCATATATATTTTTTTCTAACATACAAAACCAAGGAGTTAGCCTCAAGCCAATTGCAAACTGTGAAAAACACATATTGTAAACAAGAAGTTAATTACAAACTTGATTTAACATGATGAAAAAGTATAAGATCATCTGCATACAACAAAATTTCACAGGAGTTGCACAACCAAGGAAGTTGGTTGATAAAAAGGGAAAACATCAGGAGTCCCAATATGGACCCTTGTGGAACACCACACCTCAAGGCACAAACATCTGACTGAAAGGATTCAACATAAACTATCTGAGAACAGTCAGCTAGGTAGTTTCTAAACCATTCAACTACCTGTAAGGAAAAACCCATTTGCCTCAACTTCACACATAAGAGGATGATCAATATGATCAAACACCCTGGTCAGGTCCACGAACATCACACCAGTCATAGCACCCTTATCAAATTCCCCAAGTATGGAGTTCGTGAACCTATTCAGGGCGGTCCCCATCCATGATTCCTCCAAAACCCGTGCTGTTGACACAATAAGTTGTAACTCTCGAAATAATGTGTGACCTGATATGCCACCAATTTCTCCAAAACCTTGCTTAGTGGATTAAGAACACAGATTGGTCTAAAATCTTCAGGAAGGACAGCTCCAGTTATCTTTGGAATTGGGACAACCCTCACACTTTTCCAAGTATTTGGAAACACACCAGAGATTAAACAAAGGTTAAATACACAGGTAAGGGGACCCACAATAAATGGAGGTGCCAATTTAACAAAACAACCATCAAGGCCACCCCCACAATCTGTAAACTTATTAGGAAAGGCACCAACCAAATTCAAAACCTCAGGGTCTAATTACCCTCAGAAAATACCCAAAGGATATCCTTTTGATTTGTAGGGAATGCCCATAAGTCCTGTTATGATTCCCGTTTAAAGTCTAGATTTAATTGTGTCATTAGTAATGGATAGTTTATTATATTGTAAAGGAGTAGCAAGTCTCCCCTGATTCTTCTGGTTGATAGGAACTTAAGGTTGAGTTCCGAAAGCCTAGAACTATATACAAGTATGTTTTGCTAACCCGTGAAACATTTCAGTTGTTCTTCTTTGTACCTGTTCCACCATATCTATTTCCTGTCCTGTTTATAGGGGTACCAAAATTAGGACACATAGTCCAATAAAGGATGCATGTAGACTGCGTACAAGAGTCTAAGAATCTGTGGGCTGTGGATTTTAATGTATTTTTTTATTGACCAATGGACCCAATCCACCTTGGCCACCACTTCAGAGCATTGAGAGTTGATACTGAAGTCTTGAGTAACTGTTAACCCCAGTCTCTTTATTGTTTAACTTCTCATAACTGAAAACCTTGTATATACTGGTATGTGTTTTATGTTTTCTCACAGAAATAACTGCACATTTGTTCTGATTAAATTCCATGCCCCATTTGATAGCCCAGTTCCCTAAAATATTTAAGTCTAATTGGATACAGGTACATTCTTTTGTGTTTAACCTCCCCCCTCCCCCGAATTTAGTGTCATCGGCATATTTTTGGATCAACATTCTGAATAACCACCAACAGACCCTCGTACAAAGTAGTTCTGAAACGAGAGTGCTGATCATGCTGCTGCGAAATCTGCATCAGGATGGCAATCTTTCATGATCAGTACTGTGCAGGACATGCTGCTCCTTTTGCAGTGTCCAAGAGCTATGCTATCTTGTTCAGTGGGATTCTACAATTACTGGATAAGTTGCATTATAAAACCAACCTAAAAGAGGGTCACTGTCCAGTGTTTCCTCTTACACTATTTTTCTGACTCCTAGTCAATCTTGTATTACACAGTGGCTCATTTATACAAAGTAATCTGATTGGCAAGGTAGATTAGAACTGGTGCTGAAATCCCAACACAAAGTCAGAACTGAGAGTCATGCAGTGTTCTTATATTTTGTTCAGTAGTTGCTTTTTGATATAAAAGGTGGGTTTGCCTTTTTTTTGCATTTTTTTAACTGTATTTAACCCAGATTCATTGTATAACTGCAGAAAAGCACTCAAGAGTGTGTGTTGATTTTGGAAAATACACTATGACAATATCTGAACAATCAAGTGGAGGGCATAACTCTCAAATTTTGAAATCGCATTGTTTCAACCACCGCGGGGGACGGGGACGAGATGGATGGGGCACTGGTCCGATTTCCTCGTACAAATCCATTGTTCTCAGTTTGATTGACAGGTGTGGTGATATCACAAACACACACACTGTACCATATTGCTGAAATGAAATTATTGCTGCTTTGACCCATGTTCTTGTCTATACGTCATGAAAACTGGCTGATTGTAAATTAGGACCAACAATGGTCAACGAAAATTTTTTAAAACTCTGAAATTAAACAATGCTTGGGTGTCTAATCCAGTTTTTAAAGAGTAACTACTTAACAGCATTGTAATGTAGGCAGCTTATGAAGAGCTCAGTGTCTGTTTACTGCTCAATGTCTGTTTATTATCAATTGTTGTTGCCTGCATTTAGTCATAGTAATGATATAGCTTATGTTGAATTTAATACTGTTCTTCAGAAGTGGACTGACCCTTTGATGGCTAAGTACAACATGCCATCAAACCACCATCTTCGGTATGACAGTGTCACAAGGTTACAGATGTTTAGCTTTATAATACTATTTGTAGCATTAAAGGAGTACTACACCCTCATAGCTTGTAAATTGTAATTGTTTCCTTGTCAGACAGCCCTTTTTGTGTAGGTGGAAGAGATATATGGGTTTGCTTTAGTTTATTTTCACACACATACTAGTCCCCTCCAACTACCCTTGGGAACTCCATCTTCTGGTTGTTGAAATCTCACCGTCCCTGACAGCTGCATTAGCATATGGGAATATGATGCGTCATCACATTTTAGACTACACGGAAGGCCTATCTGCTTAATTACTTCAATAAAACGATTGTAGTAAGGTGTGAAACACCATTTTTACCTTCCGTTAGCTTTGCAAACTGTCCTAAATTGTAATGCATATTTTTTTCCCCTTTAAACTGCATTCAATGTGTGTGTTTCCAGAGAGTTTTTCAGGATATTTGTACAGATTTCAACAACCATAAAACTGAGACCCCCCTCCCCAGGATAGTTACAGAGGACTAGTATGAACAGTGAAAACAAACTAAAGCAAACACATACACAATATCCCCAACAGCTACACAAAAAGAGTTGTCTGTTGACATGGAAACATAAAATTTACAAGCTATGAGGGTGTAGTATTCCTTTAAATCCTATGTTCAAGTTTAAATGAAATGAGTCAACACTTTATTAGCCCTTACGTTTGTACAAAACACACGAAAACATAATATTATTATGTTACTACACAGTACATAAAGTTCCAGACATAGTGAAATCTAGTGGCAGAACTGTATGTAACCCCCCCTATAAATGGGAGTTCCCAAAAGTCTTCCTTGGTTGTGCTTAAATGCCCACTGCCAGGCGGGTGTTCTGTGTTTTTGCAGGTGTAAAAGTGCTTGCATGTGAGTGCCCTGTTAGCCTCCATGCCTGTCTCTTTAAGAGACATTATTTTTGTAGTATATAATTAATCTGGGTATGAGTGTTTCCAGGCTCGAGTCCCGCCCGAGCTGCAATAATATTGCTCTGTTCTGCCATCACTAATGATGCAGAGGGAGTTCTGTTAGAACTGGTAATTGTTTGCTGATCAGCTGCTCTAATAACAATGGTATTATAGTTTGTCTAACCTGCCTTTCTTTGCAGCATAGACATTTCTGCATTGCACCAATCGGTACCTTATGGGGACCTTAAAACGGAGTCTTTCCTCAGGGGTCTTGTGGGAGTGAATTTCTGTAGGAATTGTAGTTTTTCTACTTTGGCGCCTAAATAGACCTGGAGGGGGAGCTCTAGCTGTGACAGACAGATCAACCAACCAAACCTTTTGGATCTCAGAGGAAGTCCCAGTGCTGCCTGTAGCAGAGTGTCAGTCTGAGTTTGGAGTTGAGAGAGTGAACAGCTCGAGTGATTCGAGCAGCTGCTCCTGCGTAGTTACGCGGGAAACTGGTGGAAAGGCTGAGTTTGGCCTGTCTGCCTGCTGACCCTTGAAAGGGATCTTTAAAGAGTGCTTAAATAACCAGACTGTATCGAACCAATTGTGACAAAAGCCACCGAACTGTGACTGTACCTTTGCCTGAAGAAGACTGAAGATTTGTTTCATGTGATCGGCCTGTCAGGATGTCTGAATCACCACAGAGATCACGGTTTTGCTCAGGAAAGCTGAAATTGCAACCGGACTGTGATCCAAACTGTGGTATTGCTTTTCTTTTACTATAAATGTGCTGAATGCTGTTACTGGATCACGATTTGTTTCCCCACTGCCTAATTGTGTCATGCTTGTTGGAAGCTGCATCCAGCATTTATCAGACTAAATCCAAACTGTTCACCCAGCCTGTGCCCTGCCAACTTGGCCCAGCCAGCTACTCGTGATGCAGGAAAAACCATCGATGAGAGACCTGCCCAGGGATCAGCCCCCAGCTTAACACCTCAAACAGGAATGACACCACGGTGAACTGTGTGGGTCCTGCTTCTCCTGGCAAACCAGCAAGTCATCCTGCAGTCTCCATTTTATCCATCCTGTGTCCTGTACTGGGTAGCGTGAGTAAACACCAGGGTAGCTCCCTGCAACAACAGTTCGATCAAAGCATGTAATCTGATCTAGTTGTTTTGTCTAATTATCATGAACCGAGTCTCCTGGCTCCGGATTACAAATTGTGTGTGGTTGTGCATGCTTCTTCTTCTTTCCATCACAGGGCCCCGACCAGCTGCAATGCCGACCTACCCTGGGCAATGAATTAGGCTAGTCCCCCTTTGTTCCAGCTGGGTACCCAGAGTGTGTGACTGTGAAGGGACTCTAAAGTGCATGCATGATTGCCTGATTGAATCAGTTACAGAACTAATCAGCCAGATTACACCCCTCCCTTGTTCATTCCCACTGAATAAATCAGATCTAATTCTTTTTGCATTTAACCTGACTGTGGTGCCATTTTGTACCAGAAGCACTGTACTGTTACCTGCTCTGTCTAACCTTATTTTACAGGGAGTCTCCAGGGTCAGACTGGTGGAACCAGCCCTGGTGATAAGTGCAAACAGAGTGGGGATTTGTATGCTGATTACGGGCTATTGTACCTGTATATGCTGTTCATTGTTTAGGCCACTAGAAGGGAAAGAGAGGGGTCACAATGTCCCAGAGGGCTGTACCCAGGTCAGCTACGCTACCACTAACACTGTCCTCTGGGTGGAGGTACCCGTTTTCAGTACCCAGGCCCCTTAACCTGCAACTAATCATGCAGGCAGGGGTAGTAGCCCTTGGGATAGCACCACCTAGGGGTTACATGTACACTGGAAAGTAATTCACCCATTTAGTAATCTGGCGTAATCCCATACTTCTACAGTTAACTCCCAAGAGTTCTGGGACCAGGATGAAGACTATAGCCGGAAAGCAGCATGGCTAGGATGTAGCCAAAGGTTGCAGAGGGAACCAGAGGACTAAACCAAGGCCCTGTCCACACTACCCCTCTGTAACGTTAGAGTGCCCGAACCATTACCGCAACGGTTTGCATTTACACCTGTAATGTTACAGAAGGTGTTTTCGTAACCTTTGTTGAAAACCACATGAGGTAGTTTCAACAATGGTTATGAAACCGGTTACGCCTCGATAACGTTACCGGGCGTAGTGTGGACGCGTGGCACCGGTACCCTAGCTCAGCGTGAGCTGCATTGTGGGATCTGGTGCTACGGTAATGGTCTCCCGGCTCCCAAAGTGTGGACCGGTTCAGTAACGGACTCCACGGCAGTGTGGACACACTGCACTGCTCCCCGGTTGTAATGGTTTCTATCCATTACGGGGTCTGAGCAGTGCAGTGTGGATGGGGCCTTAGAGTTTCTAAAAGGTTGTAACTACCCGATTTCCTATAGATGGAACTGTTGAAGGGAAACATTTATAGTATATAAAGCAAGGAGAAAGCTTATTGGTTTGTGTAAACTATAGCAGAGTGCTACTGAATCAATGTCAGCCACTGCAGTAGAACTATCAAAGATGTTTATGTTTGTCAGTTCCAAGTACTTAAACATAGCTACATAGGAATGACCGGCAACAACAGCACTAACTTGCAATGCAATGGTTCACTGCAACTAAACCACTTCCAAGTGCTGCCTACCTGGGTAAACTCCAAAGGGATAAATATGTGGACCTCATCCTTCTACAACTACATGCTCTGCATGCTCTGTCAAGAAGATTGGATATGCAGACTTTATTCAGATTTACTGTGCCCCGAAGACAAGTACTAAAGCTACTGATGCGTTGCAATACCATCCTTATTACACACAGAACAATATGAGGAATACCTAAATTTTTTAGTTTACACAGTGCTGGGACAATGCCACCCCTTCCCCCAGAACTGAACTGTGCTGCCATGCAGGCAACCCACAACCCCCCACTTACTCAGTGAGTGACCCAAAGCAAGCCCCATAACCTTCCCACGCTTAACCTCTCTGTAATCTTTTTTTTATTTTTACAGGTGCATCCTAGGAGCACAGGGAAGTTAACGGACTTGCTCAGAGTCACACAGTACGTAAGTGGAAGCTGTGGGATTCAAACCCACGTCTGGTCTGCTGGGTGTCACCAGATTTGCAGCTCAGAGCCTTAAACCACTGCGCTATACTGCCTCCCTAAACTCTCACTGGTCTCTCTCTCCATGCCCTTTGAATTTCTCTGTGCAATGAAAACAACAGCAGCATTCTCTCCATCCCCTTCTTGTATACTTATAGCACATGCAATCACATTCCTTTCTTTTTTATTAAGCAAGCTTTTTAATATTGCTGTTTGAAAATGAACACATGGGGCTGGATATTCAAACTGCGCCATTCTGTGGTGCAAGCCCTTGCGCTACTCAAAAATGTTGCGCAGGGGTGTGGCCAGGGCGATATTCAACGGAGTTGCGCAGTTGAGCAACTCCTTTGAATATCGCCCCCCCCCCGGCCACAGCCACTGTGCATGGCACAGTGGAACTTGCGCCACTGCAAGTGGTCAGAGTGGAGCATTCAAGATGCGGTGGCGCAAGTTCCATTGCGCCATGCGCAAATTTCCGATATTCAAAAGGTGACATGCAAATGGGGCCACAAGTTATGCAAGGTGCGGGGGGGGGGCCATTTGCATCTACTTACGGCTCCATTTGCATGCCATTAGTATGCAGGTGCACCGATCCCAGACAACTTGCGCCTGGCGCCCTGCCAGGCAGCAGCCATCGGGGACCGACGCCCCCTGCAGCCCGATCGTGGGCATGAAGTAAATTCCCCCTTCCCCGACTGGCTCGATCGCGGGCATAACAGTATTAAACCCCCCCACTGGCCCGATCACGGGCATAACAGTAACCCTCCCCCACTGGCCCGATCGTGGGCATAGCAATGTAACCCCCCAACTGGTCCGATGCGGGCATAAGGCCAACCCCCAAAAAACAATATCCCTGGTGGTCCAGTGGACCGCGAAGCCGATCGTGGGCATAGGTCAACCCCAGTCCAATTTCCCTGGTGATCTAGTGGCCCCATCCCGCCCACCCGCGGAGCCCCCACCCCTCCCCCATCAGCCAGCGGGCGGCAGCACCCACCCGCCTGCCGCCCGCCGCCTGACAGCTCGATAGGGCTGCCGCCACTGGTTCAGAGCAAGAGCCAGGGGCGTGCAGCCCATACCGGTACAGGCAGTCCAGATATGTGAATGAATGAATTCATTCACAAATCTGGACTGCCTGTAGAGGTATTACGCCCTGGCTCTTGCTCTGAACCACGGGCGCAGCCCCATCGAGCTGTCAGATGGCGGGTGAGTGGGTGCTACGCCCACCAGCTGATGGGGGGAGCGGGGCCGCTGATCACCAGGAAATTGACTTGGGGTTGACCTTATGCCCACGATCGGGTTTCGCGTCCACTGGACCACCAGGGATATTGTTTTTTGGGGGTTGACCTTATGCCTGCGATCGGGCCAGTCGGGAGGGAGGAGATCTGCCCGCAACGGGCCATGGGGTTACTATTATGCCCGCGATCGGGCTGCAGGAGGGGCACAGGAATGGAGGCCACCCACAGGTGGCAGCTGCTGTGTTGCACCCTGCAATGTGGCAGCTCACCATGGGTAGCCCTCGACGATCCTTTTTTTAGCTCACTGTTGTACAGCACAGGTAAGTGCGCCCTAAACAACTCTGCACAGCCGGCTGAATATCGGGCTGTGCAGTTTATGCATGGTTCCTCCCCCTCCGGTTGAGCATGCCTTCATTAGCATTGCGCTGTTGCTCAGCATGACTTGAGTGGTGCAACTGCCTCCTGCTGAATATCGCAGAATGGCGCAATTTCGGACTTGCGCAGGCGCAACCCTATTGCACATGGCGCAACCCTTTTGAATATCCAGCCCATAATGTCTATTTAAAAATTACTTAAATGAGTTAGCATTCTCATTCAAAATGTATTATCTCAACAGCCCAACTCCACCTGAGAGGGGTTAAATCCGTGGAGGATCCGAGGATGGAGGCAGTTCTAGGTTTCAAACTGAGAGTCCTCCAAAGCTGGGGTGTATTGCTAATGACTGCCTGAAGGAGTGCGTAGCTACTCAAGACAAGGAGCAACATTGGGTAATAAGGCTGGAGGGAGCATTACTTACAGGATATACTGACAAATGAGATTTTCTGTAAATAACAGTATCTACAAGTTCAGAACTTCAGTTGACAGCCATTTTAGGGGTGCTCTGCATCCCCCACACCTATTTTTGAGATTCCATATGGAAGATAAAAGCCATGTGTGATTATCTTTTTATTGTGCTGACTTCACTTGAAAACTATGTGCTACCCCAAAACGTGGATTTCCAGAAATTTAAAAAGTGTAGGTCAGGAATGTACTGCTTTGGAGAGGAGGAAGTTCCGTGGCAGATTCAGCAATGTTTTTCTCAGCTTGCCAATGCTACAGCATTTAGAAGGAGCATCTCTCTTTTAATAACCTACTCCCCCTGAAGGACAGAAGTCAAAGAAAAGCATGGCACCAGCGGCTGCATGTTTGAGTCAATAGAATACTGACAGAGCAGTGCACTACCGCATTCGGTGAGACTGCATGAGCCTTCCACCCTTTTGAGTCCATTTGGATATTTTAGATGTTACTGGGAACATCTGGTAGCTTTTTCCGAGATCTATTTTCTATGGGAATTGTTGAATGCAATACAATCTCCTAACAGAAATTATCTCATTGTTATACTGATAGTGGCCCTGAAGTCAGTAACCTGTTTAATATATTTATTAAAGATTGTCAACAAAAGACATCCTGGGCTGCAATTCATTCTGGAGAAAGGGGCAAAAGAAAATGTAAATACAATATGAATGTGCACAGGATTGTAACAACCAGTGCAAAAAATAAATACAAAATAGGTACACTGCCTAGGGAGTAATACAAGCAAGTGCAAAAAGGTAAGAGACGGCATTAAAGCAAACCTTTCCTGTATTTTATTTTTGCTAAAAAGCAGAAACATGGAACTCTCTTACCTCACCGGGCGCTCCACCACAATGTTTAAAAATGTTTCTATTAGCCCCCAAAGGAAGGGGAGGGATCGTAATTTGCCACCAAGGGGCTGGCAGCATGATCCCTGTCTACTTCCTGACTCTGTGATCTCCCTCAGCACTCTGACGTTTTGTGATCTCTCCATGGGAAGAGCGTGGGGGTGCACTCCATTTACGTGAAAGGGGCATCTTTTTCAAAGGTGGTTTCCCCGATTTCAAATCGGGTTTTGGTACCAATTGATGCCAGGGTTCAGCTAATCCTTGTTATTAGACATCTGACCGTTACAAAACTTGCCAAATCAAGAGACCCTGCCCCCACCCCCATCTTCAACTGCACCACTATGTATCAACTAGCTTAGGGACAGAGGCTGATGAATCCGGATTCCCCTCAATAATATCCCTTTTTGAGACACAACTTCAAAACACCTGGCCACTTGTTTATTTCCCAGTGTTATTGGAGACTTCTAGCCACACTTCCTGCAGATATCCAACAAACAGAGAAAACATGGGAACCAGAGCCTTCCAATCTTACCCACTGACTCACTGGTTGGGAATTAGTCTGGCACAAACAACACAAGGTGTCTGCCTCCCTGAGGTGAAGAGATTTTAGTTGGAAAACAGCTATTCGATTTTTTTCATACCACACAACTTACCACTAAATTTCTCTCCACAGAGACTCTTCATGCTAGAAATGTTGTGGCTGTGAAGTAGCAACACATACACATGTTCCACCGTGACCACATTTTGGAACAGTGTGGAAACTGAGTTAAATGTAGTGTTTCAGAATTATAGAACCCCGACACCTGAAGCAGTCCTCCTTTTACATTTCCTCTTCATATCAAGAATAAGGTTTATCTATATTTATTAGGAATCTTTATGGTAGTAGGAGAAAAAAAGCATTTATCTGACATTGGCTCACGACACAAGCACCAACATTAACACAGTGGGAGGACACCATTTAGGACATTTACTAAATGGAAAAACTTACAGCTCAGATACAAAAATGCAATACACAACATCAGAACTGATGGAATATATGACTTACCTACATAACAAGCAAAGATCAGATATTATTCCATCAGGAATGACTAGGCCTGGCCCGGTGGTGCTGAGGGTTGAGGCGTTGGACGCCACACCTTGCTCCACACCGGTGACCTGAGTTCGGGAACAGATTCAGGTCGCTCGGGGCCAGCAAGGGAGGCAGAGATTGGCGTCATAGCTCTCCTTCCTCAGGGTGGGGGGTCTGTGCTGTGAATGGCACTGGCTGGGGGCTCGCCTGCGCCCAGTGTGCTTGGTTGCCTCCGTGGAGGCGGAGACAGCTGCTGCACCCATTGCACTGTGCGCGGACACAAAAGGGTGAAGAAGAAAAAATTCCCGGAGGCAGGATGACGCCAGACTCCCTGCAGGCACCGATCTCGGGCCGGGCATAAGGTAAGCCCAGTAATTCCAGGGGATGGAGCTGGGGGGTGGGCAGAAGGGGCTGTTGGGGGGGTGCGTAAACAGCACTAGTGTTAAAAAGGAATGACTAGACCTACTGTATGTGGAAACTCTATCCTGGGGGTGCTCTCAGACACAGGGAAAGATGAAGGTGGGGGGAAGCTTGGAAACTGGCCTCGCCCTTTATCTAATAGGACGAAGGAGCAGCTATACCAGAGGTGGGCATGCCCCTGCACTGCTCTATTATAGATAACTGAACCTATAAGACAAAGCCTTCTTTTCTTCCTTTTTGTTTTCATTTTATTACAACAGCAGTGTGGAAAATGATGACATAAGGAAATTTAGTGTAGAAATGACTGCAGAGAACAGTTACGTACTTACTATAACAGTAGATCTTCGATAGAGTCGCTCATCAGGCCACATCTTTGGCACTATACCCAGGTCAGCACTAGGACATGGAAACTTTTACAAGCCAGGGGCCACCCACACCGACATCATGAATCAGTGTCTACATAAACGCGGGTTGCTCCATCTTTCCTCTGTTCCCCACCAGAGATTATGCTCCGAGGACCTCCCTCGGGGGAAACAGGAAATTAGGGCAACACCAAGCATACCAGGTGACAATAGGTGCTGGAAAAGGCAGTGATAGAATGACTGAAGAAATCTGGTGCCCTACCCCTGAAGGGGGAAGAACGGCAGGTCAGCATGGCCTGGTGAAAGAGATTTTCTCGAAGATCTACTGTTATGGTAAGTATGTAACTGTTATATCTTCCTTGAGGATGTCTCTTTCATTAGGCCACACTTTTGGAACATGTCTCAGGTAGTACCAAAAAGGTACAGTCTGGGAGGATGAAGAGATACAGATTCATGAAAGTAAACCCAAGTAGGGCAGCAAGGCCAAAACCTGCTCGTCTGCGGGACACAATGTCCAGACTGTAATGTTTAGTGAAGGTGTGGACAATGCTCCAGTTGGCAGCTGCACAGATTTCAATGGCTGAGACATTACAGAAACAAACAATAGAAGTGGCCATGCCCCTTGCAGAATGACCACGAACCACACCTTGAAGTTCCTTGCCATACTTCCTATAACAGAGAGTA
Source organism: Neoceratodus forsteri (assembly GCA_016271365.2). NCBI lineage: Eukaryota > Metazoa > Chordata > Ceratodontiformes > Ceratodontidae > Neoceratodus > Neoceratodus forsteri. The sequence continues at coordinate 1,050,209,121 of CM057449.1, forward strand.
ATACCATGTGCCAACCATTTGGACAGGCACTGTTTAGACACAGAGGTGCCCTCTTTCCCAAGGGTGAACTAGACAAAAAGCTGAGAGGACTTCTGCAGTCCTTGGTGTAGATCACGCAATATCTGAGGACTCTATAGACATCCAAAGTATGAAGTAATGCTTCTTCTGGATTGGCATGCTACAGATGGTACTCTGGAAGGTGGATGGTTTAATTCAAAGTAAATTCAGATACCCCCTCTGGCAAAAATGTAGCACTGGTGCATAAAGACACACTTCTTTATGGAAAATAAATAAGCAGGCTCACACATTAGAGCCCATAGCTCTGAAATCTTTCGAGCAGATGTAATTGCAACTAAAAATAACACTGTCCATGAAAGAAAATGCAAGCTGCAATTTACAGCTGGCTCAAAAGCGGGGGCATTGTTAGCCCGAAAAAAGAACCACATGCATCCCCCCAGTTCAGGCTGGTGACCCCGGTCATCTTTTCTCCACCCTTCCTTTAAATTTAATGCTTTAGGTTGGCTTTAAACTTTAAAGCCTGTGAACCATACCACCTCCACAGTCTGCTCTGCTCCTCCTACCTCAGCTGCTCGCTCACTCCGTCCCATCCATGACTGACAGTCTGACTCCTCCATCTCTCCAGCAGTTTGAGCAGTCACTGAGAGCCCAAGACAAGTCCCTCCAATTGACTCAGTCGCCGACCAACCCTGACGCCTCTATGCTCACTCTCACTGCTGCTAGTCCTCACTGACCCAGTCCGATCACATGGGGCAACCTAGTCCGCAAAAAAGTCATCATGGGAGGGGCTCTGGCTTATCATTATCTGCAGCTTCAGCTGGAGCGGGGAACTTTACAGGCAGCTTATCTGACAAATCATGAATGAGGAAATACTATTATAGGCAGATTCCTGCTCCAATCATGTGCGGCTATCTCATGGGAGTGAACATGATTAGAGCAAGTTATGGGATGGTGCTGGCTGAGTTTGACTATAGACCACCCTAGCTGAGAGCATGGTTGTTATTTTGTTCAAAACTTCAGTTATTGAGAAGAGTGCAAGTCAGTACAGAGATCGCAGAGAAAGAAAAGCAGAGCCCAGCTTGTAGTTGCACCAGACTAGCTAGTGTCACTGCTGTAGTGCCTTCAGCTTTGAGTCACAGCTCACAAAAGCCCTCATGGACTGCCTGGTCGATTGAGAAATAACATCTGAAAAAAAAAAATGATAGGAAGGTCAGCTCAGGGGCGGGAGAGGGGAGGGGACACTGACAGACATAGTCGCCTGACTGCAGTCTGCATATACTGTAGCTAGCAAACTTAAAGGAGACAGTACTCAGCAGCAGAGCAAAAGCAGTACAGTGGAGAGCTTCCTTGACTTCCCTGCCTGCTAGGCAACACAGCCTTGGGGTATTGCCCCAATAAACTGGCAGTTTACCTACCAGTGTCACTAACTGCTTACTTGATTGCCTACAGCTTTCAAGCCTTGGGGGAACATAACCCCAGAAAATAAAAATGCGTTGCCTACCATCACTAATTACTTGACTGCCTACAGCCTTGAGCTATAGCCCCAGAAAACCAAAAAGGTAGGGTATGTCGTTTGCCTACCGTCACTAATTACTTTGTTGCATACAGCCTTGGGATATAGCCCAGAAAAAATAAAAAGGCAGGGTCTGTTTGCTTACCAACACTGATTACTGTGGATTGCCTAAAGTCTTGGGGTATAGCTCCAGTAAATAGAAAAGGTAGGGTTTGTTGTTTGCCCACCATCACAATTTACTTGATTGCCTGCAGCCTAGGTGTATAGCTCCAGAAAATAAAAAGGCAGGATTTGCTGTTTGGCCACCGTCACTAATTACCTGACTGCCTACAGCCTTGGGCTATAGCCCCAGAAAACCAAAAAAGGTAGGGTTTGTCGTTTGCTCACCATCACGAATTACTTGATTGCCTACAGCCTTGGTGTCTAGCCCCAGAAAATAAAAAGGCAGCGTTTGTTTGCTTACCATCACTGATTTAAGCAATTTATCCCTCCAGGGTGTGGGTATACTGGAGGAGTTAGCACAGCTGGTGTGGTTCGGTCACGAGGCGCAGCTGAGTGACTGAATCACACCAGTCGTGTTAAGCCCTCCAGTATACCCACACCCTAGAGGGATAAATTGCTATTATACAATGTCAAATGTTGCTCATTTAATTTTTTTTTGTTTTTTTTGCATTTTTATTTTAGAGAAATATAACAATATTTAGTGAAATATTCTTACACTGAAAAAAAATATTTATATCAAATCCTGCTTGAAGAGTGACCGGAGTATGCTGCACTATTGTGGTATCAGTTCTGGTTTCTGTGCCGGCGTCTGTTGCGGCTGCTGAGATTTGAAGAGTTATGGTGCTCGGAGGGTGCGACTCTTCTTGTATTACTAAGTAAGGCGAGAAATTAGTATTGGAAGGTTCATTTTCTTGAGAAAAAATATTTTCTACCTCACTGAGGTCGTACTGTTCAAATGAGGATGTAATTTTTTTTTTTAATTTACAGCGGTGTGTTAGCGAAGCAGCAACAGGAAAAACTGCGGCAGTTACGTTTGAAGTGAAAGCGTTGTATTGGTACACCGACTGGCACGAGATAAAGTTGGCTGGTACCTTTTCCAGTGGGTACACTGGAGGATTTACAATGCTGGGAAAGGTACCAGTCAACCAATCAGGTTGCAGGATTTGGTTTATTCAGTTTACCACACTGTATAATACTTGATTACCTACACCCTTGGTGTATAGCCCCAGAAAATAAAAAGGCAGGGCTTATTTGCTTAACTTCACAGATTACTTGACTGCCTACAGCCTTGGGATATATTCCCAGATAATAAAAAGGTCTGTTTTCCTACTGCCGTCACTAATTACTTACTTACAGCCTTGGGAATGTATATTCTCAGAAAATAAAATGGCAGGGTTTGTTTGCCTACTAGTGTCACTAATGACTTACTTGATTGCCTACAGCCTTGGGGGTATAAAGCCCCAGAAAATAAAAAGGCAGGGCTTGTTTGCCCACTGACACAAATTACTGTTGACTGCCTACAGCCTTGGGGTATACGGTATAGCCCAGAAAATAATAAACAAGTGTGCAACAGAATTAATCAGAAACTAGAAGAACAACAAAAGAGATAATGAGTCGTGACATAAGGTCTTTAATGTGGGAACAGCTGGCAAAAGGCCGAGATTCAGTTCTTCATCAGCATTCTCATCATCTACTGTGAATGAGACCATGCGAACAGACATAATGTTAAGTGATACAGACACAGCTTGTAATGCTCAAACAAGCGACACAGCAGGTGCTTTAACACACCGGTGTCTGTAACGGAAAGACTGTTACAGAACCAGCGTAACGTTACCCGCGTTCGTGTGTAAAGTGGATCTCTTCCACAACCACGGCGAACGTTCAGCCAACATGAGTTCTCTGCTTCCTACGGTTTGCCCTAATGTGTACGGCACACCCCAGCGTATAATCAGGAGATTTCATTACCTCCTGAAGAAATCCCATATCACAGCAAACCTTGTGTGAAAGCCAGAATGAAAAGATACAAAATGGAGGCGGGGGATTTACTGACATGCTTGCTGTGTGTAAAGTGAATACAGAATGGAACAAACTAGAACGGCGCCATACAGGTAATCATTTTGTTGTAAAAACCTGTGTGTAAAAGCACCTAGTATGTCAGGGTGAAGGCATCAGTACTAGCAGCATTACAACTGAATTCATCGTTGAACAGCCTTCTACTTCTACCTCTACTGAAGCAGACTTGTCGTCCCCATCCCTTACAGTATCTTCAATTGGTGATGAACCCCCTACTGATCTTGGCACTATAAAGAAAGGCCCCACTCAGCCTATAAGTAATTTTAGTACTAAGATTTATGGAGGTAACAGACAAAGCTTTAGCCATCACTGGCACAAAGATTTCTGTTGGTTGGAGAACAGCTCTGAAAAATAGAGTGCATTGTTTTGCATGTAGGTGTTTCACGCATGGGCAGGGTTGCACTGATGAAGCATTTACAGTTCATGAGTTTCAAAATTAGAAAAAGGCATTGGAGAAATTCAGAATGCACACATCAACTCACACATATAGAAGTGCAAAGGCTGCTTTGTCTGCATGTAACACTGAAGTGGGTGAAAGCGCTTTCTCTGTTAATGCACTGAAAGTGTGGAATTCCCTCTAGCTGACTCTCAGGAACACCCACCCCACCCCCAGATTTTTTTTTTTTTTTTTTAATCATGACCTTTTCGCCTTACTGTGGGAGCGGTGGCAAGTCGTCCGTCACCAGCACCCACACCCCAGGACCTGGTCTGGTCAGCGACATGCTCTCCTCCATGCAGGACAGTACGCAGAGTCCCCCACCCTCAGAGGACCTAGATCCTGATACCTGGGGGGAGGGGGGGCACACCTCTCGTGTCCAGGGGCGAAGGGCACGGCCAACAGCCACCACGATCGCCCCACAATTTTTTGTCATTTTTACCTTCCCCAGAGCAAGTCATGCACTGACGTCAGCGCACTTACGTGCCAATGCCCCAGCCCTCAACTGTGCATGCTGCTTGCAGTGCCCCGGCCACTGCCAGTTGCCGTGGTAGAGCGATGCGATCCCCCCGCCCATCCCAAAGGAAGGAGAGCAGTCATGGGACGCTCAATCCTCCCTCTCTCCTTCCAACCCCCAACAGCTCGAGTCTGTTCCCAAACCCAGGTCGCCAGCATGGCGCGAGGTGTGGCGTCCAGAACCTCAACCCTCAGCACCACCAGGCTGGCGCACCCCTCCCCCCAGGAGTTTTAAGCAGGAACTCCATAAGGTACTTGCCAGTTCTGAACTCTGCTCCTGTGGTGGGTGTAACCACTCACTTGCCTGACCCTCTTAGCTCTTGCCCTGGCACTTGTTCCTATTCTCTGTGTCCTGCTCTCTCAGAGCTTTACCAGAACCAATTATTCCCCCGCACTTACCCTCTAGTTGCACACTGTTGATAATGTCACATCCAGGGGCACTGTTTCTACAGTATCTTTTCTTTGTCTATGCCACTTTAATGTGTACGTTTGTATTTAATTCCATGCCTGAATTATAGTTTCATTCTGTAGTTACCTGACTAATGCTTTTGGCTAATTTGTACTGCTTGTTATCACCCAATTTATTCTTTGTATTCACTGTCGTTTCCCACTCCATTTTGTATGTAACCTCCCAGGTCATACCTGAAAATAGGCAGCTTGGCTGTTTAGCGCACCTACCTGGTCAACAAAAACTAAATAAAGTGCACAAATGAAATGGGTAACATCATTATTCAGGCAGACAAGGGCAAGGTTAAGGAAATTCTGCAAGGAAGAGAATACATGAAGAGACTGGTTGAGGTCACTCTACATTTTGGTCAGCTAGGGTTACCTTTCTGTGGTCACAATGAAGACGTGCAGCATGTTAAAGGAAATTTTAGAGCGTCTTTAGATTTGCTTAAAATGTCTGACAGTTCTTCAAGTAAATGATTCCATCCCATTAAATGTAACATATATCTCAGCAGAGTCACAAAATGGTCTGATTCAGTCTGCCATATCCTATATTACAGAAACAACTGTGCAAGAAGCAAAAAATGTAAGATTCGTATCAGTTTTATCTGATGAAAGCAGACACATTTCACGTCAGAAACAAATGAGCATCAGTGTGACATATGTTACATACTAACATACTAAAATGCCAGCAGAATAGGCCTAACAGTCTTTCGTGTCTGCTCGTTTTGTCAGCCCCCACCTTGGGAGATGTCTCTGTTCCCTCTCCTAATTTCCCTGGCCAGGTTCTGCTCCTTCCTTGCCTTAGCTGCCCTCACCACCCTAGTGGCCCTTCTAGCCATTAGTTCGTACTCCCCTCAATCCCTTTCACTCCTTGAGCACTTGAATTGCCTATAGGCTGCCTTCTTTCCCCGCACCACCTCCTGGACCTCCCTGGTCCACTAGCAGGGTTTTCGGGCCCTACCGCATTTTTGTCTTACTCTGGCACAAGTGCTGGTAGCATCCTGCACCCCTCTCCTGATTATTTCCCACCTACTGTCAGCATCCATGTCTGACCCAATCACATCCAAATGCTCCTTAAGGATCCTTCCCATTTCCTTAAAATCCGCCCCCCTGAAGTCAGTTACCTCCGTCTTTGTGCAGCCTTCTACCCCTCCTAGGTCAAGGCAGAACCAGACTGTGGCATGGTCACTCCCCGCCAACGGGTCCCTTACCTCCAGGCCCCCAATCTGGTCACTGTCTGCCAGGACCACATCCAGTACCCGCACCTCCCTGGTCAGTTCCCCCACCTGCTGAGTTAGGAACGCTTCCTGAAAGACATCCAACAACATCTGTTCCCTGGCCACCGAGGATGTCATAGTCTCCCAGTCTGTTCCTGGCATGTTTAAGTCCCCCAACACCACCAACCTTCCCCTGCCCAATCTGCAGTGTCTCCCAACATCTGCCACCAGACTCTCCTCCAGCTCCTCCGCCAGTGCAGGGGGTCTATACACCACTCCTATTTTTACTCTCTTGCCCCCCCCCTTGTTATCAAGGTGACCCAAATCGCCTCACAGTTCCTCCACCTCCTCTACTCCCCTATGCCAATGCAGTTTTTTGACTATTATTGCTACCCCTCCTCCCCTTCCCTCCCGAACATAGTGTAACCCTCCAGGTTCAGGTCCCAGTCATGTCCTGCGGTGGCCCAGGTCTCATTGACCGCTGCTACATCCACCGCTCCCTCAGTCAGCATCGCCGGGAGCTCAAGCATTTTATTGCCCAAGCTCCTGGCATTTAGCAGGACTACCTTCCACCCTTTCCCTATACTTCCATTTCCCCTGCTCGTGTTCCCATGGGGATTCCGTTTCCCCCTGGTCTGCACTTTACCAACTTTACCAGTCGGCCTTTTCCCGCATTCCTCTGATCTGCACTTTACCAGTTAGCCTTTTCCCGCATTCCTCTGATCTGCACTTTACCAGTCGGCCTTTTCCCGCATTCCTCCAGCTACCCAGGGGGATGGAGACAGAGTCCCTCCTGTATCGGACCCCCCCCACAGCCTTTTCTCCCATCCTTCCCCCCTTCACAAGTTTAAACCCCACTTTTCACCAATGAACCCCTCTATTTTCAACTTAAGGATTCCCCTCCCCTTCAAATATGTTCATAACCATAAACCTGTTGAACGTTTTCTGTGCTTTGTTAAAGTCTCAGAACTGGATGCAAGAGGTTTGTGTGGTACCATTAATGAGACCTTGAAAAAGTTTGATATTTTTGAGCCAAATGTTACTTTTGTTGCCCAAGCATACAATGGTGCAAGTGTCATGAGTGGCCATCTTAATGACATTCAGGAGCTTTCCAAAAAGCCCCATCCTCATGCTGTGTATGTTCACTGTTACACACATAAGTTAAATCTTACTCTCGTTGATTCATGCCAGGGCATTCCAGAAGTAAAAGACTTTGATTTTGTGCAATGCATGCATACCTTTTTTTTTTACGACATCTGTGTACACAGAGACAGAAACAGATATAGCCCGACATGGGGCTCGAATGAACATACAAAGTCACGGATTTGAGCGACACTAGGTGGGGATGTCGGAAAAAAAGCACTAAGCAATGAAGTGTACTTATGATTCCATAATCACTTATCTCTCTCACTGAGACAACAGAAATGAACCCAAAGCTCGGGGCCTCTACAACCTCATGATGTCATTTAACACTGTATTTTGTCTTTTTCTCCTTGATAACATTCTCGGATTCACAGAAGCACTCCACAATCTGCTAAAGACTGAACACCTGAATCTAGCCAGTGGTGGCATTGCAGTATTCACTGATACTCTGGTTTCATTCAGAAATGAAGAAAAATTTAAAGATTTAGTCCATGAAGTAACATTTGCAGTTCCACTTAATATTGCTTCAGATGGTGTAACAGAAGGAAGGACCCGCCCACAACGTATCCATTGCTTAGCAGCTCATTTTGATACATATGTGGTTGACACAAGACTTCGGGAACACCAACCAGATTACTGAACTAAAATTACTACCCAGTTTTAAACAACATGATTGCAGAATTGAGACAATTTTCAAAAGGGGGGTAGACCTACTGAATGTAGTTCAGGCTTTGAAACCAGCAAGTCCTTTGTTTCTAAATAAGACAACACTAACATGTGCAAACACTATGGAATACAACTTCCAAAGGAAGAACTGATTGTAGCACAAAGGTTCATTGAATGTCTGCCTTCTGAAAACTCCACAGAACAGCTCTTCTTTGTCTGAGTCACTACCACTGGCTATGTTTCCTGGCATCCACCAATAGGGTACCACTGTACTCGCTATACGAGTCACTACATGTTCACATGACCGATCCTTCAGTGCCCTAAAAGGAATAAAAACGTACCTGAGAAACACAATAGGTCAGGACAGACCAACACCCCTTTTACATAGAGTAGCACTCACATCGCAGCGGTTCCCAACTATTCACTCTGCTCAGTCTGCACCGATACCTTTTGCCTCTACACTATAGAGGATTGCAGCGATCTTATGGCTCTGCCAGCATTTTTTTTTCTTTCTTTCTGGCTGGCTGAGAGCACAAGACTTCTGTGTTGAGGTGGGGGGTGGTTAGTGGTTGACTTAACATATTGTACCCGAATTCAGCTAAATATATCTACAGATATTAGAAAGAACTCAGAGAAACTAGTTACTTTTTAGAAATGGGGGCTACAAACTACTTTACAAATGCTTCGAAAGTGTAGCCGTGTTACTGGGCATGGGCTTATGCATATTCGTGTCCCAAGGGATATGAATATGAATATGCATAAGCACATGCTCAGTATCACAGCTCCACTTTCAGAGCACTTTTAAAGTCGTTTTTAGCCCCCGTTTCAGAAATGTAACTAGTTTCCCCAAGTTCAGCTTTCTTTGTAGTATCTGAGGATACATTTAGCTGAACTCGGGTAGAATATTCAATGCACGAGCCTCAAGACTGTGTATGGAAAAGTGCAGCCTGGAAAAAATCAAGAAGTCTCTCACAACAGGCTACCCTTGAATCAACGTGAGCACCGTCATCAGATTAGAGAACACCAGGGAGTGACGCAAAATGGTAAAATGCAATGCCGAACCAAGAAGAAACAGAAATGCCAGGACAGCGATCGCGCCCCTCAGATGTGATGTGGCTCGACTATAGACGAAGAAAGGTAACATTTCAGTGACTCTGCCTCGATCAGTGCAGAACCTGTCATGTAAAAGGGGCTTAAGTGGTCTTGCCATGTTAGCAATTGAGGGAGGGGCAACAAAACTGATAAATCCAGACGAAGTCATTAACAGAGCTGTCAAACAAACGTTTGATTTTTACTTCCTGCTGACATCACCAAAGAAAATTCCTGAGTGTGTGCAGAGTCTGACCCTTTTTGAACAGAGATTTTATCACATCCAAAACCTGTGTAGTCTCTGATGTTTCTCTTGTGAATTTTCTATTTTCAGTGTTAGGCCTCTGTCTCTTGCACACAGATCACAATAGAGACATTTATCAGAGTATTTAATCAGTCTGTTTTGTTTTCTGTCTTTGCGTGCAGTTTGAATATGATGTTCTGATAACAAGACTAAGGAAATAAAACAATTAGAATAAATATGTTCACTGGTTCAAGTCATGAACTGTATTACAGGGTTTTCAGTGAAGTCCATATGTTTGTCTTACTGCACAATGCTCAGCTAGAACATGCTTCTAAAATTCACCATTTACCATAATTCTTCAAAATGTCTTACAGGAGGGCAAACCCACCAGGCCTGCCTATTTTTGTTTGGGAAAAAGAAAAGTTTAATCATTACTGTGCTTTCGTTCTGTCTTTGTGTACAGTTTGAATATGAGACTAAGGCAATCAAACAATTAGTTTAAGTATGTTCCCTGGTTCAAGTCACCTGTTGTATTTCAGGGTTACAGCTACTAAATCCTTATGCTTATCCTGCTACAGATTTCATAGAAAATGCTTCTAAAATGCACCATTTGCCGCCAAATTCTTAAAAATTTCTTACAAGGGGCAAATCCACCCTAGACCCCCGTCTTTGGCAAAAGTCACTGATGTGGGCACGTGCCCCCACCACCACACTTTTAAAATCATGCTGACGCCCCTGCTCAAAAGGAGCCAATGTAAACTTTTCTAACATAAAATTCAAGTCCCAAACCGGGACTCTGTTCCTATTGGGAAGTTTCACATGTGAGATACCTTTCAAAAAATGTATAGGCTACTTCTAGCTGGGCAACCATACGTCCATCTACAGGTGCATGAAAAGGATAAATAGCGGCTAAAATGCATCCTGAGGGAGGAATACTGGAGTCCCAAGACTGACAGGGACAATAAGTATTCCAACACTGCACTGACTGGACAAGTAAAAGGATGCAGCTGTTTGGAAGCAGCCTATAGGGTTTCCATTTTAAAGAGGGAGTCCAGCCAAAATTTCTGACATCAATAAATTCGGAATTTAGATCAAAAATCCCCAATCAACCTCATGCCAAAAATGAGACCTCCAGGTTACCTTGTTGAAAAGTTATGTCATTTTGTAACCCTAAATTCACGGCCTGTTTTAAAAAAGCCAGTTTCAGTGAAGCACTATTGAAGAGGTCATAACCAGAACTCGCAGCCTAGTTCTCCACGTAAGCTACCTTACAGTATTTATTTCTTCCATATCATTTAAAACTGCAGTTGTAAACATTTGAAAAAAGAAAGCTGACATTGGGTGAGTCAGTTCATGCATTTCCATGGGGGGGATGGAATGCAGCAGCAAATATGGTTTTAGAATGACAAAGTTGTGTGCAATTTTTTAGAATACTGCAGCAATGAGATTTTAAAATGCCACCTGGTTGCAACTGTGGAATGCAGCAATAACACAATCTCAGAAAGTAGCTGGGACACACAATTTTGGAAAGTGGCAGGGATTTTAACATTCGTAATGTGGCGGTGTCATTTATTTTGAGAATGTGGCAGAGATGCATGATTTTGAAATGTGGGAGACGCATACAATATAACCTTAATTATCCGACCCCCCCCCATTATCCAAACCTGTAGATTATCCAAACTCATACCATGTCCCCTAAACTTACAACTGTTCTTAATTGTGGTGATATTTTTTTTCAGCTGTCCTACTGAAACCCACTGGAAGTCTCCTGATATTAGAAGTGGCATTAAACAACTGAGACACCCACTGACATGTTTCCTTGAGACTTGGTTCTCAGAATAAATCTCACTTCCAAAGAGTAAGAGTTAAAGGAGAGGGATGGGGGAGCTGGCCCTGCATTGTTATACTGTTGCCATGAAGGCTCTTCAGAAGCTGAACTCCCTCAGAGCTGGAGTCAGTTCTGGGCTTGCTTCAGGGTTTCAGTTTGAGCCATCAGGGACTTCCTCCACCCTTACGTGTCTGATCTGCAATACCACTTACGAGTGGAGTGCGCTGCCCTTTAACCAGGTAGTGTAAGAATGAGAACCGGTCGGGTTGCGTCTGTCATTACAACATGTTGTGGCGGGAATGTGGGTGGGTGTGGTATAGTATCTGCGACCGTAGTCAGTGTATACGCACTTTGCGGTGCTGTATAGAAATGTGTGGCATGCACTCAGCTGTGAAACTATCTCAAATATTGCCAACTCTTAATGGCTATCAATACTTTATATGACAAGTGAAGCCGCTTGCTTCATTTATTGCTTTGTAGTATAGGAAGAATCGCAACTGCCACTTCCCATTCATTTCAATGGGACCCTCGTTTTGTATGAACCCCTCGATTATCTGAACTAATCTGATGCCCCCCAGTGAGTTTGGATAATCGAGGTTGTACTGTAGTTGCGGAAGGCGGCAGGGATATGCAATTTTGTAATGTGTTATGGATTCATAAATTTGGTAGGTGGTGGTGCACAATTTCAAAATGTGGTTGAGATGCTTGATTTTAGATTGTGGTGGCAACGGCAACATGCAATTTCACAATGTGGCGTGGACACGAAATGTCAGGATGTGGTGGTGCCACAGTTTCAGAATGTGGTAGCCGCATACTATTTTAGAATGAGGCAGGGATGCATAATTTTACAGTGTGGCTTGGACATGCACTTTTGGAATCAGACAAGTGACACTCATTTGCAGAATATGGTGGAGACTAGCAATTTTGGAATATGGTGAGGTTGCACATTATCAGAATGTGACAATGACAGGCAATTTTGGAATGCGAAAATTTACACACAATTTTGCAATGTGGCAAGAAGGTATAATTTTAGAATGTGGTGGAGATATGCAATTTCGGAATGTGGCTATGATACACAATTTTGGAATGTGGCGGCGATAAACAATTTCATAATATGGCAGTGATGTGCAATTTCAAAATGTGGCAGGGTCATACAATTTCAGAATGTGGCCATGTTACACAATTTTGAAATGCAACAATCATGACACACAGTTTCAGAATGTGGCAGTGACACACAATTTTGGAATACAGCAGTGGCACACGGTTTCGGAATGTGGCGGTGATGCACAGTTTCGGAATGTGGCGGTGATGCACAGTTTCGGAATGTGGCAGTAATGCACAATTTCAGAATATGACCGTCATGCACAATTTTGGAATATGGTGGTGATGCACAATTTAGGAATGTGGCAGTGACACAATTTCAGAATGTGGCACTGAAACACAACTTCAGAATGTGGCACTGAAACACAACTTCAGAATGTGGCAAGCTTGTGCAATTTTGGACACCGGGGCGGGATTTACCCTCCATCGCGGTTGTGATCAAAGATCGAGGTGAAGATGAAACTCAAATGAGTTTTAAAATAAGTTTAGGAAGTAAATCCAAAGATTTAAGCGCCAGAGCCTATTCAAAGCAGAAGCGGTAAGGAGGGAACTTGTTTCTTCCAGCAGAAAAGAAGACCTGGCATCATGAGGTGGAGCCATGGGAGTTACCACTCGGGTGGGTGGGTGCTGCCAGCTAGAAGACGTTTCCGATTATCTTTAAAGGGATAGGCAACTGCCAACAAGTGTGGATAGAACAACATATCCATGTCCCTAGAAAAAATGTTTTAGTGTAAATGGTAAAGTAGTGGAACAGTGTGAAGCTGTAGTAGTGGACGGGGAAGGTAATTTGCCAGGCAAAACAGGTGTGAGTGGCTACCTGCAGGAGTGAGGATGGTGAGAATGAGAAATGAACACTGAGAGGAAGATCATTCCAAAGAGAAGGAAAGCAAAGGAGGAACGAGCAGTGGAGGTTTTGAAGGGCAGGACATAGAAAGGCTGAGCCTTAGAACAGTATAGAGAGTAGTGTGATGGAATCAAGAGGGTGAGAAATGGTGGAAGGGGATGGCTGCAAGCCAGTAAAGAAGAGTAGTGAGAAAGACACCGGGCTTAGTGGCCAGGGTAAATGTGAGGGCAGTGAGGTAGAAAAATAAATGAATATCAAAACTGGCACTTAAATTGCAACTCAGATTTGCAATAAGCTAAGCAAGATGCCCAAAATCAAAAGTATTAAAAAAGCATGAATATTCCTGTGCAAGTAGTAAGGGCTTCTAGGAGATAAATCCAAAGAGATTGAGTTGTCAGTGGTCCCAGATGCACACAACTGATGCAAGGGTAGTAAAGGTACCACAAGATTTTCCTGTCAGGAAACCTGTGTCATGCCACTCGTTGCACTTACTGTTTCTCACATTTCAGTTTTTTCTTATATGCTTACTATTCTAACACCACACTACCATGGATCAGTACCCTAGTGAAATTCTGACATAAGAGAACTGAGGGGATTGTGTCCTGGATTTAGACCCACAATCTCTTGTTTATCAGGCTGTCTCCCCCAGGTCATCGAACAGCTTCCTGGTATGAGCTAGGGTAGGCTGCAGACGTTCCCTGGAGTGAGCCTTCAATAGCCAATTGTCCAGGTAAGGAAACACATACAGGCCTTCCCTGCAAAGGACTGCTGCTAACACTTGCGAAGCATTTGGTAAAAACATGGCACAAAAGACAAGTCAAAGGGCAAGACTATGAACTGGTAATGTTTCCCGTCCAACATGAATCTCAGATAGTTTCTGTGATTCTGCCTAATTTTTTTATGTAGATAGGCATCCTTCATGTCTCGATAACATATTGATTGTGACAGGGGAATCACAGTCGAGAGACCATCCTGAACTTCTTGTACTCTATGATACAAGCTGAGGGCTCGCAAACTGAGAAAAGACCTCAGATCTCCTGTCCACCTGGGGACTAGGAAGTATCTAGAATAGAAGCCTCTGTTTCTTTGCATGACAGGTACAGGTTCTATGGCCCTTTACTGTAGTAAGACCTGCATGTCTTTTTTTCAACAGGGGCAGGTGTCTCAGGGGATAAGCTGAAGTCTGTGGCAGATGATCTGGAGGGGTATCTGACAGCTTCAGAGCATGCCCCTATGCAATAATATCCAGAACCCATTCGTCTGTAGTAATCTCCCTCCATTGGGTCACATGAAGGGAGAAACGAACCCCCACAACCACAACTGATTGATAAGTGTAGTTCTAATGCTCACCCCATTCCAAAAGTAGATAAGCGGAGATGGGTACAGTATAGGAGAATGGGGTGACTGATAGGGCTGAAGACCCCAAGGCACCTCTCCCCCGGATGTCTGCTGGTGTGTGCAGGGTGGGGTCGGGGTTTTAGGTTTGCAAACCTTAATGCCACATTTCCCCACTTTTGTGGCGGTAAACCTAAACAGAGCATTAATGAAATTTTTAATAATTTATTTCCTTACATTTTGAGATAGTGTAATCGTATCCTTGGGCTCTATTCACAAAAGGTGTGGGTGCCTATGCCGCCTTAACCCTCGGCACACCAAGGATCACCTGGCCACGCCACTGCACCCCACCAAATGGCATACATAAACATTATATGCCCCCTCACATGCGCCAGAGTCCCTGGACGAATGCGCAGCTCCACGTGGGGCAGGCCAGGAGCTGGCACAGGGAATGTGCCCACATGCAGCGCCATTCACAAAGGTGCACAGTGCGGTGTGCAGGGCGAAGGCTACGCCTTCTGGAGGCAGCCATCAATGTTATGCACCCCCCTAGGTTGCCACTGCATGTCATGGTGGGAGGCCACCTCAGTCGCTGGAGCACTTTGAGTGGACTGGGAGGAGACATCTGGGGGACACCCACCCATCGTGCTGTCAGTGCGATATGCACCTGCCGCCGACATGGTGCCCCACGAGCACAAGGGATCCAAAGGACCCAGGTAGGGCAGCTGACTGGCTGCCTGCCCGGGTCCACAGTTCAGTGCCCGACCGCCCCTGCAAACCTGGGCCCGCAGGTGGGAGCCATGCATTGGTCGGTGTTCAGGAATACGGCCGATGCGTGGATCTTCCGAGGGTGTAGAGCTGCACAGGGGGAGGTTATGTGCCTTTCACGCGTACGCAGCCTGCCTTAGTGATTAGGTACACTTATTTGCCTGTGGGAGCGCTCCCATCCCTCCATAGCTGCATATATGTATGTAGCTGTGGAAGTACAGGGCCCTCTGTGCCCCGCATGTCCATTTATATGACAACAGCGACCACACTGTCAGCATAGCCATCTTATTACCCCACCTCAAGTACCTGGTACAGAAAATGTCCGAATCCCTACCAAAACATAATTGTGAACAATTGCAACACCATTACATACCACAGGTGCGAAAACACATTTTGGCCAGGATTTAAAAAAATGACAGCTGTGATATTTTATTTATTTTATTTATTCATTCTCGGATTTCAATACCTTTGAGCACATAACAGCTCTTTTACAAAGGTTCCACATGAGCTGGGGTAATAAGCTGTCTGTGTTGAAAATCTGGTGTCAAAATATTTAACATTTCCAAAGTTACAAGTTTACGTAGCGAAATTGCAACAAATGGTCATATCTTTTTCAAATATTTTGACCCCAAATTTTGAACATAGGCTTCTTATGACCCCACCTCATGAACAATATGACTCATTATGCAAATCCTGCCCGAAAGATGAATTCATCAAGCGACCACGAAATCACCTTTCAGACGGGACTTGCCGAACAACAATCACATTGTTCATGAGGTGGGTCCCCAAAAGGCTATGTTGAAAATTTGGGGTCAAAATGACAAAAAATGGCAAAGTTATGCATAAAAGTTGAAACCTCCATTGAAATACACTGAACTGCATTTACCTTAGTTTCTCATATTGCAGCCACCAGTTCCAGTAGCAAGATGTGTCTTTGATTGGAGAGTGGGTCTTGAACCTGGTACCTGTTCAGGTGAGGGAGGGTGTGTGGGGGTGTTTGGGGTGGTGGGTGCTGAGTGGGAAGGGCTGATTGGCAAGGGACCATTTTCTTTATTTCATGGGTATGCCTGAAATGGGAGGGTGGGAGATGTTGCTAGACACCTGGGATCAAACTGAAAATAAATGAGAAGGTGATCGGAGGCTGGGGGGGTGCCACTAGACACCAGGGAATAAAACAAAATAACGGGGATAGGATCAGAGGGTGGAGGGTGTCACTAGACACCAGGGAATACAATTAAAGATCAAGTGTATACAGTCTCTGCATTACATCACCTTATGTGGATGAATCAATTCAGTACTGGTTCCTGAACAACTTCTGTAGTTTGTTTTCTGCAACATCTTTACAGTATGTATGCCACTTATTTTTATAAATTTAGTAAATGCATCTGTACCACCCACCTGGAACACAAAGTGTTTTCAGCGCCATCTCTGACCCATAGTCACACTGATGATGTGAATCTTGTTTTTCCACTTCCTACTGCTGACCACACTACCACTTTGAATGATACTGTGTGCTGTGTGTCACCTTCAAGAACTGGGTATCTGGTGGCTGTATTTAATAAAATCTGGTAAAGTCACAGATTTTAAAATGTCATCTGAAGATAAACACGATGCTACAGACGAGATCCTGGTATTTCCCCCAGTGCAGCTTTATGACACTGAGCCCCAAGCACCTAACATGGGGCCTCTGCTTTACTAAATGACAGTCTGAATATGACGGCAACCTTGAATTATACTAAACAGGGGGCATTTGCGGCTAATGCAGTTTGGTGCTAAGTGCTGCGTCGACTATCCTAGCTGCCTCAGATCTGGGCACGAGGACATTTGCACCAAGAACTCAGAATAAGTAAAGACAAATCTGCCATATTGATGGTGCACCTCCCACCTCACCCGGTACCAGTCATCATCATCAATCACAAATTTAGACTGAGAACTAATTTTTAAATGAACAAACATGCAATCATGGAAACAAACTGGCAACATGGCAAAACAGTCGGTGCACAACTCAAAAAGGCCACCCTCCAGCTGAGTGTGCTAATGGAAAAAAGTATCAGCAAGCACAAAGCATTCCAGCACTACCCACCACAAAGCAGACCACAAAGAGATAAGTGCTGTGTATTAAAGCAGTTTATTCAGGCTTAATGATGAAGCTTTGCCGAAACCGGCAGAAGTCTGGTGGGGTCCTGCCTGTTGTCTCCTGGTCTGTGCACATGCACATTTAAGGTTTGCACTTTATATTGTCTAAATAAACTGCTTTGATATACAGCACTTATCTGTTTGTGGCCTACTTTGTGGTGGGTGGTGTTGGAAAACAGTTTGTGCAATCACCTAATAAACCATACAGAACATTATTTGAGGGTGAGTGAATTACAGTTCTAAAGATTGCATTAAAAGCATGACACATCATCAAGGTAATACAATACTGACCCTTATGCAATGATTACTGTACTACAGAGAGTTCAAGCAAAAGGGTAGCCAATGCTCACAAGTCTTTGGGTAAGTGTCCCCGCCATGGCCCACTCTGTGTGCTCATCAGAGGGGGTGTCAAGAAGCATTATACACCCATTACCTCACTATGTTTACAGAAGGGATTCAGGCATTGTCTTCTTCAGTGAGGTGCCCGCCATTTGCTGTAGCCTCAGTGCTTTGTATAATCTTTTCCACCAGGCTGCCCGCAGCCTTCAGATCACTAAGAGTAACTTTTTTCTTTCGCCAAGAACTGGAGGTGAGCCAGGAAGCTCAGCCAGAGTGGTATGTCCAGTTCCTTAAGCTTGGAGGTGACTACCTTGAAAGCCTTCCTCCTAGCCTATGTGATGAAGGAATAATCCAAAAGGAAAAGCACTGGCTGATCTTCCTTGGTTCTTTTGCTGCCCTAAGCAGGGTTTTATTTAACTCTAAAAACTGATTAGCATTTTGCTCATAAAAGTGCTAAAACATTGTGAGAATGCATAGCACCTGTCTCACTGTGTTTAACAAACATAACACTTCTAGAAAACCTATATAAATACTTTTTGAACAGTTAGTATTGTCCCAAGAAAAAAACAGCTAATCAATTATTTAAAAGCAGTGTCAGTGGCTCAGTAGGTAGCACACTCGCCTCTGAGGCCGGGAGATCAGAGGGCTGTGGGTTCAGTTCCCACATCTGGCACTTGGGTTAATATGCCAGTACTGACACTGTAGTGCAGCATGAGAAGGGTGCTGCACTTCTGAGGTGCCGCCTTTCGGATGAGACGTTAAACCGAGGTCCCATCTGTCTGGATTGGTAGTAGTTCAGGTGGATGTTAAAGATCCCATGGCACTTATCGAAAAGAGTTGGGAATTTCCATGTCATGGCCAAATTTCATTCACTAAAAAAAAAAAAAACCCACCAACGGCTTCATCTGGTTCAAGGTCAGTTGGCATTCATCTGTATCCCCCTCCCCTGGGTCGTGCCTGAAAATAGGCAGGATTTGTCTAGTGCACTTACCCGGTCAACAGAAACTGTAAAAAAAAAAAAAAAAAAAAATCTGCCCAAGTATCATGTCCCTGAAGACTAGATCACCATCAGTGATGTCCTAGGGCTTGTGCTGGGGTTTTGAGCCCTTCTACGGGTGATTCTGTAAGCCTGCACTATTACCGGGGGAAACCCCAGCCCAAGAGCTTCAGAGATCCAGCGCTCTGGATTTCACACAATGATGCCTCACTTTTTGGGGGGAATTATGCGAATTTACAGAATACCTAGAAATTTTCTGGTTACAGAACAATAATATAATGGAGTACTTCCACTGTGACACGATAAGCGCTGTCAAGTATGAACAAAATATGTCACTTCCAACCAGAATGGAGCTCATAATATAATGAAATAATTAACAGCAGATTTAAACACCACTAAAGAATGCTAAAAAATAGAGAAAGCTGACTGAACAGTGTCAGCAGTGTGACCGGAGCAGCGCTACAGATGAACAGTTATATGACCTGTCATACTGCTGTGTAGAAAAATGAGCAGCAAAGCAATACTAGATTTTATTAAATATTTAATTTTAGGCTGAACACAAACAGAAGAATGCAACAGATAAAGTAAAGTTAGGAGAGTAACATGAAACTTGCTGATGATAATAAGTAGTATTACAAAGTGTCACAAATCTGTCACACTGCCTTACAGAAAACGAGCAGCACTCGGACTATAAAATAATAAAGTGGGGCAAAAAGATTGCTACAGATGAATGGAAAAAGTAAGATGTTCAACTGACGTCAGTAACTCAGTAGGAAGGAAGAAAATAATTTAGTGTTAAACAAGGAATACCACCACAGTTTTTCAGCAAGATATCAAATGAGTAACACTACCAAGTAAGAAACCCTGTCAGAGTAGTTTCCTGCGAATATGCTGGGACAGAATTTTCATCACATGAAACCAATGTCTGAGTGCCAGTGTCAGAAAATCAGGGAGCTGAGACAAACAAAACTTAGTGCAGAGCAAACAAATGGAGGCTGATATAGGTAACAAAACTGCTTTATTTTTAAAACAAACAAATAAATCGTACATCTAGGGAGAATACTCTGATACTGAGACAGAAAAATGAAAAATTGTCCTTGTGCATTTGATCTTTAAAACAGAATGGCGACCGGAGGTTACGGAATAAAAAAAATGGGGACAACAGTTTTGGGGGAGAGATACCATTAGTAAGCTGCCAATCCAGGCTGAAAAAATATGTTTATTGTTACATTTATCCTTTTTTTGGGGGGGGGGTCAGGGTGTGCTCTGACTTCTTGTTTTTGTTGATATATGCCATATACAGTAGCACCCCTCATTTAGAATCCCATTTGTGAATGAGCAAGGGTGAGCGGTTAATACTGGATAAAGTCTATAAATGGAGAAAGTATGGCTTTCTAATTTAACTAGCGCCCCATCAGTAACTTGCACATTAGCTGTGGACCACACCTTAATTAAGCCAATTTTAGGCTGCTGCACCCTATAAAAGGTAAGACATTTGAGGCAGATGCAGTTTGGAGTAGGGACCCACGCTGATGGGTGGTCTACCTCAATGTTGGTAGCTGGGTGACTTCAAAGCAGGGCCCTGAGGTAAATACCAAGAGACCCCCACTACTTTTGAAATCAAAATAGTAAGTTGTCAATCCAGGCTGAAAATGTCATGTACAGTAGCACCCCTCATTTAGAATCCCATTTGTAGTTTGTGAATGAGCAAGGGTGAGCAGTTATGCAAGCAATAACACACGATGAGGTGTGGGTTATCTCCTGATAAGAGCATGCCCAGGTGCATTGTTAGGCATGAGGTGCTTGTGCCGAGTGCCTCATGCACCTGGGCGTGCTCTTCTCAGAAGATAACCCACACCTCAACGTGTGTTATTGCGCTTATAAAATGGGCCCAAAGTAATTATTTCGGGGGAAAAAAAAAGTGAGATGTATTAAAATATAGGTTTCACTAGGTCACATACTGTTGTAAAAAAATAGTCCCCTGTAAAGGTTTTCCTATGTATTCAAGCTATAAAAATAGTATACAGTGTATGTAAGCCTCTCCTCCCCCCCCCCAACAAGCCTTGTTCATTTTAACATTTTTTTTTTTTAACATTTATTACTTTGTCTATACATGTAAGGAGTGACTGAGTGGTGACTCAGTTTTACTTGTACTGAGGGTTTCAGAGTTGCATTGTTCTGTTAAGTGTCTTCTGTCACCCTAGCATCCCCACCTGAACCCAATATTTGTCCTGTGTATTTTATTTTGTTTTATGTTGGAATTTTGATTTTTCCTCTCCGGTGCCTCTTCGCTGACAACGAGTATGTCCCTTTGTGGTTTCCCTTTTTTTTACAGTTTTAAAACTAACTATCGGTGGCTTTTGAGATTTTATTTTATTGCCTTTCTTTAGGGTCGTATGGAGTTGGGGGGGGAGGGGGCTGCACTTGATAGAGAGAAAGATGTAACCACTAATGAACGGCTCTGTGAGGAAGGATGTTTGGAGATCGCACACGCGCCATGAACTGCAGGTTTGTTTCTTTTTTTAAAATATTTTATGCTTCTGCCACAAAATGCTAACTTTGAGGGTGTCTGTCGGGAGTGGGGATGAAACAGAGGTCAGACGTTTGATCTTCAGCCTGTGAACTGAAGTTTCGTTTGCCGTTTGAAACGGACGTCTGGCTTTGGTTGCCGATGGAAGGGGGATGTTAGACACAGTGCAAGGTATTTCTGTTATTTGAATCTTGGTGCCACCACTGACAGTTTAGCCGTTTGCCATTGACTGCTCACTGCTAGGCATACCACTCAACCTTTTGTCCCCCAAATGTGGAACATTGCCCGTCAAAATGTAGAACAAATGGGCAAAATGTGGAACACCTCATTAAATCTTTACCTAAGAAGCTCAAAACACTGTTAAAAATGTTGCATTTATGTTCAGAAAGTATGTTATTAATTGAATAATATATTTTTTTGCATCATTTACTATGGATTTTTGCTTTAAAATGTTGACTTTGGATGTGGAACAAGTCCTCACAATGTGGAACAGGGGGCTTTTGTGAAGTAAAATGAGGAATGTTCCTCATAATGTGGTACAGTTGAGAGATATGCTGCTAGGTATTGCTAGCTGCAGGAAGAGAGCGATGGCACACTGTTAACAAGGAAAGCCATTTTCTTTGCAGCACACAGGATGCCGTTTCCCCACTGTGAGCTGTGTCAGCCTGTCTTTTTGTTTAGGGTTGGCACAACTCACTGATTTGCTGTTGTAGTGGGGCTCAGGAGTGGAGGGTGGTGCTGATTGGCTACAATATCTTCTGATATGGATATGGCTCAGAAGATGTTGTAGCCAATCAGGTTACAGGATTTCTTTAGCCCATTTTTTAATAAAGTTTGTAAATGGAGAATTACGGCTTTCTCATTTAAATAGCTCCTAACCAGTTACCTGCACATTAGCTGGGGGTCAGATCTTAATTAAGCTAATTTTAGGTTGATGAACCCTATAAAGGTAAGCATTTGTGGCAGATGCAGTTTAGAGCAGGGACCCAACTGATGGGTGGCCTACCTCAATGTTGGTAACTGGGTGACTTTACAGCAGAGCCCTGAGGCAAATACCAAGAGACCCCCAATCCTTTTGGAATCGAAATAGTAAATTGCCAATCCAGGCTGAAAAAATATGTTTATTGTTACATTTACCCTTTTGGTGGGTGGGGGGTACAGGGTGTCCTCTGATTTGTTTTTGTTGATGTATGTATGCCATATACAGTAGCACCCCCTTATTTAGAATCCCATTTATAGTTAGTGAATGAGTAAGGGTGAGCAGTTAATACTGGATAAACGTGCCAACAGACACCAGGAATATTACCTTTTTTTATTTAGGGGGACACTGATCGGTGGATGGGGGTGCCACTAGACACCAGGGCAAGCGCAGCTCACAGTTCACACTGCAGGTGGCAGCACAGGTTCAGCTGTGGCTGCAGAAGTCAAGAAATCCCCTCTGATCTCATACAGAGAATGCGAGGGAAGCGCTCCACTCCCTAAGCTGGGCATCCAGGATTTTGGGTGCCCAGAAAATATATTTTTGGGCAACATACCAAAAAACAAACATCAGAATCTAGCTAAATGGGTCTTGTTTAGCTAGGTTTATTAAAATCCCAGCATTTTTGTGTATTTTCCATGTTTGCTGGTTCATGGAAAAATTCAACAAGACAGCAGTTGGCATGGCACAAAAAATGTCTGGTGCCCCCATTCAGTGGCGCGAAAGCAAATACTGGCATTTGTAGCACCAATTTTCACCACAAAACGTTACCTGAAAACCCATACTGTGCATGCATAGGTTAAACACTGTATTTAAAAGCCTTATAACTTGGGAACCCTTCAATACTTTTTCACCAGGCCTGTCAAAGGCACTACCTTGGGACATGGCACATATGCCCTGCAAGCTTGGGGAAAAAATTTCATTCCCTGTAGGCTGTAGGGGACAGCAAAAGAAAATAATGTTAAATATAGGAACAAATTACACATCTGGATCTCAGAAACTGCACAAGACTTCCATTACAAAAATTTCTACACATCAAGACCTTGCCTCCTAGACAACACATACAAAATTTCAGCTCATTTTGTCAAAGAGAGCCAAAGATATTAATGTGCAAAGTTATGGGATTAACATTGAACACTCTACTCAACCCTAACCATATTGCCTCTATAATATACATTTTTTTTAAAACATAGGTAACAGTGCTATTTGACTGCAGTACTCAGCCAGGTAGAATGATCAGTTTTCTCCCTACATTCCTCTCCCTAAACAATGTAGTATTACTTGGGTTCAGACGGGCAGGGTTCCTGGCTGTTCACTGTCTCCTTGGCTGACTCCTGGCAGACTCCAGTTGATATCCTTTGTGCTCATCCTTAGCATGAGGGCTGCAAGCAGAGGGTGCTTCAGTCAGTGTCTCGCAAGATGAGAATGCTGCCCTCTGGTTTGAAACAGCCAGAGCAGACCTCAAGAAGCCGTGCCTCTTCCTGCCTCTGCAGCTATTCAGAGATCGTTAGGGGGCAGCTGGAAGGGCTGTCGATCCTGCTCTCTCAAGCCCCTCCATGGTGCTTTCCTCTCTGCAAGTGAACCACTGGGTAGGAAACTTGGGGGTTTCAAAGCACCTACACACTAAGTTTCCCAGGCTGAAGCTACGTGAATGCTGTCCTATAACTGGCTGCAGAGTTCGCAAGAGGCACGGCTTCTCAAGATCTGCTCTGGCCATTTCAAACCGGCAATCAGTAAAGGAAGATGGCTGGAAGGGCTCTCATTCCTTCCCTCTTGACCCCCTCTATGGTGTTTTCCTCTCTGCAAGCAAGCTGATGGGTAGGAGACTTAGCAATTTTAAAGCACCTGCAGATTAATTTTCCCAGGCTTTAGCTATGTGAATGCTGCCCTTTGATTGGCTGCAAAGGCAGCAAGCGGCACACCTTTGAGGTCTGTTCCAGCTGTTTTAAACCAGTGATCAGTAAAGGGGGACAGCTGGAATGGCTCTTGACCCCCCTCTACAGCATTTTCCTCTCTGCAAGTCAGATACTGGGTAGGAGACTGGACAGTTTTAAAGCACCTACAGATTAAGTTTCCTGGGCTTCAGCTACATGAATGCCATCCTCAGACTGGCTGTAGAGGCAGCAAGAGGTGTGGCTTCTCCAGGTCTGCTCCAGCTGTTTCAAACAGGCGATCAGTGTGTGTGTGTGTGTGGGGGGGGGGTAGAGATGACTGGAAGGGCACTCAATCCTGCCCTCTTGACCCCCTCTACAGCGTTTTTCTCTCTGCAAGCCAAGAACAGTGTAGGTCATAGAGAATGTGGTTACCTAATAAGTTGTACCATGCATATTTATTTTTCGGTTATAACCTGCACTAAACTACCACTTTTTAACTAAGGTAACAGCTAGAAAAAGGAAAATGACACTTCAGATATGCAGGTCTTATCTGGGCAGTGCACGTGGGAGGGAAGGAGGGGTGCTGGTTTTTGATAACAGGTCAAACTTTCCCCATTCACTAAAAAAATAACAGCTTAGCCCGTTTCAGTATCAGACAGTTAGCATCTGTTTCCCCCTCCCCATGGGACAAGGCTGAAAACAAGAAGTATTTCCTATTCCTGCTTTCTTAGTCAAGAAAATTTAAATTGAGTGTATCCTTGGCTTGCTGATACTGTTCTTGTTGTTTATCCAATTTAGACACACACTGTTAATAAAAAAACAGAAAAAGACGGAGTTCACCGAGTCTGCCCTGGTTCCCTGCTCTGGATTACTCTACCCTTCCATCGTCCTCCCTGCCACTGCCTTTCACTTGTTCCTAGTATCCAATACTCCCTTTAAACGATCCCATTTATTTGCTGGAACCCTGATATAATTCTTGATCACCTTTCTGTGTGGGCTGTCCCAACTGTCTACCACCTGCTCTATAAGAAATCAATAAATAAATACTTTCTAATGTACAGATACTGTACACAGATAAAATGTTTATTTAGTGTCAGGGAATTGAACCCTGGTATGCCACGTGATAGACAGGTATACTCACCACTGTACTAATGAGGGATACTGTGAATGTTTTCTCCCCATTAAAATTCAAATCACTGTATGCTGCACGTCAGATGGGGATAATCATTTGCACTGTCCTAGTTCACTCATCTGCCTAGTACTGTACTGCTGTTTACCTACAGGAAGCTTTTTATTGCACTTTGTTTTATTTACTGTACCATTTCTGTATTACAGTGAAGTCCACTTCAAGGAGTGCTACACCCTCGAATCTTGTTAATTTATTTTGTACAGCTCTTTCTATTAACTGTTGGGGCTACATGTGTCCTAGTTTATTTTCACTGTTCATACTAGTCCCCTCAAAGTATGCTGTGAGAACTCCATTTTCTGGTTGCTGAAATCGCAAAGCCTCTGAGAGCTGCAATTGCATTGTGAGAACATGATGTGACATTTCACATTATGCATTTCAGTACGCCTGTCTGCTTATTTAGAATTCAACAAGAGAGTTGTAGCAAGATGTGAAATACCACATTTACCTTCGATTAACTTTCAAACCTGCTTAGGAATTGTAGTGCATGTTTTGTTTTTGGTTTTTTTCTCTTTTAAACGCCATTTGATGTGTGTGTTTCCAGAGAGTTTTTCAGGTCGTTTGAACTTGCAGCATAGAGATGCATGGTGTAACTGGGTGCTATGACATCATGTTCTCACTGCTAATGCCGATCTCAGGAACAAATAAGATTTCAATAATCTGAAAATGGGGGCACCCAAGACAGTTACAGGGGACTACTAGTGAAAGCAAAGTTAAAGCAACAGTCTATATTCCAAACAGCTATAGAACTGGAAGTTTCATGGTGACAGGTAAACAGATAAAATGTGCAATAGGAGAGGGTGTAGTGTTCCTTTAAATACATAGTGGGTAAGTGCACATCTGCTCAAGTACACATTCTCCATTTCGTTTTACCCCTACACTCTTCTGTTTACAAAACAATCATGATAGGTGTACATGGTTTAACTACACACCTCACTGAAGTTCACAGTAGGAGCTGCCCAGAGGTAATCACCAAAATACTTAAGTTCACATTAACATGGTTGAACTACTACAGGTGGTAACTGACCCACTTAGCACATCCTTGCTCCTACTTCCCAGCATCTCCTAGCTCAGGATACTGAATATCAGATTCAGATAAATGACAGTATGTCAAACGCAGAAAATACTAATGAGATACCTGAAGTGATATAAGAGGTAAGCCCAAATGCAGAGTGTCAGATAAATGATACAGCACAGGATGATAATGCAATGGAGACTAATGAAATTGATAGTGGTTTAGGGGATGTTAACAACAGAGCGTTTGTAATTAGTGACTCAATAATTAAATTTACCGATGCCTACACAACAATGGACCTCAAAGGAAAAGTTACCAGCTCTTATTTACCAGGAGCCAAACTAGTAGATGTGGGGAACTTGTTACCAAAAATAGTCACTAAGAAAGGAGATGCACCTGTAGTGTTGGTACATGTAGGAACTAATGATGTTAGACATACCCGGGAAGATCAAATGTATTTGGGTTACATGGCCACAGAGAAAGTTACAAGGCAAGTAAATGGTACCCTAGTAGTGTCGGAATTCCTGCCTGTTCCAAGAGCCATTGCTGAAACAAATCAGAAAATAATGAGAGTAAATAACTGGCTAAGAAGATGGTGCCTAATGTAGGGGATCCAATGTCCTAAAACACAGAAAGTTTTTATTTCCAAACCTACATTGTATATGGTCTCCATCTAAACAAGAAGGGAAGTAAGGAGCTGAGCAACATGTTTAGAAAACAGATTGATGAGACTTTAAACTAATAACTGTGGGGGGACAGGTTCAACATAGGGGTGCAGCATCACAGAAACCCATATATGGGAGAAACGAACACTGAAAAAGATTGTCTAACAAACCAAAAGAACTGAAGGTGCTACTTATAAATGCCAGGAGCATCAGGAATAAGCTGGATGAGTTTAAATATATACTGAATAAGGATGATATAGACATACAGTATGCAGCATTTCTGAGACAGAGATCAATGAGGATGACATGAGATCCTAGGTTATAGAAACATAGACTTTGATGGCAGATAAGGACCACTTTTCCCACTTAGTCTGCCCATTTCCCTACCTACTGGATAAGCTGCAGATTCTAGTTAACCAACAGCCAGTGGCGGATCTAGAGCGGGGGTTGGGGGGGGTTGCCCTTCCTGGCTGTCCCAGTGTGAGTAGTGGTGCCCCACCGCCATCTTTATTCACTGTTTAGTGCCCATTGTGGAGCCCTTGATTGACTTAATGGCCCCCCTGGCTCCCTAACACTCCCAAACCTGGCTCCGCCACTGCCAACAGCCTACTTCTTCCTACCCCCCACTATACGTGCCTTATGTCTGCCACACGCATTCTTGAATTCCCCCACTGTTTTTGACCCCACAAACTCCTCAGAAGGCTGTTCCATGCATCTACCACCCTATCTGTGAAAAAATACTTCCTCATGTTGCCCCTGAGCCGTCCCCCTCTATCTTCAAATTGTGCCTCCTTGTTCTTGCACATCTCTTTTTCTGAAAGATGCTCTCATCTTGAACTTTGTTGATTCCTTTGAGGTACTTTAAAGTTTCTACCATATCCCCCCCTTTCCTCAAAGGTATACATATTAAACTCTTTAAGTCTCCCTTCATATGACTTCTGTTGCAGACCCTG
The DNA here is from genome assembly GCA_016271365.2 of Neoceratodus forsteri. NCBI lineage: Eukaryota > Metazoa > Chordata > Ceratodontiformes > Ceratodontidae > Neoceratodus > Neoceratodus forsteri. The sequence goes on from CM057449.1 coordinate 1,050,237,039, forward strand.
CACCATTTTAGTTGCCCTCCTCTGGACTGCCTCCATCCTGTCTAAGTCCTTGCGGAGATGGGGTCTCCAGAACTGCATGCAGTATTCCAGATGGGGTCTAAACAACTGTCTGTAGAAAGGGATAACAACTTCCTGTTTTCTACTGGTGATGCCTCTTTTTACGCATCCCAGTATCTCCCCAGCCCTCCCTACTGCCTTCTCAGATTGCTTGCCAGCCTTAAGGTTATCTGATATGATTACCACCAGTTCCCTTTCCATTTTTGTTGTTGTTACTACCCCCTTGTGTATTCTTCCCCTGGGTTCTTGTTTCCCAGGTGCATTATTTAGCACTTCTTGCATTGAATCCAAGCTGCCATACTTCTGACCATTCCTCTAACCTTGCCAAGTCCATTCTCATCCTTTCCATGTCCCCTTGTGTATCAACCCTGTTGCAGATCTTGTGTCATCTACAAAGAGGCATACTTTTCCTTCCAGCCCATCTGCAATGTCACTTATAAAGACATTAAAAGGGACTTAACCCAGTACTGAACCCTGTGGTATCTCACTAGTAACCCCCCTTTCTTCAGAGTGGACTCAGTTTACTATTACCTTTTGTGTCCTGTTGTCTAGCCAATGTTTTACCCAGGCTACCACCCTGGAACCCACTCCCAGTCAGGCTAGATTGTTTATTAATATTTTGTGTGGGACTGTGTTAAATGCCTTGCTAAAGTCTAGGTAGGCCATGTCCACAGCCCCTCCCTGGTCAACTACTTTGGTCACCCAGTCAAAGAAATCAATTAGATTCATCTGACATTACCTTCCTGCTGTGAATCCATGCTGCCTTGGGTTCTGTGCCCCACTGGCCTCTAGGTACTCAACAGTTCTTTCCTTCAGAAGTGATTCCATAATTTTCCCTACCACAGAGATCAAACTGACAGGTCTATTGTTTCCTGCCTCTGTCTTGCTCCCACTTTGTGAAAGGAAATCACATCTGCCCTCCTCCAGTCCGCAGGTACCACACCATCCTCCCATGGTTTCTTAAAAAGGGTAGTCAGTGGTGTCACTAGTTCTCCCCTTAATTCTTTTAGAATTCTGGGATGAATCCTGTCAGGTCCCATTGCTTTGTCCAGCTTCAGTTTTTGGAGTGATTTCAGAACCCTTTCTTCTGTAAAAAGACTGGGATCGACCCCCCCCCCCAATCCAGAGTGCTTCTGTTTATTGGATTAGGTACCTTCCCCCCTCCTCTTTTGTGAATACTGAACAGAAGTATTCATTCAGTATCCCTGCTTGTTCACTGTCCATCTCTACCCACCCACCGTCCATTCTATTCAGCCTCACTGTTCCTCCCTTTGTCTTTCTACGCTCCCTAATGTGCCTATAAAAGGTTTTATCCCCTTCTTAACCAAATTGGCTATCTTTTCCTCAGTTTGGGCCTTGCTATTCTGACTGCCTTTCCTGCTTCCTTCTGCCTTAACTGGTACAGCTCTCTGTCCTGCTTCTTCTGTGTTTCCTTATACTTCCTAAGTGCTATCTTCTTCCATCTAACCTTCCCCACCACCTCTTTTGAGAACCATAGTGGAGTTTTTTTTGTTTTGATTTATTTGCTTTACACAAAGACTTGTTGCCTCTGTGATGGCAGTTTTGATGTTTCCCCTATTGTTGCTCCACTCCTCCTTCTTGCCTGTTTGCTAGTGCTTTTCTAAGTCACTCTCCCATTTTGCCAGAGTCAGCCCTCCTGAAGTCCAGTACCCTCACTTTTGTATGGCTTGACTCTGCAGCTGAGTTTATCGTGAACCACACTGTTTGGTGGTCACTTGTTCCCAGATGGCTACCCACTTCTAGATCCGAGATCCTCTCACTGTCCCCATTTGAGAGTACAAGGTCTAAGATTGCTCCCTCCCTCCCATGTGGGTTCCAACACTAGCTTTCTGAGGCATGCCCCCTGTAGGGCATCGAGAATGGCCATATTCTTTGATGTGGCTGCAGCAAAGGTGCTCCAGTTAACATCTGGCATATTCAGGTCCCCCATGAACAGTATTGTCCCTTTCTCTACCATCCTAAGGATGCCTTCTATCATATCCTTGTCTATTCCCTCCCTGTAAAATGAGAGTCTGTATACAATCCCTGTGCGGATTGTGGTGCCACTTCCAGTCTCTGAGGTGACCCACAGTGCCGCCTCCTCCTCCCTGTTTACTCTTTTGTTCCATTGCTTTTATCCCTTCCCTTACATAGAGAGCTACCTCTCCCCCGCTTCTACCCTCCCTGTCCCTCCTGTAGTTTGACATAAAACCACTAACTTGTACCCTCTGTACTCTTTCATGAAGCCAGGAGCCTATCCATGATCTCAGGCAACCATTAACCTTTAGATCTTGTAATGTTTTCAACAGGATGTTATGGGGATACTGAATCAAAAGCCTTGGCATAATTAAGGTAAATCATATCTACTAGTAAGCCCTGGTCGAGTGCTTGTCTAGCTGCTTCAAAAAAATTCAGCAGGTTACTGGCACAAGATCTGCCAACTGTGAAACCATGCTGTGACACATCTACCAACTGTAATTGCCTAACATCCTCAACCAATAAATCCTTTACAAAGGTCTCCGAATTTTAACAATCACTGATGTAATACTAATTGGTGTATAGTTGTCGAGTTGGGCTTTATCACCCGTTTTATGTACTGGGGTAATATGGGCCATTCTCCAAACTTTCAGCGCTCTACCCTTCCTTAATGACATATTCGATAAGATTTTTAAGGGTTCTGCAATTTCTTCAGCTATATTGCTCAGAAACATGGGGTAAAAACCATCAGCCCCACCCCACCCCCGATTTCAAATTATTTAGCTTCAAAAGCTTCTCTTTAATTTGGATAGCATTAATAGTATAATGCCACCCACAGGCTAGGAGAAATTCTGTTGCCTGGCAGCCCAGGACAAAAGGAATCTGAATCAGAAAAAGCTGTTTGTGCCATTAAAATGCCCGCCGAGCAATCACAATTGCTGAGTTCTTTGACTTGTTTTCGGCAGTCTGGGTATGAGGTGGATTTTACAGCCTAGCACTTTGCTCTTATCTTGCGGGGGTGCTGCAGACAAGGAGCCGAGCATGAACAGCATATCTGCACAGTCGCCAGGTCCCAGGAACATGTGACAGCTGTACAGTTTGTCATCTGACCACCCTCTGGTGACTCAGCCTACCAGTCATGAGTCTGCTTCTCTCCACCCCATTAATCCAACTGAAGTCACAGGCAGCAAATGGAAGACAAGCCAAGGGGTGGAGTAGGTAGACTGTACAGCTTGGGCACCAACAGTAAAACCGCCTCACATGCACCACTTCCGAGCAGCTTGGAACTTTCAACCACAAGCCTTGTTTCCACAGCATGCCATTTGCCCTCAACAGCGATTGCAGAGTGGTTATGAGTGTCTGACGTGCAGACCAGTGTTGTGCGGTTTTCTGGGAGCGGATCTGGTGTGGAGTGCTCGAATTCTCAAATTGAAAAGCTCTTTTAAGAGCTACATAATACATTTCCCAGTACTGAACTTGTGACGGCAGCAGCACAGCAAGGAATACTTTGGGGGTGGTGATGTTCATTTTCAAGTCCGAGAAGAGGTGTGGGGGAGATCATTCAGGAGGGGACTTGAAAAGTTTGTCTGGGCGGGAGAGGTAGCCAGCAGGTGGAAAAATACAGGTTACTCACCTGTAACAGGAGTTCTAGGAATGGTATATGTTGTTCATCCACACTTATTGGCAGGTTCCTTGCCACTTTAAATCTTGCCGGAAGGTCTTCAAGCTAGCTCCTCCCACCCACCGGGTGGTAAAACTCTCGGCTCCACCCCATGGCGCAGATCTGGCCGCTGGAAGCTCAGGTTGTGCGTCAAGCCGGGAGGTCGTGGAGATTGTAGGATGAATCATATACCATTCCTAGAACTCCTGTTACAGGTGAGTAACCTGTATTTCTAGGGACATGGATATGTTGTTCATCCACACTTATTGGCAGACTCCTAGCAGTTCTCCGGGAGGAGGGAGGCAAGACACCCCTCTACATAATTTACTTGGGGAAACAGAGATTGAGAACTCGAGGCCCCAAAACCAGCATCCCGCGTGACTCAAGGTCGATGTGGTAGTGGGAAATAAAGGTGTGCTGACTTCCAGGTAGCAGCCCTGCAGATTTCCTGGATAGGGACATCCCTGGAAGCAGCCACCAATGCAGCAGTATGGCGGGTAGAATGAGCTCTTATCCTCTGGGAGGCTCCATGCCCGCCAACTCATAACAGAGATTTATGCAGGAGGTGACCCATCTGCCTATTGTCCGCTTGGCTGCAGGTCTGCCAGTGCGGCTTCAGCGTAGGTGACAAACAGCTGGCAACCTCTCCCGAATTTCAGCGGCGCCTCCTTATAATAAGCGGCGCCTCTTCTAGGGTCCAGAGTATGGAGCCTATATTCGCCTCCGAGGTGTGATTGGGGTAGAACACCGCAGAGTCAACACCTGATTAAGGTGAAACTCCGGCACCCACCTGGAAGGAATTTCGGTGAAGGAGAGATAACCTTGTCCCTGTGGAAGACCAGGCGAGACCTCGATGCTAAGCGCCTGGAGTTCTCCCATCCTTCTGGCTGACGTGATAGCCACCAAGAAGGCGGTCTTCCACGACAGGTGGGGGAGACCACACCTGTGCATTGGTTCGAATGGCTTGCCCATGAGCTTTGCCAGTACCAGCAGTAAATCCCACGGAGGTGGGGGTTCCCGCACTGGAGGGGAAATGTGATCAAGGCCTTTAAAGAAGCGCCCGACCACTTTTCCTGCGCCACTGACTGCTGACCGGCCCGCGCCCGGTAAGCAGAGATGGCTGCCAGGTGCACCTTAAGGGTCGTCGACCTAAGCCCTTGACTAGAAAGGGACCATAAATAGTCCAAAATGCTTGCCACAGGACACGAGAAAGGGTCCAGCCCTTTTTCCCGACACCAAATGGAGAACCTCTTCCATTTGAAGGCATAGCATTTTCTGGTCGACTCCTTACAGGACGCCTCAACGACGTTGAGGACCTCGTCGGAAAGACCCAAGGCCTGGAACTCTAGCCGCTCAGGAACCAGGCCGTCAGGTGTAGGGATTGAAGGTCCGGATGGAACACCTTCCCCTGATTGACTGAGAGCAGGTCCGGGCGAGCTGGAAGCTGCCGCGGAGTCCTGGAGCTGAGACTGAGGAGATCTGGGTACCAGAACTGGCGAGGCCAGTCTGGGGCTATCAGGATCACCTGCGCCTTGTCCCTCCTCGCTTTCAGCAGGACTCTGTGAATCAGGGGAATGGGGGGAAAGGCGTAAAAGAGGCCCGGGGTCCACGGCCTCGAGAAGGCATCCCCCTGCAGCGAGCCCTGCTGAGGGGGGCGGGCATGAAACAGCCTCAGCTTCGCGTTCTCCCTGGAGGCAAACAGATCCACCAGAGGTGTGCCCCAGCGGGAGAACAGGTCTTGTACTATCTCCGGCAGGAGAGACCACTCGTGCGATGCAGCCCCTATCCGGCTCAGGGCATCGGCCAGGGTGTTGGAGGCTCCTGCCACATGAATGGCCAGGAGATCTGCCTCCAGGCTGCGCACAAGTGACCAGATGCGGAGAGCTTCCTTGCATAATAGCATGGAGCGCGTCCCGCCCTGGCGGTTTAGATAGTACATGGTCGTGGTGTTGTCCGTCTGGACCCGGACCACTTGACCCCGGAGAAAAGGAGCAAAGGCAGTGAGAGCTAGGCGGACCGCACGGAGCTCCAGCAGGTTGATATGGCATCGGGACTCCCGTAGGGACCAGAGGCCGTGCACTCGGTATTCCCCCAGATGGGCACCCCAACCCATCAAAGATGCGTCGGTCCTTAGAGAGACCGTCGGCTCGGGGCAGACAAATGGGATACCCTCCTGCAGATGGGAAGGAACGGTCCACCACTGGACAGCGTTCCACATCTCCTGGTCAGTCCACACACGCTGGTCCAAAGGATCGCAGCGCTGAGACCACTGGCTGGCCAGTCCCCACTGGAGGGACGCGCATGCCAACGTGCAACGGACTACGCTGGTACAGGCCGCCATGAGACCCAGCAGTCGCAGGAAGTCCCGGGCAGGGCGCGATTGCCCAACCAGAAATGATTGGGCAAAGGAGGTAAGAACCTCGGCCCTGTCCGCCGGGAGCCGTGCTCTGGCTCGAAGAGAGTCGAGCTCTGCCCCGATGAAAATTATCACCTGCTTCGGCTCGAGTTCCGACTTGGCCTCGTTGACCAGGAGGCCGAGTTGAGAGCAAACCTGGAGGGCCAGATCCCTGGACCGCTCCACCTCCGACCTGGAGGGGGCTGCTATCAGCCAATCGTCCAGGTAAGGGTACACCCGGACCCCTCGGCGCCGCAGGAATGCTGTCACCACTGCCATGCACTTGGTGAAGACCCTGGGAGCTGGAGAGGCCAAGGGTATGGCCTGAACTCGAAGGATCCCTCCGCCTGGAAGCGGAGGAATCTCTGATGAGACGGACGGATAGGGATGAAAGAACGCGTCCCTGAAAGTCAGAGAACAAAACCACGCCGTGTTCCAGAGATGGTATTATCTGAGCCAGAGTGACCATTCTGAAGGTTGAGACCTTAGGAACTTGTTCAGGTCGTGTGGAGTCGAGAATGGGTGCCAACCCCCGTCCGTTTGGGACCAGGAAGTACCTGGACACGAACCCCGTTCTGATGGGGTCCTATCTCTTTATCACCCCTTTCTGAAGGAGATGGCGTCGGCTCGACGAGCCTTCAGAGAGTATGGGGACCCAGCCCCTTGGGGTGACGGCCTGAAGGGTGGAACCTGCTCAAATTCCAGAGGCAGGCCTTCCCACCGCCTCAGAACCCACCTGTCCGTGGTAACAGCGGACCAGGGGAAAGGAGGTGCGGGCCGTCCCCACGGGGAACCAGGGCGGGTGGCGGGGATGAGGCGACACCCTCAGCCCGTCACTGTGCAGGCTTGAGGAAGGACCGCCGAGGGACCACCAGGGCTCTTCCTCCTTGCTTCCTATTAGAGGAAGCTGACGGCTGAGCTTGGAATACCAAGGTCTAGCCTGCTGGCCCTGACGTTGTTGGGCCGGGCGCGCAGCGGGAGCAGAGGGGCGAAAGGGCTTAGGCTGGGGCTTACGGCCCTTGTCCCTCCTTGTGGACGATACGAGTCCAAGGTGGCATTGGACTTTCGATCCTCTGGGTGACCTTCCTCCAGGGCCGAAGAGGTCAGTTCCCAGGAAAGGAACATCCGTGAGCTTGTGCTGGGTATCCGAGGTGAAAGTGGATATCCTCAGCCACGCCCGGCGCACAGCCACTACGGCCGCCACTGACCGGGCACAAGAATCTCAATATCCAGCGCAGTCTGGAGCTGCTGCTAGCTACTGCCCTGCCTGGTCCCCACCTGTTTAACTGTGGTCTGCAGGTCCAGAAAGATGAGGGACGACCTCATCCAGGGAGCCCAACAGGGCATGGGAAAATGTGCCATCAAGGCGGCGAACTGGCCTGCGAAGGCCGAGGAGGAAGCAGCATACACTTTCCGCCCAGTATAGTCCAGTTTCTTGGACTCTTTGTCGGGCGGTTTGTCCACGCCCTGGCATTTCCGGCTGGCTGAAAACACTGTCCGTGACCAACCCCTCAGCCGAAGGGTGTTCGAAAAGCCGGACAGAGTGCCTGTGGAACCGCGATACTTTCTGGCCATCCTGGCCAAAGGCGCAGGACAGGAAGCCGACGCTGCCACAATTCCAGGGCGGGCCAACAATGGCTTCAGCCACTGGAAAGGCCTCGTGGGAGAATCCCTCGGTCCAGAATCTCAGTGAGGGATATCTAGCCCGTTGGACACGGGTTGAGCTTCATCCCAGTGGATTCTGAGATGAGCCTGAGTAGTCAAGGAAGGACGAGGGCTATCGTCCATCGACTGCCCCCAGAGGATTCCAAGTCTAGGCGCTTGGAAAACAGGGAGGAGTCGTCGTCCGACTTAGGCAGTCGTTGAATAGCTGCCTGAGCCACGCCACCCTCCGCGTGCGAGGCTTGTCGGGAGTGAGGGTGACCGACAACCTAGGGGAAGGCCATGAGCCGACGCAAACTTTTGTCGGGGCCCAACTGCGGTTGAGCGGGCGGTTCCACTGGTATTGGTGGGGCAGCAGGAGTAGACCGAACAACCGGCCTGGAAACAGGCTCCTCGACCACAGCGAGGGTTGTTTGTTCGTCCGGTGACAACCATTTATGGCGGAGAAGAGGCCTGAGCCGGCATTTCCAGCCAAAATTAGTTGTTGCCACATAAGTTCCTCATATTTCGGCACAACTAAGGCCGAAGTCTCCCCTCGTCCGAGGAGGAAGATGAGGAAGAGCGGCGACGCCGCTAACCGCGGTGCCGAGACCGAGACCGCCTGTGTCGACGGGATCGGCTAGACCGCGAAGATGTCCGAGACAGAGACCGAGAATCTCGGCAAGGCCGAGGTCGGCGCGGCGGGGAGCCGAGGATCGGCAATCCCCTCGGTTCGGTTGACAAATCCGACGGCCGGGAACCAGAGGAACAGATGAGCCAACGGTATCCACAATCCTCGCCGGGGGAACCGGGGAGGAGGGAATTTCAGCTTCTCCAGCCCGACAACCCGTCCTAACGGGTTGAGAAAGCTTCGACCACGCGCGGGAGTCTCGGTCACCTCGCCTGGCGGGGCACCGTGAGAGCCAGTGGCGGCGAAACCGACGAAGTGCGACTGTCGACAAGGGAAGGAGATCTTCCGCTCCCAAGAGCGTCGACGATGGGACTTACCCTTACTTTTCTTCGACCGATGAAACGGTCCAGAAGAAGTTGGACCCTCGCCTTTGGTCGAGAGGGTCAAGCAAAGCTCCTTAAAAGAAGCCGAATAGGAGGACCCAAGCGAGAGCAGAACGAATGCCGCAGCCGAAGATGTAACGACATGAGCCGCCTCCTCCTCGAGGGCGATCATCTGCTCAAGTTGTTCTGCGGAGCCCGCAGCCGCGGACACCGCCAGTCGGGCCTCCTTGGATTTGACTGGGAAATCTCCTTCGGGCGCCCCTGTTGAGACGGGCAGCGCGATCTCAAGGATGTGAGACCGAGAAAGATGAGCACAGTTCGCGAGGGCTGCGGGTCGTGCACCTGGCCTAGGCAGTAAACGACGTGGAGTGCGGATCCGTCCGAGACATCTTCTGCCTGCAGGGCATCTCCGAAAACAGAGTCGATTTGTCCCCGCGGCAGCGAGGAAGAAGACCAGTGGTAAAGTTTTGAAAATTTTTTAAAGTCGAAGAATTAGGCCCCAAAGCTTAATCGCAGAGCGTTAAGGAGGGAACCTGAGCTTCCAAGCGGTAAGGAAGATCTGGCGTCATGGGGCGGAGCCGAGAGTTTTACCACCCGGGTGGGTGGGAGGAGCTAGCTTGAAGACCTTCCGGCAAGATTTAAAGCGGCAAGGAACCTGCCAATAAGTGTGGATGAACAACATATCCATGTCCCTAGAATCTGAATTACTGGGCACAGACTAGGTAAAAAAACAAAACAAACATGTCCACCTGCCATTAAGCCTGCCTGTTTGTTGCAGCAGGCTAAGGGGAGTGTCACGTGTGTAGAGATGGTCGGGTCAGACAGAGACCGTTGATAATGCGGGCTCAGTCAAAGTTGAGTGGCTCCAGTTTGAGCAGGACTGTGTGACTCGTCCCGAGGCTTGAATGGCATCAGTTCAGACAGTATTGGGTAGACTTTCAGAAATCTTCTTCTAAAAGTCGCCCAACTGTTGATAGCTGTGCTGCAGCTAGAGGAAAAGGACTGTACTGAGTCCTATTGAGCAAGGAGAAGAAACCTGAAGAGGAGGGAGGAGTGTGAGAGTGTGTGTGTGTGGCAGATATGACAACTCCAGTTTCCAATAGCCAAGCATTTTCTGGAGTGTCTGTGGTCTGTCTGGACTCTGAAATAATTTTGTATTAAAAAATAAAAATAAAAAGATACAGGCAGCAGCATTGGTGGTCTGAGTCAGTGTGCTCAGAGAAGAGGAAGGGGGAGGACTAGAATTTTGAGGTGGAGGGGACTACCTCCAGCAGTCTCCAAGACTCCAATTGTTCTACAGGCAGAGCATTTATTTTACTGGAGTCAATGGCTGTGGAAATAACACACTGTGTATTTAAGTATTTGTATTTTGTAGTGGAAAAAAAAGTAATACATAAAGACAGTGGTGAGACATTACTGATCTACAGTACAGTCAGTGTGCACTGTTCTGTCACTCTGACTGCTAAATTACTGGAGTGCAGTTTGAATTTAAAAAAAAAACTTTATGCTCTGCTCATTAAAGTGCTGTCATGGTGCGGCAGCGTACTCCGCATACGTTGACGTCTGGTCTGCCGTTACTCTCATCGGATAGCGACTGGGGAAATAAACGCATACTGTGCTGTCTGAAAATAAAATACAATATTATTGTAAGTTAGACATAGATACTTCATTTATTGTCTGAACTGAGAATAAAAAAAAATATAAACATCCGCCATCCACTGGCCAATCCATCCTATCCCATCCCTGGCCTGTCTGTCAGTTCCACAACCCCTGCTGCCCCCTCACCCCATCTCTTCTGTCAAGCGTCTGTCTATAGTCTACTAACTTACTGTTTGCATAACAGAACGCAATTAACGTTAAGTGCTTTTGTCATTGCCATTTGTCAAGAAATCTAAATCTGACATTCGAGTATCAAATTTCAAGCAGGGCAACATAAAAGTTGTGCAGGGCAACCACATTTTTGCTCACAGTTGTCCGTGGTCAACTTAATTAAAAAAAAAAAAAAAATTTCTGAGCCTGGCCACCCATGTCTGTCACCCTTGTCCACCTCTGAACCGCTAGCTGCCACAGAGGCCTGGTATATGCTTAGGAAATCATTGTTAAACGCTGTGGGCATTTCTCCCTCATTCTTCGATATCCTATCACCATCCTTTAGATTAACAGTTTTGATTGTTGCCCTTCCTCAGGCTGCCCACATAACTAAAATTGCTTATAGTTATTCTTTTTACTGCCTGCTAATTCTGACTCAGCTTTTGCTCTGGCCTTACGTATAGCTTTCTTACAAATCTTTGTTATCTCCTAGTATTTTTGTTTCCTTGTTCCTGAGGGGTTAATTTTGTATTTCTTATATGCCTTTTCTTTTTTTATTTGCCAGTTTTCGTATCTTGCTATTAAGCCACTTTGGAACCTTTCCCTTTTTATCATATTTCACAATCTCCGGGACAAAATCCCTTATACAAGTCAGTAATTTACTGTCTGTTTTCTCCCATATCTAATATACCAACACACTAATTGCCAGCAGATTAGGCCTTATGGTCTATCGAGTCTGCTCGAACCTCAGATCCCTAGTTGGGTGCCGAGGCCCTCTCCCCTGTTGTGTTCCAGAAACCCCTATCATCCATCCCCACCCCCTTGGGCAGGCAATCATCTGATGCATCCACTTTCTATGTCTGTCCCACCCTCTCTTGAAGCCCTCCACTGTGGATCTCTGAACCAGCTCGCTAGGCAGTGCATTCCAAGGGTCCACCACCCTCTCAGTGAAAAACCGCCTCCTCTTTCCCCCCCTCACCCTTCCAACTTCAAACCATGCCCTCTGGTGATAACCTCCCTGCTTTAGTCTAAAGATCCCCTCCATGTTTACCCTATTTATTCCTTTGAGGTACTTGAAGACCTCAATCATGTCCCCCTGTCTCTCCTCCTCCAATGAAAACAGGCAGAGCTCCTCAAGTCTGTCCTCGCACGCCAAATCCCCTAGTCCTCGATCATCTTAGTTGCCCTCCTCTGTACCCTCTCCAGGAGCTGTATGTCCTCCTTCAAGTGTGGTCTCCAGTACTGTACACAGTACTCAAGGTGTGGTCTAACCAGTCTATTGTACAGCGGCAGAATCACTTCCCTACTCCTAGAGGTGATCCCCCTTACGATGCATCCCAACATCCTGTTTGCCTTGCTAGCCGCTCTCATGCACAGCTCAGAGTTATTCATACATGCATCCACCATGACCCCTAGGTCTTTTTCCCCTATTGAGGCCTCCAACGCCTCCCCTCCCAGGGTGTACCTGTGTTTAGGGTTTCCCCGCCCAAGATGTAGTACCTTACACTTCGTGATATTGAAATTTAATTTCCATATGTGAGCCCAGCTTTCCAGAGTGTCCAGGTCCCCTTGCAAGGCCAACCTCCCCTCTTCTCCCTCAACTACTGCTCCCATCTTGGAGTCATCAACGGAGAGACTCATTTCACACCCCACATCTCTTCTAGTCCTTAGTTAGCAAGTTCCTGTTTCCAATCCCAGGTTTGCAGTACATGTTTAATTTTAGCATAATCTGATTTTCTGTTATTTCTCATCTTTGTTTTACCAAATATTGTGATTGATTCTTAGATCACTGAGCATTTAACCATATTATGGTCGCTATTCCCTAATGGCTGGATAACCTTTACATTACCTATGGATCCGTTCATATTGCTCAATATAAGATCTAGCACATGATTTCCTCTTGTATTATGCTTAACGTATTGCTCTAGTCCACCTGTTAGGCATATTTCCAAGAACCTGTTTTGAGTTTTACCACTACTCTGGAATATGTTCCAGCTGATACTTGGAAAATTAAAATCCTCTAGCATAATACCGTTTTCAGTAAGTACTACGGTATCAACAAGGTCCAAAAAGAGTTCATTCTGTGTCACTTTGTAGCAAATTCGATAAATACAAAAACCCAGTAATTGATTTTTTTCCTGTACTAAACTTAATCCACAGTTGTTCCGTATTATATTTTGCATCCTTAATTACTACAACATGTGCCTTTAAATGGTTTGCAATATATAAGCTAACCCCTCCACCAGTTTTATTAGGCCTAACTTTTTGGAAATAGTGATAAGTATGCCTCTTTGCAGATGACACAAAGATTTGCAACAGGGTTGATACGCAAGGGGGATGTGTGGAAAGGATGAGAAGGGACTTGGCACAAGGTTGGAGGATTCAGCGCAAAGAAACAGAAACCCAGGGAAGAGTACCCAATGTGGGGGGCAGAGATACTAACAACAACAAAAATGGAAATGGACCTGAGGGTAGTCATATTAGATGACCTAAAGATAGGCAAGCAATGTGAGAAGGCAGTAAGGAGGATGGGGGGCAACTAAATGGTGCAGGGTCTGCAAGACAAGCCATATGAGGAGAGACTAAAGGAGCTTAATATGTATACCCTGAGGAAAGAAGGAGGGGACATGATAGAAACTTTTAAGTACCTCAGTGGAATCAGCAAAGTCCAGGAGGGTAGCATCTTTCAGAAAAAGAGATGTGCAAGAACAAGGGGACACAATTTGAAGACAGAGAGGGGATGGCTCAGGGGCAATGTGAGGAAGTATTTTTTCACAGAGAGGGTGGTGGATGCATGGAACTGCCTTTCTGAGAAAGTTGTGGAGTCTAAAACTGTGGGAGAATTCAAGAATGCATGGGACAAGACATAAGGCAATTCTTGTGGGGGTAGGAAGAAATAGGCTATTGGTTAACTAGGATCTGCAGCTTATCCAGTAGGTAGGGAAATGGGCAAACTAGGTGTGCCAAGCGGTTCTTATCTGCTGTCAAAGTTAAGGTTTCTATGTTTCTATGTAAACTGGGGCAGGGTCCCTAGTGGCATGCCACAAGGATCAATATTGGGGCCAATCTTGTTTAACATCTTTGTCTCTACTATGCAAGTGTCAAAAGGGGGATGGCGCTGCAAATATGCAGATTTAACCAAGCTGGGTGCAACTGTAAATTATACTGAGTCAATCAAAATGTTTCAGGAACAGCTATACAAATTGGAAAATTGGGCAGTCTCATAGACTGAGGTTTAATGAAACCAAGTGCAAAGTTATGCATTTCGGGTACAACAATGTCAGAGCTCATTATCAAATAAATAATAAAATTATAGACAGCACCGATAAAGAAAAATATCTTGGTGTGATAATATCAAACACACTAACATTCAACAGGCATAACGCAGAGGTAGCTAAATGGGCTAACAAAATAATAGGCAACATCTTGAGAAATAAACAGTAGAAGCGAAAAGGTCCTTGTGCCCCTGTACAAAGCCCTTGTTAGGCCTGTCTTAAGAGTATGGCACACCTATTCGTGTCCTTCAGAGTGTTGGTAGTTTGAAAATAATAGAGAAAGTTCACAGTAGAATTACAAAAAAATAGGCATAGTCAAGAATAAAAATATCATAACAGACTTCAAGATCTGGGACTATACCGTGTGAAATCAGAGGTGACCTCTGTTATGTCTATAATACTTTCAATAACATGATGCTCTGGGAATGTAAAGGTAATGCCAGATAGGACAGCCAGGGTCCATTCTTATCAGTTACAAGGTGAAATATATAGAACCACCAAAACAGGGCGTTGGTTCAACCAGAGGGTAGTGCAAGTGTGGAATTCACTACCTTTACATGTGAATGCAAGTAGTAAAGAAATATTTAAGCGACTGTTATATCAGCACATGGCTGGAAAAAAAAAATGGGAGTTTGTCCACTGATTAGTGGCAAGTCTGTTTTATGGCTCATGTAGCTACTTGGACTTATAACACCTAACCTATAAACCTACTAGAACATACATATTTTTTTGCTTCATCTGTTTATAAGCCCCACTTATCAGCCTAGCCGCTTGCTCCTTCGGGCAACAAAGTCTCACTACACCTCTTTTCTAATTGCCGTCTGCTGCTCCCTCAGATGTCTCCCCTCTACCAACCCAACGTATCCTGTTTTCGGTGTGGGGGTCCAGGAGGGTAGACTGTCACGTGCTCGTGAGGGCACATCGAATATTTTTGATGGTTGCAGTATAAATTACATCACCTCTTGTAGTCACACTGCCTTTTTCATGCAGATTTTTGACATTACTGTTAAATTTCATTTGTGATTTGGCTGGTGAGATCTAAGTGGTGAAACGGCAAGCAGAATGTGAATAACTCCCGTGTGATTTTCCTGCGGTTTTCTCTACATTATGTGATTCCCCACGTTAGCCAAATTGCTCTGTTTTCCTGTATAAGCAATGCAAGTCTATGGGGCCAGTTCCCATGTAGATGGCTCTAATCCCAGTATAACAGACACACACACACAGATCTGCATACTCATGACACTTTGTGCTGGGTTTGAGGCTTTTGATTTATGTATGTTTACAAACAGTAGCTGCACATCCGTATTGGATTCAGCTGGAGTTAAAATGCACCTGTCAGCAATTTGGGAGCAGATTCAGAGAAGTCTCGCACTGAAAACCTAGATATTGGCTGCAATTGGGAGTTGTGTTTTACTACTGCCAAATTTCAACTCTTTATTGAAGATATGAACTCTTGTGAATTTTAGTACAAGAAAATATTGTACACTTCAGGAAGAGTAATGTTATATTTCAGTGCGTGTGGCCCAGCTATGGTATAGTCTGCATAGTGAAAGGGCCTTTGGCACATCTCAGAAACGTCGATACTCTGATTAAGCTACTGGTAGCACCTGAACTGAAGGGCAGTACAGAATTTACCTTTACGTAGTGCTGTTCATGCACTTCATCCTAAGGTGCTTTACAAGCAATTTATTTACACAGATAACCTAGCAGAGATGTCACACCTCATTGCCAGTGCAGTCCTTCTTCTGCCTAGGTAAGCATGATGCTTATTAGTACCACTGTTACGTTGATTACATCTTTGGCATGTCAGAGCTGGACAAGCAGCTGGTAAAGGAGTTCTGATGATGGTATGGAGAAAGTCTTGACATAGAAACATATTAGGTGATGGCAGATAAGGACCGTGTGGCCCACCTAGTCTGCCCCTTTTTCCAACCTAATGCAATACCACAGAACATAGCTGATCTGCATCTTTCTCTTCCCTACTGGAAGAGTACTCTTATGTCTATTCCATGCATTCCTGATTTCGCCTACCGTTTTTGCCCAACCACCCCCAAAGGGAGGCTGTTCCAAGCATCCACTACTCTTTCTGTGAAAAAGTACTTCCTCATGTTGCCCCTGAGCCTACCCCCATCTAGCCTCATATCATGTCCCCTTGTTCTTGTACACATTCTTTTCTGAAAGATGTTACCCTACTGTACCTTGTTTATACCCCTGAGGTACTTGGATGTCTCTATCATATCCCCCTCTCTCTCCTTTCATCCAGGGAATACATTAAGGTGTTGGTCCAGACAGCATGGAACATGGAAGGAGTCCCAGAAACTGAAACCGGGATTCTGCTGTAAAAGACAGCACTACAAAAGTCCTGTGGTCTTAAGTGGGGCCTCTGCTATAATGGACAACATACAGGGAGTGTTACAGGTGACCCACTGAGGTAATACACTGTCTGCTTCAGTACACAGCCCACTGAAGTGCACAAAAATGCTATTTCAAGGGGTGTGTGCACCAAATGACTGTACTGTACTACTTATTTTCTCCTCCAGACCCTTTACTCTCCTGGATACAGCCATCACCAGTGTTCTTAAGCAGATTACACAGTGTAGGAGGGAGCGGCCAAGGCTAACTGAATTCTAGGATGCACTGCTAGAAAGTTCACGAGCACAAGGGAAAAGGTTACATTGCCATTGTACAGATCCTTGGTGTGACCGCAGCTGGAGTACGGCGGCAGTACTGGAACCCCTACCTGAAAAAGGACATCAACCATCTCTAGGCAGTTCAGAGGAAGGCACCAAAGATAGGTCAGGGACAGCAGGGCAGGACATATTAGGACAGGCTGAGAGAATTTAACATGCACGCATCTGAGTAGTAGAGGGGAGAGAGAAGGGACATGACTGAAAACTTCAAGAACCTGAAAAATACAAACAATGGTGGATATTGGGGAACTTTTCTGTCTCGGTGAAAACAACACCACAAAGAGGGGTGGGTGGGGGATTCAAGAAGGAGGTCCAGAGACACTTCCTTACAGAGGGGTGGTGTTGGGGTGGAATAAACTCCCATCTGAGTTCGGCACTCAAAAGATGGTGGGGGGGGTTCAAAAGAGAGTAGGACAGGGTGAAAGGGGTGCCTGGGTTGACAGGGGGGCTGGGTCCACTGTAATCTCCGGATTAGGGGCTCCGCAATCAAGCAGACTCGACAGATCATAAGGCCTTATTCTGTTGGCTATTTTGTATGTTTGTTTGTTTGTTACTCTGGGGTGCCTCTGCAAATGAGCTGAACAGCTCAGCAGGCCTTTCCTGGTGAAACTTAAATAAATAAATCTCATGAAAGAGGATATATCCAGCTGAATAAAAGTCAAATGTCTCCTTGCAACATGGAGGCAAAACTTACAAGAAGAAGTTTTTGTTTAGAAGGAAATGTGTTTCATTTTGTACTGATGTGCTTTACATCCAACAAGATGATGGGAAAGAGCAGAGCTGCTTCCCACAATCAAGGAAGCAGATGCAAGTGAGGGTTAAAGGGCAGGAACCAGACAAGACATCCTGCTGAAGCAATGTTATTGTTCTACTACAGAGATGATTAATCACTTGCCTGCAGCAAGTCTAATTAAGAAAGACTCAGCCAGGTAATCTCAAATGCAGGTATCAAAAGAAAGTCACAAATGACAGGAACAGGAGCAAGGTAAAGCTACAGGGCCTTTTACATGAGCAGCTCTGTACCGTCGAGTGGTGCACAGCAATTACAATGTTACCGTTTGTGTTGTAATATTTTATTCACGAGACATGAACAGGTACATATCCCTTGAGCTAGCGCTCATTTTCAAAGGACACCTTGGAAACAGAGGATAATACATAGTATCTTACTTACAGGGTTACATAGTTACATGTTTACATGAAATGCATAGTTTGCATGGTTGCATAACTTAAATAGTTTTCATGGCTGCATAGTTCATTTATGTAGAGTGACAGTTCATATAACGAGTCTAGGTAGAAAGAATATATAAATTAGCTGAAATCAGAATAACACAGGCTGCAACCAGGCAGCAAGAGCCAGTCAGATGTCCCACGATGTTTTTTTTGGGGGGCAGCAATGGGGAAGCTTTGGCATTTTACCCTAGAGTGGAGACAGATTGGAATGAGGCTTGGATTACCCTGGGGCACAGCCTGGGCAGCATTATCTTGGCGAGGATGCTATTGATTGGAACCAGGCTTTGATGTTATTCCATGAGACAGATTTGCTGTGTGGTCTCAGGTGTTTGGGCAGACTGTTCCAAATTTGGGGTCCTTTGTAGTAGAAGGAGGAGCGATCTATTTTGGTTTTTAATGTGGGGGATCTCCTGAGTTCTAGTGTGGAGGCTGATCTTAGGCCATTGTTTGGTGACTTCACTTTGATGTTCTCCCTTATATAGTCTAGAAACCTACCCTTGAGACACTTTGTATTAGGCTTGAGGTGTGAAGTTGTCATCCGAGATCTAGTGGAAGCCATTTTAGGTTTTGGTATAGGGTTAAAGAAATGTGAGCCTCTCGGTGCATCTAGGACAAACCTCACCAGTCTGTTGCACAGCACATGCAGTCTGGCGAGGTCCATGCCAGAGACTCCACCTCATAGCACGACCCCGTAGTCTATGATGGAGATAATCACTGCATTAACTACCTGGAGGCTTGATCCTTGGGGCAGTTCCCTTCTGATTCTGTGCAGCATGCCCAGCTTTTGGCCTAGTTTCTTTACCAGGCTGTCTATGTGGGTGTTCCCAAAGGTGCCGAAGATGATAAAAGCTGAGGAGGCTGAGAATCAAAAGGGCACTTATGAGGGTACAAAGGGCACTTTTTCTATACTAGTTTTTGCCATACAGAAATAAAAAGTGGAGTGACTACAGCCCCTTCCACCCCCCCGGTTCCGGCACCTATGGGTGTTCCAGCTATGCTGGTCATCAAGCCAGATTCCCAGGTATTTATAAGCTTCCACCTGCTGTAGGGGTATGCCATTTTCTGAGGTGACTGTTAGAGTGGCTCTCCTTGTAGATTTTATTGTTCCATTGGAACAACATAACTTTTGATCTACTTGCATTCAGGATAAGTTTGTGGTTGTGGCAGATTTGTAGTAATGTAAAGGCACGCTGCATTGCCGAGGAAGTGAGTATTCTGTCTCCACATGTTTACTGGTTTCCTGGGTACACATTGTGTTTTGGAAATTTTACACCACTATGTAATCAGATGGTGCGCTCACATCAAATCTCCCCAATAGGCTCTCGGCCAGCCAGAAACATTGTTAAAATGCCAGAAGAGCCATCGGAGCGATGCATGGCACATCACACATACAACAAAAGGCCAGCAATGCAGACAGAGCAGATTCCAAAGGCAATGCTACCAGGTAGGCTCCATGTAAAAGGGGCTTATGTCTCACTAGCCATGTAGCCAAATGCTAACAGATTTCCTAAGTGGCTAAAGGGATTTCTAACGAGTTTCCCACAGTGGCTAAAGTCTTAATGGCAGAGACTGTGCCACATATATGTATTTACTTATTAAAAAAAGTTTTACCAGGAAAGACACACTGAGCTGATAACTCATTTCCAGATGTGCCGGGGGGAACAGAGGTACACTAAGAACAATAAATACAATTCAATACAAATAGTTAAGTAAACATACATAAAAACTGTGCAAGGACACAGATTCTGTGTCAGTAAAATACAATACAGTTAAGTGCTGGATGATATCAACATTTGCAATGTGCAGAAGGCAATGCAGAGTTTAGGAAGGGGCTCAATGGTTGTGGGAAAGGAAGAGTAAACCAGGGGACTGCACAAGTATAGGTGCAAAATGAAAGGGGTTATGATGGGGAGAGCAGGGATAGGACAGTGGAAAGCACAGCCCTGGGTTCAGGATCAGGGGCAGCTGCAGGAGTGAGTAGTGAAGTCACGGAGGTGAGAGGTAAGTGGTGGGAAGGGGCTGAGTGGATGGCAGGGGCAGAGACTTCAAAGTCTGGGAAACCAGATAGAGAAGGCAGCTTGACCAGTGGTGGATTTCCTTGAGGGGAGTATGAGACAGCGAGAACCAGAGTTGTGCGTAACGTAGGAAGTATAGGGTAAGGTTTGTCTGTTTGCAGATGACATCAAGATCTGCAACAGAGCAGATGATCCAGATGGGGTGGGCAGAATGAGAAGAGATTTGGATAAACTAGCAAAATGATCAGAAGAGTGGCAACTGGGGTTTAACGCAAAGAAGTGCAAGATCATGCACATAGGGAAGAGAAACCCTGAAGCCACCTATACGTTGGGAGGGGAGTTGCTGGCAGTCACAAGGGAAGAAAGACTTGGGCATCATCATCACCGATGACTTGAACTCATCCAAGCAGATCACTGTAGCAGTAGGTAAGGCTAGGGGGATGTTGGGGTGTATTAGTAGGAGTATCACAAGTCATAAGAGGGAGGTAATAATCCCTCTTTACAAGACACTGGTTAGGCCCCATCTGGAGTACTGCATGCAGTACTGGAGGCCACACCTTCACAAGGACATTAAGCAAATTGCGGCAGTCCAGAGAAGGGCAACCAAAATTGTGTGGGGACTGCATCAGAAACCTAGTGCAAAGGAAGGAGAGAGGGGATATGATCGAAACATTCAAACGCCTTAAGGGCATTAACAAGGTGAAAGAGTCTAATATGCCTCAATATAAGAAAAATAGCAGGACAAGAGGACACAGCATGAGGTTAGAGGGAGTCCGATTAAGGGCTAATGTGAGGAAGTTCTTTTTCACAGAAAGGGTAGTGGATACACGGAACGGCCTACCTCAGGAAGTGGTGGATATGAATACACTGCAGGGCTTCAAAAAGGCATGGGATAGGCATAAGGGAGCAATACAGATGAGTATGAATAGATAGGCCATTGTCAAAGCAAGGGCCGATGGTACATTCACAAGGTAGAAAAAGAAATGGGCAGACTGGATGGGCCTTGCGGTCCTTATCTGCTGTCAACTTTTGTGTTTCTATTTAAGTGGTGGTGGGGGGGGGTGAGATGGGGCATATTTTAATGAGCATTTGCTGCAGCGGAACTATGGCTGCCAATTAAGTACTTTCGAGGCTAAAAGTTTTAGATTACTTCAGCCATAGCAGCTAATAAAAGAAAAATCCCATGGGGAATATAGTAAGTAATGCTATCCTTCTCCACTGTGCTATGTTTTATGTGCTATGCTAGATGTCTCTTATGCTGAGTGTCATTTTGTGCAGTTAAAGTGATAGGACTGCAAAGCAAGGCTGAACAGCACACCATATATAAACTTCTTATAATTACTGACAGACCCTGCTATCAACTCAAAATCAGGTGTCTCAATTCTCCATGTCTGTGACATAGCAAACATGTATTACAAAGACCCTGCATGAGCCTCCAAGCTGTATTTTTAAAAAGTGTGCAGGAGATAAACCACCACACTGACAAATTCCTATCAGACAAAACTGAGCAAGCCAGGATTCTCTCCTGCCCATCAGTTCATCTCTCACAAATCATATAAAGGACATTTTACATTGTGAGTGATTAATTTTTGTTAAGACATTTTCCTGTTATTCCTGTCATACTGCCAGCTTCTTACTCGGCTGCACAGTGAGCAATAACTTCCTTTCTAATCTGCAAATCAACTCCAGTCTCTGCTTTTGGGTAGCTATGGGGGTCTTCTCAACAAGTTATATAAAATGACAGAGGTCAGCGTGAAACTTGATTTTTAATTTTTAAACACTCCTCTTGGTGTATGCTACTAATAAACCAATCAAGTTTTGCTCCTGTAATTTATTTACTAGTACACACCTCGGGGGTGTAAAAGATCTTGTATCATGCTGGCATCCATCCATCCATTATCCTACATATCAATCTGCTCAACTAGAGTGATTAATAATGTTTTCGGTTCCTGTTTTTTTTTGTTTGTTTTTTAAAACACTAGTCTTTCCCCCTCCTGCCCGAAGTAGACTGCTCCACTTTAACATTCCCTGAACATTGAGTTGACAAGCAAGATAGAACAGTCTACAGTTCGTAACACTGATTAGCTGCAATCATGTTAGTGATTTATAATGCTTCACAGTGACCTTAAAGCTACCAACTTTCTGAAGCCTAAAATCCCCCCTCCCCTCCCCCAAGTCACTCCCTCCTTCGGGCGTCACCATAGACAGTGCTGCATGCACTCAATTACATTTTGCCACTTGCTCTAGCCACACTGCCCCACAGTAACACAGGCATGAAACATCCAGATCCTGGTTCCCTTAGATGACTGGATACTGTCTGTAACTATGTTGTCATTAATTGATGTGTATATGATGTATAATATGCAAATTAACTTATGTATATTGCTCAACTTATGCTTGTACTTGTATAGTTGCTGCCTGTAACTCCAGGTGTTTTTTGTATCTCACCTGTATGTAATCCCTGTCCTAATTACATCACTACTTGTTGTTTCCCCCCCTTTTTGACGAGGTACCTTTGTAAACGAGTCGCTGACTCAAAGGTTGTAAAACTGATTCTTCAATAAATAAATAAAATAAATAAAGATTAAAACAATACATCATTCTGCTGCAACAAGTTCTGAATCGTAACATACAGAAAGTTAATCAGAAGCAAACTTGCTTTAAATTGTGTTTAGACAATCAAGCTGTATACATTGCTCCTACTGACAGTCCCATCCCAACCCGATCAAATTCACCTCCTTTGCTGAGCAAACTTCACTTCAGTGACTCCCACCACCACACCGGACTGTTGTCACACACTCCCCTACAGCTGATCAGGTTCAGGCACCTTAGTTCACTGCTGCCAGTCTCTGTCTGGAGTCCCTCTCAACTGCTGGCAGGCAGATGGCCACACGCACTTGCTCCCACTACTACCCAGTGTAATCTAACAGGAAGAAACATGCTTCATGGTGCTCCCGCTGACCTGCTTGCTATCTGACTACCCAAGCATTTTTCACATTCACGGCAAATGTAGGCGAGGCAGAAGGCTGCAAATTGTCGCGCTCGAGCCACGGGTGGTGCTGAAATGTCACCCGGACCAGCAGTCAGCAAAAAAAAAAAAAAAAAGGGACAAAACAGGACAAGCAAGCAAAACCAGGACAAAAGTGGCATTTTGGAAAACTTGGGACACCAGGACGTGCTTCCTTAAAAAAGGGACTGTCCTGGGAAAATCAGGATGGTTGGTAGCTTTAACCTTAATGTTCTCACAAAAAAAAACAACTTATTCACAACCTTGTTAACAGATGTCAGAAACTCATACAATTACTTGTTTGTAAGGTAGAGTCAGGACAATTAAAATACAATCAAGTACCTTCCAACAATTTGTAGAACTCTACTTTCTCCTTTTTGTCCCTTCTTAAAGCTGCCTCCTGCAATAGAAAGAAAAACGTTATGCCAATCAGTTTGTTCTGCAGATTAGCAAGACGAAAAAGAGGAAATAAAACGATCACCTTTGCTTGAAATCTAAAGTTGGAAAATTTTGAAGAAATATTGGTAAAGAGAAACATATTACACAGCATCTTTCACACACAGCTGTATCGACACATGCTGTACCAATCAAATAAAGTGATACTGGTAGATTAGGTCTATATACACACACACAAACACGGCAGCAGCTACTGGATAACTGCAACAACTGCACACAACCCTAGACCTGTTAGTATCTGTTTTGCAAAGAGAGAGAAAATTGCCTGTATTCTCTGTTTGCAAAGTACCACAGGATGATTTGCTTATATCTGATCAACCACCGACAAGGGCAGACGAGATCTCAGATTTAAAAACCATCCGATGGTCAGACCACTCAACAGTGCAGCACAATACCATAGTAGCAAGACAGCTTACTATATCAAAATCCAAGTCCCTAGTTGGGGCTCTCAGTGCATTAAGACCTATAGGGGACCCAGACCAAAATCCCAGAAGTCCCGCTTAGTTAGTCCTACATACCACTACTGTGAAAGGACACGGAGTGTGGTATAGATAGTGACAAGTTTGGGTACTGACAGAGAAACAGAATATTTCAGCAGAAAAGGTCCGATTAGACCATCCAGTCTGCATAAAACCTTCACCATCCAAAATGCCGCCAACACCTCACAGCACAGTAGTCCCCACCTCAGCAAATACAGTGACCACAAGCCTTTTGCAACAGCATTGAGTGCAGAGAGGAACAGAATGACCTTTAAAAAAAAATGTATTGCTGCCTGTAGATGGGATAAACCTGTCTGGCTCCCCTGCTCACACGGGTTCAACTTGCTGGTGGACTTGGGCTTCCACTTGGAAGCTCAGTGTCCAGTCAAGCTCTGCCTCCTGCCCATACAAGAAGCTCCATGGCAGGGATGATAGTGGTCAGGAAATACGAATAGTGGCATATGTGCAAGGGACTAGAGATGAATGGTTAGGTGGTTTCCTGCTGTTCAGGCCAGAAGAGATGCACACAGGATAGACAGAATTGTCAAGGGCATGGAGGTGGGGACTCCATGTCATTGTCACATGGGGAATAATTACCTGGTTCATAGACCCTTAGAAGAGGTGAAAGATAGCTTTAGAGAGCTGGGAGGGAAGCTTAAAGGATTACTACAGTCAAAGTTTGCAGAAACACATGTTGTGCGGAGTGTTTTGATTTGTGTGTGTAGTCCTAGTGTATCCTTCCCTTTGTTTGCTAGTTGGATTTTTTTTTTTATCTGCCTACTAGTTTTATGGTCCCTGGAGATCTCCATGTTGGTATTTTTTATTGCTCTTCTTCCTATAACGCCTCCTGCCCCATGTGACCATGATGGGCTCAGGACCCACTGAGTGAAAACTGCTGATGCAGCAATCTGTCGTAAGGAGCCTGATGTCTTGGCCTCAACTAAATAACTCTTCTTATTCAATATTCTGTTTCATAGGTATGTGACTCGGTCTAGCCAGCAGGAGTAAATATTTTGTTTTAAAGCTTCTCATGTCATCAAATTACACAGAGTCATAAAAAGAAAATACATTACCCCAGGTCATTAATACTATAATTAGCGAAGACTATCTGTTTCCTCACATAATGGCCCACTCAATTGTCCCTTAGGTGTCTGCAAAACTGTAAATATAGCCTTTATTAGTGCTCACTGGATAACATAGAAAAACAGAATTTGACGGCAGATCAGGACCATTTGGCCCACTAGTCTGCCCATTTTCCTACCTAACAGATGAGCTGCAGATCCTAGTTAACCAACAGCCAACTTCCTCTTAGCCCCTACTAGGACTGCTTATGTCTGTCCAATGCATTCTTGAATTCTCCCACTGTTCTTAACTCCACAACCTCCTCAGGAAGGCTGTTCCATGCATCCATAACCCTCTCCACTGAAAAAATACTTCCTCACATTACCTCTGAGCTGTCCCCCCTCTATCTTCAAATTGTGCCCCCTTGTTCTTACACATCTCTTTTTCTGAAAGATACTACCCTCTTGGACTATGTTGATTCCTTTGAGGTACTTGAAAGTTTCTATTATGTCCCCCTCTCCCTTCTTTCTTCAAGGGTATACATATTAAGCTCCTTTAGTCTCTCTTCAGATGTCTTCTGGCGCAGACCCTGCACCATTTTGGTTACCCTCCTCTGGACAGCCTCCATGCTACGTCTTTGCAGAGATGGGGTCTCCAGAACTTCACATAGTACTCCGGATGGGGTCTCACCAACTGTCTGTACAGAGGGATAGCAACCTCCTGTTTTCTACTGTTGATGCCTCTCCCTATGCATCCCAGTATCCCCCCAGCCTTCCTTACTACCTAGTCACATTGCTTGCCCACCTTTAGGTCATCTGATGTAATTACCCCAGGTCCCTTTCCATTTTTATTGTTGTCAATCTCTCACCCCCAACCCCCGTTGTGTACTCTTCCCCTGGGTTTTTGTTTCCCAGGTGCATTACCTTGCACTTCTTTGCATCAAATCCAAGCTGCCATACATTTGATCATTCCTCCAACCTTGCCAAGTCCCTGCTTATCCTTTCCACTCCATCTTGTATATCAACCCTGTTGCAGATCTTTGTGTCATATGTAGAGAGAGACATACTTTTCCTTTCAGTTCCTCTGCAATGTCACTTATAAAGACATTAAAAAGGACCAGTCCCAGTACTGAACCCTGCGGTACCCCACTAGTAACCCTCCTTTCTTCACTGTGGACTCCGTTTACTACTACCCTTTGCGTACTGTTGTCTAGCCAATTTTTTTATCCAGGTTACCACCTTGGGACCCACTCCAAGGATGGCTAACTTGTTTATTAATATTTTGTGTTGGACTATATCAGATGCCTTGTTAAAATCTAGGTAGGTCATGTCCACAGACCCTTCCTGGTCTACTACTTTGGTCGCCCAGCCAAATAAATCTATTAGATTCGTCTGACACAACCTTCCCGCTGTGAATACATGCTGCCTTGAGTCCTGTGCCCCACTGGCCTCTAGGTGCTCAACAATTCTTTCCTTCAGAAGTGATTTCATCATTTTCTCTACCACTGAGGTCAAACTAACTGGTCTGTAGTTTCCTGCCTCTGCCCTGCTCCTACTTTTGTGAAGAGGAATCACATCCGCCCTGCTCCAGTCCTCAGGTACCACACCATCCTCCCATGATTTGTTAACAAAGGTAGTCAGCAGTGTCACTAGTTCTACCCTTAGTTGTTTTAGAATTCTTGGGTGAATCCCATCAGACCCCATTGCTTTGTCCACCTTCAGTTTTACTAGTTCTTTCAGAACCCTTTCTTCTGTAAATGGACTGGTGTCGACCCCATATCCAGAGTGTTTCTCTTGTTTGGTATAGGTACCTCCCCCTCCTCTTCCTTTGTGAATACTGAGCAGAAATATTTGTTCAGTATCTCTGCTTTTTCACTGTCACCCTGTTAAGTTCCTTAAAATTGTGGCTCTACTGCTGTAAAACTGACCCTAAACCAGCACTTGCTGAATCTTCAGTATGTTCCCAGATGCATCAGTGTCACATGGGACAGAAGGTATTGTAGGAAATAGAGCAACAAAACTTCCTAACATGGAGATCCCCGGGGCCATAAAACTAGTAGGCAAATTTAGCACACACACAAAAAAAAAACTCTTAATAGCAAACAAAAGGAAGAACACACTAGGACTACACATGCAAATCATAACACTGCACAGCATATGTTTTTGCAAAGTTTGGCTATAGTACCCCTTTAAACTGATGGCATCCTCAGTATCCTTTTCCGAGGTCCTGTAAATTCGATTTATGGGCAAGGACAGGCTTTTTCTGATCACTAGTTTCAACTTCTGGCTGAAGGAATGGTGAAGAGAATAGGGCTTTGGATTTGTAGGGGATTGGAGGCACTCCTGGCAGGACAACAAGCAATACAGGCAAGATGTTTGTTCTACATCCCAGTAAGAAAGGCATCCAGGTTTTGGAGTAAAGGTTTGCACAGCACAACAAGGAGCTTTCAAACTACTAGATGCAGTATACTTTCTGACCATTTCAGATTATGCAATGTTTAAGAGGGATAGGGAACAAAGAAAAGGGAAGGGGTGGCATTATATATAAGGGAGGATATCAAAGCCACTAGGGTTAAAGAACTTGGGTGGAGCAAGAGCATAGAAACAGTATGGGTGCAGGTAGTCACAAGCAGGGGAAGAACATACGCACTGAAGAGGTACATAGACCATTATCTCAATAAGAGGTGACTGATTGGGAGGTCACAGTTCAGGACCCACTAGGAGCCAGCTGTCATCAGACCATGTGGTTCAAAATCAAATTAGTGGCAGATCAGAAACAGTCACAGATAAAAGTTCTGGACTTCAGAAAGGCAGATTTTAGTACAGAGGTGGCCAATACATGGATCTCAAGAGATTTTTTGGTGGATCTTGGAACAAAGGTTGCATTTTTAAATCAATGAAGATCCTTACAGCTGATGAGCGTAACTATTGTACTTTTTGTTCACTTTATTGTTGGTGGATCTCGAAGCCTCTTGAGAGCCACCAAAATGGATCCCAATACAAGGTGTATTGGCCACCACTGATTTAGTAGATTGTAGCAGCTGTTAAGAAAGAAACTTCAGGGGGTGGAGCAGTAGAGGGATGGACCACAAGTTGGAATCGATCAAGAATGGGGTATTATAGGCCACAAGTCTCTGTGTAAGGGTGGTAAGGAAGAACAAAGTATTGTAGTACACAGATGAGGTAGGGGAGAAAGAGAAGGCGTTTAAAAAACGCAAATCCAGCCAGGTGGAAGAGGATAACAATGTTTAAGCTGCCACTTATCAAATCGCATATTGATATTCATTTCTGGATGTGTTTTTTTCTGGACTCCGAAAGACCAAATCTCAATGCTGATGGTTGTTGTATTCATGTCTAACTAAATGCAGTGTTTGTCTCTAGCTACAAAACTGGGGATTTCACTAGAAAATCTCAGTAAAATTTTGCCAAAAAACTGCATGTTTTCAATTTCCAGCCTATACCAGTGGATTAGGTGGTGTATTTTAAAGGATGAAGGAAGCCAGCAAGGCAGTGAGGACAGCAAAGTCAGACACTGTGTGGAGAGCAGCAGAGGGAATCAAGGGGACATGTTCTTTAATTAGATAAGGGGGAAGCAAGAAACAAAAGAGAAGATAGTCAGACTGAGGAAAGGTGGGAGCAGAAGGGAAGGTAGACATACTGAACCAGTATTTCTGTTTAGTGTTTACAGTGAAGGATAAGGGGATGCTACCAAACAGTGATCAAAGTGGGATGGGAGACAATGTAGAACTGATTTCAGATAGGAAGCTGAAGAAAAAGTTTAAGAAGAGAACCAATATGAATGCTAAATTAGATTTAAATCTGTCTGAAATAGAAGATGTAAAAGGAGGAGATTGCCCAGTACAAATTATGTCAGGATGCCTTGCGGACTGACCTAAATACTATGGATTCCAAGGTTTCTGGAGTGAAGACTGTAACTGCAGATCAGGCCCAGCAATTAAAGCAAAGCAAATGCGATCAACAATCTCATAAATAATACAATTATGTCAACTTACTATAGAGAGACAGAAAGACGCAGAGAACCGTAATCATCACCAGAACATCAGAATATATGGGGTTCCTGAAAATTCAGAAGGAACTGAGATTATGGACTTTACCGAAACTTTCCTGCAACCTCCCTGTCTTTAGAGGACTCCCACTCGCTGGATTTGGAATGGGTTCATCCGGCTTAGGCTCCAAACCATCCGACCCCACTGTTAGACCCAGAGCAATAATAGTCTGCTTTGCTCAGTATGCTGTGAAAGAGCAAGTTTTGAGAAAGGCTTGGTCCCTTAGGAAGATATTTTATGGTTCAATGAGGATACTTGTGGATAATGACTATGCTAATGCAATGGAGAAGGGCCTATATACCTTTATTTCCAATCCTCCGACTAAGCAAGCTGAAGTTTTGCACCCCATACCCTGCACGGCTCATACTCCAATATCCATCTGGCCAGCAACAGTATGACTCAGTAGTACAGCCCTGTAAGGATTTACAGAAAAGGGGATACAAGGTCCCGGCTGGTGCCCCGCTTCAGAGGAGGGACTCTCTTAAAAGACTCCATTCTGTGCACCTACGAGAGGAATCCCAAGGCACAGCAGGCAGCTCTGCTTGAACTGAAACACTGGATTTCTGTGACTCCCTCCACTGAACCCCGAACTACTGGATTTAAGGTGTTTTTAACCTTTGCTACTTATTTGAAGTTGGCTTGCAGGTGGGATGCCTGGTGGTGGACAGGTTCTGGCTCGTCTCTCATTCGGGGGCACCTGGCAGGGGCTGCTCTTGGGGACGTACTTTGGCCAGCCTTGGTCTTGCCTGGCTCTCATTCTCCTGGTGGCTGTGGGGTTAGGGATCCCCTCTGTCCATCATGATGCCTTGCCCTGTGCTCCCCTTTATGAATAAGTTTTGAGGACTCTGGTGGGACCGGGCCTTGAGGGGAGATTTCAGTTTACTGGGCTATGGCGAGTTATTTGGTCCTAGATTCCCAGACTTCATGGTGGAAGGGGGTTATCTCCTGCTGGGAGTGCCTCATAGATTCCTCTGTCCATTAAATAGGACACTGGAGGTTTTGGGGGTCGGAGCCCGTGGAGCAGGGGTAACTAAACATTATGGGGGATGAGGTTAGTTGAGGCATCCTGGTCACGGAGGCCTACTCTACAGTTACTCTGTGTTTGAGGCTCATTAAATAGGGTTCTTAGCGCCTGATGATGCTCCATGGGTTTGACCTTTTAGCAACATGGGTCGGGGAGGATTTCTCCCTGGGTCTTATTGCCTTCTGGGTCATATGGAACTCTGGGGTCTTGGTGGGCCACGGGATGTCTATGGACTAGAGGGTCTGATTTGGAGTGCTTTAAATGCTACTTGCCATGGATAGAGAAGTTATCTCTACTGTGTTTTCCCCCGGGTCTTGGGTCAAGCCTGAAAAAAGGTTTTGTTTATTTTCCTCTTGAGATCGCCTTTAGGTCGAGGGGGGGGTTGGGGCATGGAGCGTAGGGGCAGCTGGAGACTCCTAGAGGTGTTGTGAGGGGGATACTCTGTCTGCTCTGGCACCTTGCTCCATAGTGATTGAATTTTAAGGATCTGTGTGAGGTCATGCCACATGGGGAGCCCCCTTGTATTTTTTATTGGCTGGGCCCTCCCACGGGCCCAAGCTCACCGCCTGGACATCTAATTTTTCTGCCCAGAGACTGCTTTTAAGCCAAGGGGAGAATGGAGTTTGGAGCGGGGGTGCTGGGGCAGATGGGGGCCCCATGTGATGTTAGGAGGATCTGGTGGTCAATGGCGGAGCCGGGGCTGGTCTGACGGTGTCCTCCTGGCAGCCTCTCTTGGTCCTGGGGGTCCTCTTCTTGGGGAGGGGGGTGTAGCCTGAGGTGGTTCGCATTCCCACTGACAGGGGTGAGAGGGGATTCCCTCCTAGCATTGGAGGAGAAGAGACTATCTAAATCCTGCTAAACCCCTAAAGGAGTTTAGGCCATCAGATTTTGGTTACTCGTTTAGGAAACTATTTTTATGTTCCTATTACTTGGATTATTAACTTCCCCAAAGTAGGGGCTTGATGGCTTTCTTTCATTACTAAGACATTTGGGATTTCTTCTTTTCTGTAGGATAAGTAGGATGGACTTGGACATTGTTCTCATACCTAATATTTTGCTACAAACTATATTTTAATTTTGAAGGGTCTCCTCACCCTTTTGCTAGGGGACTCTCCTATGGAGAGAGAGCTGCCTGCTGACTACTGCCAATAAAAATGTTGTTGCTATAGAAATTCTTTTACTTAATCACTTTTATAGAATGTACCTGTGCCACTTATAGTCACATTATCTTTTTATATCAAGTGTTATGTAATATGACTTATTACCCCTCAAGTTCAGAGTGCATGACTTGATGGGGATTGCTTGACCTGGAGCCATTGAGTAGGTGCACTTCTTTTCCCTACCCTTATATTTTCCACTCTTCCCATTTTCCCTGAACTATGATTTAATATTAGTTTCCCCACTCCTTTTTCTTTCCCATTTTCCTGTTTATTGGAGTTTAATCCCCAAAGGTGCTGCCCCTTGGAAGGAATGAGCATCTGTATTAGGGCATAGCCAAATTCGGTGGCACCAGGGTGGGCAGTCAGCCCACCTTTGGTTGGAAGTCACTTTGTGTATTATAGTTGGTGTATCGAGGGAGGGTGCGATGCATCCTTCTTCTCTTCAGCCTCTTTGTTTCATGCCCAGTTGGCAGTTGTTTTTTTGGTTCCCTTAAAACTTCGGAGGGTACACGTTATATGCTAGGATTATGGGTAAGTCATTATATTGGCATACAACTTAGTGTTTTATTGTCACTTCCGTGGAATGAGTTTAGAGAGTTTGGCCCAACAGTGCAGCGTTTCCTCTTATGCCTGGAGTGGGACTGGTCTTTATTATTATTTTATTGAGAATTTGGCTATGGGTGTACCATTTCATCTAACATTACATAATGTTAATGAGTTGGTGGGCCCAGTAAAATGTTATACAACTTTGACATCCTTGAAGAAGTCCAGACTGGATTCATTACTTTTACAAGAGACATATTTGTCTCAAGCTGATCATCACATTGTCAACATTTGGTTTCTCTCAGGTAATTGAATCCTCTTATAGAAGATGGAGGAGAAAGGGTGTAGTAATTTTACATCAAAAATATTCCCAGTTTCAGATCTCAAATCATTACTCCGACCCTGAGGGGAGACCGGCATTGGTGATGGGCACTTACCAGGAGCATGAATGAACAGTATGCAGTCTTTATGTCCCCCCAGGGACAAATGCGTCATCTATTCAACAATTGTTTGATGTGATTATGACCCAAAAAGGGGGACACTGATAATTGGAGGTGATTTTTTATTGTTTAATGAATCCCTCTGTAGATTCCTCGATGTACAGATGCGCCCCAACCCAAGTCAACAGGTCATAAACACCTTACACATCTCCTTCATGACCTGGGCATGTTAAGATGCCTGGCAGTATCTTCATCCTGGGCAACGTTGATTTACGTTTTATTCTTTTCACCACCATCATTATTCTAGACTGGATTTTTTCTGGGTTGATAGTGAACATCAAGACTTAATCCATACGGCAGAGAGCCATAATATCCACCTTCCAGATCATGCCCTGATCTCTTTTGAATTGTCTCTGATGAGCCATCCAAAAAAATACCCTATGGAGATTCAATAATTCTCTGCTCACGGATCTGCCCTTTTTAGATTTCTTAAAAGAGAAAACCTAAGAAATTGTACAGGACAACTCCTCCCCTGATATTAAACCAAAGTTATTGTGGGATACCTTAAAAACAGCATTAACACAATTGCCTATGCTGCTCGTAAAAAGTGACAGATGGAGTCTCGCCCTCGTGAGCTGCACAAAAAAACTACAGTTCCTTCAGCAATCTCACATCAATCAATCAAATTTTATTTTTAAAAAGGTGCTTTTCCATATGATCAAGGTGCCTGTACAAATGCAAACATTAAAATAAAATCAATATATAAAATTACCAGTCTCAAACACAATCTATAAAAATATAACAAATAAAGCTGAGAAGTGTTAGCCATGAAAATATGAAAAAGTGAGGCAAAACAGATAGGTTTATAGTTCTGTTTTAAAACTTTGGACGATCAGGCAATCCCTTACCCGATGAGGTAGAGAATTCCACAGGGTGGGGGGGCGAAAATGCAAAGAAACGGTCCCCAGATGTCTTCAAACACACCCTGGAAATCTCCAGTAAACCCTTACTGGTGAATCAGAGTGGCCAGGAAGGGCAGTAGGGATGAAGGAGGTCTTGCAGGTAGCTGGGTCTATGGTCATGTAGGGCTTTATAAGTCAACAAGCCAACCCTGCCTGCCTGCCCAAGACAAAGATGACACACCACTACTGCACTGGCAACCAGTGCAGTTCGCGGAACACAGGCATAATATGACTGGCCCTAGATGTGCCAGTCAATAGCCTGGCAGTCGCATTCTGCACCAGCTGCAGGCGGCAGATGTCAGTTCCCAGTAACCCTAGGTACAAGGCATTGCAGTAGTCAATGTGAGTGGTTATGAAGACATTGACCAATGCTGGGAGATCTTCCGGGGGTGGGGGGGGAAATCAGGTGCTTCACCCGGGCGATATTCCTCACACGATAGAAAGAGGATTTGACAACAGCTGACACCTGTGATTTAAAGGTCAGCCGTCGTCAAAAATAACACCAATGTTACACACCTGGTCAGAGGTAGTAAGCTGGACACCCCAAACCAAAGACCAGAGGGGCCGTCCGGCCGCCAACCCTACCTTCTGACAACCTGGGTTAAACCACCAACACCTCAATCTTATCCAGACTGAGCCTCAGCCCAGCTAGCACTCATCTAGTCCTGGATCTCGGATAAGCAGTTGCTAAACACTAAGAGAACATGTCCCTGTTCAGGTACAAAAGACTTGTACAGTTGAGTAACATCTGCACAGCAGTGAAAACTCAAACTGTACCATCTAATAACGTCCCTCAGTGGCAGCATATAGGCAGCTAACAATATGGAAGACAAAATGAAGCCCTGCGGTACCCCACAGGGCAGGGGTAGAGGGTCAGAGGAACACATTCCTAAGACTACTCTCTGCATCCTACCCTTGAGGAAAGATCGAAACCAGCTGAGGACAGAACCCAATAGTCCACAGATGAACCGCAGACAATCCAATAACACACCATGATCAACCATGTCAAATGCTGCTGACAGATCAAGGAGGACCAAGACAGAGTAGATCCTCCAATCTTTCACCATCAGGAGATCATTTAGCACCCAAACAAGGGCCATCTCAGTGCTATGCTTCTTTCTAAATTCAGACAGGAGAGTGTCACAGACACTGTGGGTGGATAAATGATTATCCAACTGCAGCGCAACCACCTTCTCAATAACCTTGTCCACAAAGGACAGGTTAGAGACAGGTCCGTAGTTAGCAAGACAGGCCGGGTCAAGAGAGGGTTTTTTTAGGAGTGGTCGTATGACTGCCTCCTTTAGGGGATCTGGAAATACCACCCTCACCAACGACATCCAGACTATCTCAGCAAGGACAAGGACAATCTCCTCAACACACCCCACTAAGAGGCACGTTACGCCCGGGTCCAAACTACAGCTGGTTGGCCGCAAAGTCTAGATAATCCTCTCAATGTCCACGATGTCTGGCTAGTCGAAGTCAGACCAGACAGACTGGGCATCTGCAGTGTCCCATAGAGGGGGCTGGGTGGATCTCACACCTGATGGTGGCAACCTTATTCACAAAGAATCGAGCAAACATGTGACATCTATCTTGAAACAAAGCTCCTCCAGACCGCAGACAGATTGTGCAATCCAATCTGTCTATGGTCTGGAAGCGCTGAGCTGGTCGATTCTGCATGGCGGCAGTCTCCCTGGACAGGAATTCTGCCTTCTTACAGGAGTCTGTCAATTGACAGACAGTACAGTTGTCCATCAATCTAAGCCTGTCAACCTCCAGGCCGGACTTTTGCCAAGCCCTCTCCAGCTATCGACCTACTCTCCTCAGCTCCTTCAAGGTCCCATCAAAGTCAAACCATTTGGACCTTGGACGAAGGGCGAGAGGTTGAATACAAACAGGAGCAATAGAATCCAGGGCATCCATAACTGCCCTATCATGGGCAAGTGCTAGATCCCCTGGATCCCTGCATTCAGTTGACAGACCCGCTAGGTCTAGTACCACTATCAGGCCTTCTGGTGTCACACCGCTCAAAGGGCAATACCTGACCATCTCCATAGGGGTAGGCCCCTTAGGGGGAGCCGTGAAATGGAACCCTATGGTGTGTGGTCAGACCAACCAACTGGTTCCATCACCAAGTCGGAGATCTCCATACCCAGGAGGAACACCAGATCAAGTGAATGACTACTAATGTGAGTAGCAGAGGTAATAACCTGTGTGAAGCCCAGTGAGGTCATAAGCTGGAGGAGGTCTCAACCAAACTGCGAGAGTTCATCATCGACCCATGTACTGAAATCCCACAGAATCAACCATCTGGGAGATACCAATACAACGTCAACAAAGAAGTCTGCGACCACCTGCAGGAATTGTTTTCCACCCCCAGGTGGACAGTAGATGAGAAGTATCCTGCACCCCGCACCCACACTACATTCAAAGGACCTGGTGGGACACTGGCCTGGTGGCGCTAAGGGTTGAGGCGCTGGACGCCACACCTCACTCCATGCCGGCGACCCAGGTTCGGAAACTGACTCAGGTTGGCAGTGGGTCGGCTGGGGGAGAGAAGGACTGAGCACCCAAAGGCTTGCTCTCCTTCTCCGGGGGTGGATGTGTAGCTTACTCCGCTGTAAGATTGCCACCTTCTGGGTCACCAGGGGAAGTCCTTGTATAAGGGAGTACAAGCAGCAACACAAAGGGGTTGACACCTGCAGGGAACTGAGACGGACGCACATCTCAACATGCGCCTGATCCCTTGTTCCCATTGCACGCTGGCGTCAGGGGTGGAGAAACTCAGAGGAAAATGCCCTTCAGCACCCTGGATGAAGTCCTCTGGAGCCAGTCTCACCATCAGCCGACCAAGGGCAGATCCCACTGTGCAAGCTCGCTGCAGAGGATGAGAGGAGAGGTAAGGGGGAGATCTCTCCTCGCTCCGCCCGGGGGGGTGGTAATCCAGGACATCTAACTGGTTCCAGTATGTAGCGAGTGTAGCACTCTAGGGGCAGACCCAGATGGCCAATATAGATGTGGAGGTTGTCACTCCCTGAGCATGGCAGGAGAGGGTGTTGAGGGGGTGTAAGGCGCAGGGAAAAAAAAAATTAAAGGACCTGGTGGGCCCCACTGGAACATCCATAAGGTTCAGTTTCACTTTAAAACAAATGACTACACCCCCACCCCTACCGTCTGTCCTCGGGTGGTGTATCGCCGAGTACCCGGCCAGCACTGCTAAGGCCAATACTGGGCCTGCATTCTCATCCTGCCAGCTCTTGGTGATGCACGCCAGGGGAGATGTACCGACAAGATCTGTGATTATCGTAGTCTTGTTTTTAATAGACCTGGCTTTGCACAACACCATCAGAGTTGGATGAGTTGTTGAGGAAGACCGAGCTGCCTGCCCAAGACAAAGCTTTTGGGTATCGGAACCAAGCAGGGAGGATCACTGTCTCGGTCCCATTTCACCCCAGGGCACCTCCATATTGCCACCATCCCAGTCCGGTCACACATTTCCATTCCCCCGCCAGATCCAGGACCCCCACCCCTTCCACCTCCTGACTATCCCCAAGGTGCGACATCACAAGTATGTTGCAGAAGGTAAAGGCAGACAGTTAATAGGGTGAAGGTCCCCAAATCTGGAGGGGGAATAACGCCTAACCATCATTGTGCCACCCCAACCCATCTCAAACCAAAACAGCAGCAGTCAAATATAAAAAACAAAACTCACACAAACACTAGTCGCACACACACACTCTCCAAACAACCCAAATCAACAAAATATCCAGCCCCACCCCCAATCAAACCCCACAAATTAAGATTGACAAAATTAGGTATAATTCTATGGCAAGTAGAAAATGGAGCAGTTCTAAAGAGCAGTTGCTTAAAACTCTTGAATAGGAGAATTTAAATAACAAATGTAATACCGAAGAGCTCTCGTCCCTCCAGAAAAGAGACTAACTCATGGCTCTGTCACTCACATAGGCCATGGTAGCCACCAGAATTACAATGTAAATTAGGTTTTTTGGGCACTCTCACTGCTCACAGAAAAACAAACTGGTTGCAAGACAAAGGAGAGTCTGACTATCCTGAGTGTCCTGCAAGATCCAGACGAAAGTCTTCCCGAAAAGTAATCCAGAGAATAGTCCGAGTACCATTAGCGGGTCCAGTCAAAATAGTTCTTCGTTCCCCAAAACAGTCTGAATACAGTCAGCGGGTCCCTTTGAAAACGTTCTTCCTTCCCCAGAACAGTCAACCGACAGCTGGTTTAGGGAAGATTAAAGCCGCCCGGGCAGAAGTGCAGAGAAGTCCCAACCAGTCACCGTAGCCCGCCACCCTAACGCCCCGACTGCAGCTTCAAATCCCGGATAGAGTTGACCCTCCAGCCCGCTCCTCGGGACCCTAGCAAAAATCATGGCAATATACCCCAATCTTTAGCAGGTACAGCCCCCCAACCTCCCACACAGCTAGCAGCCCTAAAGCCAACAACCTAGTGAAAAGCATGGGAATCCCCCCAACCCGGGCAAACACCAAGCCAGAAATCAAAATCCCAGCTGCTTCAGGCTATCAGTTCATTGAAAGAAATACCCGCTTAAGCTGTTCAGAACACAGACCACTGCTAGGACACTGCCAACTATTCACAGATAACCTTTTTCCAGCACTTCACACCAAAGGTATTCCTTGGCTCCTCGATGTACCTCGATACACTTGAAGCCGGCTTCCCCTCTCAGCAAACAGTGTCAGGGATGCAGAACTACAGAGCAGAAATGGCTCCTCCTCTCCAATTCAACTCACTGACCACAAAAACAAATCAGCCAGGAGATGAGCACCGCCAGGTAATCTCAGCGTTATCTTGAACCAGAATAGAGAAAAATATGAGCCAATATCCTGCGCCAATAGCAAGCAAGGCGTTGGACAGCAAAAAAGATAAATGCCAAAAGTGACTAAAAGTTTAACACTGAAGTTTATAACGGCTCAATGCTCATTATACGCTTCCTAACACTTACTAATTCACTCCTTGCACCCTATCTACCAGCCACTACGAACGATACAAAAAAATAAAACAAGATCAAAATAACTCTCTGATTCAAATTAAAATCACTGTTACTAATGAAACAACATGGATTAACATTATCAAATAAGCGTACAGTAGGCAGATGCCATGATAAACAGCTTACTGTAGAATGGGCAAATACTAATAAACGCAATAAATATTCTGTATTAGGGCATTAGGGAAACTTTTGATGGCCTGCACGGAACAGGCCTTACTCTGGCTCTGTCAATGATATTATGAGGAGAGAGAAATCAAGCTTCTTGCTTATTGGCCTACCATTTCTGTAGGCAGACACAGCTGGTTACAGTAACCAAGATTTGGGATCCGAGATCCAGAGGGTTCACCTATTCTACACCGAGCATGCTAGATGATTTTCACCATTTTTATCAGGAGTTATATATTGTCCCTCATCCACCGGAAGTAGGGCATCTTCAACATTTTCTATCTAAGCTTTCTCTCCCTTCTCTGAGTTAGTCCAACATACAACGGCTGCTGAGCTTTATTAGAAATTTCACAAACCATCCAGAATTTTAAAAATGGAAAGAGCCCGGGTCCTGATGGGTTTGTGGCTAATTTTTATAAAAAGCCTTTTGATTATATTAAGAACCCGCTGTTTGCTACCTTGTCTGAGGTGCAGTTAAAGGGGGAATTTCCTGATTCTGGTGCTATGCCACTATTTCGGCTAGTCTGAAACCGGGCAAGGCTGCTTCTGTATGTGACTCCTATCGCCCAATATCAGTTTTAAACCAGGATTATAAAATCTATACAAGTGTTACAGCCAACAGATTGGAAGACCTTCTTCCTTTGTGAATACATCCAGACCAATTGGGTTTTAAGTCAAGTCCAGACAGACTACTGATAACATAAAACGTACTTTGTACGTTATTAATCATGCCCACCTCCAGAAACACTCTCTTATGATTTTAAGTTTAGATGCCCAGAAGACTGACAGGATTTCCTGGACATTTCTCTGGGAGACCCTGTTGAAGTTCCGCTTTCCCACTGCCTTTTTGAATATCATATCAGGTGTGTACGACAGGCCAGAGGCCTCGATTAAGATAAATGGATCCCATTCTGCTCATTTTCCACTTCAGAGGGGTACCAGACAGGGCTGCTCCCTTTCTCATTTGCTTGCATTGTATGCTGAGCTGCTCGCTCAGCATCTGCGCCAACTTCCTTTGTTTCACGGTTATACCATAGGTGGTACGACACATAAACTTGCGTACTACACAGATGATTTACTTTTGTACCTCACAGAGCCTGAAACTTCTCTACTGGAATTGTCTGTAGCTTTGGTGTTACTGGAGGACCTTTCGGGCTACAAAATTAACCCGAAAAAATCAAAAGTTCTTCTGCTTCACTTTACCCCCTCACCAGCTTTGCTGCAAACCTTCCTATCGCTAGCAATGTTCAAATTTAAAATACCTGGGAGTAACTATACCATCTGATCCCTATTTGACTTATTCTTTAAATGATGACTCTTTTATATGGACAGATTAAGGAAGACTTACC
This sequence comes from Neoceratodus forsteri, assembly GCA_016271365.2. Taxonomy (NCBI): domain Eukaryota; kingdom Metazoa; phylum Chordata; order Ceratodontiformes; family Ceratodontidae; genus Neoceratodus; species Neoceratodus forsteri. Next base: position 1,050,276,548 of record CM057449.1, read on the forward strand.
TTGATGGACCCCGCTTCCAACGTCTTTGATAGAGAGGGTACAACCCATACAAATGGTTGTCCTTCCTAAAATATTATACTTTTTAAATAATACACCATACTTCTCGTTAGAGCGAGAGACTGCCCACTGAAATTGAGCCATCGCTCTGTTTCTTTGGCAGGACAAGCCGGGGGAGATGGGGGGACTGGCCCTGCCAAAGTTCTATAACTATACACTGGCAGCCTTGTCAGCTCATCTTCTATGTTGGTCATCTCATTGGAGGAAGGGGGGCCTGGCATGGGTGGAGGTGGAGAAGGCTCTCTCATCTTCCCTCTTAAATGAAGACTTGTTCTTTCAGCCCCACAGATCTTCTAAATTTTCTACTCAATCCCTCTACACCACCAGAATACTTACAACTTGGTCACATTTTTTTAAACGCTGGGAGAATGACGTAGGTGTGAGGTGGGTGGGTAACCCTATATTAGACAGGACTTTTGAACCTTCTAGGATGGATGCTACCTTTTTTTAAGTGGTTAGCTATAGAGCTGAAACATGGATATCAATTCTACCAGGATGGTGTATTTAAGTCTCTTTCCCAACTCCAAGAAGAATTTAACCTGCCTAATAGTGATACATATAAATATCTGCAGCTACGTCATTTTAGGTCTACTACTTCAGGTTCAGATATCTCCGGTCTTACGATTCCTCCCTTCTTCTCTTTACTAATACTGTTGAAATATTAAGTAGCTCCGAGACATCTGATCTCGCGTCTATATAAAGCTCTGCTACAATATTCCTCAACTTTAATGGATACAGTTCAGGGCAATTGGGAGCCGGCCTGATGACCATTTTCTCTCCTACTGATTGGCTCAGTATTTGATGAAGACAACATAAAGTAACCCCCTCTCCAATTTGGAGGGAGTATGGATGGAAGGTGGTGGCACGTTTATTCTGTACACCCTAAATCACAGCAAAATACAGTTAGACTGGGAATTCATCCTGTTGGAAGGGCTGTGGCTGTGAGGTAGCCACTAACACCCATGGGCTCTGGTTGTGTCCTACCTTGTCCACATTTTCGAGAGAGATGGGTCTGGTTCTGTGGGACCTCTTTCCAGAATTAGGGGATTTGACACCTGAGATTGCCCTTTTTGCTTAATTTTCTAAAGCATTTTAAGCAGAAAATACAGGTTACTCACCTGTAACAGGAGTTCTAGGAATGGTATATGTTGTTCATCCACACTCATTGGCAGTATCCTTGCCGCTTTAAATCTTGCGGAAGGTCTTCAAGCTTGCTCCTCCACCCACCGGGTGGTATAACTCGGCTCCCCCATGGACGCCAGATCTGGCCCGCTGGGAAGCTCAGGGTGCGTCGAGCGCCGAGGTCGGGTGGAATGTGGATGAACAACATATACCATTCCTAGAACTCCTGTTACAGGTGAGTAACCTGTATTTCTAGGGACATGGATATGTTGTTCATCCACACCATTGGCAGACTCCTAGCAGTTCTCCGGGAGGAGGGAGGCAAGACGACACCCCATATACTACTTGGGAAAAGAGACTGAGAACCGAGGCCCCAAAACCAGCATCCCGGCGTGACTCAAGGTCGATGTGGTAGTGGGTAATGAAGGTGTTTGCTGACTTCAGGTAGCAGCCCTGCAGATTTCCTGGATAGGGGCGTCCCTGGAAGCAGCCACCGTTACAGCAGTATGGCGGGTAGAATGAGCTCTTATCCTCTGGGAGGCTCCATGCCCGCTAACTTATAGCAGAGATCTATGCAGGAGGTTACCCACCTGCTTATCGTCCGCTTGGCTGCAGGTCTGCCAGATCGCGGCTTCAAGCGTAGGTGACAAACAGCTGGCGAACCTCTCCCAATTTCAGCCGTCGCTCCTTATAATAGCGGCGCCCTTCTAGGATCAGAGTATGGAGCCTATATTCGACCTCGAGGTGTGATTGGGGTAGAACACGGCAAGTCAACACCTGGTTAAGGTGAAACTCCGACACCACCTTGGAAGGAATTTCGGTGGGCGCAGGACAACCTTGTCCCTGTGGAAGACCAGGTAAGGAGACTCGATGGAGCGCCTGGAGCTCTCCCATCCTTCTGGCTGACGGATAGCCACCAAGAAGGCGGTCTTCCACGACAGGTGAGAGAGAGACACCTGTGCATAGTTCGAATGGCTTGCCCATGAGCTTTGCCAGTACCAGCAGTAGATCCCACAGGTGGGGTTTCCCCACTGGAGGAAATGTGATCAAGGCCTTTGAAAAAGCCAGACCACCTTCTCCTGCATACCGACTGCTTCCGGCCAGCGACCGTAAGCAGAGATGGCTGCCAGTGCACCCTTAGGGTCGTCGACCCAAGCCCTTGACTAGAAAGGGACCATAAATAGTCCAAGATGCTTGCCAAGGAACAGGAGGAAGGGTCCAAGCCCTTGCCCTGACACCAAAATGGAAAACCTTTTCCATTTGAAGGCATAGACATTTTCTGGTCGACTCCTTCACGGACGCCTCAACTACATTGAGGACCTCGTCGGAAAGACCCAAAGCCTGGAACTCTGGCAGCTCAGGAACCAGGCGTCAGGTGCAGGGATTGAAGGTCCGGATGGAACACCTTCCCTGATTGACTGAGAGCAGGTCGGCCGAGCTGGAAGCTGCCGCGAGTCCTGGAGCTGAGACTGAGGAGATCTGGTACCAGAACTGGCGAGGCCAGTCTGGGGCTATCAGAATCACCTGCGCCTTGTCCCTCCTCGCTTTGAGAAGCACCTTGTGGATCAAGGGAAATGGGGAAAGGCGAAAAGAGGCCCGGGGTCCATTGCCTCGAGAGGCATCCCCTGCAGCGAGCCCTGCTGAGGGGGCGGGCATGGAACAGACTCAGCCACGTGCTGCCTATGGAGGCAAACAGGTCCACCTGGGTGTGCCCCAAAGGGAGAACAGATGCTGTACTACCTCCACAGGAGAGACCACTGTCAGGATGCAGCCCTATCGGCTCAGGGCATCGGCCAGGGTGTTGGAGGCTCCTGCCACGTGAATGGCTAGGAGATCCGCCTCCAGGCTATACAGTGACCAAATGCGGAGCTTCCTTGCATGAGAAGCATGGAGCGCGGCCCCGCCCCTGGCGGTTTAGATAGTACATGGTCGTGGTATTGTCCGCCTGGACTCGGACCACTTGACCCCGGAGGAACGGAGCAAAGGCGGTGAGAGCTAGGCGGACCGCTCGGAGCTCCAGCAGGTTGATGTGGCATCGGGACTCTGCGGGGACCAGAGGCCATGAGCCAGTGTTCCCCAGATGGGCACCCCAACCCATCAGAGAGGCATCGGGTCGACAGAGAGACCGCCGGCTCAAGGCGGACTGAACGGGATGCCCTCCTGCAAATGATCTGGAACGGTCCACCACTGGAGAGCATTCCACATCCCTGTGTCACGACACAAGCTGGGTCCAGGGATGCAGCGATGCTAGACCACTGGCTGGCCAGTCCCCACTGAAGGGGACGCATGTTCCAGCGGGCCCAACGGACCACGCTGGCACAGGCCGCCATGAGACCCAGGAGGCGAGGAAGTCCCGGCAGGGCGCAATTGCCCAACCAGAAATGATCGGGCAAGGAGGAAAGAACCGGCCCTGTCCGCGGCGAGCGCGCCTGGCTCGAAGAGAGTCGAGCTGCGCCCGATGAATAAAATCACCTGCTTCGCTCGAGTTCGACTTGGCCTCGTTGATAAGGAGGCCCAGTTGAGAGCAGACCTGGAGGCCAGATCTCTGGACCACTCCGCCTCCTTCCTGAGGAGCTGCTATCAGCCAGTCGTCCAGGCAAGGGTACACCTGACCCTCGGGCGCCAGGAATGCTGTCACCACTGCCATGCATTTGGTGAAGACCCTGGGAGCTGGAGACAAGTCGAAGGGCATGGCTTGGAACTCGAAGAGATACCTTCCGCCGGAAGCGAAGGAATCTCTGGTGAGACGGACGGATAGGGGCGGTAAAAACGCTGCCCTGCAAGTCCAGAAGCAGAACCACACGCCGCGTTCCAAGGATGGTATTATCTGAGCCAGAGTGACCATCCTGAAGGTTCGAGACCTTAGGAACTTGTTTGGTAGAGTCGCTAGGTGAGAATGGACGCCAGCCCGTCCGTTTCGGAACCAGGAAGTACCTGGACACAAACCCTGGGTCTGAAGGAGGGTCCACCACCTCTCTTACCACCTCCTTCTGGAGGAGGAGAGTGATGTCGGCTCGACGAGCCGCCAGTGAGCTGGGGATCCCGAAGCCCCCGAGGCGGCGGCTCCTGAAGGTGGTGCCTGCTCGAATTCCAGAGGCAGGCTGCCTCCCACTCACTCTCCAAGACCCACCTGTCCGTGGTAACAGCGGACCAGGCGGAACGGAGTGTTGGAGCTGCCTTTCACGGGGACCCAGGGTAAGGTGACGGGGATGGGGGCGACACCCTCAGCCCGCTACTGGTAGGCTTGGAGGAGGACCGCCGAGGGACCTCCTGGGTCTTTCCTCCCTGCCTCCTGTTAGAGGAAAACGCCGGCTTGGGTTTGGGATGCCGAGGCCGAGCCTGCTGGCCCTGACGTTGCTGGGCCGGGCGCTACGGGGCCAGAAGGACGAAAGGGCTTAGCTGTGGTTTGTGCCTTTGTCCTTCTGAGCGGGAAGAACCCAGTCCAAGGTGGCATGGACTTCTCGATCCTCTGCAGGTGACCTTCCACCCCAGGGCCGAAGAGGTCAGTCCCAAAAAGGAACATCCGCCAACTTGTGCTGGTATCCAGTAAAGGTGGATATCCTCAGCCAAGCCACCGACCTATAGCCACTGCGGCACGCCCCCGATCTGGCACATGAGTCCCCACATCCAAAGCAGTCTGGAGCTGCTGTTTGGCCACTGCCCTGCCCTGGTCCCGCACCTGCTTAACCGTAGTCTGCAGATCGAGGCGGGAAGATGAGATGACCTCATCCAGGGGAGCCCAACAGGGCATGAGAAAAATGTGCCATGAGGCGGCGAACTGGCCTGGCGAGGAAGGCGAGAGAGAGGGCATGGCGTGAACTTTTAGCCCGACATGGTCAATTTCTTGGACTCCCTTGTCAGGAGGTTTGTCCACATCCCTAGGCTTGCAGCATGAGACCGAAAACGCTGTCGGTAACCAACCTCAGAGGGTGTTCCAAACCGGACAAGGAACCGGGAAGGACACTGCATACTTCCTGGCCATCCTGGACGAAGGCGAGGGCAGGAAGCTAGGCGCTGCCAAAGTTCCAGTGCCGGACTCCAATATGGCCTCGGCCACCGGAAAGGCCTCGTCGGAGTCCCTCGGTCAGAATCTCCGTGAGGGGACCTGGCCCGTTTGGAAGCGGGTTCGAGCTCCATCGACGGTAGCTCGAGATGAGCAGAGCAGTCCTAGGAAGAGACTGACGGGCTATCGTCCATGACTGACCTCCTGAAGACTCCAAGTCCAGTCGCTTGGAGAAGAAGGAGGAATCATCTTCGGACTCGGAAAGAGTCCTCGTGAGCCTGCCTTTGTCCCTGACCTGAGCCACCCTTCACCTGCCGCAGGTCGGTCGGAGTGAGGCAACTGACAGCCGACGGGAAACCCTTAGTCGACCGAGAATCCTTGGTAGGAGCCCCAATTAATAGTGGCTGTGGAGGCGGAGGTTCCACGGAGATCGGTTGGGAAGCAGCTGGTTTGGCGGGCTGAACGGCGCCTGGGTATGGAACTCCTCGGACAAGTCGAGGGTTTGTGGCGTTCGAGCGGTGACAACCACTTAATGGCGGAAGGCGCGGTCGGCTTATTCCGGCCAGGAGGAGCTGTTGCAACATAAGGTCCTCGTGCAGTCGACGTAATTCTTGCGAAGCCTCCCTCATCCCGAGGAGGGCGAGGGGCCAGCACTGCCACGCGACCGCGGTGCCGACCAGACCGCCTATGACGGGAACGCTGACCGCCAAGAGGTCCGAGACCGAGACCGAGAGTCCCGGAATTTCCGGGTCGGGTGCGGAGGTGTCGGCCGGAACCGCACTCCTTCAGCTCGAAGGTCCATCCGAGGGCTCCGGAACCGGAGGCACAGACGAGCCCAAGGGATCCTCAACTCCTCCCGGGGAACCGGGGAGAGGGGAATCTCGGCTGCTAAAGGCGACAGCCCGTCCAATGGGTCGAGAAAAATCTCGACTTCATCGGTGGGAGTCTCGGTCAACTGACCTGAGCGGGACACCGTGAGGCCAGTGGCGAGCCAGGCGGTCGGACGGCCAGCTTGACAGACGCTGCCCGAGGAGACTTTCCCGCCCCAAGAGCGCCGACGGAGGGACTTACCCTTGTCCTCTTTTGGACCGAAAAAAGGTCCAGCAGACGCAGGCCTTCTCCTTTAGTGGAGGGACAGACAAAAAGCTCCTTAAAAAGAAGCCCGTGTAGGGAAGAACCCAGAGAGGCGGGAGACTAAATGCCGCGGCCCGAGGAAAAGACTACGACCCGCGCCGCCTCCTCTTCGAGGACGACCATCCGCTCGAGCTGATCCGCGAAACCACGCCGCCGCGAACGCCCGTAACGCCTCCTGGACTTCACCGGAGAAGAACGCTTCTCGGACGGCCCAGTTGCAATCGGCACACGGTCTCGGGACGAGGGCACGAGAAAGATGAGCACAGGTCGCAAGCCCGCGGGTCGTCGCTCAAGGCCTAGGGCAGTAGACACACGTGGAGTGTGGATCCATCCCGAGACATCTTCTACCCGCATGGGCATCTCCGCCAAACCGGGAGTCGATTTGTCCATCGCAGCCGCGAGGATCAAGACTGTCTTTTTGCAAATTTTTATTTTTAAATCCGCAAACGGAGAAATAGGGAACTAGTCGCAGAAACGAGAGCGTTAAGGAGGGAACCTGAGCTTCCAAGCGGTAAGGAAGATCTGGCGTCATGGGGCGGAGCCGAGAGTTATACCACCCGGGTGGGTGGGAGGAGCAAGCTTGAAGACCTTCCGGCAAGATTTAAAGCGGCAAGGATACTGCCAATGAGTGTGGATGAACAACATATCCATGTCCCTAGAACATAAGATTTCATTGGTCAACCCTTTATTGGCAGCTGCAAAAAAAGTCATAACGAGACTATGGTTGCAGCCCACACCTCCAGAAATTAAGCTCTGGAAAAATACCATTTCTGATATTTACAAAAGGGAAAGTCTAACAGCCAAGCTTCAAAATACTATTCCAGCGCTCCTGAACGTACTGACAACCTGGTTTCTTTATATTGCTTCACACACACACCTGATATGATTCCTTAGGTTCAAAAGAATTCCGGTCAGGCTTCTTTCATGAGCATGTCTAGTCCGCCAACAGTATTACTAATTTTTACTCACTGCAGATAACTGCTTTACCAGCGCCACTCCTGTGATTGTTTATAAACTGGACTAAAGAGGGTTTCTGTGATATTATTCTATCCACTCCATTTATTTTTAATCATTAATTCAGTTACACTAGAAGTATGCCTTTTATGCATGTATTTTGACTGTTGAGAAATTATACCTGATGTAAGGCCTTACCTTATACTATCTATGTAACAGTTTGTTCATAATACAAGACATACTGTATGGCTGAACATATGACTATGTACCTCTCTAATAAAAATGTAAAGTTTAAAAAAATAAAGGATTTCAGAGGTAAGGGTATTGAAAGGGTCGAACACACTAAAGCTAGACAAATCGACTAGTCTGAATGGACTACATCAACCAGTGCTTAAAGGATGGAACAGGTACTGTCTTCACCACTAGCACAGCTCTTTAGTACCACACTGAAAACAGGGTAGGTGCCTAGGTATTGGATGCAGCAATTATAGTATGCCTGCACAACAGCAAAAAATACAAATTAGACAGGAAAATATAGACCTATGAGCAACGACTATAGTAGGAAAGTTACCAGAGACAAAAATGGAGGAGAGGCAAGTGGGCATTGATGGACTTCGGGGCACTAAACAGCATAGGTTCATGGGAAGGAGGTTGTGTCAGATGAATCTGACTGAAAAAGCAGAGGGAGGCTTAGAAAGCAGTAAGCAGCACAAACTGAGAAAAAAGTAGCCCACAGGGTAACCAAAGACAACGAGACAGTTTTCAGGTACTTTACAGAAAATATGAAGACTATGGGAGGGATTCCAAGGTTAAGAAAAGCTGGGGGGGGGGGGGAGGCGCTATCCAGAGGAGGATCAGGAAAAAGAAGATATCCTAAATAAATCCTTTTATACCATCTTTACAGAGGAAGGGGGTGGACCACATAAGACCAGACAGAGCACTAGGGGGAGGAGGGTAGACTAGTTCTTTTACAGATGAGAGCCCTGAAGGGACTTGGAAATCTGAAAGTGAACAAAGTTACTGAGCCAAATGTGGTACACCCAAGGATATTCAGGGAGCTACTAGCTGCATCTCTGACAGCCCTAATCAACAACTCACTGGAAACAGGAGTGGTTCCGGAGGAATTGAGAATGGAGGAATGAAGAATGCAGATGTAGTCCTGCTTCATAAAAGTGGTAACAGGAGGCTGGCAACTATAGGCTGGTCAGTCTGACATGGGTGGTGGAGAAGTTAAAGGAATCACTACTAAAAGAAAGGACTGTGGAGTATCTTGAATCCGGCAGGTTACAAGGCCCAAGGCAGTATGAATTCATTGGGGGGTTTATGTCAGAAAAGTTTGATAGACTTCTTTCACTGGGCAACCAGGGAAACAAACCAGGCTGGGACATGGCCTACTTAGATTTAAGTAAGCGTTCAACACCATTCCACAATGGAGGCTCCTAAGGAAGCTAGGCAGCTTAGGGGTGGGTCCTAAGGCAGTAAACTGGGTAAGAAATTGATTATGGGACAGGTGGAGGGTGATGATAAATGGAGTTCATTCCAGGGAAGGGAGGGTGACCAGCAGGGTGCCTCGGAGCTCAGTACTGGTACCATTCCGCTTCAATGTCTTTATAAGTGACACTGCAGATGAGCTGGAAGGGAAAGTTCACCTCTTTGCAGATATCACCAAAATCTGCAACAAGGTGGACATTCTAGAGAGGTGTAAACAATGTACAGAGACATGAGAAAACTCGAGGAGTGGTCAAAGGGATGGCAGCTGAGTTTCAATGAGAAAAAGTGCAAAATCATGCACTTAGGGCACAGATAGAAACCCAAAGGCGGAGTACAAAATGGGTAAAGTGGTATTGACAGTCACCATACAGGAAAGGGACCTAGGAGTAATCATATTTGAAGACCTCAAGGTGGCAAAGCAGTTAACAGGGACAGTGAGATGCTGGGGTGCACAGGGAGGGTTATCACCAGCAGAAATTGGGAGGTGGTGCTGCTACTACATAGATACATAGACAGTGTCAGCAGATAAGGGCCTATGGCCCACCCAGTCTGCCCATTTGAGCTTGTAAGTTCAGTTTATGTTTTCCTAGAAGTCTGTTGCCCCTTACCCCTGACCTCCAGAATTCCTTTATGTCTATCCCATGCATTCTTAAATCCCGTGATTGTTTCAGCCCCCACCACTTCCTCTGGCAGGGTGTTCCACTTGTCCACCACCCATTCTGTGAAGAAATTCTTCCTCATGTTTCCTCTGAATCGTCCTCCCTCCAACTTCATCCCATACCCTCTAGTCCTGGAACATCTTTTTCGCTTAAAAATAGTGTATTCCTGCACCCTGTTCCTTCTTGTGAGATACTTGTATGTCTATCATATCCCCTCTCTCCTTCCTCTCCTCCAGGGAGTACATGTTCAGTTCCTTCAGCCTGTCTTCATAGGACTTGTGATGCAATCCATGCACCATCTTTGTTGCCCTTCTCTGAACCTTCTCTACCCTGTCTATGTCCTTACATAGGTATGGTCTCCAGAACTGTACGCTGTACTCCAGGTGGGGCCTCACTAGTGTCTTGTATAGCAGAATTATGACCTCCTTTTCCTGCTGGTGATGCCCCGCCTATACATCCCAGCATCCTATTTGCTTTACCTGCTGCCTTGTCATACTGTGCCTCTACCTTGAGGTCATCAGAGATGATAACCCCAAGATCCCTTTCCTGCTTGGTGCATGCTATATCCTCACCCCCAACTGATATATTGTGCTAGGGTTTTTGTGCCCCATATGCATTATCTTGCACTTCTTTGCATTGAATTCCAACTGCCAAACCCCTGACCATTCTTCAAGTTTCTGCAGGTCCCTTCTCATTCTGTCTACACCCTCTGGTGTGTCCACTCTGTTACAGAGCTTTGTGTCATCAGCGAACAGTGAAATTCTGCCTTCTAGGTCCTGTGCAATGTCACTGATGAAGATTTTGAATAGGACTGGTCCCAGCACTGATACCTGTGGTACCCCACTGGTCACTCTTCCCTCTGTGGAGTGACAGCCATTTACCACCACCCTCTGTCCTGCCACCCAGCCAGTTACCTACCCACCACACTACTGTCCTGCCCACACCCATATTCCCCAGTTTGTGTAATAGTCTTCTATGTGGCACAGTGTCAAAGGCCTTGCTGAAGTCCAGATAGGCCATGTCCACTGCCCTCCCCTGATCCACCTCCCTAGTCACCCAGTCAAAAAATTCAATGAGGTTGGTCTGACATGACCTCCCCCTGGTGAAACCATGCTGCCTTGGGTCCTGTAGTTCATTGACAACCAGATGTTCCACCAATCTCTCCTTCAGTAGTGCTTCCATGATCTTCCCCACTACCGAGGTGAGGCTGACTGGTCTGTAGTTCCCTGCTTCCGTATAAGGGGACTACATCTGCTGTCCTCCAGTCTTTGGGTACCTCCCCTGTTTCCAGTGATCGGCTAAACAGGATAGCCAGAGGTTCAGCCACCACCTCTCTTAGTTCTTTAAGGACCCTGGGGTGCACCCCATCTGGCCCCATTGCTTTATCAACTCTTATTACTTCCAGTTCCTTCAGGATCCTTTCTCGTGTAAAGGGACTTGTGTCCATTTCTACACCATTCTCACCCCTTGTACTCCCTTCAGACCCATTACCCTCCTCTTCCTCAGTAAAGACTGAGCAGAAATACCTGTTCAATATGTCAGCTTTACTGTTGTCATCCTCCACGCGCCTCCCATCCTCCCCCCTTCAGTCTCACTATCCCTCCCTTTGTCTTTCTTTTTTCACTTATGTACCTGTAAAAGGTTTTGTCCCCTCTACCCACTGATTTTGCAATGTGTTCTTTTGTCTGAGCTTTGGCTTCCCTTACTGACCTCCCTGCCTCCCTTTGCTTCTCCTGGTACTTCTCCATATCCCCTTCTGCCTGTGTCTTTTTGTATTGCCTGAATGCAATCTTTTTGGCTTTCACTTTCTTTGCTACCTCTTTGGAAAACCATAATGGTCTCCTCTTCCTTTTCCTTTTTGCTAACCTACTATATAGGTCGCTGGTGAGACCACACCTGGGGTATGTTTTCCAGTTTTGGAGACCTCATCTCAGGAAGGACATACGAGTGGAGGCTGTCCAGAGGAGGGCAACTAAAATGGTGCAGGGACTGCATCAAAAGCTCTATGAGGAAAGGCTGAAGGACCTCAATGTGTATATGTTGGAACAGATAAGGGAGAGGGGGAACATGATAAAGACCTAATATCATCTCACAGGGTAAATAAGGTAGAGATGGGGAGTATTTTTTTTTAGAGGAAAAGATGCACAAGGGGGCGGCTAGAGAGCCATTTCCAGGTTGGAAGCACTCCTTTATTTAAAAATAAATAAATAAAAAACAGCCAGACCAGCAACTTTTCTAACTTTATTTATCAGAAACTTGACTCCTTTCGATTTCTGGAATCGATCGATACTTTAGTGTTGAAAATGGGATGGCAAAAAGCTCAACTCCAGGGGCCCGTAAAAGACTAACCACAGCCAGGCACCAGTAAGGCCGTGGGAGCCATGAGTGGTAGTGGAAATTGTGCCCAGATGACATTGGAACCACCGTGGAAGTCCACGATCGAGTCCATGAAAGCCATGGACTCCAAAACAGAGAAAATCCTGCAAAAGAAACATGATGTAGCTATACAACAACTGACAGGGACAATGGCAGAGTCTGAGAAAAGAACTGTCACTACTTGAACAAATGTTGCCATTTTAACAAAAGAAAATACACAACTCTGGAGTCACATGGAAGCAACAGAAAATGAAATGCGCTCCGGGAATATCAGAACTGTCAGAGCAGGGGTCAATCTTAACATTGTTTTACTAGCCTAAACCCTAGTGCAAATTGACCAGGACTAGTGCAGCTAACTCTACTTGCCCGTCTTGACTAGTACAGATTTTCATGGCTGTTAATGACATTAAAAAGGTCTCTACTTTAGCAGACTCTAGTCCTCATGCTAATCTCTCTCAATGTTTCAGATGGCCTGGTGTGATTAACAGCTCATTAAGAGATGCAATTATCTGGCAGTTCAAGAAGGGAATCCCACAAAAGACTCAATGTGAGTCACTATCACTCCACTGTTAGGACTTTCAGCTAGTGTCCAGGAAGCGATCAAGGGTAGAGTGCTGTTAAGTCACTAGCTTCCAGTTTTCTGGATGTGTCTCTTGTTTAACAATTCGTCCCACATTATTAAGACCAATGCCCCTCACTGCCCTACATTTTGAGTGTCTGTATCCAACATTTCAGTGACAAAATGCAAGGAGGTATATATACAGGGTCAGCCCTGCAGATGGTGGGTTTTATCCCAGCCTCATCATAACTTCCCTCTCACCTCCAAATCTCTTAACTCTGTTCTTTCCCTTAACACCACTGCAGTCCAAACTCTGAAATGACCACCCACAGATCCATAGGTGCCATTACTGGCAAAGGTAGGGAGTCCCTGGCTCTTCTTTAATGGACCATGCCAGCCATCACCATCCATACAATCCCACCCTTATCCACCCAGCATGGCCTTTCATCCTAAAAACAAAGCTTTGGTTCATGTATGATATAAAAATAAACCTTAATACATACATAATTTGAAAGCTTAAAATAGGCATTCCTGGGATACATAGATCATCCTATATAGAAATAGAGATAATATAGCATTATGCCTGTGTACGGTTTTCCCTGTGCTGATGAAAGGACAATATTAAAGAAAAATCTGTTATTGTTGGGGCAGAGCATATTAAAATCAATGCTTTTAAAAATAAAAATGTCATAGCTGTCTATTTCCCAAGCCCCTTAGGTTTGTTTAGCTCCCACCCCCAAAAGAAATCTTAGACAGTGCTCCTGATCCACTTGAGACTGTACAACGATTTCCAGAAGTGCAGGTCTCCAGTTGACTATAGGGTGGGGGGCTGAGATTGTCTTTCTCTGCCTGATTCTGTTCATTGCCCCATGGGTGGTGGTGACAGTGTGGTGAGGTGCATGATGATGTCAGCTGTTGTGTGGGCGGAGCTAGAACTGCTTGGTTGAGCATTTGCTGTTGCGATGTCCTCTGGTTTGGTTGGGAAGGGGGCAGAAATAGGAAGAGAGGAGGCCATGGTACAAAACAATGGTGGGGCTCACTGTGTGTGATGGCACTGCAGTCTTTTTTTTCTGCTGGGGAGTTGGAAGCAACGTGGGAGCAGGATAAATGTGCAATAATCAAAGTATTTCTTGGCTTGCATTGTTTCGTGTATAAGTGATCAAAATGCACCATTATAATTAAGGGCTAGTGAAACCTTCTGCAGGATAGTGCAATTTTTAATCAACTTGCCCTGCTGGCTAGTGCAAAAAAATGTTAAGGTTGACCCCTGTGTCAGAGTCCCTGAAGAGGTAGAGGGGACATCTTTTCAATATTTGTTGGACTGGTTCCGAGAAGTACTTACCTTGCCATAAGGATTTGGATGGTCCTCTCTGATGAAGGCCTATGCAGTCAATCAAAGAGTTTGTCTGACCTCACCTTACCAGCCACGCTCCATCTTAGTGAGGTCCCCCAGATCAGAAATCAGAGATGCCATCATCAGTGCAGCGCAGGCGGTATATTCGCTAAATATTAATTGCATGGATGTAAAATTGCATCACAATTTGTCTTTCCAGACCAGAGCAAGGAGAAAGGGGTTTGATGTAGTACGGCAGAGGTTGCGGGCTCGGGGGATTGTTCATTTGTTTTTCTACCAGCCCATCTCAAAGTAGTGTATGGTGGAAATACGTGGCAATTTAACAGCCATCAAGATGCGGGCCGTTAGGCAGAAAAAACAGAGCAGGAGTTTGAGAGGCACAGAGATCGTACAGTTCATCAAGATTCGGCTGCTGACTTGGAAGACTGAACAGTGAGTCCTCACAGCCAGTTGCAACAGTAATACTTTATTCTGGTCTCCTTTGCCACTGTAAGGGAGACAACTGACTACTACAAATGTTTCTGGATATACAGAGGAACCAGAGGGGGCTTCAGGATTAACATCTTTCTTATTTTGGAAGTTTGTGGTGTGCAATGAGCGCAGGAATCCCACCTGGTGACCTTTTCCCCAGTACAGGGCTGCTGTTTTCCAAACCTGCCTCTGTTTATGCTTAAATAAAACATGTCGATTAGGCTTTATTTTTGGGCAAACTGATAGGAGTTATAGTTCTGATGGAAGAATGTACCATAAAGGTTTCTTAAACTGTTAAATGGTTGCTGAATCATATTAGTTTGAATTATACAATACACTAGGGGTGGAGCAGTCTTTTCAGTAAGAGATCAGACTTTACCTATGTTTTTTCTCCCTATTTTTAGAACAGGTTATTAGCAATCAGGTGATTGCGTATCTCTCCCTTTGTTAACTCCTACCTCCAGGACAAATCTATCACCACTGAAGAGGCTGGCAAATAACTTGGAATTTCTGGACTTTATGTCCTGAACTTTCTTGGAATCCCGGTTTCCTTTTGTAAAAGAATACAACGTATGTGTCTCAGCTGTATATCACAATTTCACTATGAGGCTGTTTTTACTGGCAATAATTGCACCTATACCTTTTATGAGCAAAGCAATTGTTAACTGTCTGACTATACAGAAAATTAATCAAAGTTAACAAAAATAAAAGATGAACAAGGGGACATATAAGGAAACAAGAAGGGGGTAAGTTTAAGAGAAATGTGAGTACATAACTTCTTCACTGAAAGAGTGTTGGGTGCCTGGAACAGTCTTCCAGCAGAAGTATTGGGTGGGGTGAAAACAGGGTGGGATTCTAGAATGCATGGGGCAGGAGCATGGGATTCTTAAGTGATTAGTAAGGTTGGGGGAGGAGTTGGAAATCAACTAGGATCTGCAGTGACAGCATAGGCAGAGAAATAAAATGGGCAGATTTGGTAGGCCACGCGGTCCTCATCTGCCATCAAACTCTAAGTTTCTATGTCTGTGTTTCTATGATTAGACTGGTGGACAAGGATCAGGCAGTTGAGGTACTGTACCTTGACTTCAGCAAAGGCTTTGACTCGGTCCCACATGGATGGTTGGCCAATAAAATGAGTGACCTGGCAGTGGGGGATATAATTACATGCCACTGCCCCACCCCAACATAGAGGACTTCAGCCTTCTTCCAAGTCCAGAGGACGAACCTGCACTTGAAATGGTTTTAAAAGGGAGGTTAAAGGTGCAATGCTAGCAGGGGCAGATAGAAGGAGGAGTTTAGGATCTATACCGTCTCTGCTCTCTCTGTTCCTCTGGCAGAGTTGAAAGCATTCAGGTTGATCCCAAGAGAGATAAAAGGAAAAGCAGCACAGGATTGGGCCAGCCTACTAGTGCAGCAGTAAGGTTTCCACCTGCAACGCCAACATCTCGGGTTCGGGAATGGACATATGAGTCATAGGACCAGCAGAGGGGGAGAAGGATTGAGCATCTAAGGGACTACTCTCCTTCTCTGGGGAAGGGTGGTCGAGTGCCTGGAGCACAACTGACCTCTGGCAGAGGCCGAGGGGAAGCAACTGGAGGCGGTACAGATTTCGGCATTCACGCCCTTGGAATCACTGCACGTCCCGCCTCCTGGTGAGAAAATGGCAAAAAACAGGGCCAAGTGGGATGCTGCCAACTTCACGCTGCAGGTCCCGTACCACCACCATGGCACCACCAGGGATATATATACTGGAGTCCGGCGGGAAGATGAGCCCCCTGTCAAAGGCCCCACCTTGGGGGGCACGTCAGGGCGTAACCCTGGGATGGAAGCATCCTGGGGCCATATACTGACTTCCAACGGGAGGCTTGGGTCCATCCTGTTGCCCACTCTGGGAGATGAGCCACAGTGTATCCCCAGTGGGGAAGTCAATGGGAGGTAGGTGATGGGTTGCTGATGGGGTTGGTCCTCAAGGAAGCAAAATGTGAGGGGGAAAAAAAGGCAGCAGAGGGTATATTGGGGGGGTAGAGGGAAAGGGTAAAGGGTGGAGGGAAGAGGAGGAGGGAAAGAGGTGAAGAACTGGTTAAAAGCATGAGCAACCTCAGGTAGGTTACAGACAGGTGAGCCAACAGCTTGAGCACAGAGAAAACTGTACTATGAGGTGAAAGCAGAAGTGACTAAAAAAATGGCAGAATAATCTTTACATAAAACAACATCTTTAATAGGACTGGATTTTATATTCATTTGGTTTTCTGACCATACCAAAAAATATTGCCAACGATTTTCCATGATCACAGAATCACAGACTAAATCATGGAAAAAGGCACTTATCAGCAAAGTCATGGAATCTGCCATTTTGCCCTATATGGAATTTCAAGATGGCCGATTATCGCTATGTAAAATGGCAGCCTTGTAAAAAAAAGTCTCATCTTGTGGTATTCAGCATACAAATGCATGTTTTTTGACTCTACAGCATCTGAACAATTGAATCCTTGCTGTTCTCTGCACCTCTGCCCCCTCCCCAGAGTATCCTTCTCAGTGGGGGGTTGGCGTCAGAAGCATACAGTAGTCAGTAGTGCAAGCAACAGTTTCGGTCAGCATAAGAGGCAGATGGGGGGGGGGGAATCAGTTAGGACCATGTAGAATTATTTCAAAATTAAATGAACTGCAACTTACAGCTGTATTTTACACAGAGCAGTATTTTGTTTATGGTATCTGGCAGCAAGGATCTCTCTGGTATCTTTTACATTTGACTCGAGCCAAGACAGAAAGCAGCAGGAAGGCAGCAGGCACTCCTCCAGGGTCACGATTCTTGGGAACAATTTCATATCATGGTGTAATATTTAACTTCTGCAAACTGCAAACGAAATTTGCAAGTTTCCCCCCCCCCCCCCAGAGTAGCCCGACTCCTGAGCTGCCATCTGTTCGGTGCTGTGTAAGGGGTGGAGAAGACTGGTGAGAGATACTGCTGCAAACTCGCATTGTTAATGGGGCAGGCAGGGAATATGAGATTTCATGGAGTCTGTTTTGCCAAGTGTCTACTGTCTTGCTGGTGATTCTGGGCAGGGATGCCAGGGATTGTGGACTGCAGTGCAACTGACGCTTCTACTTTAAACTACCAACTCTGTTCATCAACAATACAGGGCTGCAGTCCAGTACCAGACTCCATCTGGCAGCCAAAAACACTGGAAGTAAGATCTGATAAAATTTCTAGATTCCATGATGAATTTTAACTTTTAACGTTCTAGCCTGAGTAGACTCCCAAGCCGCATGTTCTGAGCTGTGGGAGTAAGACAGACTGACCTGCAGTGAGAGACACAACTCAACTGCTGCTCTAAACTCAGACTGCAGGGTGCTAGTGACCTGTACTGCATTAAATGTACTAGATACAACATTCTGGTTTTCATGTTGCTGGAGTGTGTGTGTGTAAGGAATTACTTTAATCAAATCCTTAGTGTCTGCAGTTTTAATTTTTTTTGTTTAATATTCATTATACCTCCACTAAAAAAAAAAAAATGGAGAAAAAACGGAAGCGTCAGGAAACTGAATTGCTGACCTGGCTCTTCGATGACACAGGGCTTCGTCAAGGGGTGTTCCATGGACATCTAAGTGCTGTTTTTCTGTTAAAACAACACCAATTTCTGACTGCTGATGTCAGGCTTGGAATACTACATTTAAAAAACATTATTTGCAATTTATGCTAAAGTGCAGTAAAACTGTATTTAACTTACAGTAGTATACCAGATTTATACCAAAAATTACAACAAACTAAGCTTAATCTGTGAATCTATTTACTCTAAAAAAAAAAAAAAAAAAAAGTCAGTGGTGTCATAAAAGATCAGTGTTCACATTTTTATTAGTCAGAGCACAAACTCGAAAAAAGCAAGAAAATCTATTTTTCCATGGAAATGATCTGCCTTGGAAATTAACTTTCCAGGTCTTCTGCCAACACAGTTTTAGCTTGTTTTAATACAGTTTTTCTTTTATCAAGTCTTTTTTATTTTGGGACTTGGGGGCTGCATGAGTTGGATGTACAGAACTAAAAATAACACACTGCACTATCTCCATTTCCTGTGAAGTAAATGGGTTATTCTGTTGCAATTCTGACATATGGCAAAGGGGAAAGACCATTCTGTTTGTAAACAACACAAAATGCCATTGAAATTGCAAAACTTGGATAGTTCTTCAGTAAATAATAATGATGGTTACAGGATAAAAATGCATGGACATTACTGGACTAAAAACAGATTGTCAGCATTTGGTGCCTATTCTAGCCACATGACTTAGAGGACTCAGAAACAGGGTTATTTTAATCTGCCAAAGAAAAAACAGCACAGTAGGTTAGAGGCTTACCTACATAATGCTGTGCTCCGGTTGCCTCTAAATGTTCTTAGTCCATAGTCGCTACAAATTAAAGATTGCCATGATATGTAAACAAACCGCAGCTCGGTATTCAAAACACTGCGCTTCGGTAGCTGCCTAAGATAGCCGCTACGTGCTTCCCGCGATGACATACATCACTGGAGCGACAGTGCTCCTAAGTGATAATACAATCCGTATGGAGATTTAAGTAATACAATACTGAAATAACATTAATATTCTCCAAATCCTTTAATGTACAGGTGTGACAGTATCGATAGAGTCTGATTCTTCATGTTTTGACATCAAGCTTTCATTTAATAAAAAAAATATTGGCAAACAGTTCCAAAGCTAGACCTTCCCCAAGATAATTTCTTTAAAACTGGAAAACTTTGGAACAGTTAAGAGTTAGAACCTGACATTTTTTTTCTATTATGTTTTTATCTGGGGTTTTACCCCTTTTTCTGTCTGGCCCCTTCCCTAAGCACGCTTGTGGAGGCACGTGCATGCTGCATTCCGGGGTGCCCTCCCAACTTGCTGACCCTTCCCGCCTGTGCTGCCACTGGACCTCTACCTAGTGGCAGCAGAACTGCGGGGGACACAACCACCCCAAGAGAGGAGAGCTGCCATTAGGATACTCGATCCTGCTCCATCTCTCCCCTGTGCCAGCACCCCGACGACCCAAGGTCATTCCCAAACCCGGGTCGCCAGCGTGGCACGAGGTATGGCGTCCAGCACCTCAACCCTCAGTGTGACCAGGCCAGCTTGAAACTGGCATTTTTTTAATGAAACCTGGGAGTTCTCCCAAAGTTTTTTTTTTTTTTACTTGCTCAAATGGTGGCTTGTTGATATACCGCCCCAGTGTTCGTCTGGGTCCTTACATACCAGGATCCCTAGCTATTCCTGGCTGGGTCCTGGCATACTGCGATCTTGGCATCATGCTGCTCGACGCCGAGTTTGCTTCGTTTTTTTCCCTCCCTGATCCCAGCCTCCGAGGGCATCAGCATAAAGGACATAAGTCCAGGCTGGCAACACACTGGCGCATGCTGCAGCCAAGTGCTGAATGGCATCCTCCCCTCCCAACTCCATGAGTCCAGTACTGCTTGCCCATCTTCCACCAGAAGTAGTACTAGGGTGCTTGGCAGCCATTCTGTCCCTTCTCCTCACAGCAGGAGAGCATCCTCTGGGACGCTCAATCCTCTTCCCACTGGCACCCCCCCCCCCCCCGACAGCCTAGGATTTTTCCCCCAAACCCAGGCCGCCAGTGTCAAATGAGGTAACTAGTGCTGTGCCGATGGGCCGGCCAAGTTGATATATTGATACAATAAATGGTTCAAAAACATTTTAAAATCTTTTTTCATATTACTTTTTTATGTTGTCTTGCGTGCATGCACAAGCAACATCTTGTGCTAGTAGTACATTTCAGAGGTGTGTCAGTGTTGGCGAATGCAGGGCACACTTTAGTAGATGCGTCCCTCATTCCTCAATAAGCCAGCATGCTAGCACTGACACAAGAATTATGTAAAACTGGACACAACTTGTAAGAAAAGTGCTGCTGCAATCAGAGACAAGCTCGTCATGCAGAGGCACAGATGACATGCCTCCCGACATGCCTTTCCTGGTGAAACATTTCAATAAACATGGTGGTGGCTCTCCCCAAAGGAAGCAGACATCAGGAGTGCAATCCCCGTGTCAACATGTCTCCTTCCCCCCACACTGTGTGGCACATTGGGAGCACACCCCAGTGTGCGGCCGCTCACAGTAACCCAATCACGCTGGCATGTTCCTGCCCCGCCCAACCCCACCCCACTGTGTAGCACACTGGGAGCCCACCCAGTGTTGCCAATATCAGGACCCCGGAAAGCCATGGGGCATACTAGAAGCCCACCCAGAGTGCTCCAATTGTTTTCTTTCACCTATACAGAAAGAAAACTGTCCCACGGTGCAGTGTCCATTTTTTGTACTGAAAAAGAAAACTGTCAGTTGTCCACGGCATCCCCCCACCCCACACCCACCCTCTCGCACCCCACCTCCCACACCCCTCTCACCCATACTTACCTCCAGAGGTCTGGCGCTGCAATCCCAGTGGAGCAGGAACACGCCTGGACTCTTCCAAAGACAACCATGAACTGAAGAAATGCCGGTAAGCTGTATAATGGCATAAATGGGGTCAACACAAGTGGATCTCTCAGCCATTTTTTCTGAATTTTGGCTCCAGATTTTCAACATGGGTTCTTGGGACCCCACCTCATAAACACATGCACTGTCATCTTGTTATTCTGTCCCGAAGGTCATTTCGCAGTCACTGCGTGGAATCACCTTTCGTGACTGATGAACGAAACAACAGTGCCACTGTTCATGAGGTGGTGTCCCAAAAAGTCTATCTTGTAAATCTGGTAAAAAAATTCCAAAACATTACTGTGTTACAAGCGTGCGTTGCACAGTTTCCACAGACGTTCATAACTTCCGACAATTTTTAATATTTTCACTCCAGATTTTCAACATTAACATTTTTTCACACCTCCTTCCGAACAGTACCGCTGTCACTTTTCACATCCTGCCCGAAATGTGTTTTCACCTATGTGGCACACAATGGCGCAGTCGCTGTGGGAAATCAATGTTCATGACAGATTGACAAAATCACAGCGACACTGCTCATGAGCGGAGGTCCCAAAATGCCTATGTTGAAAATCTGGTTAAAAAACTCCACAAAATGGACTTCCGGTGACGTCACCGCAGAGATGGCTGCCTAGTACTCGTGCTCCAGAGCTGCCCAGGATTAAAATAAAACTAACCTGCAGTAAATTTAAGTTTCAGCATTAAAAAATTCACATCTAGAGTGAAAGTGGATGGCATCCAGCAGATCTAGACACAAATCCTCTCAGGAAGCAAAGCTAAAAAGCCTGATGTATTCAGACAAGAAACCGGGCCTAGTTAGAGATGCACGCTTCGCTTCTCCGGTGAGCAGCACAGTGGACTCAGGAGATAATTTCGATGGAGGGGACCAAGGAATTATTTTATCTAAATTAGACGGGATTATCAAAACCTTGTATAGAGTGGAATCATCAGTAGCAGATCTTAAGGCAGATTTAAGTGCGATGGATAAACGAACCACAGCAGTGGAGGAATGTGTCGGTGGCCTAGCAGATTCCTCGAACCAGCACGATCGTGCACTTCTCTATTTGTTAACACAGCAAAAGAAATTCAAGTAAAATTAGATGATCAGGAGAACTGTGCACGGTGGAACAACTTCCGTATTTACGGAGTTCCTGAGGACATGGAAAAATCATTTGAACCGAGGGAAGCTTTTGTCCTCTAATTAATATAGAGGGGATCCTTTCCGAACCTTTCCGATTCTGAACCAGATCTTAGAGCAATATAGTCAAATCTCCGTTTTTAAAATAAATAGGGATAAAATGGAGGTATTACTTGTTAGTGGCCAACGTTCAGTAAAACTAAATCAGTTAATTCCATTTAAATGGGTCTCAACCCAAATTAGATATCTGGGAATTCACATTCCGGTAGATCTGACACAGTTATACCACGTAAATTATAACAAATTGTTCCAAGGGGTCTTCAAGGACCTGAGGCGATACAGCATTCTCCCGTTGACACTTCTTGGAAGGATTGAATCCATTAAAATGAATATACTGCCTCAATGTTGTCCTCCACATATTAAGAGACATGTTAAAGTTAACAGAAGATATACCCCTCCCGACAGAGAGCACATCGATCACTAGCCCCAAACCAAATGATCAAACATCCAATCCCAGATCAATAATAGCCCGAATGCTAAATTATCAAGACCAACATATAGTTCTACAGACAGCTTGAAAAATGAGAGAAGTTAAAATTGACAACCAGAGACTATTCTTTGACCAGGTCTTCTCGGATTTACTTAACGAAGAGAGAAAATTGGTACGTGGAGTCATAAAACAAGCCAAAGAGAAAAAATCCAGATTCCATTATATTATCCACTTAAACTGTGTATACATATGGATAAAGGTCCAGTCCTTTTTGACAGTTTATATGATGCGACACCAATGTTGAAGCAGCTGGGTATCCAATGTCCTGAGTTGCATGCCGACATTTTAGAAAGGGAGATCACATGTTCAGCATGGTGACGAGCTGGCATGCCAGAAGAGCGCAACCTTCCATGTTCACTTGGCCCTCCCACCTTGGTCAGGACATGAAAGCAATTCTGGGGAGAGAGAGAGAGAGAGAATAAAATAACAAACCCAGAGACAGCTTCTCAAAAGGCAACTAGTATGTGGGACTCAACTTGAATCTCCTGGAGGTACTTTTTTTTTGGTCCACTGCTTTCCTTCTTCCATAATCTTTTCGGGAGATGGCAGAGGTTTCACCAATGCGGAAAGGAGTTAATACCCATGAGAGGGACTGTAGCGGATGTTTTGCCTGCTCTGTACACATTATCGGATGACATCGGTGATTTACTCAGGAGATGAACTCTCAGGACTTGAAGTGACTTAAAACTGCTGAAACAGTCAAACATAACCCGTAGGGCTCTTCAGTTTGTTAATTATTAATAAGTACAAAGAGGGACAGATACAAATTAAAGGTATGACTGGTTCTTCACCTCCCAATCTCATTTAAAGAGGGCTTGGCAGCTCGGGGTGGGGGGGCAATGCTGGGTGGCTGCCAGTATATAGAGGATTCCAAGGCCCTAAGCCTCCTCATTTCCAGCAAGTGGTGACTCTCACTACCGCTGATTCCTTGGGATCAGGCCTACCTATAGTAGGAATCAGAGCCTCAGCTAAATCCTCCCTGCCTAACAGGGTAACATCATTAACTGTTTACACACATAGGAAGCAAGGTTTTATTAACATAACAGTTTTTAGTTGCCTGTTTACAACTAGCTGGTTCTTATCATGTATGTTACATATATGCACACAAATTGTTGATGATGCATATTTACTAATGTTTGTTCAAATATCAAATGTGTGACTGACTTAATGATAAGATACAGGGGCTTCTTGAAAGAGAAGGTTACTTATAAGGAGGTTTGGGGTTTCAGGATAATACTGAGAGAGTTAAACCATATTAGGGAATTGGAGGGGCAAAGTTTGCGATTTAAAAAAAAGAAAAAAAAAAAAGGGCTCTCACAGGCATTTCGCTAAATGTTCAAGGGGTTAACTCCCCAGTCAAAAGGGCGAGGATCCTCCATTACTTACAGAAAATAAAAGCGGATATTGGGTTGATTCAAGAGACCAGACTTTCAGATTTAGAACATGAAAAGTTGAAGAGGGGATGGGTAGGCAAAGTGATATATTCCTCCCACCCTTCAGGTAAACGAACTGGGGGTGCCATTTTATGCAGAAGAAATTTGCCTCTGGATATCACCTCACAGATGATCATGGAACAGGGAAGGGGACAAATCATTACTGGGAAGATGTTTAATCAGCTAATACACATTTATTTATTTATTTTTTGTTGATCGGGTAAGTGCACTAGACAAATCCTGCCTATTTTCAGGCACGACCCGGGGGAGGTATAATGAATTTTTTATGAAAATGTTTGGGAACATAGCAGGCTTGGGAGAGGGTATGATTTTGGTGGGGGGAGATTTTAATTGCGTGCCCAAGCCACAGTATGATTGTTCGTCTCAGAATTTAACAACAAATAAAGGGATAAACAGGGCGATTGTTGAGGAATGACTGAATTAGCATTAGTGGACATATGGAGAGATTTAAATAAGACAAGTAGAGATTATTCTTTTTTTTCCCCCACCTAATAATGTCTACTCCAGAACTGATTATTATCTGTGTAGTACCCCAGATTTTCATAAAGTTCAAAAATGTGAAATTCTTCCTCAGGTGGTCTCAAACCACTCAGCGGTAGAGTAAGTTTTGGAGTTGGGAGACTGGAGCAGGATTACACAATGGAGAATGAACTCCTTTTTGTTGGATAGAGAGGAGTTTCAAACTCGCATACCAGAAGTATTTGAGGATTATCTCATCCATAACCCAACTGCAGGCCCACTTTCTCTGTGTTTTTGGGATGGCTGCAGGGCAGTTCTGCCGGGGGAATTATCTCCTATGCATCTCATCTTAAAAAATCCCGCCTGGATCAACAAATAAATCTGGAAATTAAGTTAAAAGAGTTGGAAATTAAAGCCCAATAGGAAGGGGGAAAGTACGCTCTCCAAAAGGAATTACAGGAAACCAGAAAACGTTTGCAAAATATACTAGATCAACAAACTGAGGGGAAATTAAGATATCTGAATCAAAGGTACTACAAATCAGGTAACAAAGCCAGTCAGCTGCTGGCATTTTGGTTTAGGCATGTACAAGCAGACAGTTATGTTAAAACCCTGCAAATAAGTAAGCAAACCCCCCTATCCCAAGTATTTACACCTAAAGACATAGCAAAACACCTTTAAAGAATATTACAAAAATCTTTATGACCCACCCCCAGACACAACACAAGCTGAGATTTCTATTCATAGATTCCTGGAGGGAGTCTCCCTCCCGAAGTTAACAGATGACCTTCGGACACAGTTGGATTCCCCCATAACAGCACTGGAAATCACTCAGGTTATTGTGGGTTTGAAAGGAGGTAAATCGCCTGGTCCGGATGGATTCAATGCTGAATTCTACCAAAAATTCAGAAAGATTCTAATCCCTACTTTAGTTCAGGTTTTTAATAAAAAGGCAAGAGGGAGAATTCCCGGGTTCTTGAAGTGAAACATTTATCACAGTAATTCCTAAAGAAGGAAAACCCCCAGAGCTTTGTAGTTCACATAGACCAAGTTCCTTAATGTGAATTCCAAAATTTTCACAAAAATATTGGCGAATAGAGTAAACACAGCCCTCCCAGACCTGATACACCCAGATCAGGTGGGTTTTGTCCCAAACAGATATCTTAAGGATAATGTTAGACGTTGTCTAAATATATTGCACTCAGGGAAAAAAGGGAAGAACCCACAAATAGCTATAGCTATTGACGCAGAAAAAGCATTTGATCGCTTACAATGGGATTACTTAAATGAAGTACTATTGAAATTTGGGTTTGGGCACCAATTTATAGAGTGGATAGCAGAAATTTAAAATAACCCCACGGCTAAAGTAAAAGTAAATGGAACATTATCCCACACATTGAAAATGAACAGAGGTACACGGCAGGGGTGTCCCCTATCCCCTATTCTATTCGCTCTCAGCATGGAAACCCTAGCCCAGGTGATTAGAGACCATGAAGACCTGCAGGGCATTATAGTTGGGGTGGGGGGAATAAAATTTCACTCTATGCTGATGACACTATGTTATTTTTGAGGGATCCTTTACGAACGTTCCCCATTCTGAACCAGATCATAGAGCAATATAGTCAAATCTCCGTTTTTAAAATAAATAGGGATAAAATGGAGGTAATACTTGTTAGTGGCCAACGTTTGGTAGAACTAAATCAGTTAATTCCATTTAAATGGGTCTCAACCCAAATTACATATCTGGGAATTCACATTCCGGTAGATCTGACACAGTTATACCACGTAAATTATAACAAATTGTTCCAAGAGGTCTTCACGGACGTGAGGTGATGGAGCATTCTCCCGTTGACACTTCTTGGAAGAACTGAATCCATTAAAATGAATATATTGCCTCGATTTTTATTTCTGTTTAACACCCTCCCACTGCGAATTCCAAAACTAGAATAGAAAAAAATAACTAAAGCTTTACATTCTTTTGTCTGGGGTGGGTAGGAGACCCAGAATTGCATGGAAAACCTTACAGAGACCCAGGAATGAAGGAGGTCTTGGACTCTCCAACCTTAAAACCTACTATCAGATGGTAAATGTGGGTGCTTGGGTAAATTATTTAACTAATGACCCCAATAATAGCGGAGTACCTCTACAAATACAAGGAGATTCAGGCCTGACTCTACAATTAGATTTTGGTAGTTCTTCAGGATACTTGCTCAAAAAGGTGACAGACAATCTGTGGTCCAGACAAACGTATAGGATAAGGGGTGAAATTAAGAAAGAACTGGACATTGCAGACACAATAACTAACAGGACAGAGATTACCAATTATTCGGAGTTTATTCCCCCCAGAATGGACTTGGCCTTCACTTACTGGAAGCGAAAAGGCCTTAGGTATTTCACTGAATTTATTCAGGAAGGTCAAATTAAATCTCTTCAAATTCTCCAAAGGGAATTTCAGCTCCCAAGTACCCACTTTTTCAGATACCTCCAGGTTAGGTCTTTCATTAAGACAGGGAACAACTTGGCATTAGGTGCAACAACCCCCATCTCAGTTAACCCAGGTTATCTGGGATTTGGTACTCGAGTTAGGAGAACGGAAGTTAATATCCAGGCTTATGGCAGCACATAGAGCTACTAAAAAATTGCCCCCCCCCCCGTCAAACCGAATGGAAAAAAAGAACAATGTATTCACTTAGATGAAAATAAGTGGCAAAAGGTGTGGGAGGGGATTAAACGTACTTCTTCCTCCAATGACTGGAAGGAATTCAGATGGAAGATTGTGTCCAGGTTCTTCCACATCCCAACTAGGACAAAGCACTACACAACAGGGGGCTCAGATTTATGTTCGACAAACTGTCGAAGTAGAGGGACCCACTCCCACATTTTTTGGGACTGCCCAGCCATCTGATTTTACTGGAACGAAATACAGACTCATATGAGACATATATTTGGATGGGAAGTGAGACCAGATTTTCAAAACCTAATTTTAGGTATTTTACCAAAATGTTGCAGATCCGACAGACAAAAGTCATTCATTGGTATATTGCTTGCCGCAGCTTGTAAGGGAATCACAAAATGTTGGATTACACAAGCACCTCCGATGGTAGGGGACTGGATTAATATAGTAAAGAAATAGCTAGAATGGAAAACAATTTGGCAAGTCTATGACTACAAAAAGATAAATTTGATCAGGTCTGGCTTCCCTTCATGCACTTAGTGGAAGAACTATATGGTACCCCCATGTTGAAGCAGATGGCAGTAGCATATTAGTGCTGAGATTCCCCTTTTCTGAGAACATAAATGTTCATTAGGAGGATTGGCTTACTGGGGATTAATTTGCTCCTTCGTTTGATGTAGATCTCAGACTTCCAAACTGTCCCATTTTAGAAAGGGATATGATTCCCCATTTTAAAAAACCCTGTTGCAAAGGTCATACTGTGTAAATAAAATGTTGCAGTATGCCATTTTAGAAATAATCAATCACACAAAAAGTTTGTTGATTTTTCTTTATCTGAACTTTGGATTGTAAGATGAACTGTGCTAAATAAGAAGTCTGGAAATGGGCAAGTCATCTGGAAAATACATTGGTTTGCTGAGGGATACAATGTTGAGAATGCACACTTTCCTGAAGGGAACAATAGATCTATGGTGGATGTACACACCTGGAAGAGAAAGGACAGATTTAAAGACTGGCTCAAACTTTATAAAGTCAGTAATTCCAGATGTAACTAATTTAACACACATGCTCAGACCTGATTAATTTTATGTATAATTGTTATACGCACAGTAATTTACCAAATAAAACCTGATGTAAAAAAAAAAAATCCACAAAATAATTACGTTATGGGCGGCATCATGCACTTCTAGCCGCACGCTCAGAATTTCATAAATTTTTCATATTTTCACTCCAGATTTTCAACACTGCCATTTTTTTTTAGAGCTCCTTATGAATAGTATAGCTGTCATTTTCACATCCTGCCCGAAATGCGTTTTTGCATCTGTGGGGCCAAACTGCACAGTCGTTGTGCAAAATCACCTTTCGGCTAATGAACTGATAGTGCCACTGTTCATGAAGTAGGGTCCCAAAAAGGCCATGCTGAAAATTTGGAGTGAAAATACACACAAACGCCCAGAGGGCGTTAGGGTTTCCAACCATAACACCCCACCCTGTAGAGACTGACAGACGTCAGGGGTGTGACTTGGGATTATCGGCTGTAATGCTCATGCCATTCCACCCCCACCCTGCAGCCAGTAACAGGCACAGAGGTGTGCCTTGGACTCTTCAGCCCCAAAGTTCACCCTATTCTCCTATACTGCACCCATCTCAGCATATTTCCTTAGGGAATGGGGTGACTGTAAGGCCCGAAGAACTCAAGGCACACTACAACACTTCTCGGTGTCTGCAGGGTAAGGTGAGATAAAATGGCGGGAGTGTTATGGCAGATGACCCAAAGACACACCCCAATACCTGTCAGTCTCTGCAGGGTGGGGTTGGTGTCAGTTCACTACTATTCCTATTATACATCTCTCTCTAACTCCTGCACTACCAATGCCAATGCCAGCAAGAAAACATTCAGCACTGACAAATGCTTGTCTACCCCTGAGCTACCCCAACAACCCCGTCACCTACCCCCCCAGGAATTACTCCACCACCTGCCCATGTCCCCCTATGTGGTGGGTGGGTACCAGGGTCAGCAGTGGGAGACTGTGAGGGTGTCTGTCATCCTGCCAGTTCTCTTCTTCCCCTAGGTCTGCCAACATGTAATGTACACGCACATGTTTGCACACAGCATGCTAATCGACATCTGCATCATGGCCACCTACTGTGTTACGTCCACTGCTTCACCCCCCCCCCCAGCCTCCACAAGATGGTGAGTATGCAGCATTATGCACTGTTCCCCCGTCTTCAAAGGAGGAGAGCTGTTTATGGGAAGCTTGGTCCTGCCTCCCCTCCTGGCCTGCATGGCATCCAAGTCCACTTCTTTGTTTTTTTATTAAGTACAACGCATATCACTGCAGTCTCACAGTATTTGCAGTACACTGAAAATTCATACTTGAGAGACATGTAACATTCTTCATATGCTAAAATGATAAACCTCCAGATTACCGCCATCCCCAATACAGCAGCGGTGTGGCATGGGTCCCTACCATGGATCTTCTACTGTTGTGCTGTTGTCCATTCCTAACGTTTACATATGGTGGACATGTCATGCAGATTCCCCTCGTGTCCTCCATCTGCAAAGCTTGCCTTCCTCGTCTCCCCCTTACCCCCCTGTATTTAAATATCTTAAGATACGAAAGTGGGAACATGTTGCATAACATACAGAATCCAAGCATGCCACCTGGATGAAAATTGCTCTGCTCTATCATTCAATCTAAATAAGACTTTCTCCATGGTATATAAACGGTTTACCATGTCCCACCAACACTGGAGGTCTGGGGGCTGAGATGTAAGCCACTTCTTGGTTATTCATTTCGTCAAAGCCACAAGCATAATGCCCAGAAGGTGTTTAACTTGGTAGCCCTTCAGTTGTCTAGGATATTGAAACTGGAGTCACAACTCAAGACTTAACCTAATTCTGACCCCAAGCGCTTCCAAGACAACATCTTCTAGGTCCATACAGAAGGTGCTAGAAAATGGGCATGCCTACATTCAGTGTTTGTGTGTGTGTTGCCCTAATATCCCCACAGTGTCTCCAGTATGCTGCACTGAATCCCAGGCCACACTCGGCCATGACCACTGGGGTTCTGAAATATCTCACTAGGTGCTTTCACCCATAGTCTCTCCAAACATGGGAACAGGTGACCCTATCAGCCTCAGAATAACCCCTTTCCTACTGCTTCGGGTCTATTTCCTGCCCTAGCTCTCCACCCCATTTTTCAGTTATGCGGAGTGTGGTTGTGTACCTTGAATAGCTTAGTATATAGGCGAAATAAGGTGTCTGGTATTTTGGGATGTGAGCTGAGCTGAGCTGACCATGGCGATCAGGAGTGCGCGCTTGGTAGCATCCCTTGCAAAGCTGGGTAGGGATATGCTGGACCTGTAGGTACTAGTAGAAGCCCCTCTGTTCCAGACCATACTGGGCTTGCATTTCATTAGATGCCTTTATCTGCTAGCTCACAGTGAACTGGGACTGATACACCAAATCCAGTCTCCAAAATGTGGGGTCTTGAGTGACTGGTACAAAGCCCTCCAGGTGGGCTACTGGACAAATAAACAGGAGCCAGAGTAAGGCCTAGAGAGGTTACTGCTTTTCTCCACACCCTCCCCATTTCCACCATCCATGGGTTCTGTGGCTATAGCTCAGAATCCCGTGGATGAGTCCCATACAAGAACCATGCTCTACCCAGAAAGGAAGAGCGTCCCATTCTAGGTCAAGCCACTGTGGGACAGGGCCTTCTATATGCTACTTAAACAGGACCCATAATCGAGTGGCTGAGTAATAAGCCTGTAAGTCTGGTAATGCTACTCCCCTCCCCCTTGCCTTTAGTAACATCAATGTACAGAAGCAGATACTGGAGCATTTCCCTGTCCATACAAGCCGTGAGATGACTACCTGACATTTTCTCCTGTCTGTCAGGGATCTGAACTGGAACGTTCTGAAACACTCACAGGCAGTGAGGCAGTGTCATCATCCTCTGAAGATCAGCCAGTAGCTGAGTTGATATGGGACAGATGTTTACTTCTTATAACTTATCTAGGAGCAGCAAGATTTTAATGCCCAAGTATTTAACTTCTTGCAAGTCCCATTTATAGGGAGATGTCAATTTTTAGGGACCAGTATGGGAAAGGACCTCCATTTGGTTATAGTTAAGTGGTAGTTGGACACTACTGGAGGAGTCCAACATACAGAAAATCTCATGTATAGTGGTGTCAAGGTCCATCACATATAGCAGGACATCATACATATATAGTGCGATCCAATTCTCTGTGCCTCCAAGAATCACCCGATCACAGTGACACTTTCCCTTATTGTCTGTGCTAAAGGCTCGTTATAGAACATGAACAAAAGCGGCGTCATGGAATTCCCCTGCTGGGCGCCATGACAAGCTTAAAGAATCTGGACACATGCCCGTTTACCTTGGCAAATGCCTGTGGAGAGGCACATGCTCACTCCAGTAGGGTAACAAAATCCGAGAGAAACCACACTTATGAACGGTGGCAGAGAGAGGGTCAAGACACCTACTGAATGCCTTTCTGGCATTGAGACTGGCAAACATGAAGGGGTGGCCACTTTATAATTAATCTGATGTAGAACATGGAGTATGTATCGGGTGTTGACTCTGGTTTGTCAGGCTCTTGTGACACCCATTTGATGTGGGTGTATCAGTGATGTCAGGAGGGACCCAGTCTTTGTACCAAAACCACCATGAATAATTTATAATCAACATTTAGGACAGCTATAGTTTCTTATGCTTGACATTCGCTGGGGTCCTTCCTAGGTTTAGGGATAACCGAAACAGTGGCATACTGCAATGTGTTCAGTATGTCCCCTCCAACCAGAACTCCACTGCAGAGTTTTGTCAGGTGGGGGATTAGTAAATCCTCAGTGTCTTGAAAAATTCTAAAATATACATTATCCATTCCAGTCAGGGGCTTTTTGGGTGTAGGCCTTTTTGAGAGTGCTGTCCCATTCCGGGGCCTGTAAGGGACTAGATAGCATGTAAACTTGCTCCTGAGTGAGTTGCAAGGGGAGCCAAGACTGTCTCAGTGTCTTCTGGATTATGTACCCCCTCTGGGGTATACAAGTGAGATACAATACTGGTGAAAAGCCTCCACCATCTTACTAGTTTTCCTGAAGTGTTGCGAGGTGACTGGATGCTTCAGCTAGACAACCATGGCTTTAACCCTTCGCCTCTTAACTTGGTGTACCAATACTCATGTGTCCCTGGGCCCAACCTCATAGTATTTATAGCAGAGGAATGTTCAGGCCAGCTCTGTCTTTTCCAGTTGCAGTTTATCTATGTCCAACTTGGTTTTGTCTAACTGCAGTGTAACAGTCCCATCACTGGACATGTGTGCCATCTGTATGAAAGGAGGGGTGACTTGTAGGTCTGGCAGCCTCTGGTTCCCCTCCTTCGTCTTCCCAGAGCAGTATTCTACAATATGGCCCCACAACACTGTTTTTAAGGTGTCATAGTACTGCCTCCCACCACCAATTTTGTACATTCATTTCTGGAATTTTATCCACTAAAAAGGTGCAGAATTCCTCTGACTAGAGATAGAACCCATTCAGGGACCACTGCATCTGGGGGATGCTTCTATCCAAACAAAAGTATATCATGATGGGTAAGATCAGAGAGCAGTATATTAACAATCTTGCAATCCACTACATATTTAAGGGATTCTTGCTGGGTGTAGCTATCATCTATAAGGGTACAGACAAAATGAACTGAGGAATAATGTGTGTAGTGCTGATCATGTGGTGGAAGTTCCTCCATATGTTGACCCATTTATAGGATCCGACAAGGACTTAGCATGCCTTACTGCCAGATGATAATCTGGGTGGTCATACGTTTGAGCTGTCCCAGTCGTAGGGCCAAATCATGTAAAGTGCCCTGCCAGGGAAGCGTGGTCAGCAGCAGACATGAAAAAGTGCTTTTATTTGGGCTCTCTACCAGTGCAACTTTTAAGTTTTAAATTTCTCTTTTTCTACCTTATATTGGGCCCTAAAAGTGGCATAACATGATAAAATAAACTATCCTCCACTTTTTAGACGAAATTTGGAAACTAGCCAATGATGGGAAGATGCCAAAATGAGTAGCAAAAAGATGGTGGTAAGGGGAATGTCGTGTCTGCCTCTACCAGCTAGCGTCAATGCGGGCAAGCAGCTGGCAGGAGTGACGGGGGTTTAGATTTGACCCTCAAGGCCATTCTTGAGGCTGTCTGACAACTCGACATAAAGAAGGATGACTAATTCAAGAGTAAATGTGATCAAAACCAGACTT
Organism: Neoceratodus forsteri; assembly: GCA_016271365.2. Lineage (NCBI taxonomy): Eukaryota > Metazoa > Chordata > Ceratodontiformes > Ceratodontidae > Neoceratodus > Neoceratodus forsteri. The sequence continues at coordinate 1,050,309,749 of CM057449.1, forward strand.
AACACACTGAAGTCTGATCACAGATCCTTGTCTACCTCTGCCAACAAAGCCATGAAGGATACATTGTGTCTGGTTAAAGAGAATAAACTGCTGTGGGCCTGTTCGAGTATTTAGAAAACTGCACTCGCATTCCTAATCTCTGCATCTTGGGCATACTTGAAAATCTAGGTGGCGCTGATCCCCAACTGTATATAAAAACTCTCTTTACTGACTTACTCAAGCTGAAATTGAACACAAAATCTTCAGAACTTACCGTATCACTCTCCAACGCAGACCTCAACACGGACTTGCCAGAGGCTATGCTTGTGATTACAGCTGGACTGCATGTTCAAGATCTCATTCGGCATAAAGCCAAAACTTTGGGTCTACTGAAACTGCCAGAGGGGACAGATATTCATTGCTTCTCTGACCTTAGTTATGAGACCTGGCAACGCAGATGGGCCTTCGATGTGGCACAAACAAGGCTGCATCAGACTGGCATTACCCATGTTCTACAACTGCCCGCCAGACTAAAAATAGTTTATGTGGGGAAAGTATTCCTTTACAGAGACCCCAAGGATATGAGCCAAAAACTGGAAGCTATCCAGAGGGAGTTTACAGAATGCTCCAACTCCAAAGTGTCTTCTGAAGGAGAAGACACATAAAATTGTCTTTTACTACTTTATCTTTCTGTTTGCTAAAGCTGGGGAACAAGTAATGTTCAAGACTCTGACCTGCTATTTCTGATTTAGCTGACTGTAAAGCTACGTTTATGTCTTTATCCACTCTAAGTTAAATCATCTGCACCAAGTATTTTGGAAAGAGATTACTACTAGTTGTTGCTGTGTAATATTGCTGAAGGCATGCCAGAGACCCCACATATCACCAAGCCTTGCGTAAACTACGTTACAATCAGCTCACATGGCGGCGACTGCGGAGTCTCGTAGCACACGGCCTATGGAGGTTTTCTCTCTGTATTTTGAAAGAAGTAAGGCATGGCTTTCCTTACTTGTTGCATTATATCTGCCTTAGTCCCCGATATCAGTAACACACTACTGTTTCTAAATAAGGGGCTATGTCACGCACATGGTCTATTGTTCTTAATAATGCCACTTATTTTTTGCAGGTTACTTATTACTACATATAAGGTTGTCAGAATAATCTTGGGGGTACAATGACATTGAATTATCTGTACCATCTCAAGTGCTCTACTGTACACTCTACTTTTGGACTGTTTGTTTATTGTGACACATTGTAAACTACGAGTTATTAAGTGTTATATCTACATCATAGGGATGCGGATTCACATTACTAGATTCATGAACCAAGGGCTATAAAACACACGCCTCTGTATCAGAGGGATTTGTTCTATGGACTTGTAAGTTACACATTTTCAGCTGGTCATCTATGGTCTGGCCACAAGTGACCAAATGTGAACATTTATGGATAAATTTAAACTTCAGTTTAATTCATTTTAATAGTCTCCCCCCAACATGTGTAACAAAATGTTGAGGAGCTAAGTATTTTGTAAATAGCACCTGTCTTAATGTTTGTACCATCCAGTGCTCTACAATGTGGATGTTATCTGCTTTGTCAACAGTTTAAAAGTCTAAAATAAAAAGTAACTCCCCGCCATCCTTTACTAACTTAGAATCCTTAAAGAGGGTCATGTGTGGGATAAGAATTGCCACCTCTCTATGTTTACCCCTGGGCAGTTCTGAGCTGTAAACTGCTTGGCACCCACATTTTCACAGTTTCCCATGTTAAACTGCACCCAAGTGTCTCTCTTGTAAGAACACCACCCTTGGGTGCACTCTTTTTATGCAGGAAATCACTTTCTCCTGCTTTACCAAAATATTTAATCCATCGCCATTTATCAAATACCATAGTACCTCTTTACCCATCTTCACAATCCAAGTAATCTCCTCCATCATGTCCCTCCCATAGGTCACCAAAAATACACTGTAAGTCACAATCTCTAATGTTATTGCATTGGTTGGGGGGAGTAATCATGATACTGAACACTAAAATGGTGTCAACCAGGCACCCATAACAACAAGGGGATGGGGAAATAAACTGACAGGGTCAGCAGACTTGCCAACTGGGCACACACACAGCCAAACTACGACAGGCTTGGACCTCCAATGCAAGAGCTTGGTAGGAACCCTTTGCCAACAGAAAACATCCGCAGCAGGGGGTTTCCCACCAAGCTGGGGGGTCATCCCAACAGTACTCAGACTATGCAGGACTGGCAGAAAGGGGACAGAAACTGACATCAATAAAATGGCAGCCAGATGTCTGCCTCGCTCACTATCACCCCACCCTCTGTTTGCAGGTAATGCATGGTAGGTAGAGTTCCAAGGTACAGGAGACTGACATGACCCCACCATACTGTTAATAAAATAACCAATAAATCAAACATTAAGTGGCATTCCAACATTGACCAGAGGTGGTACTGTCCAGTTTGCAGGCATAAACCTTGAGAAAGAAAAAAACTTGTCATGGGCCCCATGGTGCCTTAGAAGCTGTGGTCAGTTCAACATATCTGGAAAGAATCAGAAATAAGAACCATTATAGGGGCTCTGGACCTGGACCTGTTGAATGAAAAACAGTACTGCTTATCATTGAGGCCCAGTTTTAGGGGACCCAGCTACCCTGATTCAACCAACTGTCTCCCCCTATTTCTAGCAGGAGCGGGGGAGCTATTAAAAGTTCTCAAGTTGCCTGCTCACAGTTTGACAGTTTCAGTCTTCGCCATCAAGTGCAGAAGACCAGCAGAAAGTGGTAGACAATTCTGGAAAATCTGGCAGGCAACATTTGTCCAGTTCCACATGGTTCATTTATCTGGGCTGCTGCCTCGTATCTCTCATGGCATACCTTCATCCCTGCCACCCTACCACTAATCCCACAGTCCCCCCTTTCATCTTGCCCCCCCCCGGTCCAGGCCCTCCCATTCACCAGAAGACTGATAGGTAAACCAGCCCCACACCAGGACTTACAGCATATTTAAATGGTGTTGACACAAGCAGACCCACCCTGTTCCATAATACATTTCATTGCCCAGGCCTTTTGTACTGGCCTACACTATTCTTCGTAAGGAGGATGCAGGCATCCATCCCTCCCACTTGGTCTGTGGGGATAAAGAGCAGCCCTCCAGGCAAAGCTTTAAAGAGTCACTGCCACCCCTGCCCCAGCAGCCCCCTGGCTGCAGAACTATTGATTACACTTTCACATAGCAGCCAGGAGATCAGGCTCCCACCCATAAGACACGGATCCAAGTAATCAACTACTGTCACACTCTACCTATGCCTGGGTGTGGTATCTCAGGGCTGCTGACCATCTTAATCTCCAAGTAAGGAGGCTGAGTGCTCAGTTGCATTGTCAGCAGCAGCAGGGCTGGCAGGACCCCAAGTACATCCAGGAAGCAGGTGCCCAGAGAGAGTCAGAGCCCCAGAGTGGAAAAGAAAAGGGGCGGGACTCACCTGATTATACTCTGGAGTGTCAGCACCAGTCCAAAATATGCTGAACTGCACAGCATCTGCATCTCAGTCCTGATTCTTCTGGACTTCTCTTGCAGCTCTGTCCCCTCTGAGGCGCTGTATGATGTTTTGCACTGTAGCAGCAGAGTGCTGATGCCTCCTGTCTGTCTGGCAATTTTCGGTGCTAGAGTCTGCAGAGGAGGTTTACTTGGTGGGGCTGTAACTGAAACCCTGTGGCTGTAAGATCCGCAGCAGCTTGCTCCACTGCGAGTTACATCACCTGCCCTTCCTAATAGTGCACAGTTTAGCTGGGTAGGGTGTATACAATTTAATACTGGCATTTCGTAGGGCATTCATAAGGGGGAGATGAGCCCTTTTTTTGTGCTGCAGTGTTACCAGATAATCACTGTCCAGATAAATTCTGATGGTTAGAAATGGATTTCTTTGGCCTTCCATGCTCAGTACAAAATATCCTGCTTATTGTTCCAATACAGGAACCGTCCACGTGGGGCCAGGCATCTGGAGCCATAGGCTTAGGCCCCAGTGGGCCTGCTTGATCTCCAGTGGCCAGTCTTGGGAGAGCTGGAGGGCACATCTGAGAAACGATTGTACAAATGGTAAGTCCTGTCCCTTCACTCCTTCAAGAAAGCAGTAAAAATGCAAGTTACTGTGCCAACTATTGCTCTCCGCATCTTCCAGATTATCCTCCAGAGTTTGCACTGCAGCATGGAGTTAGAGAATTGCCGTCTCCTCGATGTCCATTCAACAGTCATTGAGGTGAGCTGCTCCTTGTGGTCACCAGAGCTCTTCTCCAATTTCAAGATGTCTGTTCATACAGCAGTAGTGGTGCTCAAGATTTATTTGCGAAAATCCCACATTTTAGTGGCCATCAGGTCTATTTTGTGGTGGAGCCGGGCTGCAGGTTGGAATTTTTTTTTTTCTTTGAGCCTGTTCTTTGGTGGCCTGAGTGAAATGAAGCAACAGAGGCCTGTGAATACTTAAACTCCAAATCCCTCAGCATCCTTCCACTCCCACCTCCAGTTTCCAGATCAGTGTTGGTCCACTGATGATTAGGGTTGCTCCCAAAATGTATAGCTGAATTTGCTTGCTTCGGCTACTTGGTTGTTGGGGTTTTAGTAAGGGAGAAGATGCTGCCTAGGTCCTCAAACTGTCATCTCGAGAATGATATCACCAGAACCTGAGCCCATTTCTGAACCCCAGTCACTGGTGTAGCAAACAGTACCACTTCTGCTGTGTAACCAGGCCTGCTAAATCCTATTATTTCTATCAACAGACAGGGTCAACAGATAATCTCCCTTCCTGGAGTTGGCAAGCCTCCTCCCTTCTGCTTGCCCTCCAGCATCCCGGGCTAATTCTGAAACCCAGGTCACCGGTGTTGCAAGTGGCAATGATGGCACTGCGTCAATGGGCTGACTAAGGTCGCCAGTTTTAAAAACAAACACGATTACACGACTCTGCGCAACTTGCACAGACAAGTACTAAATACAGTGAAAGGTGGCCAAGAACTACAAACGCACCAACTCAACAGCACATTTAAAAAACAATGAGCTACATCAGCAAGATGTAGAGGTATGCAATTATAAAAAATATATTTTTAACTTGAAACCATCTGATGAGCAGGTATCCACTTTAGCATATAATTTCATAAGCATTCTTTATTCAACCATACAATTTTGCTAAAGGAAACCTTTTCAAATATCCATTATCCTCCTCCTGACAAAGAGGCAGTGTGTCTCAAAGCACCAGAGTATTTTCCTGGAAATCTGGCCAAATAAATTACTAGCTTAGTGTATTCAGTGTGTACTGTATTTTTTCCCTTTTTCTTCATGCATTGACCGTATAGCAGTACCTCATCAGGCAGGCAGCACAAGGTTTTGTCTCTTTTCATTTTCACCTAGCTTTTGCAGTATGTTTTAATAATGTTCAAGAAATCTACATACAAATCTAATCAGGATTTTCTGACTTCATGTGTTGTGACATTACTTCTATGTCACAAACATAGCAACTGTTAGCTCATATAGGAACAGCTGAATATTTCCGATTCAGAGAGTGGAATAAGTATTGTTTCATGAGGATATCTACAAAGCATCAGTCCAAGGATTCCCTGAGGGGTGGTAGGGCCATAACCTCAGTAGCCAACTGATCCTTGGGGGGTAGACATCAGAGCAAGCTGCAATCAGTGGAGACTGAAGAGAAGCTACAGTTCAGTGCCAGAGTAGCAACAGATTGATAGGACCATGGAGTCTTATTTGACCCTCCACACTTTCATATCCAAGTGAGCAGGTGGGGGAGTAGAGCGGTGATCAAGTGATTCCTGCCCACCCTTGTGAAGGTGCTTGAGCCTGACTTTCCAGGAGTGGAAAAAGCAATTCCCGAGTGAGAGTGTTGAAGTGTGATGGAACTGTATTTCAAGGCCTCATGGCCCATCCACATTGCAAAATAGGTGCCGAAGTGCCATAAAGCTATATGTGCCGACTGTGTACTAAGAAGGGTACAACAGCAGCACAAAGTGAACAAAGAAAAGCATTGTAAGTGAGCAAGCTGTAAGTAAAGATTCCATTTAATGCACCTCCATTATGCCTCTGAGCTAGTGTGTGATGTGCTAATCCACAAGTCCACATTGTCAGTGACTCAGTAGGTAGCACACTCGCCTCTGAGGCCGGGAGATCAGAGGGCTGTGGGTTCAGTTCCCACATCTGGCACTTGGGTTAATATCCCAGTACTGACACTGTAGTGCAGCATGAGAGGGGTGCTGCACTTCTGAGGTGCCGTCTTTCAGATGAGACGTTAAACCGAGGTCCCATCTGCCTGGATTGGTGGTAGTTCAGGTGGATGTTAAAGATCCCATGGCACTTATCGAAAAAGAGTAGGGGAATTTCCCCAGTGTCCTGGCCAAATTTCCCTCATTCACTAAATACCACCAACAGCTTAATCTGGTTCAAGGTCAATTGGAATTCATCTGTATCCCCTTCCCCCGAGTCGTGCCTGAAAATAGGCAGGATTTGTCTAGTGCACTTACCCGGTCAACAAAAGCTAAATAAATAAAAAAAAAAAATCCTGTTTACTCCCAAACAGTGTAGGCAAACAAGATAAGGCCCTAGGAGATGAAGATCACCTGGGCACCAAACTGATGCCAGGCACCCCCTGTGATGACTGAACACAAACTGATAAAGTGAGATTCATAAATTGATGTCTTAAGCCCCAGCAAGATGGCCACTCGGGATTAGAGCTCTGCACTTGCAAACAACATTTTAGTTTTAAAATACAACTTCTGCGATTTATGTTTGATACAGGTTCCTTTTTATGGTTGCTGGAAGGTCCTCTACCCCCAAAACTCACGCTCAGAGTTTCTTATACAAAATGTAGCACACTCAAGCCAGGGCCCTATCAAATGTAGTATAATCACAGATTAGGTAAACTGTAATGCAACGGTGCGAGCAAAATGTCTAATAAATACTACCAGAACCCAGTCTGTCCCACAAAGTCACTGTTGCTCAAAATAGGCCTACAATTCATAGAAGTATAGAAACATAGAAGTTGATGGCAGTTAAGGACCTCAAGGGCCATCCAGTCTACCTATTTTTTCTACCTTATGAATGTGCCACAGGCCTTTACTCTGTCAATGTCCTATCTATTCATACTCATCTGTATTACTCCCTTATGTCTATCCCATGCCTGTTTGAAGCCCTGCACTGTATTGATACCCACCACTTCCTGAGGTAGGCCATCCCATGCATCCACCACCCTTTCTGTGAAAAAGAATTTCCTCATATTACCCCTTAATCGGCATCCCTCTACTCTCATGCGGTGTCCTCTTGTCCTGCTATTTTTCTTATACTGAAACATGTTAGACTGTTTCACCTTGTTAATGCCCTTAAGATGTTTGTATGTTTCGATCATATCACCGCTCTCCCTCCTTTGCTCTAGGGTATACATATTGAGCTCCGTTAATCTGTCCTCATATGTTTTCTGATGCAGTCCCTGCACCATTTTGGTTGCCCTTCTCTGGACTGCCTCCATTTTGTTAAAATCCTTATGCAGGTGCGGTCTCCAGTACTGCATGCAGTACTCCAGATGGGGTCTAACCAGTGTCTTGTAAAGAGGGATTATTACCTCCCTCTTATGACTTACGATACCCTTGCTAATACACCCTAACATCCCTCTAGCCTTACCTACTGCTTTAGTGGTCTGCTTGGATGATTTCAGGTCATCTGTGACGATGATGCCCAAGTCTCTTTCTTCCCTTGTGATTGCCAGCAACTCCCCTCCCAACTTATAGATGGCTTTTGGGCTTCTCTTCCCTATGTGCATGAGCTTGCGCTTCTTTGCGTTATACCTCAGTTGTCACCCTTTCGACCATTTTGCCAGTTTATCCAGATCTTTTCTCATTCTGCCCACCCCATCTGGATCATCTACTCTGTTGCAAATCTTGGTGTCACTTGCAACAGACAAATCTTACCCTCCAGTCCATCTGCAATGTCACTGATTAAGATACTGAAGAGGACTGGCCCCAGGACTGATCCCTGAGGTACCCCACTTGTGACTTGCATCTGTTCTGACTGCATACCGTTTACCACCACTCTCCGTTTTCTGCCCGCCAACCAGTTAACCACTAAGTTGACCAACTTCTGACCCACCCCGAGCCTACCCAGCTTATTAATCAATCTTCTATGTGGAACAGTATCAAAAGCTTTGCTGAAGTTAAGGTAGGCAACATCAACTGCACCCCCTTGGTCCACCACTCTGGTTACCTAGTCAAAGAAATCTATGAGATTAGCTTGACAGGACCTTCCTGTTGTAAACCCATGCTATCATGGATCCTATGCTCCTATGGATTCCAGGTGTTGCACTATCCTTTCCTTAAGGAGTGCCGCCATAATCTTGCCCACTACTGAGGTAAGACTGACTAATCTGTAGTTCCCTGCCTCCTCCCTGCTACCACTCTTGTGGAGCGGGATCACATGGGCCCATCTCCAGTCTTCTGAGCCCTCTCCTGTGTTCAGAGACTCACTAAACAGTTCTGATAATGGCTCTACTAGTTCCACCTTTAGTACCCTGAGATGTATGCCATCAGGTCCCACTGCCTTGACCACCCTTGTAGGATCCTTTCTTTTGTGAAGGGACTAGTGCACACCTCCATCCCCTCTGTGTCCTCAGTGCTGAGCGGTGGGCCCTGCCCTATCTTCTCCTCAGTAAATATTGAGCAGTTGTATCTATTTAAGATAGATGGGGTTTCTTGGTCCTCCTCCACACACTCCCCCTTATACCCTTTGTTCTTAGCATTACCCCCTCTGGACTTTTTTTTCTGTTTTTATCCTAAATTATTTACTAATTGAAAATAATTGGGAATGGCACACTGAGACAAGGCTTGGTTCCACGTGCAACTAGGGTAGAGGTACCAGAAAACAATACATTAGGAAGTAAAGTACAGTAAATATGAACACTAATGTTGTACTGGTAGTATAAACAACCAAATAGCAAGCTATACAGTGAAAAGTTACAGACAAGTGCAGCACAAATTTGGAGCCAGCAGTAATCCATGCCAAAACGTACACTGGGAAGTCTGCAGACAAACTATGCAATGAAGTTGTATAGGCAATAAAAAAAAAAAAATATAACAAATAAAACAACTGTGATAGCTGTCTTTTCGCTCCAGAGCATGGCCCCTTGCAATTATCTCCAGGACCCACTCATCTGTTGTAATCTCCCTCCATTTTCCCAGATACAGGGAGAGTCTGGCCCCCACAACCACCCCTGGAGGCATTTGTGGAAGTGGGGGTGGGTCCAGGTAAGAGTCAGGTGGGGACACTGCCACAAGCACCTGCTTTGAGTACTTTTGTATGGGCACTTGCAGGGAGGGGACCCAAAAATGGACCCGCTCCCTTAACTCGGCCTTGTAGATGGAAACCATGTCCATCTCTGGCAACAAACTGATGAAAGCATCCCCTCCCAGACACCCTCTAGCAAGACCAGGATACAGAGATTTTACAAACCTCAGAGTCATCTTGGATGTTTGAAGGCCTCCGAGGGCTCCTTCAACACCACATCCAAAAAGTTTTGTCCATAAGGGGTATTCAAAGTGGCCTGCTGCACATCTGTAGCAAACCCAGCTACTCTGAGCCAAAAATATCTTCTCATACAAATGCCAGAAGCTGCAGCCCTGGTAGAGGCATCAGAGGATATCTTATGCTGAGTGGAGCAAATGTTTGCCCACCTCAGCACCCAACGTTAAAGTCTTAAGTTAACTCATAAACTGCAGTCTTGGAAGCTTTCTTCAGGCTATTCTGATATTTAATCACATGCGCCTACTAATCTGCAATCCTGAGGCCCAGTGAGGCAGACGCATAAGTACACTTGCCCAGCATGTCCAACCGCCTAGATTATTTATCTGGAGGCAGGATACTCATGTGGTCAGGTGCCCTAGGTCCATCGTGAGCAGTCACGATAAATACAGAGTCAGTTTCTGTCTGGTTAGCATAAGGTTTAATAGACGGAGCAGGATAATGCTTATCAGCCTTTCTAGGAATGGCAGGCAGTGAGTTAGGTCTGTACCATGCAGCAAAGGTAGCATCTTCAAATGCAGAACATAAAAGTAGAGCCCGGGTTCCTCACCGAACCAAACCTGAACAGAACGCAAACTTCCCTCTTTTTAAATCCGAACCGAACTAGAACCTGCAAAAGCATAAATGCAAAGAACCTGAACCAAACACAAACCACGAACTATAGAGAACACAGAATTTCATAGCAAGCTACCCTCTCATTTGTTTGGCACTGTAATACACAGCTTGCGGTTTTACCGAATAGTCAGTAATCAGGAGCTAAACTAGGCACATCACATCTTAGAAAGGAGAAACACACTGTAGCATGACTGTCATTTTTCCAAAACTGGTAGAAGGAGGAGGGCAATTGATTTTATCACAAATCTTATCACACAGACAATGAAATGACCGAAGAGAAGAGAGATATGTAAGGAAATAATGTGACATTCTGATCTTACAGCGCTAGCTCATTTCATAATACTCGCACAATAACGCTCACCGCTCAGTTCCTTTCTTGTCTTGCTGCTCTTGCCTGCCTGTCCATATGTTTGGTGTGTCTTACAGGACGACAGTGCTTACAGGGGGAAGTAAGAACTGGAGGAGGCCCCCAATAATTCAAAAACTAATTTCTGTGCTAACTGACCCCTCGACCAAATGAATGAATGTTGACCACACTGACCTGGCAGTAACTGTGTGACCTCACGAAAAAACAGGTTTGAGAGACAATACGAGTACTTCAATTCTGTGTTCTTTTCCCATTTTCTAGTTATCTGCCCCTTGATCACATGCCGCATCAGGCCAGTTGAAACTGCATCTTGTGTTGGGTATGCTCTGCATAATTGCTGGGTTTGTGGTTTTCAGTCTGCCCACCACCCCTTCCTGCCATTAATTCCCCGGAACCAACAATTAGTGTAATGATTTGATCAGGAGTGTTTAACCTTGGTTTCAGCTACTATTACTATGAAACCAATTGTGGTTTGTAGTTGGCCACCCCCACATCCCCGGGAATCCCCAGAATTAACGATTAATGTAACTGTTTATATGGATGTCTGGTAAATAGTAACAATCTAAATGTCAATTGTGCGACTGCTGTCTGGTTAAGCTAATTAAATCCCCGCAGCATTTTATTCTTTGCTTTTCCACTTGGGCACAGTGCACCTTTTTTAATTCTGTCTTCAGTACTTCAACTGGGCTTGTCAGCGCATCACCTCTTCTGCTGTTCCAGTGCTCCTTTCAGGATTAGGAAATTTAGCCACAAAATAACAGACTAAGAAGACGGAGAGTTGTGCCTGACTTTCTGGTGAGTAACACAAAGCGATTTTTTACAGGACAAATGTCTATGTGTTTGTGCACATCTTTCAGCATTTACCACTGAACTCGAACTGAAAATAAAAAAAAAAAAAGCCTCAAACAGAACTGAACTCAAACCCAAAGTTCTACTTATTAAACCAAACTCGAATTATACCCTGCCAAACCCAAACCAAACTAGAACTCTAAAAACACGTTGAACCTTGGCTCTACATATAGGTGGGACCAGCACACTGGTGAAGCAGAAGAGTCTCCACTTGTGACATCAATGACCTAGTTTCATGAATGGGCCTGGAAGTCAAGTGGGCCAGCCGAGGGAGGAGGACTGAGCGTCCTAGGAACTGCTCTCCTGCTTGGGGGGGGAGGGGGGCTAGCAGCTGGCACATGATGAAACCCTAGTAAAAGCCAGGGGTACTGATCACCAGAGCTCGCTGGAAAAGGAGGGCAGGCATGTCAGATGGCATATGCCACTGACATCACTGTACGTTATGCCTCTCGCACAGAAAAATGGAAAATGTGGCCATGCAGTATGCCACACATCTCAATTCACAGGTCTGGCTCCCATTGCTCCATGGTACTTCCTGGACACCGAGCCTCAGGTCCCAATTGGGGAGAGGCCCTGCCCTGGGCAGTGTCAGTGACTCAGTAGGTAGCACACTCGCCTCTGAGGCCGGGAGATCAGAGGGCTGTGGGTTCAGTTCGCACATCTGGCACTTGGGTTAATATCCCAGTACTGACACTGTAATGCGGCATGAGAGGGGTGCTACATTTCTGAGGTGCCGCCTTTCGGATGAGCCGTTAAACCGAGGTCCCATCTGCCTGGATTGGTGGTAGTTCAGGTGGATGTTAAAGATCCCATGGCATTTATCGAAAAGAGTAGGGGAATTTCCCCGGTGTCCTGGCCAAATTTCCCTCATTCACTCAAAATACCACCAACAGCTTAATCTGGTTCAAGGTCAGTTGGCATTCATCTGTATCCCCTTCCCCCGGGTCATGCCTGAAAATAGGCAGGATTTGTCTAGTGCACTTACCCGGTCAACAAAAACTAAATAAAAAATAAAATCAGGAAGGTAAGCCCTGGGGGTGGTTAATGGGGCTGGAGTAGAGGTTGGGCCGATGTGAGCTGGCCTAGAGGAGGAGAATAAAACATACTAAATAACAACAACGACAAAAAAAAGATATATAGGTGGAATTATTATGGAGTGAGAGACTGGGACCTCCAGGAGTTCCATCAGATTCTTCTTTGTGGAATCTTTTTCCACAGCAAAGCCCATGGCAGTTTGCATTTGCTGCATCATGGTCTGAAAAGTGGGATCCTCAGGAGGAGATTTCGGGGTATACACCACCGACTCGAGTCCTCATTGCAGGATGAGAGAGGAGAACTAGAGTGGGACACCACATAGTGTTCTCCTTCATATTCCTCCTATAAAACCATGAGGTCAGGATTGCATTCTGTCTTGACGGGAGTCCCTAAGTGTTTTGGCACCACCAGTGGATGCTCACAGGCAGGAATCTGTGATACACTGGTAGCTGGTGTCAATGGGATTCCAGTACCTGCAGGCCACATCAATGGTAAAGCCACCTGTATAGGTAAATCCAGGCAGTAAGCATCATACCATTTCTGAAAATGACACCAGCATAATTTGAGAGTTGACGATATCCTGGACAGGGGCCGTGACTAGATGCGTCAACGATGGGTCTTGGTCTGACGACAATGACATTGTACTGTTCATAGTAGGTACAGCAATGCCTACGATGCTACTGGTTTACCTTGTCTTACCAGCGACTGGGACCTCACCAGCAAAGAAGACCTTTCTTTATCCACTGCTTATCTTTGTGTCCCAGCAATGAAGATGGCCTCAATATCGATCTTTCTTTGTCCTGATCCTTCAATTTTGGCGACTGTTTCTTGGCCGATGTGCAGGGAACACCGAAGCCGGGCCCTGGTCTTTCTCCATGGCAGTTAATGCTTAAAGGAGAAATACATTTTTTAGAGCTTTCTTGCAGCACTGCCCTGTAGCCTGACTGAAGCTCTGGCAGATCTCACAAGTCCTCACATTGTGAGATAGGCCCAGATAACAAACGCAGACTCCGTGGGTGTCATCCTTGTAGATTTTATCTCCGCACTAAAATAAACCATGCCATTTGGGCACTGTGGTTGGTAAACAAGTGCTGGCCTAGAATTAGTGGCTGGGGGCAGTTCCTACTGTGGCTCAGTTGGCACAGTCGTTACTTCACTGTATGAAACTTGAGCATGCACAACACCTAGCCAGGAACCAAACAGATCAGTATAATCGACTGTGGGCCCCTCTGGAGGCGGTTCTGGGCACTTCATGGTTTCCCACCTATTAAAGAAATAGAATGGGGAGATTAGAACAAAACCACTGACATTCCAAATCTTTCAATCTGTTTAAAAGTTGGACAACTTGTCTTTGGATGTGGCTCATTCTCCTGAGCAGTTCAGTACTTTTTATTTGTGAAAATGTGCCTTTATTAGTATAAGCTATTTCAAGCTTGAGAGAATAAATGTTCAAAAAGTTGTCTAGTACTTATAGTACATCATATGAGGTCTACATACAATGTATGGATAATTCCTTTTATTTTTCTGTGTATTGCTGTAACTATGATTTAACATTATTTGAATTAAGTTTGTAACTGCAGACTTTTTAAATAAAGTTTACAAAAATAAAATACCAAAATAAACCTTTTAGCAACATGCAGAAATGACAAAATTCACTTAAATATCAAATAAATGATAAATGGCAATGACTAGTTGACTTTTCCTTCAGCAGGTTCGACAAACATGATCGACTGGGGGAAAAGAACTGCCGAGAGATGGCGCCACCCATGTTTATACAAATGCTGATGCATTATGTCGCCGTGGGTAACCCCTGACTAGCAAAAGTTTCTGTGTGGTCCTAGCAGTTGAAGTAGGCATAGCTTCAAAGGTGTGGCCTACTGAAAGAGATGTCCTCGAAGAAGATCCACACCTCTTAGCTTATCCACAAGCACTGAGTGCGCTAGCATGTCAAAGTCTTTTGCAAGGTCAATGAACATGGCAGCAGTGATATGCCTCTGGTCCATCCACTTAAGGATAGAGTCAGTGCCACACAGGAGGGAGAAAATGGTGAAATGTTTTCTTTGGAAGCCAAACTGGAATGGTGAGAGAAGTTAGTAGAGTGGAGGCAGTCAGAAAGTTGATTATAGACTAGCTTCTCTTGCAGCTTATCAAGAACAGGGAAAGGTCAGACAGGCTGAAAGTTACCTAGAGAGGTGGGGTCACCACCTTTATGCAGAGAGAGAACCCTGATGAGATTCTAGGACTGAGGGACAGAGCAGTGGCTAAAAGTCAGGTAAAAAAAGGTGGAAGAGTGGGATAGCAATAGCAGGGGCTGAAAGGCGAATAAGTTTGGTGTCCAACCCATCCAGGCTAAGACCTTTAAAGAGGTTGAGGGAGCAAAGAGCCCAGAGTTTCCTGGGCAGTGTTCCCACTAAGGTTGCAGATCTGGGGGTGCACTGCACCCTCTTCAAAAATTTCCGGGGGTGCAAAATAAATTATACGGTTTCATTCTACCATTTGTACAACATTTTTGTGGGGTACATATACTTAAAACAGAATTATGGGGGTACAGTGTACCCTCTTCACACGCAAATGTACTTTTTCAAAATTTGTACTTGAATCAAGTACAGATGGGGATAAATGGGAACACTGCTCCTGGGGAAGGCAAAGCAGAGGTCAGGTGAGGGTTAAGAGCAGGAAGGCACAGGCTGGGGGAGCAGAGGGCCGTGAAGGGGGTGGGAGGACAAAGATTGTGAAGAATTCATTAAAGTATGATGCCACCTTAGAAGGGGCAGAGATGGGGAACCGTCTTTGAACAGGACAGGTAATCAAAGTGGGAGTGAATCACTTTCCAGAATTTGGAAGGGGTCTTATGATTACTGTGGAGGTTAGAGGTAAAACAGCAGATTAAGCTGCCCTGATAGCCTTGAAATCAGAATTTTTAAGTCTCCTATTGCTAAGGCGGCTTGCTCGTGAGTATGAGAATTCGAAGCAAGACCAAGCAGAGTCCTGCAACCTGCACAATTCAGTTAAGTTTGGCCGAGATCCAATCTGGAGATTTTAGTTTCTGGATTTCAAGGTTTAGGGTGGGCAAGCTTGACTACTGTATCACAGTACATCTCACAGTAACAACGTCCTACTCTTCTACACTGCAACCCACTATAATGAGGTGATGTAAGACCGTTTCTTATGCCAAACAACTCAAGCCTCATTCTGACTTCCATTTATCTACCTAGCTCTGCTCATGAGGGACCACATGTAGCCAACCTAGGAAACATGTGTAAATGAGAGAGCAACACCTCTCACTTTTTATCAAACAGTCCAAAACAGAACATTTAAAACCAGGGCACTTTCAATACTAGTATATTATATTCACTTCAAGAGTTCTAGCAACGATGCTAAACCATATTATCAGAATCTACCACTTTCCTTTATTCTCTTATACTGTAAGACAGTTTAAAGGGTGCGGAGTCATCCAACTTGTCTAGCGAAGTGCCAGTAAGGGTCTAAAGCCTTGTATGCCTTACCTATTCATTAGTCTGAAAGGTCTAAACTGTTTCTGAACAAAATATTATTTTGTTGCTTGGGTCTAACCAATGGCCATTTTGTGAATACACAACATAATGATGAAGTGCTTTCCATCAGCGGCCTACCACTGAAGTCCACAAAAACAAGTGTATTTTCAGGACAATTCCACTTGTCAATAGAAGAAAAAATAGTGACCCATGCACGGTTTCTGAAATATGGCAATTCTAATACAGCTCCGCGAATCTACTTGATTGGCAGCTGTTGACAACTATATAAGATGCATGAACATACAGATTTTAGGAACATAAGGACTATGCTATCAGGTTCATCCCACTGCCATTTCAGTAAGTGTGGTAACCTGAAATTCTGCAGTCATGAACTTGTCTAGGTCCAGTCATAAATGCCAGCTTTAACCCAGCTTGGATCACTAAATCTGGTTAAGTTGTTCCTCAACCTAAATACCCTTTGAGAAAAATGGCTATTCCCTCTAAACCTCTGGATCCTAAAATTTGTGTTTTTGAAGTTAAACAGTGGGGACTGTAAGCACAAAATAATGTCAAGCATTAAAGTGACAGACTTATTTTTCTTCAGAAAATGCATTTTGCACTAAGCCCCATAGTCTACCCGCTTTCTGGGTGGATATCTCTAATTTTGAAGATGTGTCCCTGATTTTGGTCCTTTGTCCCCGATTATTTTTTAAGCCTTATCCCCGATTTATGAGGTAGTAGGTTGAGAGGTATGGACACGTGCTCTAGCACTGCAGTGAACAATTTGGGAATATAAAAGACTAAGTTATGCCCTGCAGCTCTATAGAGAATCCAAGGGGACCAGATAATGTGCCCTGCTCTTTGCAGTGAACTTGGGAACACAAAGAATGACTATGTGCCTGCCCTTTGCAGAGATCCATGAGGGAACAAAAAAAAGAGACTTGTGCTCTGAGTCACAATGGGAGGGATTGCCCCAGTTAGTTAAGAACAAGGTTTGGTCTGAGAAGTGCCTTCAACTGGGGATGGGGGCTGGGAGTCACATATCTGCTCGCTACCATTTTTTTTTTCAGGAAAAGCCTCATCATGTGTTAATTTTAAGTAGTTGCACACCCTGACACCTTGTTTTGCTAACTTCAAACTTTTCAACATTACAGTCCGACATGACTGGAGCTAAATTAGTAACTGCAGAGAGATGGTGGCAAAAATATGATCCAGAAAAAAAACTGACTACAGATTAGCAGTGAGGGAGACTGTGCAGTGAGCGTTAGCTGCACATTGTGCTGTGAGTACAGAGATGACCTATGTGGGTTGGGGAACTTCAGTGAGGCATTAATTGCAGGGATTACAGACCTCCAGCTTAAAGCTGACACCATCCGGAAACATCTTCTGACAGAGCAGCACAAGAAATCTGTTAACATTTTCAAATTTGGTAGAACAAGGTCACCACTTGATATATATCACCATACAACAATTGGTAAGTTTAAAACGGTAGGGGAAGGGGTTAGGGGTTTGGAGTTAGACTTAAAACGTATTTATTTGCAGGGAGAGCTTTCAGTAATACAAAGGAACAGCACAGAACGATTCTAGGCAGGCTGATGGAGATCCTGTATATGATGGCCAAAAAGGACATCCATATTAAAAAGTTTGAAGCGATAGCAGAACAAGAAAAGTGCCATGGAGTTCATTTGGGCAATAAATGCATTAATGCTGTTAATGGGAAAGAACTCACAATGTGTACTGGCAAGCACCTAAAAGAAAACCTGCTGACAACTGTTAAAAATGCAAATTATTTTTTAGTGCTTGTGGACGTAGTACTGACAGTGGTGTATTGAAAAGGAACTGATTTATGTAAATCCCATCAATGGTCAAGTGGAGACTAAGTTTTTATGAATGAAAGCTGTATAAGATGGCACAAGTCAGGGATTGAAACATCTCCTTTTAGACATTTTTACAGAGTCCGGCCTTAATATAAACAACGTGGTTGGGTTTGGGGCTGATGGGGCATCTGTCAACAGGGGTGTAAGACGGGGTCTTGCTGCTCTTTTAAGGGAAGACATTCAGTGGTTAGTTGGTGTTCATTGTTTCTCACACAGATTAGAACTGGCCATAAAAGACGCTTTGGATAACACCTATTTCAATGATGTTTCAAACTTTCTGACCCAATTGTTTTATCTCTATCAGAAAAGTCCTAAGAGGCTCAGAGAGTTACGGTCCCTTGCCCAAGCCATGGAGATGTCAGTTAAAAAGCCCAAGAAGGCCCATGGCACAAGTTGGGTGCAGCATAAATATCCTGCGACCCATGCTGTTACCAAATCATTCCCCTGTAATTTGTGCCCATCTATGGCCACAGATCCAACTCATGACCAGGCCAAAGCCAAGGGAGTGCTACAAATTATGACTAAATTCCAAATGCTGGCACACCTTTTGTATTTTGAACAGCTGCTTCAGCCACTTGCCAGGTTCTCACTAGCACTTCAAAAAGAAGTAGCTGAAATGCCAGAGCTACTTAGCTCTGTTGAAACTTTGAGAAACACTCTTGACCATGCTAAGCAGAGTGGTCCCATTGGTGGCAGTGAACTTCACATTCTCTTAAAAAATGGGTTTGATGTTCTTTCAGGAGCATGTGCTCAAGTCACATACAAGGGTGTGAAATTAACACATTTTAGTGGCAAAGTTGTTAAAACTTTTAAACAGCAAACTAAGTAATACATTACAAATACTGACAACTGTTGTGAACAAAGCTTCAGTTTGACTGATGAAAGTAATATCTATAACTGTGCAAAAGTGTTAGATAACAGACTTTGGCCAGCAGTTGCAGACAGAAAGGAACTGGTGCTGTATGGTAACAGGACATTACTGCAGTAGCTGACCACTTTCAACACTTTTGCAGCCTGAGTGTGACAGCACTCTTGAGTCTGCTACTTGCAGAATGGCAAGAGTTTAAGATTTTTGCTCAAACCAATTTCATCAATCTTTCTGCCTCTGCTATCTGGTCAAAGTTGCCATGCAATTTCCAAAACTCATTCAAATCTGTTGAAGCTTGTCAATGTGTTAACAGTATTTCCTGTGTCTAATGCAATTGCAGAAAGGTGTTTTTCAGCTATGAACAAGGTAAATACTGACTGGAGAGCAAGTATGGCAGAGGATACTGTAGAAACATTGATTTGCATTAAAAAGCAGTGCCCTCCTCTGGCTGACTTCAACTCAGGTAGGGCTGTAGAAATTTTTTAGTGCTAAACCAAGACATCCTGGTAATTTGGCAGCTGAGGATGGTGGGCCACCCCCAGGTCCCTCCCCACCAAAACAGGCCACACTTACCGGCTACATGCCTGGTGGAGAAGAGCAGCAAAACAGACTGCATCCAATCCTTGTTGGTAATTGTGTGGCTGATCACGGTTCCAGTTACTGTGTGGACAATCACCTTGCTGGAGCAGGGGTTTTAATTTGTCACGGATGCACAATCATGCTCACGATGAATTCATGGTCTGCTTTGGCAGACCATCCTATTCGCTCTTAAAATGTATGTGCTGTTGCACAAGAATTGCTGTATCCTGGAAATGGCTAAATAAAATAGATAGTCTCAGAAACTTGTGTAAATGTATATTTTATCAATATAGAGCAAGAATAAGTACATTTTATGGGGTTTTGAGCAAGAATATCAATTTTTAGCAATTGCTAATCAACCTCGGTCAATTGCTAATCATTTTTTACTTTGATTAGCGAAGGCCGCTAATCAAGTCTTCGACACTAATTTATGCCTTGTGATATATTGTCCAGATGTAAGGTCATCACAGCCTATCTCAACTAGTATATATTTATCTTGTTCAAACAAGCAACAGGACCTTACCACTTAGCCTATAACTAACTCAACTAATTTCTGTGCCCATAACGCGCTACCTTACACTTAGCTAAAGTACAATGAAGGACATCTGCTATAGTTCAGTCCAAGCACCCAGCTTTTTAAGAACATCATGAAGCCCAAAACTGCCCTTGACATTGCCCACATCGCTTCCTAGCTTGGCATCATCTGCGATGTTCAACACCAAGCTACTTATATACACCTCCAGATCCCTAAAGACAATCATGAAACAGTAAGACCAATTAAACTCTGTAGCACCTCATCAGTGACTGGCCTTCACATTAAGTAGGTACCGTTTACAAGCACTACTTTCCATCTTTCTGAAAGCCAGTTTCCGATCCTGTTCAGTAGCGCCACGCCAATCCCCACTTTTGTAGACTTGTCTCTGCTCATGCACACAGTTTTCAGTTCCTTTACTAAAACGTAATCAATTTATTTATTTATAATTTGCTGACTGGGAGAGGTACGCTGAGACACACTTTATTTCCAGGTAAGACCAAACAGTGAGAAAACCAAGGGGGGTGCAGCAAACCGAAAGTTACAGTGTAAAAATAAGGACCGAAAAATAACACACAAGTTGTCATCTGGGAGGTAAAGCGTGAATACAATTTGTCACAAAATCATAATGAGGCAGATGGAACAAATATACAGGTTACTCACCTGTAACAGGAGTTCTAGGAATGGTATATGTTGTTCATCCACACTTATTGGCAGGTTCCTTGCCGCTTTAAATCTTGCTGGAAGGACTTCAAGCTGGCTCCTCCCACCCACCCGGGTGTTAAAACTCTCGGCTCCGCCCCATGACGCCAGATCTAGCCCGCTGGAAGCCAGGTTGTGCGTCGAAGCCAGGGAGGTCGGATGGGTCGTGTGGATAAACAACATATACCATTCCTAGAACTCCTGTTACAGGTGAGTAACCTGTATTTCCTAGGGACATGGATATGTTGTTCATCCACACTTATTGGCAGACTCCTAGCAGTTCTCTGGGAGGAGGGAGGCAAGGCGCACACCCCCTACTTAGGGAATAAAGACTGGAGAACCGAGGCCCCAAACCAGCATCCCGGCGTGACCCAAGGTCGATGTAGTAGGGGGTAAATAAGGTATCTGCCGACTTCCAGGTAGGAGTCCTGCAGATATCCTGGAAAGGGACATCCCCAGAAGCAGCCACCGATGCAGCGGTACGGCAGGTAAAATGAGCTCTTATCCCTCTAGGAGGCTCCATGCCTGCCCACCTATAACGGAGATCTATGCAGGAGGTGACCCACCCGCTCATCGTCCGCTTGGCTGCAGGTCTGCCAGGTGCGGCTTCAGCATAGATGACAAACAGCTGGCGAACCTCTCCCGAACTTCAGCCCTACGCTCCCTGAGAAGGCAAGCGATCAACTAGGGTCCAAATGCAGCCTATATTCTGTCTCCGAGGTGTGAATGGGGTAGAACACCGGCAGAGTCAACACCCGGTTAAGGTGAAGCTCCGACACCACCTTCTGAAGGAACTTCGGGTGGGGTGCAGGACAACCTTGTCCCCGTGGAAGACCAGATAGGGAGACTCAAAGGAAGCGCCTGGAGCTCTCCCATCCTTCTGGTTGACGTGGCAGCCACCAAGAAGGTGTTCTTCCACAACAGGTGGGAGAATCGCACCTGTGCATTGGTTCGAATGGCTTGCCCGTGAGCTAAGCCAATACCAGTGGTAGATCCCACGGAGTGGAGATTCTGCACCGGAGGGGAAGTGTGATCAAGGCCTTGAAAAGCGCCAGACCACCTTTCCTGCGCCACCGACTGCCTTCCGGCCCACACCTGGAGGGCAGAGGTGGCTGCCAGGAGCACCTAAGGGGTCGTCGACTGAAGCCCTTGCTGAAGAAGAAGAAAGGACCACAGGTAGTCCAGAATGCTCACCGAGGAACAGGAGTAGGGACCAGGCCCTACCCCAACACCAAATGGAGAACTCTTCCATTTGAAGGCGTAGCATTATCCGGTCAACTCCTGACGGGATGCCTCAACAACGTTGAGGACCTCTCCGGAAGACCAAAGGCCTGGCAACTAGCCGCACAGGAACCAGGCCATCAGGTGCAGGGATTGAAGAACCGGATGGAAAACCTTCCCCTAATAACAGAGATCAGGTCCAGGCGGGCTGGAAGCCACCTCAGGAGCCTGGAGCTGAGACTGAGGAGAGCTGGATACCAGAGCTGGCGGAACCAGACTGGGGCTACCAGAATCACCTGCGCCTTGTCCCTCCTCACCTTGAGAAGCACCTTGTGGATCAAGGGAAATGGGGGGAAGATGTAGAAGAGGCCCGGGGTCCACGGCCTCAAAAGGCATCCCCCTACAGCGAGCCCTGCTGAGGGGGCCGGGCATGAAACAGTCTCGGCTTCGCATTCTCCCTGGAGGGAAAAAGGGCCGCCCGAGGCGTGACCCAGTTGGAGAAAGATCTTGTGCTACCTCCGGCAGGAGAGAACCCCTCATGAGGCGCAGCCCCTATCCGGCTTAGGGCATCGGCCAGGGTGTTGGAGGCCCCTGCCATAGAAATGGCTAGGAAAACCGCCTCCAGGCTGCGCACGAGACCATATGTGGAGTACCTCTTTACATAACAGCAAGGCGCGCATCCGATCCTGGCGGGCTAGGTAGCACATGGTCGTGGTACTGTCCGCCTGGACCTGAACCACTTGACCCCGTATAAACAGAGCGAAGGTGGTGCGAGCTAGGCGGACCGTATGAAGCTCCAGCAGGTTGAAATGGCATCGGGACTCCCGAGGGGACCAGAGGCAATGCACTCTGTGCTCCCCTTGATGGTCACCCCAACCCATCAGAGATGCCTCGGTCAAAGAAGACCGTCGACTCGGGGTGGACGAACGGGATGCCCTCCTGTGGATGTGCTGGAACGGTCCGCCATTGGAGAGCGTTTCACATCTCCTGGGTCACTGTCACGGGCTGGTCCAAAGGATCGCAGCGTTGTGACCACTGGCTATCCAGCCCCCATTGAAGGGGACACATGTACCAATGGGCCCAACAGACCACGCTGGTGCAGGCCGCCACGAGGCCCAGGAGGTGCAGGAAGTCCTGGGCAGGGCGCGATTGCCCAATCAGACATGATTGGGTAAAGGAGGAAGAACCTCGGCCTTGTCCGCCGGGAGCCGAGCTCTGGCTCGAAGAGTTGAGCTCTGCCCCGATGAAAGGAATCACCTGCTTTGGCACGAGTTCCGACTTGGCTCTGTTGAAGAGGAGGCCCATCTGAGAGCAACCTAGAGGGCCAGAACTCCGGACCGCTCCACCTCTGCTCTGGAGGGGGTTGCAATCAGCCAGCCATCTGGGTAGGGGTACACCCGGACCCTTCGGCGCCGCAGGAATGCTGTCACCGCTGCTATGCATTGGAGAAGACCCTGGGAGCTGGCAAGAGGCCAAAGGGTATGGCTCAGAATGCGTAAAGAGATCCCTCCGCTCTGAAGCAGAGAAGTCTCTGAAGAAACGGATGGATCGGAGCGTGAAGAATGCGTCCTGGAAGTCCAGGGAACAGAGCCACATGTCTCGTTCCACGGATGGGATATCTGAGTCGGAGTGACCATCCAGAAGGTCCGAGACCTTAGAAACTTGTTCAGATCGTGCAGGTCGAGAATGGGGTGCCAGCCCCCCGTCCGCTGGGGACCAGGAAGTACCTGGACACAAACCCCGGGTCTGGAGGAGGATCCGCCACCTTCCTGATCACCTCTTTTT
The DNA here is from genome assembly GCA_016271365.2 of Neoceratodus forsteri. Classification (NCBI taxonomy): domain Eukaryota; kingdom Metazoa; phylum Chordata; order Ceratodontiformes; family Ceratodontidae; genus Neoceratodus; species Neoceratodus forsteri. Next base: position 1,050,333,214 of record CM057449.1, read on the forward strand.
CGAGGAGCAGGGCAATATCAGCTCGGCAGAGAGCGACAGAGAGGCTGCGGACCCCGTGGCCCACCGAAGGGCGACGGCTCGGAAGGGTGGTGCCTGCTCGAACTCCAGAGGCAGGCCCTTTCCTACCACCTCCAACACCCAGCAGTCCATGGTGATAGCGGACCAGGTGGAAAGGAAGTGGCGGAGTAGGGGTGACAAGGCCGGGGGCGACGCCCCTCAGCCCATCACTGAGCAGACTTGGAGGAGGGACTGGCCGAGGGAGCTCCTGGGCCTTTACCTCCTTGCTTCCCCTTAGAGGAAGCCGCTGGCTTGGGTTCGGGGTGCCAAGCGCAAGCCTGCTGGCCCTCTTGCTGGTGCTGATGGGCCGGTCGTGCCGCAGCGGCCGAAGGGGCTTACGCAGAGGTTGCCGGCGGCCCTTGTCCCTCTGGGCGGGGTGACCGAGTCCACAGTGGCATTGGACTTCTCGGTCCCCTGGAGGTGTCCCTCCACTCCAGGGCCGAAGAGGTCAGTCCCCAAGAAGGGGATGACCACCAACTTGTGCTGGGCATCCACCGAGAAGGTGGAGATCCTCAGCCATGCCCTGCGGCGCATGGCTACCACGGCCACTACAGACCTGGCACAGGAATCACCTATGTCCAGAGCAGTCTGAAGTTGCTGCTTAGCCACCGCCCTACCCTGGTCCCGCACCTGCCGGACCGTGGTCCGCAGGTCAGCCGGGAGATGAGGTATCGCCTCATCCAGGGAGCCCAAAAGGGCGTGGGAGAAGTGTGCCATCAGCATGGCTGAGCTGGCCTGTCGGATGCCTAGGGAGGATGCAGTGTAAACCTTCCGCCCGACATAGTCCATCCTTTTGGACGCTTTGTCGGGAGGCCTATCCACATCCCGAGCATTTACAGAACGCTGGAAGACGTTATCAGTAACTAACCCCTCAGCAGAGGGGTGCTCCAAGAAACCGAGCAAAGAACCAATAGGGACTGCATACTTCCTGGCCATCCTGGCCGAGGGCGCAGGACAGGAAGTAGGCCGTTGCCAAAGCTCCAAGGCTGGGCCGACAATGGCCTCAGCCACAGGGAAGGCCTCCGAGGGTGAATCCCCTCGGTCTAGGATCTCAGTCAGGGGAAAATAGGCCCATTTGGACACGGGCTCGAGCTGCATCCCGGTGAACTATGAGATGAGCCTAAGCAGACCCAGGAAGGATGATGGGCTGTCGTCCAAAGACCAGTCATTGGAGGACTCCGGGCCCACCCACCTGGGGAACATGGAGGAGTCATCATTGGACTCCGAAGGTCCTGCAAAGAGCTGCCTCAGGCCTGAGCCTCTCTTCACCCGTCGAGGGCGGGCAGAAGTGAGGGTGACCGACAACCTGCGGGACAGGCCGTGACCCGACCGAGGTTCCACCACAATCGGTGGGGCAGCAAGATTTGTTCGAACAACCGGCCCGGAAGTGGGCACCTCGACTGCAGCAAGCGGTTGCGTCGGCCGTTCAGGCGGCAGCCGCTTGATAGACGGGGAATGAATCGGAGTCGATTGTTTCCCGGACAACAGCAACTGCTGCCACATAAACTCCTCATAACGTCGACACCATCTGCGTGGAAGCCTCTCCTCATCAGAGGAGGAAGACGAGGAGGAACGGTGTTGCCACTTAACTCGGTGCCCTGACCAAGACCGCCGAAGTCGGCGGGAGCAGCTTGACCGAGAAGAAGACAGAGACCGAGACCAAGATCCTCGGTGAAACCGAGGGCGGGTCTGGGAAGAAGCGGGGGGACACCCGCTCTTCCCTCGGCTTGGACACTTTGATCGAGGACTGCTGCCCCAAAGGCACAGGCAGAACCTCGGCCTCCACCGGGGAAACCGGCAAAGGGTTGACGGCTCTTCCAGTCGACCACCCGGGTGACAGGTCGAGAGAAAACTCGACTGCGTCGATGGGAGTCTCAGCCGGCTGGCCTGACGGGGACACCATGAAGCCAATGGCCTGAGCCGCAACCTCGACCGAAGTCGAAGGTCGGCAGTCCGGGGAAGGAGACCTCTCCCGCTCCCACGAACGCTGACGATGGGACTTACCCTGCGACTCACCTGGGCCGAGAGGAAAGTCCCGATGGCCCCTCTCCCTTCGTGGAGTGGGACTGGTGAAGCCCCTTGAATGAAGCCGAATGAGAGGAACTCAGAGAGAGCGGTATAAATGCCGTGACCGAGGAGGAGGGAGATGCGGCCTTGGCAGTCGCCTCCAGGGCGATAGAGTGTTCGAGCTGCTCCACCAATTCAGCCGTCGCGGACACCGCCCGACGAGCCTCTATGGATTTTACCGGCAGGGAAAATTCCTCGGGGCGCCCAAGCCTCAACCGGGCGCACTAATCCTCCAGGGCGTTGGTCAAGGCGCAGCACAACTCGCGGGTAGACTTGCGGGTCGTGGTCCAAGTTGAGGCAGTATCACGCGTGGAGTGCGGATCGGTCTCTGGAGATATTCCGCCACCAGGGCGCCTCGAGAGCCAAAAACGACAATGTATCGCAGCCGCGAGGGAAGAAGACCGAAGTTTAGAAAACTTCAAAACTAAATTTGGACGAACTGAAGAATCAGGAACCAGTCGAAAAACGCAGAGCGCTAAGGAGAGAACCTGAACTTCCAAGCGGTAAGGAAGATCTGGTGTCACGGGGCAAAGCCAAGAGTTTTACCACCCGGGTGTGTTGGAGGAGCCAGCTTGAAGATCTTCCGGCAAGATTTAAAGCGGCAAGGAACCTGCCAATAAGTGTGGATGAACAACATATCCATGTCCCTAGAAATATACATTAAAATACATTACCTGTCTAGGTGAGGCAATGAGGGCATGTGCAAGGGGAGAGGAAATAGACAAAAAACAATGTTGACAGAAAGAGGAAAGGGGCCAGAAGCAGGAGTGTGAGAGAGAGAGAGAGAGAGAGAGAGAGTGTGTGTGTGTGTGTCTCATGGAGGAGGGTTTTGAGGAAGCGCAAGTCAAAGGGGGAACTGAGAACAGGAGGTACTTTCTGTAGGCTACTCCAGAAGGGAGGGGGGGCAGACTGCCTAGTAGAAGTGGAGGGAGGGAGGGAGGGAGGGAGTGAGAGAAAGGGATGTGAACAGAAGGGAGAAGAGGTAGCTGAGAAAGGAGTTGAAAGAGTTTGTAGACGGAGGCACAGTGGTAAAGGCTCCAGGTTTTGACACAGGGGATGAAGAGGCTGAAATACCAACACCTAAACCAACATCTAAACTTCTCTAGTCATGTTGATGCCATCCTGAAGAAACTATGCCCCACGTTAGGTGCTTTATACAGGAACCGGAGTTGCATCCCTCTACTGGCGATGCGTGAGCTGGTCCAGAAGATGATCCTCCCCACTTCGGATTACTGTGACGTAGTCTACAGTGCTGCTCCCGTCACCTCCCTAACCAGATTGGACACACTCTTTAACTCCTTCTGTCATTTTGCTGTCAACTCACCTCCTCTTACCCATCACTGTGACCTCTACCATTCATTGTCCTTTACCTCACTGTCTAACCGTCGCACCGCCCACTGTGCTAAATTCATATCTAAGTTCTGGTGCGATGCGATGCTCTACCTACCTTTCCTTCTTACTTATCTCTCCTCCCTCACCTGTCCAAGTGCTTAGATCAACTGACTCGTACTCTGGCGGTCCCTCACTGTGCTACAACTACAAGTCAAAATTCTCTCTCACCATCTACCCAAATTGTAGAACTCTCTTCTCCATCGGATCTGACACTCCTCCTCCAGTTCTTCCCTTTCTGCAGCCTTACACAACCTCCTATCCCCTCTACTATTCCTTCCTATGACTCCCCAAACTCAAGCAATTTTCTCCCTCCTTCAGCCTATCCCCCATATCCCCCCTGAACTGCTACTGCTCTGCTTCTATATAAAAATTGCACTTGCGATATTTGTTTCCCAAAGCACTTGATGTTACTGCTGAGTGTTGTCATTAATTGTACCTGTTGCTTCCTACGCCTGTAACACTATGTAAACTGCGTGTCTCTCATATGTATCATTGCTACCCAAATTCCCTCTCCCCCAGGACACTCCGTGACGTGACATATGCAACATTGTTGCTCAGTGTGCCTTTCCTGGTGAAACATTTCAATAAAAATAAATAAAAATTAAAAATGAATAGAGGGAACAGTGCTGCATGTGGGGAGGGTAGGTGAGGGTGAAATGGCAAAAGGTATGGAAGATGGAGTGGGCTCCAGTTAGACTAGGGTGGTTTTCAAGGCAGTGCCGTATAACACATCCATGTAGCCAACCACAGGGACGATCATCTTGAGGATAATCTTTCAGTGCAATGGAAGGAAGATTTGCTGCAGTATAAGCAATGAGCTTGCAAGAAGCTCTTTGTGGATGGCACTGATATGGGATGAGAAACTAAGGCTTTGATCCAGCAATACACAATGAAATTTTGAAGTCGGAACTTCTTAATGGGGAGAAGCCACCAAAGTCCTGAAGACTGGGGTTGTAAGAAGCCTGGCAAATTGCTTCTTGCAGACAAAAGTCACGGAGCCATTTTTTGGAATTAAGAGAATTTGATTAAGCAGTCAGTGCTGGATATTGTTAAATCCACAGTGCAAGGCAGGGCCAATGATCTTCCATTTTCAAAAATGGCCAATTCTGTTGTACAGAATCTTGAAAAAAATAAGTGGTGAATTCGGAATGGAGGAAGTCCCCCTGTTCAATACACCCAAATGGGCTACCTGGCCTACCTCCTCTACACTTCTCGCTTTTGCACCCTGGGTTTGTCAAGTATTCTCAAAGGTCTGGTCCCTCTCCAAGGTGCTGCTTACAAAGGACAAGACATAGATTACCTACCTGGGGTGAGGGTTAGGAGTGAGCAAAGGCAGAAATGGAGTTCCACAGATGGGAAAGGGGCACCGAGGGTGATGGGAGTAGGTTTCCAACTCAGGCCCAGGATGCTAGTAAAATAACGTATATTAAAAAAAAAGGTTCAGAAGGGTCAGAGATCAGTGAGTCCTCTGATTTGAAGATGGGACATTTTTTATGCAAGTCCCCTTTTACAAATTGCTAATTATTTTTCTCCAACAATAGCACCCAGTTTGACAGACATGTTCTGCCCTCTTTGCCCTCAAGGTGCTCTTGATGAGTTTCTAATGCTTCTAATCTGGTAGTGTGCAGTTTCCAGTGCTCTAACATCTTTTTTTAACTACTACATTCACTACCTTCCAATCCTCGGATACATCCCTGCTATTAATAGAACCTAAAACTCAGCACATCACTATCCCATACAGTCACATGGTATTCCACCACTTAGTGCCAAAACAATGCTCAACTAGTACATTTTGCTTTTTAACATTCTCCAGAGCAAACCTTCAATTGATGTTTTTAATATTTTTACAGCGCTTAAATAACTTACTACTTGCAATCACTGATATCAAATTTGTACAATATTATCCGGGTAAGAACTAAATTTGCTGAAACAACAACATCTTCACTAGAGTCTTTATTTATGGAATGCTCCTTCCTCTCATATCGGCTCTTCAAGAAACCGTGCCATGAATTTTCAAAGCCCGGTTTCAAAGTAGAGTGAAGCATAATTGTTTGGTCGCAGCTTATTTGAACTGGATTAGCAAAAGGTTTGAATGCTGCAACAAGTGTGTGTGGGGGGGGGGGGACAGAAGTTTGAAAGGGCACACAGAGCTTATATTAGAGGACAGAATTTTGAAAGGGTTAATGTCTGAAAAGCCTAAAGGGCAACCTTTCCTTTATCCTGTGGTTCTGGCACCCATGGTCTCAGCAAGTCCAGCACAATGCCAGGCAAAGGACCAGTGTGTAGCTGGTTGGCGTGTCCTAGCCCACTCCGTCAGCCAGAAAGCTCCTGCTAGATGCCATGCCCCAGTGAGAGGTGGGATTGAGGAGGAAAATGGGCAGAGTTTAGGCAGATTACATCACTGCCCTCCCCCATCTAACTGTAGTACACCAACAGCTGGGTTCCCTGCTACTCACCTCTACTGATATTATTCCAGCTGCTGTCCATGCCTGGGCAGCCAAGCTCACCTGCAAAGAACGGTCTGGAGCAGGTAAAGAGAAATTGAGTAGCTGGGGCTACAGACATCTGCTTCAGAGGTGTGGAAGTAGACTTGTGGAATGGAATGAAGCAATGACAGGCTCCAATATAAAAGGAGGTAACAATGGAAGCACAAAAATGTGTCTTTTTTTGATCTATAAATACTCCTCATTTAGATGTACAGTATGTACAGCTTGCTGCTAAAGTCTCCCCCCCCCCCGAGGTACATCTATGTGGGATACGTTTACTGTTATAGTTCTCAGTTTGAAAAGTTGCATGTAAATTTCACAGTAGTGACGCTTTATGTACTATAATGCTGAAACAATACTGTTTTCTGATCAGTATCATAAAGTAGCAGGCAATTTCTGTTGCCATCAGCCCAGCATGTGTTGTTCACACGCAGCATTCAATGATTTTTGTAGCCCTATGCTGTAAGGGAAGAGAAGCTGTAATAATGATTATTAGGATTATGTAAGGAAAGCACACAACAGGGTGTGCAGTTTGGGGGGGCTATATGCACAACTTGGGAGGTTGGTACGAAGTGTAGTAAAGTATTCTAACCACCAAAAGTGTGCATATATTCCTCAATGGCCACACACACTGAAGTGTGTTATCCCACGTATAAAATGGGTAATGTAAAAACAAAACATATAACATACAAAAGTGTTATAGTGATTTTGTAGCATTTAGTTTGTTTTTTATAATTAATAACCTGGTTTGCAAAGAAAAGAGTTCCTTGCAGCAGTTTCTGTCTCCTTGCATGACAACTGGGTTAGGTAGGACAAAAACCTTCATACCCCATGTGAGCTATGTGAACAAATCAGTTTCCTGGATTTTGCTACCCATTTTATAATCCCATACAATCACAATAAATTACCCTGAAGTGTGTCATTCCACTTATAAAATTGTTAGTTTTGTGTAAAAATATTACTCTAAAGAAAAACGCTGATATGCTTAATTTTTATTATTAACAAATCCCCACATTACATAAAATAGTTCCTGTACTCTATGGATTCTTTTTTTATGTTTAAAGTTTTAATCAAAAATATTTCACATAAACCGACAAACAGAATGAGCACAGATAACACTACAGCTCATGAAACCTCACAGAACTATGTCTCCCCACATGCTGCCAACAACCTAAGGGCCAGCCCTGAAGAAAACACATCACATCTGACCTTGTGTGCTCAGGAAATTGGGTGAGCATTACTGCTGAGGACCCATACGGAAGACCTCACCACTGATTCTCCAAGACTCAAGACTGCCAAAACCATAATGTTTTTTCCTTTTTGCTGCTTGGGGGATGGGGGAATTAGAGTTGGAAACCCTACCACCACACTTCCCTACATTTGTCACTTTAAGCTGAATGCTAATTGGTGCATTAACACAGCCTTTTTTTTTTGCAATTAATTTCCTTTCTTTTTGAGATAGCAGAATCATATCTTCATTCCAGGACCTGCGTGAATACATCCATCTAGCTGTGGAAATGCAGGGCCCAATGGGCCCGGTGATTCCATAGATGCAGCTATCCACGGTCTATGAGTCCTGTAGTACTCAGTAAGACCCTTTTCTTGATATATAGATTGTCCCTTAACTTGAAAGATTGACAGGTTTACGGCTTGTTAAAGTCACAGTGTTATTCTATGGGAATTTTCACTTGCGAATTTGTATGGGGAATTTGGGCAATCTGGAAAGCAATTTATCTGGTTTCTTCTAATTTTGTTTTGTTGGCTCACTTCAAAGAAAAAAAATATCTTAAGTGTTCCTCTTAACTTCCCGCACTGGATTGTATATGGGTAAAAATGTGTTTAGGTTTTTTTCTAAGCATACCTTAGTCAATGAAATGTGGTATGCTTGGATTCCAAGAGGAGATGCACATTTGTTGCATTTTAGATAGTTACTGGACTTTAATTGTGGATTTGGCATCATGGTGAAGTTGAGAGGTAATTTTGGCTGCTGTGCATACCCCATCAATTTGTGGGAGGTATTGTGTGTTACTCCTGTAGTACTGATTTAGACCTTTCTTTTGATATACAGATCATTCCTTCTCTCCAAAGACTGTTGGAGTTCTGGCTTTTTAAAGTTGCAATCTGGGGAAAGAAAACAAAGTCCAAATACTTCTTTTGTGAAAAATCATCTTTTGTGACACTTCCATGAGCTCATGAAAGAGGACAGGCTTTCACAAAAGAAGAATGTGAAAAAATCTAAGTTAAAATTCTTCTTTTACGAGAATGGATCTTCTTTTGTGAGATTTTCATGAGCTCACGAAACAAGATGCCTTCTCAGGAAAGAAGATTCAGAAAAAAACTAAGCCCAAAATCATCTTTCGTATGTCCCTATTCGCCTTTCATATGGTCCTATTCCTCTTTCATGAGCCTTACGAAAGAAGAAAATCATCTCGTGAAAGAGAATTTTTAAGCTGGCCTGGTGGTGCTGAAGTGCTGGATGCCTTACCTTGTGCCGCACCAGCTGACCAGGTTAGGGAATGACCTCAGGTCATTAGGAGCCAGCGAGGGAAAAAGGGAGGGAGGGAGGGAGCGGACTGAGCGGCCGAAAGGTGGTTCCTCCTCCTGATGGTCGCTTCACCCTAACCCCATAGTTCCTCTCCATCGGGTAGTGGTCCATGAAAGCGCAGGGTGAAAGGGGGGTGACTGCAAGAGGTGGGGTGGAAAAGGCCGAGCCAGTGTGCGTATGCACCTACACATGCATTTCTACCAGGGTCCTGGGATCCGGGGAGCGAAAAAAGGGAAATAAATGCAAAAACTACTAATGAAAAAAAAAAAAAAAAAAACAATGCAAAAAGCCCCAAGTTTTCCTAAAAATGCACTATCCAGATCTAGGAATCTGTACATTCAGCTGGAACAAAACTTGGCAAATCAAGAGACCTTGGCCCCCAGACCTCAAATGCAATAAGGTGCAAAGTCACAGTAAGGTGCAAAGTTAGGGGATTAACATTAAACACCCTACTCAACCTTAATTATAGTGGTGTGGTATAACACAATGTGGTACTTAAAGGGGAAGTCTCCCATAGTTTCACACCCATATTTTCCCAACTCCTTATGTGTAAATGTTGTGTTCCTTCTCTAGATGCCAGCAGTCCTATTGCTGTCCAAATCTAGATTATAAATAAAAATATACAGCCCCCAGAAGTTATCAATGTGTTTGTCCTCCATTTTACCGTCAATGCTGCTGGAGGACGATGTCATCAGAGCAACAGATAATGGTGCTGCACTAAATGCTGTTCCACTAGTAAATAGAACCCACAATGTTTGGTCCCCCACTTGAGTAATGGGGGAACTCTAAGTGCTGTGCACATCTTAAAGTGCAGGTCTAATAGGAACTAGGACCATATGAGTGGGATTCAGCACTGATTTGACATGTATATACAGAGTGCCTGTATGAGTTGTGTTAATGTTTCTGTTAGCAAAAACAGTTTACCCAATAAATGACTCTGGGTACAACAAGAGTCTTAAGTAGCATTATATAGCTGTTTTATTATGTTCTGTGTGTGTTAGCATTCTCTGTTTTGATTGACACCAGCAGTGAGACACAATCTTGCAAAAATGCCCCTTTCCCTTTGTAACTAGGCAGTCAGTGATTGGATGGCTGATATAAGACAATAAAGAGTTCAGCTATAACAAGGCATAGGTTACCAGGACATCAGCTGCAGCATATGGAAGAAAAGTAATCTACTGGTTAAAGCACAGGCACAAGAACTGGGGAAACTCTGGTTCAAATCCTACTAAAGTCTCTTACTCTCTAACCCTTAACAAGTTCCCCTAACCTCCTTGGGAACTGTGATGGCCCCTCGGGTCCATGACTTTACCAGTGCCCCCATTCCCATTATAAATCATTAGCAGTGATGTGAGAGCTATAGCACTTCACTTTGAAGGTACTGAAAACAAGCTGTGGCAGCCCCCACCTTTGTAATGCCAGCATTTGAAGTAGGATGTCCCTCACAAATCAGATGCTACACTTCAGCTGTTGTAGGTAAAGAAACTAATCAGTCTCAGTGTCTGTAGTACTCTGTATTTGCTTAGCTCATTCTTCCCATGTCATATGCATTCTGTGTCTTGGTATTTCCAGTCAGGACCCAGATGTAAGGAGCATTTGAAAAGTAAAATAATACACTTTATAAAGTAAGTGATCTAGCTCTCCACTTTCAGGCTGCTGAAAGGGGATTGTATAATTAGTGCAAAGGAAGAATTCAGTCTTGTGTGATCCTTCGGGGGAAACTGCTCAAGCCTACCTTGTAAATGAATCCTCAATGGTGTTCACCTGGTTCACTAGAGTGTGACTGATTGACTGCTCGATTGATTGATTGGTTGGTTGATTAACTGACTCGATCTACTGCTTTCCACAACATGTTACAACTGTCTCACAGAGAGAAATAAGCAGTACACGGGAACCATACCTCTCAACTGTCCCTGATTTTCAGGGATGTCCCTGATTTTGCCTCAGAAATTTCTTCTGTCCCTCCAAAGTTTGGCATTTCCATCACTGAAGAGTAGGGATTTGAATAACAAAACAATGCCAGCCATTGGTGTTACAGTCTAGTTCTCATTAAGAAAATGCTGTTCATACTAAGAAACATGTTGTACACAGAGTCTGGAACTAATATTATTATTTTTTCAGATGTGTCCCTGATTTTGGTCATTTGTCCCTGATCATTTTAAGCCTTGTCCCTGATTTATGATGAGGGAGGTTGAGAGGCATGACGAGAACAGCTTTTGTTTCCTGTGAATGCAATACTATTAGATGTTTTATTTGCTCTTCACAAGCAGTATTAAGGCTACAGGACTGTCTTAAGCCATTGCAAACTTAAACTAAAATCAAGCTAGACAGCATTGACACCCTTATGTTTTGTTCTGCACTGTTGCTGCAGTGACATCAAGGAATGGGAGGGGCTGTATTACAAGTGACTCATTTGCATGTAAATGGAGGCTTGCTTGACATTTTACTACCTTGTGTCAGAGCCTCAAACTCTAGATATGTGTTGCAACAGAAGAAATGGCTGATCTCTTATTGACATATGTACAGTACTTGATGTAATGTATAATAAATACATCAGAGATATCCAAATCAGAAATATACAGGAGTCTTCTCCTTTAACTGTGTATTCAGACATGAGCAGACAAAGCTGTAATTATGAAAACCCATTATTAAATAAAGCAACAGAGATAAGTAGTGCAACAGCAGGACTGCTAACAATCCTCCCATTTAAATCTAAGCGCTGAACACATTACCAGACCCTCAACACTGCCTTTTAGCCCAATAGAATTACAGTATGTAAACACGTTTTTTGTTTGGCTTTGTGTTAGTCTTTTTTTGTTTATATTTATCTCACAAAGTTCCCCCATCTCACACACACACAGAAAAACTACTGTACTCATTTTATGAGGCTTTATTTGGTAATCTTCTGCACAATTTGTAAATTATTTTTTCACCAAAGTTCACCCGTCTGCCATAAGCCTTCCACTTTTCCTTTATATACCTCAGAAATGAGAAATCCCAACAATGGCCAGCTGCACATAGAAGGAAACTCCGCTCTCTAGTTCCTAAAGGTGAGGAGCCTAGCACCAGAAATTGTGCCTGGCAAAGTTTACAAAGAGCATCAAATAGAAATTAGTAGTCAGCACTCCAAAAGAAACTTGGTCCACAACAATGATTACTTGTTTTTGACTGGCCGAATCAGCACTGTATTTATTGAATCAATTAAGGTAGAAAGTACAGAAACCCTCAAAAAGGCGTTTCATAAAGTGTTGTAATTTGGCAAAAACAAAAAGCAAATATGTAGCAGATAAGTGACAATTTAAAATAAACAGCTCACAGTGCATTTTTTTCTATAGGTAAAGCCTGTGTTAATCATGTAGCAGATCAGGTCTTTAGTATTAGCATAAATTCCCAGTTAAAGTGCTTGTTCCAACGTGCTCATCTTACAGTGCATACATAAAGTGCTTCTTCATAGTGCATTTGAGAGTGCAAAACCTGCTCTAAATAGTGTCAGAGCCTAGTGCAAAATGTAATACTGCTATGCATATAATGGAATTCTAACAAGTTTATCAATCCACAAGTAAAATGAAACACTGATGTATGACTTTTCATCAGAATAATTCTACAAATAATATTATAGTAACATTCATAAGAATCAGAAAACAGGAAGCAGTGTTTTCAGTATCTGTGTCTGGATCTGTACAAATTAAAAAACTTTCAGGAGTCGTGAACGGGGGGGTTAAAGACTAGTAGAAATCCTTGCTAGCAGCGAAAACACGGCATCTGCTGAGTCGCCTGGTCCAGTAGTATGCATATATATATATATATATATATATACACATACATACATACATACACACACACACACACACACACACACACATATATTTGTTAGTAAATCGCAAAGCTGGATCATGTTAGAGAGACAGGGTCTGCACCGGAAGCCATATGAAGAGAGACTTAAGGAGCTTAATATGTATAGCCTCGATGAAAGGAGGGAGAGGGGGGGACATGATAGAAACTTTCAAGTACCTCAAGGGAATCAACAAAGTCCAAGAGGGTAGCATCTTTCAAAAAAAGAGGTGTGCAAGAACATGGGGGCACAATTTCAAGACAGAAGGGGGGCGGCTCAGAGGTAATTTAAGGAAGTATTTTTTCACAGAGAGGGTTGTGGATGTATGGAACGCCTTCCAGAGGAGGTTGTGGAGTCAAAAACAGTGGTGGAATTCAAGCATGCATGGGACAGTCATAAGGCAATTCTAGGGGGTGGGAGTAGGAAGAAGTAGGCTGCTGGTTAACTAGGATCTGCAGCTTATCCATCAGGTAGGGAAATGGGCAGACTGGGTGGGCCAAGCGGTCCTTATCTGCCGTCAAATTCTATGTTATTAAAAAGCCGCAATAAACGGTTTTCTGTTTTACCAAAACACTTGTGCATGGCCATCATCGAAGGGGAAAATTTGAACCACAGAACAGCAATCAGGGTCTGTCTGGCAAACAAAGGGGTCATGCTGCAGGAAAAACTATTCTCTCATATCTGCACTTGTATCACCTGCCTGAGTACTGCCTCCTCAATATTACATCAAAATGTTATTTGACCCACTGAATAGACTGTCTTGTGGACCCACTGCTGCATAAATCAGTCTGTGACTTGGATACTGTACTCCTGCCAGTACCACCGCATGAGACTCTCCCTGGTTGTTGCTTGAAAATAGTTAGCATTCTTGTTCAGTGCACCTAATGTATTTTTCTGTTCTTCTTACCATTTTAACATTTATTTATTGAAATGTTTCACCATGAAGGCACACTGAACAACAAGTTGTTCATCTCCCCTTGCTATCGGGGGGGGGGGTACAGGGAGAAATACATACAGAAAATAAAAAACCGACAGTACAATTAGCGTCAAGTAATACAGTAAACCGTACAGGAAATTAAGAGCCATAGCAGAGATACAACAACCCATATACAATGAAATTGGGCAAATTAAAGTGCAGGTCTATAAACATAAGTGCAAATGTATAAATAGGACAGAACCTAAATTGGAGAAGGGATGCTAGAGAGACAGGGTGCAAGTAAGTATGGAGAAAACAAGTGCAGTTAGAGGAGATGAAATTATGGACTGTCTTTGTCCAGTTGTAAACACTGCTTTGTTGAACTTTTGCTTAATTCCTGTTGTGATATGTTCATTGTATTTCCTGTCTGTACAATGTTCCAATGTTTGTAACTCTCCTGGGTTGTGCCTGAAAATAGTAACATTTTTGTCTAGTGCACTTACTCGGTGAACAAAAAATAAATAAATAAATCCAGCCTGGACTGCTTTGGTAACAATCGGGGATGTACCTCCCTCTATCTGGATCTGCCAGACCAGGAAAGCATGTGCCAGTTTAGCCAACCCGATGGGTGAAGTCAATTAAAAAAAAAACAACAGGTCATAAATGCTGAAATGTCCACAACAGTTCAATCTAGACTTTAAATAAAATTCAGAACGTTCATGGCAAAGATGCATAGTGAGTAATGAGCTCTCGAATAAAGTAACACAACACAGGCTTTAGTTTTGTAAAGAAGATTTTCAAATGGACAGGTGCAGTTACAGTACTGTGTGTCAAGCATGGGGAGGAGTTTAATACATTTGGCACCAATATGCAAGGAGAAATCAAGGTTTTGATCCACCCACACACTGAGGTACTTGAAGTGGGATACATCTTCAAGCAGGTGCCATAAAGGATCTTAAAAGCAGGTTTGGTTTGTGCTGAGCTAGCCTCTGTTACTGCCAAAAGTCATGGAAACAGTTTAATTTTAGGAGCCAGCTGGTTTGGGCCACCGCCAGAATGATTCTAACTCAGGGACCAGCTCCAGAGGTAGAGAGTACAGTGTTATCCATGTACATATGTACGCACATGGAGAGACAGACTGAGGGGAGGTCACTAAAGATAACTGAGAAGAGAACGAGACTCGCAATAGAGCCCAGAAGAGCACCAAACCTGATGGGAAGGGGGAGGATAGTAATAGGAGACACAAGCATTTGCACAGTAAAATTGATGTTCATATCTTTCTCACCTGTCTGTACACCCCCCGGACTTAATGTAAAAGCAGTATGAGTTGACAATCATCAAAAAGTCACATATTTCTGAGATGTACAAAGGGAACAGGCAGAATTTCTGGCAGGTGAGTGGGTTCAGAACAGAAATGATTATTTGATTGTTTTGATGGCCCAGCAGCAGTATGATGAGCTGCCGTGCAGGGGAGCCATGTTTGTAGTGAGCTTGGTATGCTGTACAGTTATACTGGAAGACAGGCTGCACCATAGCAGGCTACTGCTTGGCAGTGCACTGCAGTCGGGAAGGATGGACACTGGGATCTGGTGCCACAGTGGCCCCTTTGGTGGGGCAAGGGAGCTTGCTCCCTCCAAAGGACATCACTGCTTGCAGTCAAGGCCACTAGGAAGGCTCCGCCTCACACTGGGGAGGTTGGAGGGCCAGAGAGAAAAAGTGGGTAAAAAACTCATGCATTGTCTCCATGACACCCTGGGTCCCACAGCCTCAATGATTCTAAAAGCTACCACCAGATCCTAGTCCATCAACTGGACTGCCTCATAGGGTGGATGAGGAGAACAGCACTCCCCCTGAAGCCCCTGCCATGGAGGTGAAGTGAAGCCCTGGGAGTTGTCTGCTTCAGTGTAAAAATAGACGCTATATCAAAATAAAGGCTACTACGAAATGATAATACAATCATGATGTCTGTGTGGTGGGTGTGCAGGGGGAACTTGTGATAAATATAAACCAAGAAAGACATGCAAATAACTCCCCCAAAAAAAAAAAAACAACATGTTTAAATACTTGAACAGGACTAAAGAGAAATGTTATAGGAACTGGTTTGATGTAAATATTAAAACTGATGATCCAGCAAAAGGATGAGTTATAGCTTGAGTGGCGGAAAAAATGGTTGCTAATTTGTCTTTAAAAATTCTTTTGTAGTCTAGGGAGTGTGTGCGCACGCATGCATGTGTGTGCAGTTCAGGTAAGCTGTGTAGTCCTTAGAAAAAAAATAATGATTAACACACTAACATACTAAAATGCCAGCACAATAGGCCTAACGGTTTTTCGTGTCTGCTCGTTTGGTCAGCCCCCACCCTGGGAGCTGACCTTGCTGCCCCCCTCGCCCTCTCTGGCTTCTCCCTTCCCAGTTTTGGATATTCTCGCTGCACTGGATTTTGCTGCCAGAACCCTTCCCCTGTACCTGTCCCACCCCGTCTTGAACCCCTCCACTGTCTCTGCCTCCACCGGCCCCATGGGCAGTGCATTCCATTGCTCCACCACCCTCTCAGTGAAGTAGCACCTCCTCCTTTCTCCCCTTAATCTCCCTCCATCCAGCTTCTACCCATGCCCTCTACTTGCTCCCCCTTCCTTCGAAGCACCCTGACTGCTCCTCCCCTATTTACCCCTTTCATGTACCTGAAGACCTCTATCATGTCCCCCCCCCCGGTCCCTTCTCTCTTCCAATGTGTACATATTTAGCTCTTCGAGACTCTCCCCATAGGTCCTGTACCCCAAGCCCCAAATCATTTTGGTTGCCCTCCTCTGGACCCTCTCTAAGAGTTCAACGTCCCTCTAAGTGTGGCCTCCAAAACTGCATGCAGTACTCAAGGTACTGCATCACCAAGCAGGTATACAGAGGAAGTATCACTTCCCTCCTTCTGGAGGTGATCCCCCTAGCGATGCAGCCCAGCATCCTGTTGGCCTTGGCCGCTGCCCTCCTACAAGTCTCCGAGTTGTTGGTCTTGACATCCACCACCACCCCCAGGTCCCTCTCAGCCATCGAGACTTGTAGCATTTCCCCCCTCAGGGTGTACACTTGGCCAGGGTTTCTGGCCCCCAGGTGCAGTACCTTGCATTTCCCTGCATTGAACCTCAGCTTCCACTTTCTAGACCATCTTTCCAGAGCCTCTAGGTCCCCCTGTAGGGCCACCCTCCGCACCTCCCCATCCACAACTGCCCCCGGTTTTGAGTCATCCGCAAAGAGACTCATCTCACTCCTGATACCTGTCCTTATGTCAGAGACGTGAGCGTTGAACAGGAGGGGCCCAAGGACTGAGCCCTGTGGGATCCCACTAATGACCCTCCTTGGGGATGAGACTGTCCCGCCAACTACGACCCTCTGGTCCAGTCCTGGAGCCAACTGCCCATCCATCTGATCATCTGGTTCCCAACCCCCATTTCTCATAGCTTATCCAACAAGCCCCCATGGGGAACAGAGTCAAATGTCTTATTGAAGTCTAGAAAGAGTACATCCACTGGTCTATCCACGTCCAAGGCACTTGTCACCCAGTCATAGAACTCTACAAGGTTTGTCTAACACGATTTCCCCAGGACGAATCCATGCTGTCCATCATCCAGGCACCCTGACTTTTCCAGGTCTCCCCCCCACAGCCTCTCCTTGACAATGCCCTCCATTGCCCTCCATCACCTTGCCTATCACCAATGTTAGGCTGATGGGCCTGTAGTTTTCTGTCACCTCTGTTGAGCCACAGGACATGTTTCGACTTAAGAAACTGTCACTTTACCATTTTGTAATATACTGAAATTAACTTTAGAGAAACATAGAATTTGACGGCAGATAAAGACCGCTTGGCCCACCCAGTCTGTCCATTTCCCTACCTACTGGATAAGCTGCAGATCCTAGTTAATCAGCAGCCTACTTCTTCCTGCTCCCACCCCCTAGAATAGCCTTATGACTGTCCCATGCATGCTTGAATTCCACCACTGTTTTTGACTCCACAACCTCCTCCTGTTCCATGCATCCACAACCCTCTCTGTGAAAAATACTCTTAAATTACCTCTGAGCTGCCCCCACCCCATCTTCAAATTGTGCCCCTTATTTTGCACACCTCTTTTTGAAAGATGCTACCCTCTTGGACTTTGTTGATTCCCTTGAGGTACTTGAAAGTTTCTATCATGTCCCCCCTCTCCCTCCTTTCCTCCTGAGGCTATACATATTAAGCTCCTTTAGTCTTTCTTTATATGTCTTCCGGTGTAGACCCTGCACCATTTTAGTTGCCCTCCTCTGGACAGCTTCCATCCTGTCTATGTCTTTGCGGAGATTGGGTCTCCAGAACTGCATGCAGTACTCCAGATGGGGTCTGACCAGCTGTCTGTACAGAGGATAATAACTTCCTGTTTTCTACTGGTGATTCCTCTTCCTATGCATCCCAGTATCCCCCCAGCCCTCCTTGCTGCCGTCTCACATTGCTTGCCCATCTTTAGGTCATCTGATATGACTACCCCCAGGTCCCTTTCCTTTTTTGTTGTTGTTAGTGTCTCACCCCCCCTGTGTACTCTTCCCCTGGGTTTTTGTTTCCCAGGTGCACTACCTTGCACTTCTTAGCATTGAATCTAAGCTGCCATACACTTGACCATTCCTCTAACCTTGCCAAGTCCCTTCTCATCCTTTCCACCCCACCTTGTGCATCAACTCTGTTGCAGATCTTTGTGTCATCTGCAGAGACATACTTTTCCTTCCAGACCCTCTGCAATGTCGCTTATAAAGACATTGAAGAGGACCGGTCCTAATACTGAACCCTGCGGTACCCCACTACTAACCTCCCTTTCTTCAGAGTGGACTCCATTTACTATTACCCTCTGTATCCGATTCTCCAGCCAATTCTTTACCCAGGCTATCATCTTGGGACCCACTCCCAGGCTGGCTAACTTGTATATTAATCTTTTGTGTGGGACTGTGTCACGTGCCTTGCTAAAGTCTAGGTAGGCCATGTTCACAGCCCCTCCCTGATCTACTACTTTGGTCACCCAGTCAAAGAAATCTATCAGATTCGTCTGGCATGACCTTCCTGCTGTGAATCCATGCTGCCTGAAGCATGAAGATGCTGCTGTGGAAGTACTGTAGCGTTTACATTTGAAACTTTGTCTTGCCAAAAAACTTGGGAGACTTTTAATTTTGGGGACATAAACCAGAATTGGAAGGCACTGTAGCCTTGTAGAGTAGAGTTATATAAACCTGGTAATGAAGGTTTGAATCCCACTGTTGCCACTTTCTTTGCTCCCTTGAGCATCACTTTACATCCCGGTGCTTAAAATCTCTTCCTCCTCCCCTCATCACCTGCTTAATTTACCAGTACTTTACAAAGAGTATAAGGCTACTGGAAGTGCTATAAAAAAAAAAAAAAAGGACAATTGGTCCACAGGACTACTCATTAATCAATTCACTTAGCAATTGGAAAGACAACAGCTAAGTGCTAATTTTCAATAGACATAGGTCAAGTCTCAAAAATACACAGATGTACAAAAAGCACTCTTTAAAACTGTACAGCATAAACAAAACAATACTAGAATTATTAAATGTTCAAGAAACTACAACAAAAGTGGCTTTTTGATAAAAAAGACAGTTAATAGATAAAAAACAGTTACAATCTGTCAAACCATTTAGATATTGTTTTAATGATGATTTGTATAAGAAGAGGTTTTGCAATTGGTTACTGTTAATGTTCAACTGCCCCATTAACTATGATGCTCTGTACGAGTAAGATTTCTGGTGTAACACAGAATCATTTTTCAATAGTCCCAATTTCCAATCTGTTACTACCCTTGTTTTGCAGGTATTGTCACACAAGGCTAACACACCAAACACATTTGCCAGAGCTTGATTTAATAAGATTCATTTACTTATTAAAGGGAATCCGTAGGATTCCCTCAGTGATCATTGCAAGTTACCGTAGTTCTGCAGAAATTGACTGAAAAGGATACATTTAGAAAAGGACATTAATAAAACACTGAAAAATGCTTTTTAAATAGGGATATGGAGGCATTCATTGTGTGGACAGGAAGGGTGTTGGACAATGTCACTGCCTCACCAGTGTTAACAGTGCTCAATGCAGCAGGTGAGAACAGGTCAGCTGTGCTGCTAGAGATCCTATTATATTCTGAAGAACACCCTGGATTTTATGTTTGTCAGAGTGTAACAAAAGGATCCAGGGCTTTTCTTCACGATTTAACAGGATCCCTCTCTGTGCAGGAGTAGTTTGTTTTAACCTGCTTCATTGCCATAGGCGTGCGCGGGGGGGGCTACCCTGGCCTCGGCCCCCCCTGTTAAAATCATCCTAAATTATAATATAATTATATATGCCCCCAGACCCCCCTAGCTTTGTGGGGATTCTGGCCCTTCTTGTTCACTGACTGCACACCCCTCTGTTCATTGCACACTGTTAGAGCTGGTGAGGCAGTGACATCATCACAGCACCCTTCATGTCCACAAAATGGATTCCTCCACATCGTAATTTTAAAACTAACCCAGCAGTTCACATGCTGGTTCCTCGTAATAACCTTTATAATAATTATATAGGGAATTGTATGGATTCCCTTTTATCCGTTGTAGTATTTTTGACTAAGGTCCAATGGTAAATAATCCATCATAGTGTATAAGTCACAATGATGGATATTTCTACTGGCGTGCAACACAAATCTACATGCCCTATTCAGGGCTGCCCTAATCCGGGAAAGTGCACTTTAGAATGCAGTCATGGAAACCATTATCCCATAATCTTTATCCAATGCTTTGGAGTGCACAGTCCGTGCTCCTATCTCTACTGAAATAGTGGTCGGATAATAGAAAGCTCTCAGACAGACACAATCAGAAGCAACAGCTCAGACACAAAAGGCAACCCTAGGAGGCTTACACCAATTGCTCTCCAGTCCCTAGCATTACTGTCTGCTAAGCTTCACTGACTGGGAGAGAGAGAGACCAATCCTGGAGGGAAGGCAGACTCCAACAGGTACAGAAGCAGGGATTCCTTGACAGTAGTTCTACCAGGCTGAATACCCCCGAGTGCACAGTCCGGCTCCTATCTCTGCTGGGGACTTCTCTCCTCGATGGCTCTGCTCAGACCCAGCCAGCAGCTCTCTCTCAGCATAGGGAGCAGTTGGAACACTTACCAGAATTCCTGGCTGCCGTATGTAAATCAGCATTTGTACTGCTGTACCACTACTGAAATAGTGGTCGACTAATTGAAAGCTCTCAGCTGGAAGCAACAGCTCTGACACAAAGGGCACCCCTAGGAGGCATACGCCAAGAGCAGTTCAGCCCCTAGCCTTACTGTCTGTTGTACCCACTACTGAAACAGAGATTGGCTAATAGAAAGCTCTCAGCCAGAAACAATCAGAAGCAACATCTCAGACACAAAAGGCAACCCTGGGAGGCATGTGCCAAGTGTGGTCCAGCCCCTTGCCATACTGTCTTCTGAGCTTCACTGATCTTCATCGACTGGGAGCGAGACCTCCTCTCCTCCAGTCTCTAGTTGTGCTATTAAGTGGTGGGTCTTTAATTGTTTTTTCAGCAGGAAGGAGAAACAAAGGTTCTGCCCCCCCACCCCGGGTCCTCTTCCTATATAGGTTCTGCATGTCACCACCCACTTCCTACCTGAACTGACTAGAAGGTTGGGGGAAAAAAATGTGTTCTACCTTTCAATTCTCTCCAGCAGAACAGCTCAGACACAAAGGGCAACCCTAGGAGGCTTATGCCAAGTGCGGTCCAGCTCCAAGCCTTACTGTCTGCTGAGTTTCACTGATCTTCATCTGAGGGCAGTGCAAGTAGGAGATTTAAATGTTCCCATGTTCTTGCCTGCAGGTCTGCCGACTGAAGCGCTACAAGTGGAACTCGCAGCAGCATAGCTGCATCCAGGTTCCATCTCGTTGGCGGCTTCTACTCTCATCAATTGCTTCTGCTGCAGCAGTTCCCTGGGCACTCCAGTATTTGAGAAGGGTGGGTATTGTCCTGCAGCCAGTGGATCGGTCCCCTGTCCCTCACAGCAGCAGGGAGCCGGGACGCATAGACAAGGGTTTTTACTGTAAGCAGCGGGGACTCTACAAAGCTGTTCTGAGCCAAAGGGCAGAACAACTGAGCTAGTAACTAGATTCCTTCTTACCCTGCAGGAGTACAAGCTAGACCTTGTCTGTTCAACAGTTACCTGATTGTTTTTGTGGTGTGCAGGGGTCAGTCGTCGACCGTTCATTTACCACAAGCTCCAGCTGGGGAGCTAAAGGAAACATTAGTGTGACGTAGCCTGTACCTCAGTGGCCCAGCGAATCAGGTGCTAAAGGGCAAAAGAGCGTGACCTTCAACAATAGCGAGGGGCTTAAAAGGATCCCCTAGACCAACAAAGTGGCAGACTCCACCTGAGGGAAGCACAAGTAGGATATTTAAATTCTCCCACACTCTTGCCTGTAGGTCTGCTGACCGAAGCACTAAAAGTGGAACTCGCAGCAGCATAGCCGCATCCATGTTCCATCTCGTCGGTGGCTTCTATTCTCATCGGCGACTTCTGCTGCAGCAGTTCCCTGGATACTACATAATTTGAGAAGGGCAGGTATTGTCTTGCAGCCAGTGGATCAGTCCCCTCTCCCTCACAGCAGCAGTGAGCCAGGGTGCATGGACCATAAGCAGAGTTTTTAACTGCAAGCAGCGGGGACTTCACAGAGCTTTTCTGAGCCAAAGGGCAGAACAACTGAGTTAGTAACCGGATTCCTTCTTACCTCGCAGGAGTACAAGCTAGACCTGGTGAGTTCAACAGTTACCTCACTGTTGGTTTTCTTTTTCATCCATACTTCCTGCCAAGAAACAGGAATCAGCACTACCTCTCAACTAAAAACAAACAAAAAAAAATGGACCTTATCAGTTGTGAAAACTGCGGTGCACTCTACAATAGGCTCTACAAATAGCAACCAGGACCCTGCCATGCATGCTGCACCACAGTAGATCTTGCAGCCCAACTACAGGATGCTTGGACTATAATATACGACCTCCAATACAGGGAACTCTATAGCACACCTCCTCAACCTCCCCACCTCCAGTACCAGCATGTCAGCCAGGAGGCCAGGACTTGAGGCAGGGCCCAGAGACTGGCAGATGGTAAGGAAAAAGAGGCATCATAGGAGGCCCAGGAAGGAAGCCAAAAGCCAGAAGCACTTCCCGGCCATCCAAACCAAAAACAGGTTTGCTCCACTGCTACCAACCACAGACAAAGTAATACACGGTAAAGAAATCAAACCACCAAAAAACGCTAACACATCAATTAAAACCAATATAAACTATGATAAAAACAAAAATACTAATACTCAAAATACAACCAACAATACCTAAACCAAATGAAATAAAAATACTAAAACTTAAAATAAAAATGACACAAATATAAACAAAAGCAAAATTCTCATAATCTGGGATTCCATGATCCGAGGAGTGGAACACCACCCAACACAAAATGTTAAAAGTGACATTGTGGTAAAGTGCCTACCATTAGCCTCTGTAATTAGGGACACTAACCACATAAAGACAATTGTGCAGGAATCGGGGGATGTTACATATGTAACAATACACGTTGGTACCAATGACTTGGCAAATCACACAGTTCAGAGGCCAAGAAAACCTTCAAGGACCTGACCAACAAACTTTCTTCCCTTTCATTCAAATTAGCCTTCTCAGAAGTGCTGCAAGTGTGGGAAAAAGGAAGAAGCACCAAGCGAGTCAGAGAGAGTGAAGTAGGAGAATTTAACTCATGGCTGCGTGACTGGTGCCAAGACAAGGGATACCACCACATAGAGAACTGGCGCAACTTTTGGGAAAGAGCATTTTTTTTTTTTTTAAATACGATGGTGCGCACCTAAACAGAGAAGGTGTGGGAGCACTCAGACAAAAATGTGATGTCTATACAGGTAGTTTAAATTAAATAAAGGGGAGTATGATGCAGCTCACACCCCTGCCGTCGGTGGACTGGTCATCACTCCCCAAGATGCCAAATGCGTGCATACATCCTCAGAAAACAAAATCAGACTCAACATCCGCCCGAACCAGCAATCTCCATGATCTCTTGGCCAGAAAGAGCAAACTGGAGCAGTCCAGGAAGAGGGTACAACCTCGCACCAAAAGGAATGTACTGTACATTCCTGGAAGGCAATGGTTGCAAATACTAGGTGCCTAACCAACAAACTTCCTGAACTCACAGCCATCTTGGAAACAGCTGACTTCCAAAATATTAGGAACAACATAAGCAGCCAGTTAATGGAAGTGGAGGTTGAGGAGGTGGAGGTCATCTGGGGGAGACTCGAGAGCAATAAAGACTGCCACAGATCAATGTGCCAGATGGGCCAGCAAAGCAAAAAGAAATCCTCAACAGTTTTCCAAGGAAGTGGCTACCACAGTCAAAAAAAAAAAAAAGAAGGCATACGGCATATACCAGGAAACCAAAACTGAGATAGACTGGGAGTCGTACAAGGAAAAAATGAGTCTAACAAACAAATTTTTTTTTTTTAATTGTTTAACCAGGAAAGGCACACTAAGCTGAAAGCTTGTTTACAGGTGCGACTTGGGAGCACAGGGAAGTTAAGTGACTTGCTCAAGGTCACACACTATACAAGTGGGGGCTGTGGGATTCAAACCCAGGTCTCCAGATTTGCAGCTCAGAGCCTTAAACCACTGCTCTATACTGGCTCCCTCCTAGACAGGCAAAAGCCCAGACAGAGGAAAAGATAGCAGAAGGGGCAAAGAGAAGAGACAAATCTTATTTTAGATACATTAGGGAACGAAGGAAGGCAAAAGGGGGGATAGTAAAGATTGCTACTGAAGAAGGGAAATGCACCAAACATGACCCAGAGAAAGTTGAAATCCTCAACAAATACTTCTTCTCAGTGTTTATCAAAGAGGACCCAGGGGATGGCCCAGCAACTGAAAAAACACAACACCCCAGGACCAGGGGTAGAAATGAGTCTCTTTACAGAAGCTGAAGTACGGGAGGTGCTAAATAAACTAAAAGCAGACAAAGCCATGGGACCAGATGAGATGCACCCCAGAATCCTTAGGGAACTGGGGACAGCATTAGCAGCCCCTCTGGCACGTCTATTCACGAAATGAAATCCCTGAAGAGCAGCGTGGTACCCGAAGAATGAAAAAGCCAATAGTGGTTCCACTTCACAAATCAGGCAGTTGCGAAGAAACTAGTAATTACAGGCCGGCAAGCCTCATGTCTATAGTAGGGAAACTAATGGAGACACTACTCAAACAGAGGATCATAGCATTTCTCGAAACTAGTGGCCAGAAAGACCCTAAACAACACGGTTTCACAGCAGGCAGGTCATGCCAGACAAATCTGCTTGAGTTTTTTGACTATGCTACAAAAATAGAGAATGACGGTGGGGCAGTGGATGTGGCCTACCTATACTTTAGCAAGGCCTTCGACTCAGTTCCACACAGAAGGCTGGTAAAGAAGCTTGACCACACAGGGGTTGGTCCAGAAGTAGTCAGATGGGTACAAAACTGGTTACAAGGCAGAACTCAGAGGGTACAGTTTAATGGAGTACAATCGATGGAAGGCACGGTGACCAGCAGGGTGCCACAGGGCTCAGTGCTAGGGCCTCTGCTCTTCAATGTTTTTAGAGCAGACATCACTGACGGACTGGAAGGGAAGGTGTGTCTGTTCGCAGATGACACCAAGATATGTAACAGGGTGGACACCTCAGAAGGAGTAAGCAAGATGGAAGCTGGCCTCAAGAAACTAGAAGAATGGTCAGGGGTGTGGCAGCTGAGATTTAACACCAAAAAGTGCAGGGTCATGCACATAGGAAAGCAAAAACCAAGAAAGAAGTAGTACATAGAAACACAGAAACATAGACTTTGACGGCAGATAAGGACCACTTGGCCCACCCAGTCTGCCCATTTCCCTACCTACTGGATAAGCTGCAGATTCTAGTTAACCAACAGCCTACTTCCTGCAACCCCCCACTACAATTGTCTTATGTCTGTCCCATGCACGTTTGAATTCCCCCACTGTTTTAGAGACAACAACCTCCCCAGGAAGGCGGTTCCATGCATCCACCACTCTATCCGTGAAAAAATAATTTCTCACATTACCCCTGAGCCGTCCCCCCTCTTCACCTAGAGCCAAAAGACTGGTGGCCTCAAATCAGGAACAAGATCTAGGAATCATACTAACATGCCAGCAGAATAGGCCTACCGGTCTTTCGTGTCTGCTCGTTTGGTCAGTCCCCAACCTGGGTGCTGACCTTGCTGTCCCCCTCGCCTTCTCTGGCTTCTCCCTTCCCAGTTCCGGATATTCTTGCTGCATTGGATTTTGCTTCCAGAACCCTTCCCCTGTACCTGTCCAACCCCCTCTTGAACCCCTCCACTGTCTCTGCCTCCACCAGCCCCTAGGCAGTGCATTCCATGGCTCCACCACCCTCTCAGTGAAGTAGCACCTCCTCCTTTCTCCCCTGAATCTTCCCCCCTCCAGCTTCCAGCCATGCCCTCTAGTGGCCCCTTCCTTCAAAGCACCCCGACTGTTCCTCCCCTATTTACCCTCTTCATGTACCTAAAGACCTCTATCATGTCCCCTCGGTCCCTTCTCTCTTCCAATGTGTACATATTTAGCTCTTCGAGCCTCTCCTCATAGGTCCTGTCCCCCAAGCCCCAAATCATTTTGGTTGCCCTCCTCTGGACCCTCTCCAGGAGGTTAATGTCCCGCTTTAAGTGTGGTCACCAAAACTGCATGCAGTACTCAAGGTGCGGCCTCACCAAGCAGTTATACAGAGGAAGAATCACTTCCCTCCTTCTGGAGGTGATCCCCCTAGCGATGCATCCCAGCATCCTGTTGGCCTTGGCTGCTGCCCTCCTACAAGTCTCAGAGTTGTTCATCTTGACATTCACCACCACCCCCAGGTCCCTCTCAGCCATCGAGACTTGTAGCATTCCCCCCCCCAGGGTGTACACTTGACCTGGGTTTCTGGCCCCCAGGTGGAGTACCTTGCATTTCCCTGCATTGAACCTCAGCTTCCACTTTCGAGACCATCTTTCCAGAGCCTCCAGGTCCCCCTGTAGGGCCACCCTCCCCTCCTCCCCATCCACCACCGCCCCCAGTTTCGAGTCATCTGCAAAGAGACTCATCTCACTCCTGATTCCTGTCCTTATGTCTGATACATAGGCGTTGAACAGAAGGGACCCAAGGACTGATCCCTGTGGGACCCCACTAATGACCCTCCTTGGGGATGAGACTATCCCCAACTACGACCCTCTGGGTCCGGTCCTGGAGCCAATTGCCTATCCATCTGATCATCTGGTTCCCCACCCCCATTTCTCCCAGCTTATCCAACAGGCCCACATGAGGAACAGAGTCAAATGCCTTGCTGAAGTCTAGAAAGAGGACATCCACTGGTCTACCCAGGTCCAAGGCACTTGTCACCCAGTCATAGAACTCCACCAGGTTTGTCTGACACGATTTCCCCGGGATGAATCCATGCTGTCTATCGTCCAGGCACCCTGACTTATCCAGGTCCCCCCTAGCCTCTCCTTGACAATGGCCTCCATCACCTTGCCCACCACGGAGGTCAGGCTGACAGGCCTGTAGTTCCCTGCCACCTCCCTTGATCCCCCCTTGTGGATAGGCACTATATGCGCCACCTTCCAGTCTTGGGGCACCCACCCTGTCCTCAGAGAGATGGTGAAAAGCTCTGCCAGGGGTTTCGCCAGGACATCTGCAAGTTCCTTCAGCACTCTGGGATGTAATTTAACCAGCCCCGGTGCTTTCTCCGTCTTAAAGGGAGCTGAGGGCTTCCCCCACTCTCTCTGCTGTGATTTCCACTTCGGTACCCCTTCTCCTGCTTAGCCCTCCCCACCTGCCAGTGATGCCTCCCCCTCTCCCCAGACCTGCCGATCGGTAAGGGTCCCCCCTCCTCAGTATCTCTGTCTCCTCCCATGTATGATGCAGCACCCCCATTTTCCCTGGTGAAAACTGAGGTGAAGTACTCATTTAGTACCTCAGCCTGCTCCCCCGGGTCTTGTGCCCATCTCTCCCCTGATTTAATCCTGCTAACCTGCCCCTTCACCCTTCGTTTTTCCCCAATGTATCTAAAGAACCCCTTGTTCCCTCTCCTAATTTCCCTGGCCAGGTTCTGCTCCTTCCTTGCCTTAGCCGCCCTCACCACTCTAGTGGCCCTTCTAGCCATCAGCTCGTACTCCCCTCGATCCCTTTCACTCCTTGAGCACTTGAATTGCTTATAGACTGCTTTCTTTCCCCGCACCACCTCCTGGACCTCCCTGGTCCACCAACAGGGTTTTTGGGCCCTACCGCATTTTCGTCTTACTCTTGCACAGGTGCTGGTAGCATCTGAACCCCTCTCTGATGATTTCCCACCTACTATCAGCGTCCATGTCTGACCCAATCCCATCAAATGCTTCTTAAGGATCCTTCCCATTTCCTTAAAATCCACCCCTGAAGTGCAGTTACTTCCGTCTTTGTGCAGCCTTCTACCCTCCTAGGTCCAGGCAGAACCAGACCATGGCATGGTTACTCCCGCCAATGGGTCCCTTACCTCCAGGCCCCAATCTGGTCACTGTCTGCCAGGACCACATCCAGTACCGGTGCCTCCTGAGTGGGTTCCCTCACCTGCTGAGTTAGGAGCCGCGTCTTGAAAGACATCCAACAACCTCTGTTCCTGGTCACAGAGGATGTCATAGTCTCCCAGTCTGTTCCTGGCATGTTTAGGTCCCCAAACACCACCACGTTCCTCTGCCCAGTCTGCAGTGTCTCCTAACATCTGCCACCAGACTGTCCTCCAGCTCCTCCGCCAGGGCAGGGGGTCTATACACCACTCCTATTTTTACCCTCTTGCCCCCCCTTGTTATCAAGGTGACCCAAATCGCCTGCACGGTTCCCTCCGCCTCCTCTACTCCCCTATGCCAATGCAGTTTTTGACTATCATTGCTACCCCTCCTCCCCTTCCCTCCCCCCTGTCCTTCCTGAACATAGTGTATCCCTCCAGGTTCAGGTCCCAGTCATGTCTTGCAGTGGCCCAAGTCTCAGTGACCGCTGCCACATCCACTGCTCCCTCAGTTAGCATCGCCTGGAGCTCAGGCATTTTATTGCCCAAGCTCCTGGCATTTAGCAGAGACTACCTTCCCCCTTTCCTATAGTTCCATTTCCCCTGCTCGTGTTCCCATGGGATTCTGTTTTCCCCTGGTCTGCACTTTGCCAGTTGGCCTTTTCCTGCAATCCTCCTGGTCCCCAGGGGGGTGGAGACAGAGTCCCTCCTTTATCGGCACCCCTTGACAGCCTTTTCTCCCATCCCACCCCCTTCACAAGTTTAAACCCCACTTTTCACCAATGAACCCCTCTATTTTCAACTTAAGGATTCCCCTCCCCTCCAAATTGAGATGTAGTCTATCTCTAGCATACAGCTCTTATCCTCCCAGGTCTCCCAATCCCCATCAACCCATACCCTCTGGCCTCCACCACCCCCTGAGCCACTGGTTTATCTCCTAATTTTCCTTTTGTGTTCCCACTAGCCCTTTGCACTGGCAGGATTTCTGAGAAGGAAACTGTGCATCCTATGTCATGACAGACCCTGGCGAGCTCCCTGAATCTTGCCTGTATCTCTAGCTCGCTATTTCCCTCAATGTCATTTGTACCCAGGTGGACCAGTATGTCTGGGGAACCCCCCACAATCCTTTGCCAGCTGATATACCTCGTGCTTAGCCCTGTGCACCGTTAGTCCAGGGAAGCATCTTGTTCTAACTGGCCAGGCTTCTCCCTCCCTATCCCATTTGATACCCCTGATCATAGAATCCCACAGCAGGAGCACTCTGACCACTCCTTTTCCTCCATTCCCCCCTTCCATGTCCCTCATCCTTTCTACAGGCCCCTCCACCCAGCCGGCTCCGTGTTCCTCCCCCTTTCTGGGTGCCACATGCCACCCCCTCCTTATTTACCATGGCCACCCCCTCCCCTCCAATCCTATGCCTCTCCTCCTCCTGAGTATCCTTCTGTTCCTTGCTAATTCCCCCCTCACTGCTCGCAACTGGTCCTTCTCCCCCATCTGCTAAACTAGCCTGGGTCATCCTCCCTTCCTTCCTGTCTCCATTTAGTTCCTCCTTGCTAGTCGTGCTCCCCTGGCCTAAACCCTCAGCTCCCTTTACTGAATCCTCCTTGTACTTCTGGTCCTTCTCCTTTACCTTTCCTCCCAACTGGTCCTTCTCCTTGCGCTTTCCTCCCACTTCCCCCTGCCCCTCCTGCTCTGATTCACTGCTCCCCCCATTCTCCTGCATTCCAGGTCCCCCCTGTTCTTCCTGCTATCTGGCCCCTGCCTCCTGCCTCCCACTCCCACTCCCTTTCCATCTCTAACTACCCCTGTCATGGCTCATCACCCCCTCATCCTTGAGCAGGTAGAAGAAGAGAATTGAAGTGGTTACTGAGTGTAAGGTCTGATCCACCTCCCTCTTGCTTCCTTCTGTCCAGACCTGGCCATCTGTCTACTTCCTGAGATGTTGTTCCTCCGTCCCCACTGTGAGGGCCCCAGTTACCTGCCTGCTTCCTTGGTAGTGTCCTTTTGGACCCCCTCTGCCAGGTTCCCTATGTGACCCCTGAGTATTCTCCTGCACTCCTTTCCCTATGCCCCCACCCCCAGTGCTTGGTGCAACCCTGTGGGAGATTCCCACCCCCTTCCCCAACCACACCACCCACCTTCCCCCAGCTTTCTCCTAATCCCCGCAACCTCCTACCTAAGCTGTGCTAGCTGGTAGCACACTGGGCAACCACCGAACTTCCAAGCCCAGTCCAGTATCATGGCTGTTCCACACCCTGTGCACCCCACCACCCTCCCAAAGATGCCGGCCCTAATGATGTGTGGTTCCATCCCCTTCCAAATAGGTTTCCTTGGGTGAGCCACCAGGTTCCCCAGTCCAAGATACCCCCTACTGCTCAATCAGGTCACCCACTAATCTTACAGACAGTCCCACTGTACACCAGTAACCCTGTTACTAGGTGCAGTACAACACATTAAACTTATAAGGAAATGAACAACTCCCAAAGCTCCTCTCTCCAGCCTTTAAATCCTACCCCAGTGGCTAGAACTACATGAGCTGCACCTGCAGCCTTTTCCTCCAATTGCAGGGCAGGTGTTCCCTATAAATTTGCAGACTTCTGGAAGGGAGGGGGGGAGGAAGTGGTTTTGGGCAGACACCTGACTCGGGAGAGAGAGTGCATCAGCCCTGTGTCTCCTCCAAGCCCAGCAGCCAAAGAACCAGGCCCAAGCAAATCCCACCAAATAGGTTTTAAATCAGAAGAAATAGGCCTCTACCAGCGCAGCCTGTTACACAGTGAAACCTCCACAAAATTGAGCCCCCCTTACAGCCACCAAATCAGTTTACAAACATCCAGCAGCACCCCAAACAATACCCTGCTAGCCCCTTAGAAGTAAGAAAGAAAAGAACCAACCTACCAAGTAAAATCCATAAGAACCCTGTGAAACAACAGCAGCAGCTACTGTCCTGGAACACAACTGATCCTGTCCTTCCAGTTTCTTTCTGAGAAGACAAAGCAGCTAACACCTTAATCTGATTCAGCTCTGCCTCAGTCAATTGGCTGAGTGAGACCTGGCCAGACCATTAACACCCCTGCCCCACTATGCAGTAACCTTTACAGCTAATGGAGTCAGCACAAGGAATCAAAATTTAAGTCAAAGCCCCCAAAATATGTTTGCTGCCAAAGGAAACATGACTCCAATTTAATCAGCTTCACTAACAACACATCAAAATAGGCTTGAAATTAACAGATATAGGTCTCCAATTCAAATAACCATCTCCAAGCAAATCCCACCAAATAGGTTTTAAATCAGAAGAAATAGGCCTCTACCAGCGCAGCCTGTTACACAGTGAAACCTCCACAAAATGAGCCCCCCTTACAGCCACCAAATCAGTTTACAAACATCCAGCAGCACCCCAAACAATACCCTGCTAGCCCCTTAGAAGTAAGAAAGAAAAGAACCAACCTACCAAGTAAAATCCACAAGAACCCTGTGAAAACAACAGCAGCAGCTACTGTCCTGGAACACAACTGATCCTGTCCCCTTCCAGTTCTTTCTGAGAAGACAAAGCAGCTAACACCTTCATAATCTCAGACAACTTGAAGGTTAATAAGCAGTGTGAGATGGCAACACTGAAGGGCAACAGAATGCTGGGATGCACTGGGAGGGGAATCACGAGCAGTAGGAGAGAGGTGGTACTACCACTGTACAGATCGCTGGTCAAGCCTCACCTGGAATATGGAGTCCAATTCTGAAGGTCCACCTCATGAAGAACATTGACCAGGTGGGAAACAGTACAGAGAAAGGCAACAAAAATGATTCAGGGTCTGCAGCACATGTCCTATGAGGAAAGACTTAGGGAAATGAATATGTACTCCCTGGAGAAGAGAGAGCGGGGACAGGATTGAAACATTCAAGTACATAAAAGGCATTAACAAGGTATAGGCACAGGAACATTTTCACTTCAAGAACGGCTCCAGGACCAGGAGATATAACCCAAGGCTGCAAGGAGGGAGGGAGGTTCTCTACCAACACCAGGAAGTTTTTCTTCACAGAAAAAGTGGTGGACACCTGGGACAGCCTGCCCAAAGAGGTTGGGGGTCAACACTGTGGGGGGATTTAAGAATGCATGGGATAGACACAAGGGAGCCCTGACTATAAAAGGCAACTAGAATGTCAAATAGGTCTAAACAAATGGGCAGACTAGATGGGCCTAGCTGTCTCCTTCTACCGTCAACATCTGTGTTTCTATGTTTAATAGATAAGATGTAGTTATTAACTGACAATTTCTTTCCATCTTGTCTAAAGTTTTCTTTTACTTCTATGCCACAGTCTGGAAAATGATTGCTCAAGTACAGTCCAGCCTACTTATAACTGACACCATTATAGTGGACATTTGCTTATAATAGATAAAACTCATCTGCCAAAAGCCTTTTCCTACATGCACAATGTTTTAAAAGAATGCAGCTACACTGGATCTGGGAACCCTTGTATACTGGATGCCTGGAGCTCTGTCATTGAGTCATGTAGTCACTTATCACCCGCAAACTACCAGAGAACAATCTGCCAATTAGAGGTTGTGTGCATACAAGCCTACCATCTCCCAATTATGCGTGGTTTGAACAACGGTAGCAAAGTCATCGATCCACTGATATGTTTCCATCACAGAAACAAGTTCCTTTTTTTTTGTTTTACTTTGTTTGCTTTAAGTTTGCCAACTGTAAATCACAAGCTTATATGTCAACTCAACCCTTCCCTCAAGCCCTGAATCTCTGATCCCTAATCCTTCATGTCATTAGTAGACAAGAGAAAGCACTTCCGATCAGCCCTCACACTGCAGTTCTGTTTTCCATTTATTTTTAACAGTACACAACAACCTGTGTGAAAACAGTACCTTTAAAAAGCTAACTTTATGAGCAGATGGAACAGATATACAGGTTACTCACCTGTAACAGGACTTCTAGGAATGGTATATGTTGTTCATCCACACTGTCTGGCAGGTATCCTTGTCGCTTTAAATCTTGCCAGAAGGTCTTCAAGCTGGCTCCTCCC
Source organism: Neoceratodus forsteri (assembly GCA_016271365.2). Lineage (NCBI taxonomy): Eukaryota > Metazoa > Chordata > Ceratodontiformes > Ceratodontidae > Neoceratodus > Neoceratodus forsteri. Next base: position 1,050,366,135 of record CM057449.1, read on the forward strand.
ACCCACGTGGTAAAACTCTCGGCTCCGCCCCATGACGTCAGATCTGGCCCGCTGGAAGCTCAGGTTGTGCGTCGAAGCTTGAGAGTCGGGTGGGTCGTGTGGATGAACAACATATACCATTCCTAGAACTCCTGTTACAGGTGAGTAACCTGTATTTCTAGGGACATGGATATGTTGTTCATCCACACTGTCTGGCAGACTCCTAGCAGTTCTCCGGGAGGAGGGAGGCAAGGCGCACACCCCCTACTTAGGAAATAGAGACTGGAGAACCGATGCCCCAAAACCAGCATCCCAGCGTGACTCAAGGTCGATGTGGTAATGGGTGATGAAGGTGTGTGCTGACTTCCAGGTAGCAGCCCTGCAGATATCCTGGATAGGGACGTCCCTGGAAGCAGCCACCGATGCAGCAGTATGGCGGGTAGAATGAGCTTTTATCCCTCTGGGAGGCTCCATGCCCGCCAACTTATAGCAGAGATCTATGCAGGAGGTGACCCACCTGCTTATCGTCCGCTTGGCTGCAGGTCTGCCAGGTGCAGCTTCAGCGTAGGTGACAAACAGCTGGCGAACCTCTCCCCGAATTTCAGCCGTGCGCTCCTTATAATAAGCGAGCGCCCTTCTAGGGTCCAAAGTATGGAGCCTGTATTCGGCCTCCGAGGTGTGACTGGGGTAGAACACCGCAGAGTCAACACCTGGTTAAGGTGAAACTCCGACACCACCTTCGGAAGGAATTTCGGTGGGGCGCAGGGACAACCTTGTCCCTGTGGAAGACCAGGTAAGGAGACTCATGCAGAGCGCCTGGAGTTCTCCCATCCTTCTGGCTGACGGACAGCCACCAAGAAGGCGGTCTTCCACGACAGGTGAGAGAGATCACCTGTGCATTGGTTCGAATGGCTTGCCCATGAGCTTTGCCAGTACCAGCAGTAAATCCCACGGAGGTGGAGGTTCTCAGACCGGAGGGGAAATGTGATCAAGGCCTTTGAAAGCGCAGACCACCTTCTCCTGTGCCACCGACTGCTCCCGGCCCGCGCCCGGTAAGCGAGAATAGCTGCCAGGTGCACCCTTAGGGTCGTCCGACCTAAGCCGTTGGACGAGAAAGGGACCATAAATAGTCCAAGATGCTTGCCAAAGGACAGGAGGAAGGGTCCAGCCCTTACCCTGACACCAAATGGAAAATCTCTTCCATTTGAAGGCATAGCATTTTCTGGTCGACTCTTACGGGACGCCCAACTACACTGAGGACCTCGTCGGAAGACCCAAGGCCTGGAACTCTAGCCAGGAACCAGGCCATCAGGTGCAGGGATTGAAGGTCGGATGGAACACCGGGCGGCTGGAAGCTGCCTCGGGAGCCTGGAGCTGAGGCTGAGGAGATCTGGGTACCAGAACTGGCGGGGCCAGTCTGGGGCTATCAGAATCACCTGCGCCTTGTCCCTCCTTGCTTTGAGAAGCACCTTGTGTATCAAGGGAAATTGGGGGAAGGCATAGAAGAGGCCCGGGGTCCACGGCCTCGAGAAGGCATCCCCCTGCAGTGAGCCCTGCTGAGGGGGGCGGGCATGGAACAGCCTCAGCCTCGCATTCTCCCTGGAGGCAAACAGGTCCACCTGAGGTGTGCCCCAATGGGAGAACAGATCTTGTACTACCTCCGGCAGGAGAGACCACTCGTGGGATGCAGCCCCTATCTGGGTCAGGGCATCGACCAGGGTGTTGGAGGCTCCTGCCACATGAATGGCTAGGAGATCCGCCTCCAAGCTGCGCACGAGTGACCAAATGCGGAGAGCTTCCTTACACAGAAGCATGGAGCGCGTCCCGCCCTGGCGGTTTAGGTAGTACATGGTCGTGGTATTGTCCGTCTGGACTCGGACCACTTGACCCCGGAGAAATGGAGCAAAGGCAGTGAGAGCTAGGCGGACCGCTCGGAGCTCCAGCAGGTTAATGTGGCGCGGGACCAGAGGCCGTGCGCCCAGTGTTCCCCAGATGGGCACCCCAACCCATCAGAGAGGCATCGGTCGATAGAGAGACCGCCGCTCGGGCAGACAAACGGGATGCCCTCCTGCAGATGAGCTGGAACGGTCCACCACCGAGAGCGCCACATCCCCTGGGTCACCATCACTAGCTGGTCCAATGGATCGCAGCTGTGTGACCACTGGCTGGCCAGTCCCACTGAAGGGGCGCGTGTGCCTGGCGTGCCAGCGGACCACGCTGGTACAGGCCGCTATGAGACCAGGAGGTGCAGGAAGTCCCGGCAGGGGCGACTGCCCAACTAGAAATGATTGGGCAAAGGAGGTAAGAACTTGGCCTGTCCGCTGAGCCGTGTTCTGGCTCGAAGAGAGTCGAGTTCTGCCCCGATGAACAGAATCACTGCTTCCTGCCCGAGTTCCGACTTGGCCTCGTTGGTGAGAAGGCCGATTTGAGAGCAAACCTGGAGGCCAGATCTCTGACCGCTCCACCTCCTGTCTGGAGGGGCCGCTATCAGCCAATCGTCCAGGTAAGGGTACACCGGACCCCTCGGCGCAGAGAAAGCTGTCACCACTGCTATGCATTTGGTGAAGACCCTGGGAGCTGGAGACAGGCCGAGGCATGGCTCGAACTGGAAGGGATCCTCCGCCGAAAGAAGGAATCTCCGGCGTGACGGACGGATAGGACGTGAAAGAACGCGTCCTGCAGGTCCAGAGAGCAGAACCACACGCCGTGTTCCAGGGATGGTATTATCTGAGCCAGAGTGACCATCCTGAAGGTTCAAGACCTTAGGAACTTGTTCAGGTCGTGGGTCGAGAATGGGGTGCCAGCCCCGTCTCGCTGGAACCAGGAAGTACCTGGACACAAACCCGGGTCTGAGGGAGGGTCCGCCACCTCCTTGATCACCTCCTTGGAGGAGGAGGAGCGATGTCGCCCGGGCGAGCCGACAGTGAGGCTGCGGACCTCTGAGGCTCACGGCTGGAAGGGCGGGGCCTGCTCAAATTCTAGAGGCAGGCCTTTTCCCACCACTTCCAGCACCCACCTGTCCGTGGTAATAACTGACCAGGCGGAAAGGAAGTGCCGGAGCCGTCCCCCCACTGGGGGAACCTGGGGTGAGGTGACGGGGTTGGGGGTGACACCCCTCAGCCCGTCACTGGGCAGGCTTGGAGGAGGGACCGGCTGAGGGACCTCCTGGGCCTTTACCTCCCTGCTTCCTGTTGGAGGAAGCCCGGGCTTGGTTTGGGATGCCAAGCCCGAGCCTGCTAGCCCTGGCGTTGCTGGGCCGGATGCGCCGTGGGCAGAAGGACGAAGGACTTAGGCTGTGGTTTGGCCTTTGTCCTTCTGGTAGGAAGAGCCCAGTCCAAAGTAGCATTGGACTTCTGATCCTCTGCAGGTGACCTTCCACCCCAGGGTCAAGAGGTCGGTCCCAAAGGGAACATCCGCCAACTTGTGCTGGGTATCCAGTGAAGGTGGATATCCTCAGCCAAGCCCGACAACGCATAGCCACTGCAGCCGCCACAGACCTGGCACATGAGTCCCTAATGTCTAAAGCAGTCTGGAGCTGCTGTTTGGCCACTGCCCTGCCCTGGTCTGCAGATCCGCGGGAAGATGAGGGACGACCTCATCCAGGGAGCCCAACAGGGCATGGGAGAAATGTGCCATGAGGACGGCTGAACTGGCCTGGCGAAGGCCGAGGGAGGACGCAGCGTAGACTTTTCGCCCGGCATAGTCCAATTTCTTGGACTCCTTGTCGGGAGGTTTGTCCACATCCCTAGCGTTCCCGGCACGCCGGAAAACACTGTCAGTAACTAACCCCTCGGCCGAGGGGTGTTCCGAAAAACCGGACAAGGAACCAGTAGGGACTGCATACTTCCTAGCCATTCTGGCCGAAGGCGCAGGGCAGGAAGCAGGGCGCTGCCAGAGCTCCAAGGCCAGGCCCACTATGGCCTCGGCCACCGGAAAGGCCTCCATAGGGGAATCCCCTCGGTCCAGAATCTCCGTGAGGGGATACCTGGCCCGCTTAGAAACGGGTTCGAGCTTCATCCCGGTGGACTCTGAGATGAGCCGAAGCAATCCCAGGAAGGACAAAGGGCTCATCATCCACCCGACTGTCCTCCTGAGGACCCAAGTCCATTCCACTTGGAGAAAAGGGAGGAATCGTCCTCGGACTCGGAAGAGTCCTCAAAGAGCTGCCTCGGGCCTGAGCCACCCTCCATCTGCCGAGGTCGATCGGGAGTGAGGGTGACAGACAGCCTATGGATCAGTCCCTGAGCCGACCAAGAATTTTTGGTTGGAGCCCCAACTAACGGCTGTGGAGGCAGAGGTTCCACCGGAATCGGTGGGGCAGCTGGTTTTGGCCGAACAACCAGCCTGGGAACAGGCTCCTCGGATAAAATGAGGGGTTGTTTCGGCCGCTCCGGTGACAGCCACTTAATGGCCGGAGAAGACGACGGCGTCGGCTTATTCCCGGTCAGAAGGAGCTGTTGCCATACGAGTTTCATATCTTCGACGAATCTCAGGCCAAGCCTCCCTCGTCCGAGGAGGAGGAAGAGCGTGTGCCGCTTGCCGCGGTGCCAAGACAGAAACCGCCTATGACGGCGGGATCGGCTGGACCGCGAAGAAGTCCGAGACCAAGAACCTCGGCTTACCCGAGGACGGTGCGGGGAGGTGTCATGGGGAACCGGCACTCCCCTCAGTTCAGAAGATTCAACCGAAGGCTCCGGAACCGGAGGCACAGACGAGTCAACGGATCTCAACTCACACCGGGGAACCGGTGAGAGGGATTCTCGGCTTCTCCCAGCCGACAACTCTTCAACGGGTCGAGAAAATCTCGACCGCGCCGACGGAAGTCTCGGTCAACTGGCCTGGACGAGGGACACCGTGAGACCAGTGGTCAAGTCGAGCAGTCGACCGAAGTCGACGGTCGGTCAACCGGAGACAGGGATCTTTCCCGCCTCCCAAGAGCCAACGGTGAGACTTACCCTTGTCTTCTTTTTGGACCGAGAAAACGGTCCAGAAGAAGTTGGTCCCTCACCTTTAGTCGAGAGGGTCGGACAAAGCTCCTTAAAAAAGCTGAATAGAGGCACCGAGAAAGCGGGACAAATGCGCAGCGAAGGTAGAAAGCGGCCCGCGCCGCGCGCACGCCTCCGCCGAGGCGATCATCTGCTCGAGCTGATCCGCCCGAGCCGCGCCCACCGCAGACACCCCGACCGGGCCTCTTGGACTTCACTGGAGGAAATCGCCCGGACGCCCTAGTTGTAAACGGGCAGCACGGTTCCCGAGGACGAGGTCAAAAAGGAAGAGCACAGGTCGCAGGCCTGCAGGTCGCTCCAGGCCTAGATAGTAGACGACGTGAGTGTGGATCCGTCTGAGACATCTTCTGCCCGCCAAGGCATCTCCGAAACCGGAGTCGATTTGTCCCACCGCAGCCGCTTGGGAGAGAAGAATCGAAGTCTTTTAGCAAAAACTTTTAATTTCGAAAATTCAAGAATTAGGAACCAGTCTTTAATACGCAGAGCGTTAAGGAGGGAAACCTAAGCTTCAAGCCGTAAGAAGATCTGGCGTCATGGGGCGGAGCCGAGAGTTTTACCCCCCGGGTAGGTGGGAGGAGCCAGCTTGAAGACCTTCCGGCAAGATTTAAAGCGGCAAGGATACCTGCCAGACAGTGCGGATGAACAACATATCCATGTCCCTAGAACAGGTGGTCCTCTTCTGCTGTCTTTTCACATGTTCGTAACTTTGACTACCTTAAACCCCTAGCTGTCTGGTGACTCAGCCTGTGGTGTAACACCCCCGATTTATTTATTTTATTTATCTGAAGTCTCGGATTAAAGTACCTATGAGTCTAAAGACTCTTTTACATAGGTTCCACGTCATACACCAACAAATCACAATATAAACGACTAAGTGTACTGAAAACTGTACACATATGGTTTCATAAAAGTTTCAGGAGACTGTTGGAAGGAATATATTCATACAGATGAAGGCTATTGAGTAAAACAGAAACATACGTTGAATAGACTATATCAAGGGTTCTCAAATGGTGAGGCCCCAACCTGTTCCAGGGGAGGCTCAGGCAAGTCTTGAAAAAGTATTTTATTTCAATTTTGAACTTTATAAATTTTGAGTAAAGATATAAGGCAAACTGAAAGAGGATAATAGTAGGTGAATTTATGTATTTATTCACAAGTCTGTGACCAGGGAAGGTGCTGTACACTGAGCCATGGCTTATTTCAGGCATACCCAGGGAAGGGTAGTGAGAGAATACAATTCAAATTGTAAGTGCAAAACACTCAAGCAATACAACATAAATAAAAGTGCAAACAAATTAAGAACCATAAACTAACAATGCAAGGAACAATCGATCAATTCGACTGGCAGCAGAACTGTCCAAATACAAGAGTTAACCATACAGGTACTAGGAATAAGAGCAGGAGGAAGCAAAATGATCCCTAAGAAGTTGCTTAAGAGCAGGGTGAGAGGGAAGAGGCAGAGGTCGGCAGGAAGGTTATTCCAGTTAGAGGGGAAACTGAAAAAGCAGTCTGACCCATGAAGGTTCAGCAGTAAAGGGTAACAATGGTTCGAGAGTCAAACAATTGGAGCAGGTAGGTTGTCCTGTTTGGGGGGGGGGGGGTTGCAATAAGCTTAATAACATGAGAGCCAACTATGCAGAGGTTTCAATTTATTCCTGATGTACTGTGAAGAGTAGGCTATTTTTCTATGGGGAGATCCAAAAATATTTCAGTATTTTGGGAGAGGCTCAAGATGTTTTCCATGGCTTAGGGGAGGCCCACTATGACAAAGTTTGAGAACTGCTGGACTAAATGATTCGTCCCAACAAGGACTACAGACAGGAGGAGGCAGCCAGAAATGACTTTGTTGGTAAGGTGATAGCCTAATGTAGGCTTCGTCCACAAGGTGGTGAGGGGATAAGAGTTATCACTGGTGGGGTGGAAGGAGAGTGGGAGGCTATATAGGGGCTAGGGAGTGCAGTCACAAAGGCTGTGTGCAATAAGGTGCGAGTAGACAACTAACTAATTTACTCTAACATGGATCCCTGACTGTTCATGACAGGAGCAGAGAAAAACAGACAACTTCAGCATCTCTGTGCAGTCAGACTGCACAAAAGTACTGGTTAGTAAGCAGTCACTACAACTGCTGCCCTAAATCAGCCCTCACGTTTTCTTCATGATCACTGCACCCATTGTCAGCTTCAGCCTTTAAGTGCTTGCAGTAGCAATATGGTAGCTTTACAGTACAAACTGGTTTTTGTTAACCGGGTAGGTGCACTAGCCAACAAGACTAACTAGCATAAACATATCTGTGTGGGGTATGTGAGGGTATTCTGATCGAAAATAAGCAATTCAGTATTTCCTATGCAAAAAACAATATAACGGACAGTGAGTAATGTGAGGGTATTCTGACAGAAACGGACACCCCTTATAATGGACAAAAATAGGTCACATATCTGTTATAAAGAGGGTTCCACTGCAAATGTAAATGCTGATAAAAAAGGTTCTTTAATGAGAAGTTGGTTATCCGGCTATGTTGCATTTCTGTTTCACTTATGCATAACTCCTCCATCATTTAATGCAGGACCTGTTATTTTCTGTTACCCTGATTTTTTTGATGATTGATTTTGATTTGTATGGCTTCATGGTTTTGTGTACACAGTAGCTGTTTTGATTCCGAATCTATGCATTTCTGGGTTGCTTTTTTGGGGGATCCTAAGTTTGTATTAATTTTGCCCTTCCTACCCAGGACCTCCTTGTAAATGAGCTTTGCTCAATGGAGCTCTTTTTCTCTTGATAAAACAAATACATACCCAACCTAGAATTTACAGTTTTAGCTACAGAGTCCACATGAGAGTACACTGTCAAGGTAGAGACCCAACTACTTAAAATGTTCCAACCTACTTTATATAATACGGGTGTGCTGATAACGAATGTGATAAAATCTCAGATCAGCACCACACAGAAGGAATGCAAGGATATGTGTACACAGTGGAAAATGGCAGCAGTTATCACAGTTCTTTCTACACAACTCCCAATATCACCACTGTGTACACATCAACACGCAACAACAAAAAATAAAATGCTGCACTACATTCCAACGGCATTCTCAGACTACCACCAAAACAAAAAGGAACACCAGGGAAAAAAGGTAAACATACCGCATAACAATACCGCCTTGTAATCAGCAAACCCATATTATATAAAACAGATACATGATGGCTACTTATGCGATAGCTGATTATATCAGTACTCGTGGCAAGTGAGCTTAGGGTTCAGTCACTCGTGGCTCCACTATGCGGAGCCACTCATGATAACCCCGAGCTTGCTTGCCACTTGTGCTGATATAGCAGCTATTGCATAAGTAACCATCACGTGTCCCCTTACTATCCAAACTACAGTACTTCCAAAATCCTTCTATCTAGGTACTGTTCTCACCCAATCTTCTTATGAGTATCAAGCAACATAATCTGTTTTACTTGCATTCAACCAAAACTTGTAATTAGCAAGCCAAATCTGAACTATATCAAACCTCCTTTGGTGTTGATCGGACAGAGCAAGCTAATGATAATTTGAGAAAATTAGAGCATCACTGACATACAATAATAATTTACAGTCCTGGTATAGTCAATAGTAACCTGTTCAAGAAGAGGCTAAACAACAGTGCACCTAAAACTGATCACTGTGGAACTCCTAATTCAATTGGTAGAAATGCAGACTAAGTATCATTCACTTGACCCTCTGTTGCCTAATATGAAAGTAATTATGGAACCAGTTCTGTGTATTAATGGGGACAGCCCAGTCCACGAAGTACAGTAATCAACAGCTGGTAGTCCACCCTGTCAAATGCTTTGGTCAAATCAATATACACCACCCCAGCCACGTTCCTACTGTCTAAGGCTTCATGTAAAAGACAAACAAACAAAAAAAATCAGTTAGTTTAATTAATGCTGTTGTAGAACTTTTTTTTTTTTTTTTAAACCATGCTGAACAGGAGACTGTATTATATTTATCCAGATATGTAATAAACTGATCAGAGACCATCCTCACAACTGTACAGAGTTTGACATCTGTACTGGACGTTTAAACAAACTGTGGGTGAGACTGGGTCTAGGGGAACCTTAATGGCAGCGGAGAGGAAGGGGGATCCTAACTAGTACTCCCCCATATATGGGAGGCTGGAGCAGCACAGCAGGTACAAAGAAAGCTGTGGCCCATACTGGACTAGCTGAAGGTACTTAGGAGGGAAAAATACAAAGGGTACAAGCACCAGGAAAAACAGAGGGATGATAGGACATGCAAAGCGCAAGGGTAGTAGCACAGCAGGATCAGGGGTCAGATGGAAAGGGGTATGACTTAATGCAGCAGCCTAGGTAATAGAACCAGTGAGCTCCAGAAGCAGACGGCAGACACTGAGGTAGACACTATGGCAATAACAGAAACAAAGGCTTCACAAAATAACAACTGGGAACTGACATTTCCTGGGTTCTCGAGACTTTTCAGAAGGGACAGGTAGAGGAGGTGGAGTAGTCCTTTATATCAGGAAGGGCACAGAGGTGATAGAAGACCAGTACATCAGGGGCAATAATGGGAAGACTGACTCACTGTGGGTGCAAATCACGGCAGCCTCAGACAAGAAACTGCGCTGGGGGGTGATCTATAGACTGGAAGAGTATGGGGAGGAGAGGGATAGAAAGCTCACAGAAGAACGGAAAAGAGGGGTAGCAAAATCACCGACTGTTATTTGTAATTGTACTGTAATCTGTATTCCAAGTTCTGTCCATGTATCCTTTTATGTATGACATGGAACCTATGTAAATGAGTCGCTGACTCAAAGGTCTTTCTGAATATTTCAATAAATAAATAAATAAATAGGTGATCTGAACCTGTCAGACATCGACTGGGATGTTCCACTGGCCAGGAGCACCAGTCAGTAAAGGGGCCACCAGGATGACTGTAATTTTCAATATGGTGCTCACCAACTTGAAAGTGGTAGCAGCTGTGGAAGTAGGGAAGTTGTTAGGGAATAGTGACCATAACTCTGTTTGGTTTGAACTGGCCTTTGGGTCTGGTAAACGGCAATAGAGAGCTGAAAATAAAACAGATTACTCACCTGTAACAGTTCAAGGAGTGGTATATGATGTTCATCCACACTTCTGGCAGTTGCCTTTCCATTTAAGACTTGCTGAAAATGTCTTCAAGCTGGCTCCACCTACCCATCCGGGTGGTGACTCTCTCAGCTCCGCCCCATGATGCCAGATCTTGCCCACTGGAAGCAGTTGTGTGCGTCAAAGCCAGGGGAGGTCAGGTGGGTCCATATGGATGAACTTCATATACCACTCCTACACAGTATCATTACGTAAGAACTTACCATAACAGTAGATCTTCGAGGTACGGTCTCTTGCAGTAGGTTATTACTGTTGGGAGTCCACTAGGTGGAACTGTCACACAGTAGCTTCTTCCAGTAGTCTTCTGTACTAACATACTAAAAGCCAGCAGAACAGGCCTAATGGTCTGTCATGTCTGCTTGGTAGCCAGCCACCTAGTGGGTGCTCGCTTTCCAGTCCCCCCCAGCCCCCGAGAGGGTCTTCTTTGGCTTCAGTTTCCCCTTGTACCTGTCCCATCCCTTCTTGAAGTCCTCCACTGTGCCCTCCTCCACCAGCCTCCCAGGCAGCACATTCCATGGCTCCACCACCCTCTCAGTGAAGTAATGTCTCCTACGTTCCCCCTGTAATTTCCCCCCTCTAACTTCAACTGAGGCCCACTGGGTGTCCCTCCCCCCCTTCTTTAACCTGAACAGCTCCTTGGTTCCACCCTTGGTTATTCCTTTTACATGCTTGAAGACCCTTATCATGTCTCCCCTGTCTCTCCTCTCCTCCAGCGTGTATAGCCCAAGCTCCTCCAGTCTCTCCTCATAGGGCCTACCCCCTCACCCATGCCCTGAATCATCCTGGTTGCCCTCCTCTGGACCACCTCCAGCAGTGCTATGTCCTTCTTCGGATGAGGTCTCCAGAACTGTACACAGTACTCGAGCTGTGGCCTGACCAAGGCATTGTACAGAGGGAGGATCACCTCCCTCCTCCTGGACGTAATCCCCCTGGCTATGCAGCCCAGTATCCTGTTTGCCTTGGCTGCGGTTCTTCTACAATATTCAAAGTTATTCATTTTGATGTCTACCACCATCCCTAGATCCCTCTCACCCATTGTGGCTTGCAGTGTGACCACCACCCCAGGGTGTATACATGGCCCGGGTTTCTGACCCCCAAATGCAGTACCTTACATTTCCCAGCATTAAACTTCAATCCCCCCCTCCTTGACCACCCCTCCAGGGTATCCATGTCCCCCTAGACTGTCTTTCTCGCTTCTTCCCCATCAGCCAGTGCTTCCCATGTGGAGTCATCCACAAAGAGACTCACCCTACTGCTAACCCCCTTCCCTATATCTGAGACATAGGCACTGAACAGGAGTGGCCCCAATACTGAACCTTGGGGGACCCCAATGATTTCCTTCCTGGGGGAGGAGACTATCCCACTGACCATTACTCTCTGTTATCGCCCCATAAGCCAATTTTCTACCCACTTGACCAACTGCCCTCCCACCCCCATCCCCCCAGCTTTGTTATCAGACCATTATGGGGTACCGAATCAAACACCTTGCTGAAATCCAGGTAAAGGACGTCCACCAGCCTATATCTGTCCAGGGCCCCCCATCACTCAGTCATAAAACTCCACGAGGTTGTTCTGACACGATCTCCCCGGGACGAAACCATGCTGTTTATCATCTTGGTGCCCTAACCTTTCCAGCTGCCTCCCAAGCCTCTTCTTGATAATGCCCTCCATTACTTTGCCTACCACATACTTTAGGCTGACAGACCTGTAATTCCCCATCTCCTCTCTAGACCCCATTTGTGGACAGGCACTACATGAGCCACTCTCCAGTCTTGGGGCACCCATCCTGCCTGCAGAGAGCTGTCAGAGAGTGCAGCCTATGGAGCTGCCAGCTCATCTGCTAGTTCCTTCATAACCCTCGGATGTAGTCCACCCGGCCCTGGTGCTTTATCAGTTTTTAGCTTCCGAAGGGCCTCCCTCACCTTATCCACTGTGATTTCTCCTCCCAGCCCTCCCCCTCATGCAGCCACCCATCCCCTTCTAGGTCTGGCCTAGCCTCTTTCAGTCCTCTGGACTCCAACTGACCTCTCGATTTTGTTGGCTCCCCTACCTTCCCATTGGACTGTAGGGATCTGCTGTCTCCCTCTGTAAAGATCAAGGTAAAGTACTCAGTTAGCACCTCTGCCTGTTCCCCTGCTTCCTGAGCCCATCTACCCCCCCCCCAGTTCTAATCCTACTGATCTGTGTCCTCGCTTTTCTCTTTTCTCCTATGTATCTACAGAACCCCCCCCCGGATATCCCTAGCCTGGTTTCGCCTCCATCCCTGCCTTGGCCCCTCACCGCTCTGGTGACTCTCCTGGCCATCAGCTCATACTCTCCCGCCCCTTGCCCCTCTTGAGCACTTAAAATGTGTGTAGGCAGCCTTTTTTCCATCACCACCTCCTGCACCTCCCTGGTCCACCAACATGGCTTACTGGCTCTACCATGCTTTCACCTTACTTTTGTGCAGGACCCATTAGCCTCCTGCACCCCTTTCTTAATGGTCTCCCACAAGCTTCCAACTGGCCTAATCTTGTCCAAGCTCCCCCACAGAATCCTACCCACGCCCACAGAGTCCACTCCCTTGAAGTCTTCTACTACTATATTAGTGCGGTTTTCTTCCCCTCCCCCGATACAGCAGAAACCAGACCATGGCGTGGTCACCACCTGCCAGCAGGCTACACACCTCCAAGTCCCTTATCTGGTCACTGTCCACTAGGACAAAGTCCAATATCTGCCCCTCCCTAGTAGGTTCCCTACCTGTTGGACCAGGAAGGCATCCCCCAACCCCTGAGTCTTTTTCCCTCCTGTTCATGGTCCTGGGAGCAACTCTCAGGCATCCAGCTAGTTACTGCCTTGCCTGAGGTCCACCCGACCGAACCTTTCTCTCTCCTCCGCCCTGCCACACAGCTGGCACCCAAGGTTCGACAAATCCGATAGCCCGACGTCCCGGGCTACCAGATTTCAGGCAAGGACAAGCAGTTGGTGACAGGGGTACTTGTCCATGGACAAGTACTGCTTTAAAAAAACAAAAAGAAAATATTTTCCGCTGCATTACCAGGTTACTCCACTAAAGCGCTCGCTGGCAATGTCAGAGTCTGACCCACACAGCTACACACAGGTGTTCAGCAGGGCGGGAGGGACAGCGAGCACAAGCAGCGCCGAGAGACTTCTGCCGGGAGCGAGCTGCGGCTGCAGGGGGATCCGAGGTGGATTCAGTCATCGGACTGGCAGCATGTGTCAGTCTCATCCAGGCAAAGAAGATCTGGCTGTTCTGGTAAGGGACCCATTCGCTAGCAATGGCAGCAGTGGTACAAATTGGTTGGCAGGGTTAATCGGAGGTGCACTCCTCTCACTTTAATTTTATTTAGATGAGAAAGGTCTTGCATGCTTTTTAGTTCGTGCAAGGGGCCAGGTGTTTTTTAGGAGCTAGTTTGGAGTGAGGGACTGCGGAAATCACTGCCTGTCACACTTGCTGTTGCTTGTGCCTGGGCTGCCATGCCATTAATAAAATATAAAATAAATTTTGGCGCTGCTGCTGCAAAAAGTGGAGATGGGGGAGGGACACAATTAGGGAGGGTGAGTGGTGTTGGTGAGCCGAGGATGGGAAGGGCGGGAAGCAGCCAGTACCCATGGCCATGAGTCGTTTTGAATTTATACCGACTGCAAGAATTTTATTAAGAAAAATAAAAAAAGGGTGACTACTGGATCAGAAGAGAGTGGGACCGTATATGTGTGATGCGTAAAATGAGTAATGTGACAAATTACGATCGCGGCTGCACTAAGGGAACAAGAACACAACTGAGGCTGAGCATGTATAAGAGCCTAACTAAGCTGCAGCAGTAAAAGTAAACCGGGAGAAAGAATGAGCTGAGGTGAAAGTTACCACCTGAACAGAATTGTGACTGAGAAAAGTGAGAATAAACAAAACCAGACTAAATGGAGGGGTAAGAAAGTGAGAAGTGTTGGCCTTTTTGTGAAAGTTTTGTTGCTTTTAAGAAATAGCATAAGACTTTATACAACAAAAATAACCTAGCTGCAGTACACTGTGTGTGTGTGTGTGTGTGGGGGGGCGGAGGAGTGAAGGAGGAGTGGGAACTGCTCAAAGAAAATGAAATAAGCCTGACTGGGACAGGAAATTATGGGAAGAAGGGAAGGAGCAAGGAGGGGTGGCTTACTGGCTTTCTCCCCTAAGAAAACAGAATAAGAGAAGCCTGACTGTTGTAAGCTGCTTGGAGAGGAGATCGTGGGCAAAGGAGTGAAGGTGGATTGAGCTGCCCAAAATAAAATAAGAGAGCCTAACTGTTGTGTGTGGGATTTGGGAGAGGAGATCAAGGGTAAAAGTAAAGTAGTGAAGGAGGGTGAAATGCCTAAAGAAAATCAAATAAGAGAAGCCTAATCTTGTGTGAGCTGTTGCTATTGGAGGAGATCCTAGGAAAGGGTTCAGAGTGAAGAGGGTTGGGTGGGTGGGAGTGACTTGCCCAGTGTAACTGTCCTGTGGCTGGCTTGTGAAAGACTACAAAAAAGAACTCAAAAAAAAAAAAAAAAGATGCAACAAAAACAGTCAGATTTGAAAATCCACATTATTTATTTGCAGTGAGTGCACAAATTACAGAAAAATAATGTAAACCTGATCTGTTACTTATTTCATATTCAGACTTTATAAAGTATACAAATTTACAGTGCAGAATAATAAGCAAATCTTCTGCTTCTTCAGTTTCACTAACTCATCATAAGGAGAACCGGTTCTGTCTAACCTACCTAGAACAAAAACATCACACATTTTCATACTGTTAAACATATTAGTACAGTATACAACTATTCCTCTCTAAAGTAATCTGTTTTTCTTTACTTTTTAATATTTTTTCTTAAAAATATGCTTATTTTTAACCGGGCTACCAACTTGAGCACAAGGACTACTACTTTTAGTCAAGCCACACAGCAGTGAATTTTAAAATTTGTCGATCCTTGCTGGCACCCCCTGGCTTGACCTCCGGGTGGGTCGTCTTCCCACGCCTGTGTGCACTTACACATAGCTCCAGCTGCAAGCATGGGCCCCTGGCAGAGGAACCCTGAAGGTCAGCCAGGTCAGACCTGGCAGTGGGCATGTAGGCTGGTGCCATCGCCTACCCCCAGGACCGGGTTTTTCCGTGTTCTGTGGTTACCCCTCCCGTGCGTGGGCACGCCCTGATGCTCTGGAGCACGGCATCCCTGCCAGCGTCTTCCACGCTAGTACATGCTTGCCTGGCTTGCTGCAGTACTTCCCAGTCTCCATCGGAGGTCACTGGCTCGCCGGGTTACCCCATGCCCCATAGTCTGGGGAGGAGAGCTCCACGTGGGCGCTCAGTCCTCAACCCTTCCCCTGCCGACCCCCAGCGCCTGAGTCCATTCTCAGACCCGAGTCATCAGTACAGCACGAGATGTGGCGTCCAGTGCTTCAACCCTCAGCGCCACCGGGCCGGCCAGGAAGGCATCCTGAAAGACATCTATCAGTCTCTGTTCCCTGGCCACAGAGGATGTCATAGTGTCCCAGTCTGCCCCCGGCATATTAAGGTCACCCATGACCACCACCACCATACCCTTTCCAAGATCACTGTAACCCCTGATGTTCTCAACCAGTTTATCCTCCAGAGCCTTCTCTATTGCGGGGGGGGTGGGGCATGTATGCCACCCTATTTTCAATTTTTTCCCTCCCCTCGTTTGCAGGGTTACCCAAATTGCCTTCAGCCTCTTCCACTCCACTAACCACTATGTCATTTCTGACTATCAGCACTACCCCCCTTCCTACTTATCTATCCTTCCTAAATATTTTGTGGCCTCCAAGTTTAGGTCCCAATCATTTCTCTGAGTGGTCCATGTCCGCTGCTCCTCAACTAGCATAGCCTGGAGCTCGGGCATTTATTGCCCATGCTCCTGGAGTTGATCAGGACTGTCCTCCACCCCAACCCCCCACACCAGTCCCCCAGCCCTGCACAGTCCCTTTTCTGTACAATTCTCCATGGCTTTGCAACGTAGTCCCGACTTTTTTTTCATGCCCTAGACCTTCAAGCAGCCCCCCTGGGGCCTTCCTTTTACTTAACCTTCCCCCCTTAACAAGTTTAAACCCCACCTCTCACCTATAAATCCAGCAAGCATTAGTTTCAAGATCTCCTTCCCTTCCAGATTGAGGTGTATCCCATCCCTGGCATATAGCCCCTTATCCTCCCAAGTATCCTCCAGTCCCACACCAGCCCATACCCCTCTTCCTTGCACCAGTCCCTAAGCCACTGGTTCACCCCTCTAATTTTTGCTTGTTCTCCCCCCCCCCAGTCGCCCTTGGTACCGGCAGAATCTCAGAGAAGGAAATTGTGCTTCCTATAGAGAGGCAAACCCTGGCCATTTCCTGGAATCTAGCCTGTATATCTAGTTCACTGTTCCCTTCCAAGTCGTTTGTTCCCAGATGTACTAGGAAGTCTGGGATTCCCCCGCATTCCAGTGCAGCCGAATATAGCTGGAATTTGGCCTTGTGTACGGATAGTCCTGGGATACATTTAGACTTGACTGGGCTGCCCCCTCCCACTGTATCCCCCGGTCATGGAGTCCCCCAGCAGAATCACCTTCACCCCTCCCTCCACTTTATTAGCCCATTTTGTTCCTTCCAAGCTCCTCCTCATCCTTCTGTCGTCGACCCCCAGCTTACTCCTCCCGCCTCCACCCAGCCTGGGGGTCACACACCTATGTGTGCTCTACCGTGCTCTTTCTGCTGCCTGTGACTCCCAGCTTGCTCCTCACCCCCTCATCTCCTGGGAGGCACAAGTTTGCCTCCCCCAAATCTACCCCAGTCTCCCTTCCTAAGCTGTTATCCTCAGATCCCCCACCCAAGCATCCTTCTTCTACTTCCCTTCCCCACCCTGGACCTGCATTTTCCAACCCATCTGCTGTATTTATCCCTACCCTACCCTCCTCCTCTTCCGATTTTTCCTGTCTCGAAGCTGGCCTGTCTAGACAACTCTCTACCGCCCCCCCTTCCTTGGCTGGCTTCCTCACCCTAGACAATGGCCAGACCCAAGTCCTGCCCCCTTCCTCCCTGGCCTCTATCTGTGCTCCCCCCGTCTACCGTATCTCCCTCCAACCTAGGCTCATGTCCCTCCCCTCTGTCCTTTCCTTCTGATCTGGCTCCTCTTTGTCCCCTCCCTCAGCTTATTGACCAAACCTTCTCTGTCTGCCTGCCCCCCCACCAGCCTCCTCCACTTCATCTCCGGGTGAATCGTTAGTAAGTGGGAAGGTTGCTACCGATTTGCCTCTCTTATCCCACCCTCCTCTGCTGCTCTCTCTGGGCAGCCCCCTCCCTGCGGAGTGATTTCTGTATGTTGCTTGTTTCCAGAGTAACCATATGGTCCTTGTCCACCTGTCCCCTGGGGTACGCCCTTTTGGCCTTGTCCACCTGTCCCCTGGGGTAAGCCATTTTGGCCTTGTCTAACTTCATATGGTCCTTTCCCCACCTTACCTCCCCAACCCTCCCGCCTTCCAGCTGCCTTCTGATTTCCTTGACCTCCTCCCTAGGACCCGCCAGCTGAAAACACACTGGGCACCCTACGAACCTCCATGCCCAATTTATTATGGCCATCCCACGCCCTGTACACCCAATCACCCTACTGAAGATGCCCACTCTGGCAACCCCCAAGTCTACCCTCATTTTGGGTGTGAGCAATATGGTCCCCTACCAGCAATAATACACTGTCAATCTTACACAAGCCTTCTGCCAGCAATTATTACACACGCAATACCCAGCAGTAGTCAGTTCACAGCAATTTGCCCTCTTTCCCCATAGTATCCAGTTTTCAAGACTTAGCAATCCCCAGTATCAGTCACAATGCCCAAGCCAGCACAGTGTATGTGACCCTTTCGCCCACCCCCCGCCAGCCAGAAACAAGTCCAAGTTTCCTAGTGTTCCAGCTCACCCGATTTTACCTTGCCCTTGCCCTCCTCCAAGGCTCCACCCCCACAGACCATTTAACAGAGGTAGGGGCTGGGGTGGGTGGTGTGGGACACAATTACAGCTCCTTTCTGGCCAGATCAAGTGAAGGCGGCTGGGCCCATCTTTTATAGTCCAGCCACAAATTAAAAACTTGGCGCCCTGTCCTCCAATTGGTCCTCCACCCTCCTGGCAAAAAAACAGCTCCATATCCTCCAGCCCTGGCCCACTGCTGACTGCAGCTGCTGGGAAGTTTGCTCGGGTGCCCCTCCTGCCCCCGGTGCGCTCTCCAGCTGCCGATGCAGCTCCGGCTCCTCCCTCCGCCGATGTGGCCCCCAATGCACTCTCCGCCAATGCAAACCAGCTGCCGATGCAGCCCCAGCTCCTCCCACCACCTATGCGGCCCCAGTGGATTCTCTGCCACCGACGTAGCCAGCAACCTCCTCAGCTCCTCCCCAGTGATTCCCGCTGCTGCTCCCAGCAATTACAACTCCTTTCTGGCCAGATCAAGTGAAGGTGGCTAGGCCAGTCTTTTATAGTTCAGCCACAAATTCAAAACTTGGCGCCCTGTCCTCTGACAGGTCCTCCGCCCTCCTGGTGAAAAAGCAGCTCCGCACCCTCCAGCCCTGGCCCGCCGCTGACTGCAGCTGCCAGGAAGTCCGCTCTGGTGCCCGTCCTGCTCCTGGTGTGCTCTCCAGCTGCCTATGCAGCTCCGGCTCCTCCCGCCGTGGATGCAGCCCCCAATGCATTCTCTGCCACTGATGCAAGTAGCTGCCAAAGCAGCCCTGGCTCCTCCCACTGCCTATGCGGCCCCCGGTGGATTCTCCACCATCGATGCGGCCAGGTCCCTCCTCAGCTCCTCCCCAGTGTTTTCCGTTGCTGCTCCCAGCAAATTACAGCTCCTTTCTGGCCAGGCCCATATAGGCCCCCCCAAAAAACATCACTCTCTCTGGCTGTATATAAAAGGAGGCAACCCCAGGTACACACTGTTCCCCGCCAGCTGCAGCACGCAAAAATGCCAAGGACCAAGGGAAACTGAGGGACCAAGGAAAAACCCACCCCAGCGAAAAAGGCAGGGGATGGAAGGTGAGACTGTACCTATTGCAAGAGACCATACCTCAAAGATCTACTGTTACGGTAAGTTCTTACATAACAATACTACCTTCTATGAACAGGTCTCTTGCAGTAGGTTATTACTCTTGGGAGAGTACCAAGCAGTTATAAGACAGGAAGGACAAGCAGAGCAGGAAGCTGGGACATAAGCCATAGCACCAAGCATTGCCAAGAAGATACATCTGAGACAATGGAAAAAGAGGTGGCAAACAGGAACCAGACGGAAACCATGGAGGAGTCGCATAACAATCCAAGACATGGCCTTGTGATTCTGGAAAGGGACAGTGTCACACAAAGTCCAAGTCAAGTCATCTCAAACAACACCCAGTCGGGCAGACAAGCCAAAGGAAGTACTCCACGAAGGGAGTAGGAACAGGGCCATGCCAATGATTCAACCTGCTGAGCAGGGGTGCAAGAGGCAATGGTGCACATCAAGCCCAGCAATGCATCCAAGGTGCCGTCAGAGACAGACAGAAACATGTCGATGCAGAAAAGAGAAATGTAGTAGGCCATGTATAGCGGTGCAACCTGACGGGGGAGGGGTCAAAAGGCCACGGCAAGAAAAGCAAACACAGAAGAGCATGCACAGCGCACGCTCAGGGAGAGTGGAGAGCACCAGGCAGGCTATGGCTGCCCCTAAGGGACAACCTAAATTGTCAGGGGATCCCAAAAGAAAAGGGGCACGGGGGGATGGGGAGGGAAGGCTAGGCAAGTCAAAGACAGGTCAGATCAGGGGCGGGAGGTAGGAGGAAAGAAAGGGGAGGGAGGGAGGGCTCAGGTAAGGAGGGAAGGGGGTGTGATGTCATACGCTGATATGACCAATATGACTAGGCAGGTAGGCCAGGTGAAGACTAGCCAGAAAGAAAAGGGGAGGAGGTCTTGAGGGTATTTAGGAGCCAGCAGAGGAAGGGGTCTCCCTCTTTTGCTGGGTTTTCAAGATTAACAGAGCTCAGCACTTCGACTGGCAGAAGGTTATAGAAGGTCAGGCTGGCTTGGGAGTAGGAGGCTGGCCGCATGGCAGGGACTTTGTTTTGGTCAGAGGCCTAGCAGGGCCTGCATGGGGGCTGGCAGCAGTTTGGTGGTTAGGGATAGGGGGGGTACTACATTGTATGCTGCAATGGGTACAATTGCTGATGGTGAAAATGTGTGGATGGCATTGGCGGTGGGGACCTCCGGGACCAGAGATTGGCCAAGTTAAAAAATATATATATATATATATATATATATATATATGTATGTATGTATGTATGTATGTATGTATGTATGTATGTATATGTGTATATATATAGTGTATGTATATATATATATATATATACATATATATAGAGGCAAATTAACGAGTTAGTTAGCCCAGTGAGGCCTCAGTTAGGTTGAAAACCCCTGACTACCACCCTCAGTCTATTGCGCGATTGGGATCGCTGGGCCCTAACCTCACCCCATGACATGTGTAAAGCAGCAGAAGTATAGGAGAATGGGAGAGTTAGGACCCATCGATCCCAATGCGCACCCCAATGCCGTGTTGGGGTGCAGGTCCAAGGGGTTTCAACCCCACAGCGAATTTCCTCATTTTGTCGCTGTGGAACAACCCAACTAATGCATTAAACAGAGTTTTTTTTTTTGCCTCTAATTTCCCTTCTTTGAGAATAACGAGAAATAGTGAATGGGGTGTGGCCCCAGGCCCCACCACATGATGTGTTGTGGCATACTAACAGGACAGCAACGCAAACAGAATGCTAACAGTGGCTTACATGGTAAACACACAAGCACGCACGAGAACAGAAAGGTACCGACATGGTGGCGAGACGGAATGGTCTGCTCACGCGACATGTTGTCACATAGTAACATGGTGCCTGCAAACAGAAATGTCAATGGGCATGGTGATGTAAAGTGAAACAGTAAGATAAACAGTACTGTAGACAGAAATGGCAAAAATAACAGAAACGCAAGCGCAAATGAAAACGACAGCGATAACGCACATGGTGGCACAGACGCCAATGGTAAGTGAACGGGTAACGATTCAAGAAGCGAAAGGGCAACAGTAGCAGTAATGTAAGCGCACAGGCTGGTTTTCCTCAAAACCTGCATTTCGAGAAAGACAGTGAGTACAAATAATGTATGCAAAATAATGAGTATCGACGCAGAAAATGAGATCTTGGAATACTAAATACATTATATTCAGGAACCATAATGCACGAGAAAAAATTTAAGTCATATTATTTACAACTGTCCTGGCTAATTTGAATCTTAGCCCATGAGGGGGCTAAGACGTTCCGACTAAAAGTCTGTATCTCGCACTGCTTCCGAGGATACGGGCCCTGAAAGGCGCTGCAAACGCCTGTGAATGTTATCCTATGGGAAAAAAAGAAAAGTTCGGAGCCGCCTACAATCTTTGCCTCCTGTAATATTTTCTTTTTTTCACCAAACTACTGAAAGGCACATCTGTGTACTGTTGGCTGTCTTCCCTCCAAATTTCAGGAAAAGACCAAACTGTTATTTTGCAGCAGGTGCCAAAGGATTCCTGTAATGCTCGGCCGAATGTTATCCTATGGGAAAACTGTCAACTTTGAGTGCCAACTTTGCCGCCATGTAATATTTTTTTCAATACAACACTGAAAGGCACATCTGTGAGATGTCGGCCATGCTCCTCCAAATTTCAGCCCAAACTCCCAACGGGTTATTTCCAGTGCAGTGCCAAAGAATTGCCGTCATTTTCCCAAAGACTAGAAAATTACTGTCGCAATTTGAGAAAGCTTTCTCGTAATTTCATGATAACTTTCGTGGAGCAATGAAGTAATTTATGAAAGTACTTTTTCCAGAAATTTGAAAAACATATTTCTAGGGTGTTTTACCACAAAATAAAGACATGGCAAGCATCCTCAGGGTCGTCCTGATTTAATACAAAAAATTAGGTTGCTAGAGGGTCCCAAATTTAAATGCCAACCATTTTTCTGATCAATAACTGAAAACAAAATGGCCAATTTGCGAAGTAACAGGCCCATTTGCGAAAGTAAAAATGCATTTGCGAAAGTGTTGAACTTTTTGTTAACTTTTTCCCATTGACTTATAATACGAAACTGTTTTTATTAACTTTGAACTGCTTTTGTAATATTTTTCACGAAATCTTCGAAAAGGCACATCGGGGACTCGCTGCATCGCTCCTTGAAGATCGGGCCGGGTCACGAAAACTGTATGACCTGTATGCCGACTCACAGAATTCCAGAAAAGCGCGAACGCCGCACAGATCACACTTAATAACCGCAGTCAGATATCCAAATCCAGTACGAAACTTGGCATGATCCCAAGGCCTATGGTTCTTGGATCATAAATTCCAAATTTCAGGTAAATCCATCAAACGGTTGCAAAGTTATTACAGGAAAAGTTTTGAGGTTTAATATAGAAATGGTTCCTCATCTTATCTATGGTAGCACTACCGCGCTACCATAATATATAAATAAATATATATATATATATATATACAGCAATCCAGAATGCAGTTACATTGCTTGAAAGTGAGCCTGAGCAGTTAGGTTGAAAACCCCTTCTCGCCATTCTTTCACCGCAGACAGATCGCCAGCCCAACACTCACCCCATGACATGTGTAAAGCAGAAGCATAGGAGAATGGTGAGAGTTAGGACCCACGATCCCAATGCTCACCCAATGCCGGTTGGGGTGGGCGGGGGTCCAAGGGGTTTTCAACCCTAACAGTGAATTTCCTCACTTTTGTCGCTGTGGAACAACCCTAACTACTGCATTAAACAGAGTTTTTGCCCTAATTTCCCTTCTTTGAGAATGATAACGAGAAATAGTGAGCGTAATGCAGCGGCGAGCGTGGCCCCGCTTGTATAATGCTGTGAGGGCGGAGCGCGGCCGGGACAGCAAACGCAAACAGAAATGCTAACAGTGGCGCACATGGTAACACAAGCACGAATGAGAACAGAAAGGGTAACGCACATGGTGGCGTAGACGGGAATGGTCTGCCACGTGATGTGTTGTCACATAGTAACACGGTGCCTGCAAACAGAAATGTCAATGGGCATGGTGATGTAAAGTGAAACAGTAAGATAAACAGTACTGTAGACAGAAATGGCAAAAAATAACAGAAACGCAAGCGCAAATGAAAACGCAAAGGATAACGCACATGGTGGCGCAGACGTCAATGGTAAGTGAAACGGGTACGGATCCGCAAGCGGAAAGGGCAACAGTAACAGTAATGTAAGCGCACAGGCTGGTTTTCCCCAAAACCTGCATTGAGAAAGACAGTGAGTACAAATAATGTATGCAAAATAATGAGTATCGGCGCAGAAAATGAGATCTTGGAATACTAAATACATTATATCTCAGGAACCGTACGACGTAGAAAAAAAATTTAAAAGTCATATTATTTACAACTGTCCTGGCTAATTTGAATCTTAGCCCCAGAAGTTTTCCAACGAAAAGTCCGTATCTCGCACCGTTTCCGAGATATGGGCCCTGAAAGGCGCGGCGAACGCCGTAATGTTATCCTATGGGGAAAAAAGAAAAGTTTGGAGCGCCATAACTTTGCCTCCCTGTAATGTTTTTTCACCAAACTACTGAAAGGCACATCTGTGGACTGTTGGCTGTCTTCCCTCCAAATTTCAGGAAAAAAGACCAAACCGTTATTTTGCAGCAGGGTGCCAAAGGATTCCTGTAATGCTTCGGGCGCCGTAATGTTATCCTATGGGAAAAACTGTCAACTTTGGAGTGCCATAACTTTGCCGCCGTGTAATATTTTTTCAATACAACACTGAAAGGCACATCTGTGAGATGTCGGCTGCGTTCCCTCCAAATTTCAGCCCAAAACTCCCAACGGTTATTTTGCAGTGCAGTGCCAAAGAATTGCTGTCATTTTCCCACAGACTAGAAAATTACTGTCGCAATTTGAGAAAGCTTTCGCAAAAAAGTTCAACACTTTCGTGAACATGAAAGTAATTTGCGAAAGTAATTTTTCCAGAAATTTGAAAAACATATTTCTGGGGTGTTTTACCACAAAATAAAGACATGGCAAGCATCCTCAGGGCCCGAACAGCTAATTACAAAAATAATTACGTTACTAGAGGGTCTCAAATTTAAATGCCAACCATTTTTCTGATCACCAACTGAAAACAAAATGGCAGATTTGCGAAAGTAACAGGCCCATTTGCGAAAGTAAAAATGCATTTGCGACACTGTCGAACTTTTTGTTAACTTTTTCCCATTGACTTATAATGGGAAACTGTTTTTTGAATAACTTTTGAACCGTTTAATATTTTTTCACCAAATCTTCAAAAGGCACATCGGGGACCCTGCCTGCACGTTCCCTGAAGATTTCAGGCAGGTCACGCAAACTGTTACGACCTATACGGCACGACCATAGAATTCCAGAAAAAGCGTGAACACACAAGACAGATCACGCTGATAACTCCGCAACCGTATATCCGATCAGTACGAAACTTGGCAGATCCCAAGGCCTATGGGTCTTGATCATACATTCAAATTTCAGGCAAATCCATCAAACGGTTGCAGTTATTAAGGTGCAAAATTTTGGGTTTAACATGGAAATGGCTCCTCAACTCTAACTATGGTAGCACTACTGTGCTACCATAATATATATATATAAATAAATACATAAAATGTAGTTTTGGGTAACAGAATAGAAGGCACTTACTGGTTCGGTGGCCGGGCTCAGTGCTGCTTCCGCTGCTGGTGATGGGTTTTCTATGCGGAGTTGGTGCATCCAGCAGGTTGGCGATCCCTTGGGGGGGCACGGGACAGTCTGTCGTAGCCCGGGCATTCAGCGGGGGCTCCTGGGAGGCTAGGTACTGTCGGCGGGTGTATGGCGCTGCAGTAGGAAGAACAGAGGTGGGGGCTTCTGTGTGGAGCCGGTGGGTGGCTGGGGAAGCAGACTGGAGGAGGCCCACGCCAGCAGAAAAAGGGAAGGGAGGCTGTGTGGCTGCGTCCAGGCTAGGTGACAGAGGATTGCTGGGAGTCGCGCTGTCTTGCAGTTCCTGGTGAATCCAGATAGGGACTGCAGAGTCAGGAGGTCCATTACGGGGCAGGGGAAGGGCGCCACACAAAAAAGCAGCCCACAGAGCCATGCGCTCCACCGGGGGAGCGGGCGGGGGTCTCACTTTTGGTCTTCACTGGTCGCCACAGGATGCGTGGTGGGAGAATCCAGATAGGGACTGCTCGGCAGGAGACCCCTTATGGGTTGGGGGGGGCACCACACAAAAAAAAGGCCGCGGAGCCAGGCGCTCCACCGGGGGAGCAGGCCGGGGTCTCGCTTGGCACTTGTCTGGTCGCCGGAGGATTCGTGGCTCCCAAAGGGAGCTGAAGAGGCCCGCGCTTGGGGAGGTGCTCCTTGTAGGCCGGAAGAGCCCGTGTCATGGGGGGGCAGCAGTAAAGGATCTAGGCTCCAAGCAACAAGAGGGATGCCGGAAACTGCGTGGGCTGCGTATGGGTGTAAGACAGAAGGCATTCGCGCATGCACAGCTAGGGGTGAGGGCAAGCACAGAAGAGCCATAGAGGGGGTTAAGTGGGGGGGCAGATATAACAGCCGACAGTCACAGCTCACACACACACACACACACACACACACACACACACACACACACACACACACACAAAGGGGGTAGATTCAAAATAATTTTATGCAGGCATGGCAGGGGAATTTACAGAAAGGCAGCAAGGATACGGCATTTTAAGCACTACTGCAACAATATAGCGCTTATCTCTCTCTCTCGCTCTCTCACTCGATAAATCGATAAATGAAGCTCCATACTTACATGTATATTTACCTTTGGAATGGCAAGGTAGGGAAGTCTTTCTGTATGAGAGACAGGGCTGATTTTATAGTTGCCTGGGCAACTGTCTGTGCGTGATGCGATAGACAGAATTACAGACCTGCATCATTGATGTTACAGTTACAGTAATAAGGAGGATGTAGTGCTGCTGTCCAATGTAATGGTAGGCACTTTGTGACTGTGTGGAGTGGACTAGAGATAAACGGGGGCATTTGCTATGTGCACAGTTGCACAGCAAAATAAATTCCAGTGGTAGTCTAACATGATATATGGCCTTGGCAAATTAAGCTGGATTACAGAAGTCAATGATTAATAGACCACCCACACAAGAGATTGATCCTGCACATCGTGCTGTACGGTTGTTCTATGGGAAAAGGGTGTTTTTATTTGCACAGCCATATATAATGTCTCCAAAGGCAATAAAAGGGAGCAGGAAGTTACTTATCTCTTTCTCTGTCTCCTGTTTCTCTATCTATAATATAGTTAAAATGTGCAATTTGAGAATTCTTATTGGGAATGGTTAGTGAGCCAGGGTAAAAAAAAAAAAAAACTGTAGGAGGCATATTATGGGGTGAACTTCAGCACAGGACAAGGGATAACTTTGTTGTATACCCCCTTTTTTAAGTATTTAATTATCCAGGATGGCAGAAGTCTCAAGCACACAGATGATGGAGCAGGTGGCAGAAATGATGAAGGTGACGGAGATGCTGGATATGGCAAGAAAGAAGGAAGCGGAAGAGGAGGCAGAGAGGGCAAGGAGCAAAAAAGGTCAAGGAAAAAGCCTGATTGAAAAAATAAATGAGCTGAGAGAGGCAGCAAAGCAGAAAGAGGCCAACGATTTGGTGAGAAAACTGAAGACGCCAGCTGGAGGGTAAGGGAAGAGCCTAGCGGAAAAGAGAGCCCCAAGAGAGGTGCCAGATCTGGAGCAGTTGCTGGACCTGGATGCAGACAAGGGCACGAGTGGTAAGGATATGGGCGAACAGACCCCAGAGGGGGATTTGACTGAATATCTAGCAGGTTTGCTGGAGGACATGGGAGAAAAGGGCTTAGAGCGAATGGAAAAGGCGTTGCAGGAAATTAAGGCTACAGGGGTAGAAGGGAATACAAAAACTAGAGTCGGTAATGAGGGGATACCAGGCATGACAATGGGGGATCACATCCCCCCAATGATAAAAAAAAGAGATATGGAAAAGGAAATACATGGATTTATTTGCACTACTGGATAAGAAGTCGTCGAAGAGATACGCGCAGAAAGAGACTGTAGGAAAATCTGAGATGGCGGTGGCTTTGGCGATCACTGGAAACAAGGTAGAGGAGACAAGTTACGAGGGGAAGAGTATAGAGGCCTGGCAGGCAGGGTTCTCAATATTCAGTGCCATCATGCTGGAGAAAAAAACAGACCTGGCCATCCCGCTGCTCACGTATGCCACCACTATAAAAGATGCCTACAAGGCTAGGATGGGGATAGATTGGCTAAAGTATGATGAGGCCTTCTGACAGAGAATGGCAGCCAAAGGGGCTCTGAGGTGGGATTCGATCCATTCTGAACTATGGGTAAGGAGCCTAGCAGGTTTTACAGGAACAGAAAAAGGGAACAGACAAGGAGGAGGTGGGCTGCAAGAAAAAGCATGTTGGGGTTTCAACAAGGCATCGTGCTCCGGAAGTAACTGCAAATTCAGGCACATTTGTTCAAAATGTACAGGTCAGCACCAACAACCGGTGCAGAGCAGTGGGAGACAGAAAAGAATGGGCAATGGGGAAATGGGCAGCCATTTGAGGAAGGGGGGATACCAAACGGGAGAGGGAGGGATTTCAAGGAAGAGGGGTTTGGGAATGGAGGTATGGGAAACCAATGAGACGGTAGGAGAGGTTGGGGGGGAGGTTTTAGGCTGGCCAGAATGCCGGTCAGGGTAGGGGTGCTAAAACAATGGATGAAGGGATACCCAGAGGAGAAGGCAGGACAGGTGTTAGTGGAAGGCTTTGAAAAGGGATTTAGTTTAGAATATCACGGGGAGAGCCAAATACTTGTCGTCCATTAAGGGGAGGGAGGACACAGCTTTCAAAAAAATAAGAAAAGAAATAGAAGCAAGGAGGATGGAGGGGCCATTCCGGACACCCCCATTACCCAACCTGCGGGTTTTCCCATTGGGCCTAGTGCCCAAGAAGCAGCAAGGGGAATTTAGGCTAATTCATTGCCTGTCTTACCCAGAAGGGACCTCGGTGAACGACGTTATACCAGACGAGTGTAGCACAGTTTCGTATGCAACCCTGGATCAAGCAGTGGAGTTGATCAGAGCGGGGGGGGGGCTGGCTAGCAAAGACTGATACAGAGTAAGGTTTCCGGCTACTACCAGTCCGGAAGGAGGATTGAGGCCTGTTGGGATTCTGGTTCCAAGGGTCCTTCTACTTTGACAAGGCAATGCCCGTGGGCTGTTCCACAGCCTGTGCCACGTTCAAGGCATTCAGCTCCTGGATACAATGGGCGTTTGGGAACAGATACGGGCACAAGGCAATGATGCACTATTTGCATGATTTCCTCATGATTGGGGTGGGTGTGAGGAAGAGGTAAGAACAATGCTTGTGGACTTTGAGGAGATGTGCGAGCAGTTAGGGGTGCCTTTGGCGGGAGATAAAACAGAAGGTCCAGCCAGGAAGATGGAATTCCTAGGGATTGAGATTGCTGTAGACGAGAAAGTCTTCAGAGTACCACAACAGAAAGTGGCCAGGCTCAGGGCTTTGCTACAAGAGGTAAAATGTAAGTGGAGAGTTCTCCTGAGGCAGGTTCAGCACCTGTTGGGGGCACTTGAACTTTGCATGCCGGGCGGTCGCACCAGGGAGGGTGTTCACCAAGAGATTAGCCAGGGCAACAGCGGCCAAAAAGCATCCGCACCATTGGGTAGACATCACGAGGGATAAGACAAGATTTGGAAGTGTGGGAACAATTCTTAAAGGAATACAACGGGGTTACATTCTGGCAGAAAGAGTGGCTAGGAAATAACAATCTGGATCTATATATGGATGCATCCGGGACTATTGGGTTGGGGGCTTATTTCCAAGGGAGATGGATAGCAGAGGCGTGGCCGGATTCTTGGAAAGAGAAGGGGCTGCTAAAGGAAATAACTCTACTAGAGATTTTCCCAATATGGGTGGCGATGTTGACTTGGGGAGAACTCCTAAGGAATAGGAAAATAATGTTTTGGTGCAATAACAGAGCCATAGTAGAGGTTATCGACAGGCAGGGAGGGCATTCGGAGATGGCGAACAGGGTCCTGAGACAGTTAGTGTTGAGGGGATTACAACTAAACATGTCGTTTAAAGCCAAGCACATAGAAGGGTTAAAAAATTACATAGCTGACAGCCTTTCCCATTTACAGCTGGAAAGATTCAGGTCCTTGGCGCCAGAAGCGGCTGCGGTGGCAGAAAAAGTATGGGAAATTGGCTGGAAGGAGCCCGACTGTTATACAGGAGCTCCTGGTCCACCAACACGCTGAAGGCATATGAAGGGGCATGGGGGGGGGCCTTCCAGGAGTTCCGAAAACAGGAAGGGTTCAAGGTACGTGAGCCAGTTTCACAGGACCAGGTAAAGTACATGGTGAAGAAGTGGAAGGCAGGAATGGCTAGTGGCACAATGGGGGTGCAGCTGGCAGGGATAGGATGGGCATGCAGCACAAAAGGTTGGGCCGAGCCAAATAAGTTTAAGGTGGTGCGGCGCATGCTGATGGGGTGGCAATGGCTAAAAGGAGGGAAGGTAGACATAAGAAAACCTATTGCTGGGGACACACTTGAAGGGCTGGTGGAAACCCTGGTAGAGATTTGTACCACACCCTTTGAAGCCGTTTTATTCAGGACCATTTTAATTTTCACGGTGATGGCAAGAGGCGCATTCAGGGTCAGCGAAGTAGTAGCGGCCAACAAAACGGACGCAGTAGGGGGATTGTGGGAGGAAGAAATACACTGGGAACAAGAGAAGATCACAATTTGGCTGAGACATTCAAAAACAGACCAGATAGGAAGGGGGACAGAGATTGTATTAGACAAGCATGAGAGCGGGAGAACATGCCCAGTAGCGGCGCTATGGAAGTACAAGGTGAACAGACAAGGAAAAAGCAGGCAGTTCTACACATATGGACGGAAAACCGTGACATGTTTCCAGGTAACGGGGGTGTTGAGGAAGGGGATGGCGCACCTAGGGAAGAACACGCAAAATTATTCTTCTCATTCATTTAGAATAGGAGCCGCATCCGCACTAGCAGAAAAAGGTGGGTCTGAAGAAGAAATCAAGAAAGCAGTCAGGTGGAGGTCAAACTGCTATAAGACATATGTGAGAAAAATAGTCCAATATCCACACTTGCTTTCACAGGTCAGGGAAGATGCAAATGGGTCTGGATACTAGGACACTCTTACATTTACAGGGCAGAGAGGTGGGTCACTAATTGTCAAGGAGGGAGACAGCTAGGACAGGATCCTGACAGAGTGATGGTCCACTGGAAAGGGGTAAGGGGAATGAGGTGGGCACAGATTATGCCAACCTTAGAAGATCTGAAACAGAAATGGCCGAAATCAGATCTGTTAATATTGCACTTGGGAGGTAATGATTTGGGGGAACGTCCATGGGGTTTGCTGTGCAAGGAGATAAGGGATATGGGGACAATACAACAGTGGTGGCCGCAGGTAAGGATAGCCTGGTCAGAGATGGTGCCCAGGATGGTTTGGCGGCAAGACAGGGATATAAAAGGGGTGTAAATGGGCCAGGAAGAGAATTAACAGGAAGGTGGCGGCTTGGCTAAAGTGGAGGAGGGGAGTATATATAGAACATAAAGGAATATCCTATTCCAACCCAGGAATATACAGACAGGATGGGGTGCACCTTTCAATGGTAGGGATGGCAACATATGTATTGCAATTGGAGGATAGCATAGAGAAGTGGGAAGAAGAGGAAAGGGGGGGGCATCATTCCATCGCATAAGCTGGAGATGGGCTAGTGGAGGAAATTTTCAGAAAATTAAAAATTAAAGGGGGGGGGGGGACCAAGTAGAAACCATGGGCCGGGCTCAGACACCCGGACATGGAGGCAAGCAAAAAGGACGAGGTAGGAAGGGTTTAATATGAGGAACAGTTGCCATCGGCAGCCAGAAAAAGGAGGGCAGCAAGGGGAATAGGAGAAGGGGTATTGGGCTTTCAAACGTCCAGACCCCAAGAAGATTATGGACAACAAAAAGATGAGGACCCCAAGAGGAAGAGGACCAAGGGGTATCGGGCTTTAAAGCCTCTGGACCCCGGGAAGACAATGGAAAAAGGGACAGTTTGAAACATGTGATTTGGAATATGTAAATCTTTGAAAGATGGAATGTGAAATGGATAGCTTTGGAAATGAAGGACTGTTGAAAATGTAAGAAAAGTAAAATGCAATCATTGTAAGACATGTTTAATAAATCAAATTGCTAGTCAAGCACCCACAAAAGTTGTTGTGCCTCTCTTTTCTGGAGGATCTCCATCTGACAAATGCGGTTGCCCCTAAGTGACAACCTAAATTGTCAGGGGGATCACAAAAGAAAAGGGGGCATAGAGGTGGGGGAGGGAAGGCTAGGCAAGTCAAAGACAGGTCAGATCGGGGGCGGCGGAGGGTAGGAGGAAAGGGGGGGGGCTCAGGGAAGGAGGCGTGATGTCATACCTTGATATGACCAATATGACTAGGCAGGTAGGCCAGGTGAGGATTGGCCAGAAGGAAAAGGGAAGGGGGTCTTGAGGGTATTTAGGAGCCAGCAGAGGAAGGGTCTCCCTCTTTTGCTGGGTTTTCAAGATTAAACACCCACCCACCCACGAACTGGCAGAAGGTGTGGGACAGGAGGATTGGGGTGTAAGGGGAGGAGAACAATGGGTCACAGACTATAGGGTGACGGAGACGGGGAGTGAGCCCCGCGTGGCCCCCAGTGGATTCTCTGCCACTGATGTGGCCAGCAACCTCCTCAGCTCCTCCCCAGTGCTTCCTGCTGCTGCTCCCAGCAATTACAACTCCTTTCTGGCCAGATCAAGTGAAGGTGGCTGGGACAGTCTTTTATAGTTCAGCCACAAATTCAAAACTTGGCGCCCTGTCCTCTGACTGGTCCTCCGCCCTCCTGGTGAAACAGCAGCACCCCACCCTCCAGCTCTGGCCCGCCACTGACTGCAGCTGCCAGGAAGTCGCTCTGGTGACCGTCCTGCCCAGTCGCGCCTCCAGCTGCCGGGACAGTTCGGCCCTCCCGCCGATGCAGCCCCCAATGCGCTCTCTGATGCTCATGCAACTAGCTGCCAAAGCAGCCCTGGCTCCTCCCACTGCCTATGCGGCTCCCGCTGGATTCTTCACCACCGATGCAGCCAGCAACCTCCTCAGCTCCTCCCCAGCACTTCCCATTGCTGTTCCCAGCAATTACAGCTCCTTTCTGGCCAGGCCCATATAGGGCCGCCACCCCCTCAATACATCACTTCCTCAGGCCGTGTATAAAAAGGGGGCGGCCTCAGGTACACACTGTTCCCCGCCGGCTGCAGCACACAAAAAGGCCAAGGACCAAGGGAAACCGAGGGACCAAGGAAAAATCCACCCCAGCAAAAAAGGCAGGGGACGGAGGGCGGGACTGTACCTATTGCAAGAGACCATACCTCAAAGCTCTACTGTTACGGTAACTTTTTACATAATAGTATCTTCTATGGACAGGTCTCTTGCAGTAGGTTATTACTCTTGGGAGAGTACCAAGCAGTTATAAGACAGGGAGGACAAGCAGAGCAGGAAGCTGGGATATAAGCCATGGCACCAAGCAATGCCAAGAAGACACATACGTGACAATGGAAAAAAAGGCAGCAAACAGGAACCAGACGGAAACTATGGACAGAGCCACAGAACAATCCAAGAGACGGCCTTGTGATTCTGGAAAGGGACAGCATCACACAAAGTCCAAGTCAAGTCATCTCAAACAACACCCGGTCGGGCAAACAAGTCAAAGGTGTGTGAAGAAGAGAGTACTCCACGAAGGGAGTAGGAACAGGGCCATGCCAATGATTCAACCTGCTGAGCAGGAGTGCAAGAGGCAATGGCACACATCGAGCCCAGCAATGCATCCAAGGCGCCATCAGAGACAGACAGAAACATGTCGATACGGAAATGAGAAATGTAGTAGGCCATGTATAGCAGTGCAACCTGACGAGGCAGGGGTCGAAAGGCCATGGCAAGAAAAGCAAACCCAGGAGAGCATGCCAAGCGCACAGCGCACGTTCAGGAAGTGGAGCGCGCCAGGCAGGCTACAGCAAAGAACAACTGGGGGTTGCCAAAAGAACTGCAGAGAGGAGGGAAGCGTCCAGAAAGAGGAAGCAGGCCTCTGAAGATAAGGGCAAAGGGACACCCGAGCGCCTCCGAGGCATGCGGAAGTAGGTGGGGAGCAAGCTCTGTAAAGCGGTCAAGAAAGAGGGGTAGGCCTGGCCCCACCAGGAGGACAGGTGCAGAAGCGGGGGGGGCAGACTCAGCTGACCCACGAGAGGCCCCACCAGAGACCCGAGCAGTACCCCGGGAAGGGGGGCAGGAACGGGACATTCTGGCAGTCGAGGAAGACAATGGGAAACGGGGAAAGGAGAGGTCCCGTACCAACCGCTGGACAAGACTGGACAGCGGGCAGAAAACCAGAAAGGCCCGGGGTCCATGACCAAAAAATGGAGCACCATAGAAGCGGCGATGGCAGCCAACAAGCAGACATCGGGTGCCGAACCAGACAGCCAAGGCCAGGTGGGATGCCACAAGGTGATGGCAGTAGCAGACAGACGGGCAGATGCAGCCATGGCATCAGGGCCCACAGGAAGATGATGTCAGGAAGGCATGGAAAGGACGCACATGGGCAGCACCCACAGGGCCGACCCCGGGCAGGGAGGCAGTGGCGGGGAGAAGGCGCCAAAGCCGAAGCACATCAGGCATGGAGGCACCAGACTACGCGGCCCTCATAAGAAAGGCTGTGAAGCAGCAAGGCACTGGAGGGCAAACCTGCATGCCAAAGTACACAAGGCGCTGGGAACTACATCCAGCGGACAAGAACAGGAGTGACTGGGTCCAGTGGGCCAGGCAGGAGCTCCAGAGATGCCCACGAAGGCAGCCTCAAAAGCGGCGGCAAATCAGGAAGGCCCAATGGGGTGCTGCACAATCAGGAGGCCCACACAGGGCATGACTGAGGGGAAGGGAGGGGACGCCAAAGCCCAGGCATGGGCAGAAAAGACCCCTTGCAGGGAACCTCCAGGGCTGGACCCCCAGGCATGGACCCCTGAAAACAGGAGGAAGGAGGGAGGGAGAACCAGGCAGAGAGAGCCAGAACCGGACAATGCCAGAAAGGCGGGGGGGGGGGCATCCCGACCCCAGCAGGGTGGCGCCAGAGGAGGGGCGAGGAACGAGAGGCAAGACCCAGGAACCCCGGCCAAGAGCACAAGAGAAGGGGTGCCTGAGGGTCCTGGTGCCAGGATGGGCGGGGGCCCTGGACTAGGGACATCCGGCGCGGAGCCCTGCTGGCGACAGGGGAACCAACCCCGCTGAAAGAGATGAAGGAAGGGACATCCCGTCGATGGGGAAGCATCCCCGTCGACGAGGAATGAAAACATGATGCTCCGTCAACAGGGGGTGCCATCCCGTTGATGAGGAGCATTCAGTCGACAGGGAAAGAACCTCTGTTGACAAGAGGAAAGCAACAGCATGCCCAGTCGATGGGAAAGAGCTCCCATCAACGAGGGAGACAAAGCAACATGCTCTGTCGACAGGGGAAGCCTCCCCATCGTCGAGAAATGTTATGGAGATGGGTAAAGAATGCCTGTCGATGGGAAACATCCCTGGGAGTGCTATGTCGACAGGGGATGACCCATCGACGATGGGGAGAGCAACAAAGGTTCCTTTGATGGGGGGAGCAGTCCCATCAATGATGAAGGCCCATCGATGATGGAGGAGCCACCGTCAATGGAGCAGATCGGAGGAGTGCGAGTCCTGCTGCCTCCAATGCCGGGAACGACAGCCTTGGGCCGGGGACCCTTAACATGGGTCCCCAAGTTCTGTCCTGGGAAGGCTGCCTTGTCAGCCATGGACGGAGTCCCTGACCCAGTAAGACAGCCTGGGCCAAGGAGCAGTGGGGGTACTGTGAGTGAACACAGGCCCATTGACAGAAGGCCGGGGGTACTGTGAGTGGTTCACAGGTTCAGCCTAGTAGAAGTAGAAGAGCCGGGGCCTGGTAGTATGCCACAGGCCTAATATAGTGGAAAAAAATCAGGTTAAAGTTAACGTCGAAGACAGCAACACACAAGATTGAGCTAGCTACCACGCGGGAGGAAGCAGACGGAAACATGAACAGTGTGTACCTGGGGCCGCCCCTTTTATACACAGCCAGAAGAACTGATGTATGGGGGGGCGGCCCTATAGAAGAATGCTGGAAGAAGCTACTGTGTGACAGCTCCACCTAGCAGACTCCCAAGAATTATAACCTACTGCAAGAGACCTGTCCATAGAAGATCTACTGTTACAGGTGAGTAACCAGTTTTTCTAGGGACATGGATACGATGTTCTATCCACACTTCTGGCAGATTCCTAGCAGTTCTCCAGGAAGAAGGAGGCAAGACGCACACCCCCTACTTAGGGAACAGAAATTGGAGAACTGAGGCCCAAAAACCAGCATCCCGGCATGACTTAAGGTCAGTGTGGTAATGGGAAATGAAGGTGTGTGCTGACCTCTAGGTAGCAGCTCTGCAGATTTCTTGGACAGGGACATCCCTGGAAGCACCCACCAAGGCAGCAGTATGACGGGTGTAATGAGCCCTTAGCCCTCCAGGAGGCTCCCTACCGGCCAACCTATTGCACAGGTCGATGTAGGATACAATCCACCTGCCAATCGTCTGCTTAGCTGCCTGTTGGTCTGCCTCAACCCTCAGCACCACTGGGCCGGCACGTTTTAAAGTTCTGTTTTGTATGGGAGCATGTTTGTCACCTACAGACACAAATTCAGTTAAAAAATATGTCCATGTTTCCTCTATGGTTGGAATTGATTCCAGTCTGTCCCAGCTGATACTGCCTACATCCAACATAAATTCTACATAGTCAAACTATTTATAGCTATGCCACTTAAAATATTCTCATTTCCCTTTGACTTACCCCGATACAATAAATACAATGATGATCAGAGATGGAGTCTGGAAGAACTCCACTCCTTAAAACAGTTTGAGGAGAATTAGCAAAATTCAAGTCTAGTGTTGTTGATGCTGCAGAATTGTTTACATTCAATCTAGTCGGTTCCTTAATAAACCAAGTGAATCCATAATTCATAATAATTTGAACCTGCCTTTCTATGCTATGAGACAGCTTGTCTGTTAGACAGTACGACTGGCAATTGGGAACGCTGCTCTGAGTATTTATTTTTTTAACTGTCTGATATTTTTATTGTACTTAATCTGGGACAGAAGGAATAGTGGAGAGTTGTTAGGTAATTATCAACAGTAAACAGGAAAGGACCCACAGGTCAGACACGGAAACTGACTGCAGCTCCAGACTTGCTGAAGAACAGGAAGGTTTCTATATATTCCTGGGGTTAAATTCACATGTAGCTCTTGTGTGAAAGCTTTGTTTGGGGGAAACTTAAGTCCAGTTTAGCGATACCTGGTCACGTGATTCTGGGCCTACTTCTGGGTCCCAGACCTATGTAAAGCAGAGGCACTAAGTGAGCAGTGCCTTGGAACCTGTTTTTCTATGCTGTGAGACAGCTTGTCTGTGAGACAATATGACTTGAGGACCGAGATGGGCTCCCCAACCTTCGCCCGAGGAGTCTGTGGTTAGAGTCTGGGGGGAGAGGAAGGAAGAAAGGAACTCCCCGAAGCAGGTTCTCTCGAACCATCCACCACTGCAGATCTCGAAGCATTGGTGAGGAGACTAGAACCAAGTGATCCAAGTCATCCACCAACTGATCCCATTGGGAACGGAGGTCCACTGAGAAATCCTCATGTGGAGCCGAGCGCGAGGGACTGTCGGGATAGCAGCCACCATGAGCTCGAGGAGGCGAAGGACCGATCTTGCACTGACCCGCCTGCAGCCGGACAACAGACTTACTTGAGTCTGGAGAGTGGACACCCTGTCTGGTGGCAGGAAGGCCCTGCCCATGGTTGTGTCTAAAATCACCCCTATAAACTGTAGTCTCTGAGAAGGCATCAAGTGAGACTTGGAATGGTTGATGGTAATACCCTGGCAGGCAAAAACCTGCTGGGTAAGGGCGAGCCAGTGCAGGAGTTCCTCCCTGGACAAGGCCACCAGGAGCCAATCATCCAGGTACGGGAAAACTTGCACCCCAGAGTACACAGGTAGGCCACCACCACCACAAGGCATTTGGTAAATACTCGGAGAGCTGAGGATAGGCCAAAAGAAAGTGCCTTGAACTGGCAGTGGTCCCCCAGGAACGCAAAACGGAGATATTTGCGGTGAGACGGGCGAATGGAAATGTGCAGGTAAGCATCCTGCATATCCAGAGCGCACAGCCATTTGCTCGAATAGAGGAGGGGCAGAAGGCTCTGCAAGGAGAGCATTCTGAACCTTTTGAACTCCACAAAAAGATTCAGGGAACTGAGATCTAGAATGGGTCTTAGATCTCCTGTCTTCTTCAGGACCAGGAAGAAGTGGGAATAGTAACCTGTCCCCTGAAGATGAAGAGGGACAGGTCCTATCGCTTCTTTCAGCAACAGGGCTGAAATCTCTTCCTGGACCAAGAGAAGATGTTCCAGAGAATACGACGACCTTTTGGGGGGGGTGGCAAGGTGGTTTCTGTAGAAACTCTATTGATTGTCCTTCCGCAACCAGCTGGAGCACCCAAGAATCTGATGTTATCCTCTCCCAGCCTGGAAGGTGGAGGGAAAACCTCCCTCCAACTAGTTCCTCCAGGGAGTCTGGAGGCTGTGGGAGAGGAAAGGAGTCGGGGAGGCTTAGCAGCTGTGGAGGCTCGGCATTTAGTGGCCCGCTTTCCCTGAGGTTTCACCTTAGGCCGATTCAGTCTGCAAAAGGGACGGCACTGCGGCTGGTGGGGATGGTACATAGAGTCGATGGACTTTAGTGCCATGCCCTTCTCCTACTAAATCAGTGATGATGTCCTTGACATCGCTACCGAAAAGCACCAACCCCCGGAAGGGCGCTTTCTGAATAGTGGACTGCATTTCCGGGACCAACCCTGACACATGGAGCCAAGCGTGACGACGTACGCCTATGGCGAAAGCTGAGCTCCATAAGTGCACAGCGGACAAGGTCAGCCAACTCCTGTTTGTCCTGTGAGTCCAGCATTGAGTCCAATTTGGCTTCCACCTGAGTAAGAATTGCCTTCTAGTAATCCCCCATGTGACTGACATAATTCAGGGCCCTGCTCCCCAGCGTGGAAGAAGCAAAAATCTTCTTACCATACTGGTCCAGCTGGCAGGATTCTTTATCAGGAGGCGATGAGCTAAGGTGTTTTGGGTTAGCCGATCGGCTGTGAGCGGTGCTAATCACTACCAAGTCAGCACGAGGGTGAGAGTCTAAAAAGTCAACACCCTCGGGAGCCTTGTATAGCCTGTTCGACTTCCGAGGAAGTGGGGCTAGAGCCGACGGCTACTTCCAAATGGTGGTAACAAGGTCGGCATGAGGCTCGACCCAGGGTGGCACCAGGTAGGAGCTGTCACGGGCAGATCCAGATGCTCGGTGAGTTTCATCCACTGAGGGTCTGGTTCCAAAGATTGCCACTTATGTACTCCTGGATTTTGCGTAGCAGCTCCATAAAGGAAGGATCTTCAGGAGGTGACTTCGGAGGAGTCCTTGGCCTGGGCTTTGACGAAGAGCGTGGCTCGTCGTCACTTTCGGAGCAGCCGTCAGAATAGTCCGAGGGGGAAGAGGAGGAAGAAGAAGAAAAAGACTCCCTTTTCCATCCAGGGGGAGGAACGGACCCCTTGGGAAGCCCTCAGGGAAACGTGTCCTGCCCCTCTCTGGACCTAGAGGGAATAGACCTGGTGTCCGGAGGTGGTGAGGGAGCGTGTCGTTGTGGACGTACGGGAACCGGAACCGTCATCGGTAGACGACTCTCCACCTCTCTGGTGAGCTGAGCCTTGGCCTCAGCCCACCAGGGGGCCAGAGTCTCCTGCAAATCCACTGGCGGCTGAGCGGGCGGTGGAGGAGGAGGGGGATATGGGTATGGACTATATCCATAAGGAGATTATCCGAAACCCGGCGGCGGATAACCAGGCATTGGGTATTGTGGCACTGGGTACTGCGGTGCCGCATACTGTGGTCCCGCGTACGACGACGTCAGATAAGACAGAGGGTACCCGGGAGCCGGAGGAGCTGCCTGAGCAGACGGCCCAGCTGGAGGCCTCACGGGCAGGTCCGAGTTGGAAGGCCCAGAGGGCGGAGGGCCCTGTGTCGGGGCGACATCCGGGAGTGGGATGTCAGCCAGAGTCGGTAAAGCAGGCGTCAGAGGTACCGGCGTCGGAGCCGGCGTCCGAGGAACAGACGTCAGATCCGGTGGACCCACAGGTGGGTGGTCTGATGGAGGCGGAACCCCAGCATCGCTCGGGGATGAAGGGGAGAAATCTCCGGGGTTGGACTGGGGAGACTTAGGGTCCCTGGAGGGCAGCAAAGGCTGCAGGGGACGACTGACGTGGTAGGGTCCAGCGTCGGCTCTTCCGCTGTACGGACGTCGGGCGAATCGATGTGCACTTTATCAGCGGGTGCCGGAGGAGCCAGCGTCCGACTTACAGGACCCATCACTGGAGGCGGACCGCGATGGAGAAGTGGCCTGGTCCGACGGAAGAGGGGCCGCGCGCCGCCCCGAAGGGTCATGCGACTAACCAGCCTTCTCCGTTTGAGTGTCAGAGGGGCTGACGTCCGGCTTAACTGAGCCGCCCACGCCAGTAGGCCGCTAAGTTACGACTAAACCGGAAGCGGAGGCCTCCAATAGCCCGGAGGTGCCAGAAAGGCCCGAGCCAGACAGGCGGGCTGACGCCGCCTCAGAAGCCTCTGAGGCGGCAGTCGAGGACGTTACCTAACACGGCGACTTTAGGAGTCATGTGGAGGAGCCCTTGTCCCAGTGCTTCTCTTTGTCTTTTTATTCCAATGGCCGGGAAGTGGATGCCTGCCGCAGTTTTTGAGTTCCTTCTCCATGGAGCTAATATTTTCTTCAGAATGTGGGCTTCCAGGGACTGCTGCCGCCTTTTCCGGGTGGCCGCGAAAACGGAGGCAGTGCTGGCACTTTGCTACTGAATGATCGGGACCTAGACAAAAAAGGCACAAGGAATGGCCATCCTTGTGCGGGAGTTGGGCACGGGTCACACTTGTTTTTGTGCTTGGAGGGTGTAGGGGATGACATACACCGACGGATGACTGATGATTTATCAAGAAAAAGCAAAAAATACTCGGTAAAACACCGACGAAGGGAGTCTGATGAGTGAAGAACTTTTCCGCGAGACGCTGCACGAGCTAACGGCGGGAAAGAACTGGAAGGCGGGCGCCAGGGACCGCCTTTATACCGACACATCTCCTGACGCCGGGTCACCTGATGTGGGGGTGGTCTCGCCAGGACTGCTAGCTAGGAGTTTTTCCATGGGGGCGTGCCGCCTGCCGGCATCAGTCCCATATGTAATTACCTACTGCAAGAGCCCTCTCGAAGTAAGATCGGATAGTGTTATTTGTGGAAATGACAAAACAAATAGGGAAGTTAATTGCCTCCTGGGAGCTAGGATGGGAGATATTAAGAAAATCCTACCTAATGTCATAGAGGCGCAATTTAACACCCAAACTGCTGTTATTCCTGCAAGGGTTAACAACATAGGCAGGGATCATGAAAAATGATGTAATAGAAGGATATATTGGAGCTGGCAGACATGGTCAAGAGCCATGGCCAAGTACCAATTATCTCAGGCATTATAGCACAGTGGTTTAAGGCTCTGAGCTGCAAATCTGGTGATATCCAGCAGACCAGACCTGGGTTTGAATCCCACAGCTTCCATGTACATACTGTGTGACCCTAAGCAAGTCACAACTTCCCTGTGCTCCCAGGTCGCACCTGTAAAAAAGTTTTCAGCTTTGTGTGCTACTCCTTGTTAAACAACAACAAAAAAATGTCATCATGAGAAGAATAACATTATTCAGAGGGTGAATATGAGCATTAAAAATAAATGTCATGAACAAAACAGTCTTCATAGACTCATCGGAAAACTTTTTTAACTGCAGGGGATTATATACCAATTATGGTTTACATCTGAACAATAAAGGCACTAAAACATTAGCTAAATTGATTCAAGGACAACTAAATTTAAACTCATGGTAAGGGGGAAGGGTACAGCAGTTAAATCTGGTACCAATTCATCTCTCCATATATCAACCAGGGATAATAGATCTGTAGGAAACAAAGGAAAATCAGAAAATATTAATTGTTATCTAGCAAATGCAAGAAGCTTGCCCAACAAATTAGATGAACTTAGGGCAATTATGAATTCAGATGATAGGAATGTGGATACGGTATTTATCCCAGAAACTTGGTGGAATGAAGACATGCAGGGAAGACAGATCAGTGGTTACAATCTATATAGTTTGGACAG
This sequence comes from Neoceratodus forsteri, assembly GCA_016271365.2. Classification (NCBI taxonomy): domain Eukaryota; kingdom Metazoa; phylum Chordata; order Ceratodontiformes; family Ceratodontidae; genus Neoceratodus; species Neoceratodus forsteri. The sequence goes on from CM057449.1 coordinate 1,050,407,699, forward strand.
GAAAAAAAAGAAAGGGGAGTGGAGTAGCGGCTTACATCTCAAATACAATCAGATCAACAAACATACGGTATGTAACAAAGTAAAACCAGCAGAGTCTAACACGAAATCCTTGTAGCTTAAAATTGATACAGAGGGCCCACAAAGTACCATTATTGGGATATGTTACCGACCTACAAATTCTAGTCAGGAGTTAGCTGAATTAATTAATAAAGAACTTGAAAAGGCTTGTGAATAATGCCCGACAATGTTTCTGAGGGACCTGAATTACGCAGATACTGAGTGAGGAAAGTTTACAGCTGAAAGGCAAACTGGAAGAAATTTTCTATCTCTGCCTTAGGTACTAGATCTCAGACAACACGTGTACCAGCCAACACGTCATAATAATATTTTGGATATTATTGTTACTTCAAATACTTTAGAGCTCAATAGGTGTGAAGATGTGGATCCCTTAAGTAATAGTGACCACAGGAGCATACAATTCCACCTCAATAGAAGACAGGAAACGGCCGAAGGATGTAGAACTATATAGTCAACAAGGATAAGATGAATAGAGATTTAGATTCCATCAACTGGGATATAAAACTGGATGATAAAAACACAATGGAAATGTGGGAGACTATTAAATCAGAGATCAACAGCTTATGTAATGCTAACCTAAAGAAGAAAGTGAGCCATTGCTCCCGTCCGTGTCCGTCCTCTCTCCCTTGGTTTGATGGGACCTTGAGGGAGATGTGGCGACAAGGACGAAGATTACAGCGTTGCTGGCGGAAATCCGTCCTTGATGCCGGCCACCTTAGATTGATGGAACATTATCAAGTCTATCAATCTGCAATTACCTGTAAGAAGGCAGAGTTCCTGTCCAGGAAAACTGCAGCTGCTCAGAACCGACTGGCTCAGTTCTTTCGAGGTGTGGACAGACTGTGCAACCCATCCTGCCTATAGGTTCGAAGAGCCTTTTCACAAGTGGAGTGTGATGAGCTCACTCGATTCTTTGCAGCTAAGGTGGCTGACATCGGGGCAGAGCTCCAACCAGCACACTCTATGAGAGATGCTATGGATCGGCGGTCGGTCACTGTCCCTCAGTTCTCCTGGAGTACCTTCGGTCAGCCGGAGTTCATTGATGTCATGCGGACTGTCCGGGGTATGCGTCCTATGTGCTGTAGTTTGGATACAGGCCCACCACCCTGATAATGGGCTGTTCTGATACCATCAGCCCAGTCCTAGCATGGATAGTCTGGTGCTCCCTGAAGGAGGCAGTGGTAACACCCCTCCTGAAGAAAGCTTCTCTGGACCCAGACTGCCCTGCCAACTACAGACCAATCTCTACCCTTCCCTTTGTAGGGAAAGTGATTGAGAAAGTAGTGGCCCTACAGCTGGAGAACCATTTGACCATCCATGACATCTATGAACCTCTCCAACCCGGTTTCCAAAAGAGGCATAATACTGAGACTGCGCTGGTTCAGGTGCTCAATTATCACCTGATGGCAAGAGATCGGAAGAGCCGCTCCATCTTGGTTTTTCTGGATCTCTCATCAGCGTTTGACGCTGTGGATCATGGGGTTCTTCTCAAATGCCTGAGGTTCATCTGTGGATTGTCTAGTACAGTCCTCAGGTGATTTAAATCCTTCCTCATTGGCAGAATTCAGAAGGTGGTGTCAGGGATTTATTCCTCCGACCCAGTCTCTCTGTCATGTGGGGTACCTCAGGGTTCGGTGTTGTCCCCTATGTTGTTCGCAGTATACATGCTACCCCTCGGAGACACTGTAAGAAGGAATGGGCTGAGATTTCACTGCTATGCTGATGATACCCAGCTCTACCCATCTTTTGCACCCAACCAGGAAAGAGCTCTCTCGGTATTTAACAACTGGCTTGCTGAAATCCAGGGTTGGATGAATTTGAGCTGGCTGAGGTTGAACTCGGAGAAGACTGAGGTGCTGGTGGTGGACCCGGGTCGTCAGATAGAGGGGTTGGGAGCAGGTTTCCATTCGGGACTTTTTGTTGGAGACTCCCAGCTCCTTACCTCTGAACGGGTGCGAAACCTGGGGGTGATTTTTGCTGATGGGCCGACACTGCGATCGCAGGCATCGGCAGTTGTCAAATATTCCTTTTATTATCTGAGGAACATCTCCAGGGTTAAGCACCTAGTTCCGTCTGGTGATCTGCCTACTTTGGTCCATGCCTTTGTGACCTCACGCCTTGATTATTGCAACTCTGTTTATCTAGGGCTACCTGGGGTTGACATCCGCCGCTTGCAGCTAGTACAGAACGCTGCAGCCTGGTTACTGACGGGAACTCCCAGGAATTGTCACATCTCTCTCGTGCTGCGCAAACTGCACTGGCTGTTGGTGCAGTGGCAGATCACCTTTAAAGTCGGACTTCTGACTTACAAAGCCCTACACAGACTGGGCCAGGACTACCTGAAAGAGCTTCTGGCTCCTTATTGCTCCGGGCGATCGCTCCGCTCGGCTGATAAGGAGTTGCTAGAGATTCCAAGGTTTTCTTTAAAATCTTCGGGGGGCCCATGCATTTATGTACGTGGCCCCAGCCCTTTGGAATTCTCTACCCAGTCAGCTTAAGGAGTGTGCAACCGTGGAGGGATTTAAACGGGCCTTAAAGACCCACTTGTGGCACCGTGCTTACTTTTTATGATATTTATATTTTATACCTAATGGAATCCTGTATTTAATTGTTTTATTGCATCCTGTTTTATTTCATTCTTACTGTAAGGCACCTTGATTTTTAGAAAGGCATCTTATAAATAAAGCATTATTATTATTATCATTAAGATCACCTGTGCCTTGTTCCTCCTGGCCATGAGCAACACTTTGTGAATCAAGGTAAGTGGAGGGGAAGGCACAGAAGAGGCCTGGGATCCAGGGCCTTGAGAAGGCATCCCCCTGCAGCGTTCCCTGCTGAGGGGGGTGGGCACAAAACAGCCTTGGCTTTGCATTATCCCTGGAGGCAAACAGATCCATCTGAGGGGTGCTCTACTGGGAGAAGAGACTGTGTACTACCTCTGGGTGGAGAACCCATTCGTGAGATGCCTCGCTCACACAGCTGAGGTGTCCGCCAGCTGGCTGGAGGCCCCTGCCACATGGATGGCTAGGAGACCGGCGTACAGGCTACACACGAGGGTCCACACAAGGAGAGCTTTCTTGCACAGTGGCAGGGAGTGCGTCCTGCCCGGTTTGTTGAGATAGTACATAGTCATGCTGTTGTCCATCTGGACCTAAACCACCTGACCCCAGATGTGCAGAGCAAATGCAGTCAGGGCCAGCTGAACTGCTTGAAGCTCCAGCAAGCTGATGTGACATCGGGACTCCTTGGGGGCCCAGAGCCTGTGCACTCTGTGCTCCCCCAGCTGGGCACCCCAGCCTGTGAGAGAGACATCATTCATCAGGATGACTGTAGGCTCTGGGCAGACAAACAGGATCCCTTCCTGCAGATGCTCTGGGACTAACCACCACTGGAGGGCATCCCACATCTGCTGGGTTACAGTAACCAAGTGGTTGAAGTGATCCCTGCATGAAAACCATTGGCTAGGAGTGCATTTTCCAGCGGGACCATCGGACCATGCTGGTGCAGCCACCATGTAACCCAGCAGGCGTTGGAAGTCCCAGGCAGAGAGCAATTGCCCAACCCAAAATGATTAGACAAAGGAGAAGGAGAGAGCCTCTGCCCTGTCCACTGGGAGCCAGGCTCAGCCCGATTGTGGATCACCTGCAAATGTACGAGTTCCAACTTGGCCTTGTTGACCAGAAGGCCAAGGTCAATGCAGGTCTGGAGGGCCTGGTCCCTGGAGCACTCCACCTCCTACCTGGAGGGATCTGGGATCAGCCATCCATCCATCCAGGTAGGGGTAAACCCGGACCCATCTGTGCGTCGGGTAAGCTGCCACCATTGCAATGCACTTGGTGAAGACCCTGGGCGCCAAGGACAGGCCGAATGGCATGGAATTTGTAGACTGTTCCCTGGGCTTGGAAGCAGAGGAACCTTCAGTGTGACGGATGGATCGGGACATGGAAGAACACGTTCTAAAGATCCAGGGAGCAAAACTATATGTCTTGCTCTAGAGATGGCATGATCCAAGACAGAGCTACCACCCTGAAGGTGCATGACTTGAGCAACTTGTTCAGGTCATGCAGATTTAGAATGGGGTTCCAGCACCCCCCATCCGCTTTGGCACCAGGAGGTACCTGGAGACAAACCCTGGGTGTTCCAGAGTATCTGTGACAGGAACCACGACCTCCTTGCAGAGCAGCTGGGTTATGTCATCTCTGAGAGCTGACAGAATGCTTACGGATACCAAGTCCTCCTGTGGGTCGCAGACTCAGCAAGGAGGGTACTGCTCAAATTCCAGAGGCAGACCATGACCCACCATCTCGAGGACCCACATGTCCGTGGTGACAGCGGACCAGTGGGAAAGGAAGTGGTGGAGCCAGGTGTGTGTAAGGTAATTTTAAAAGTATTTTTTTTTTTGTACTGTTCCATTTGCTAATTATACTGTAAAGCCACTAGAGGGCAACACCACAAGTAGGTTGCAATCCTCTACCCACTACTATCCCATAACACTACTAGTCCTGGGTCATTCATACCTAAAGCAAATTATCAACACCCTAACATTCAGTGGTGTGATCTGAATCTGTAAGCCCGTACAAAGACTCTACTACCCTACCCAGAATGGTTTTCATCTCCCTCCTATTCACACCCTTCCTGGTTCTTACCCTTATCCCAGTCTCCCCCTCTACACCTATTGCCACTTCTCTCTCCCCTTCCCTTCTAGATACCTCCTTCATTCTGTCAATCACCCCTACAGCTCCCCTTGTATGCAGATCCCACTTTCTCTACTACCCTCCAGCATATCTGTTTTCCCTTCCTAGTCACTTTGCCTTTCTTCATTTCCTTATCTCCTTCTCTCCACCCCTCCCTCCCTCTTCCCTTCCCTCACGTATTTCCTACTCAAATTACAAAAGCCCTAAACTTCACTATTTCATCCTTGCCCTCCTCCTTCTTTCATCAGGGAACATCCACCCAAACCCTAATCCTATTTCTTCTCCTACCCTGGCTCCTTACCCAAATAACAGGTCTCCAAACCCCACTACCACTACAACCCTCCCTAACGGGTTGAAGCCCCTCCACTTGAACATCTCGTTTTGGCTTTCAGCATGTACACTAATGTGTTTTGTAAAGTTTGATTCATCTTGCTGTGAGGACTTTACTATTTAGTCTATCCAATTCCTACAGTGGCAAACATTTTGTCCAGCGGACCCGACTGACCACGCTCCACACTCCAGCCTCCTATGGGTCCAGGAACTCACCAACTGACCACCTGCGCCTGACCTGCTCCACAACCTTGTGGGGAGTCTGACTTACTCACAATGCCACCACAGTCAGAGAGAGCCCAGCCAGGCCACCTGCAGTAGATCGATGATGATCGATTGCCTTAACTTTTCAAGTCTGGACCGCCGGGCCCCACAGCCCCCAAGCCCTCAAGCAGTCAGACAAGCCAACCCCGCATGCAGCAGACACACAGACAGACTGAGTAGTCTGTGAGAGACCATCCTCCTCCTTTCTACTGCCCACTGCAAAGTCCCGGCAGGCCTTGCATACACATTCCATACAGTACCTTGCTCACTGTAATAGCCTGTTGCCAGTTTGGTCAGGTGGGTGATGATTCGGATGTTGTTATCAGGTGGCTCCACGGCTCAGGCTGTCACTACTGCTCTAGTCGGTGGTGGTGCCAGTGTTTTCTTGGAGCTCTGTGCTCCCTCATCCCAGCCCACACAGTCAGTCCCCAACCCAGACCCACATCCCCACTCTGGTACTCTGTGCAGTGCAACTTGTGCACCTACCATTCCTCCTCCTTGCCAACTCTGAAGACCTGATCAAGACTGAGTGAGAGTCACCCGATGTGCCTGGCCAATGGGGCCATGGGCTGATCATGACCATGACCTGACCACTGACTTGCTGCCTTCACATGACTGCTGCCTGGCTTTGCTGGAGGACTTACTGGGACCCACACAGCCACACACCAGTCTCTCTTGGCACTGGACACATCAGGACAGTGGACACAGTTAACTTATTTTTAAATTAAAGGCCGAACCGCCAAATTTCATCCCTGCAGAAAAATACAGCTTGCTCTGTTGCCCACACACTAACACAGATGCCTCCTCTCCTACCTATGCACGCTCTTCCCACCACCGTGTGCAGCCAGTCACAGACACGTTCAAGCTCCTAGCTCCTTCTCCTATTTCTCCTAATTGGGGGATGCTTCATGTCCAGGAACCAGGGGTGCATGTTATTGGCTGTAAGGCTCAGTGTCGGCGGTTGAGGACCGTTAAGATATTCATGGCCCCCTTCCCCCCTCCTCCCAAGGAAAGAAAAAAAGAGAAAACACACTGCAGTGCACCACAAAAACAAACCTGGATGGGTCACGGAATCATCAACTGCAGTGGATTTCAACTCCAGTGTTTTATGACTGCAATCCAATGCAATTGCAACTGCATTGACTTGCAACTGACTATTTCAACTGCCGACGACTGCTCCGGGGTCTAGTTTGTACTACCCACAAACTATTGTAACTGATCATCCTTCACAACCCTATAAAACCCCTCCCCCCAGGTCACACCGTGAGACGAGCAACTTGTTCAATGTGTCCTCCTGGTGAAACATTTCAATAAATAAATAAATAAATAAAACAAGAAACAAAACTAAATTTTCAATGAATAAAAAGAAATAACGTGATATTTCAGAAAATTAAAAAGAACAATTATAAAAACATAAAAAGAATTTCAGGGGGCTCTAATCATCAGCATGTTTTCTGTGTTCTCATCATGATGCAAAATTCAAGCCAGGGCTGTGAAGGTGCATCAGTGCTGACGCGTTCATAGCCCTGCTTCTCAGACAGCTCGTTAATGCGCCTCCAGTGCTCATTTTTTTTGTCCATGAGAAGTAGGTCTATAACTCAGTCTAAGCGCACTCTTTCTAAAAATGTGTTTAGTAGAATGTTTATTTTTTCACTGTAATTTGTATAACAGTCCGAAATGAGAGGGACCAGACACCATTTTAACTGTCACATCCACTCTTGCTCATCCATGTACAAGAGTGCACGCTTCCAGCATGTACATTTTCAGAGTAGGTGACATGAACAGAGGTAGGAACAACCACTCTCCGTTAGTTTTTTCATCAAACATGAAAGGGGGAGGCGGGGGCAGGGAGTCTAGATAATGGCAGAATTAAATACTGCTACCTGAAAAGTTGTTAGTGGGCCAATATGTTTATTTTTAACATTTTGATGCCAAATCCAGAAAGTGTCCCTTTAAGGCCTATCATCTAGTGTTCAGTCAAAGAACTTGTAACCACTGAGGATGCAAGCATAGTAATCCAGTGACAGTGTTTACTTGAGGTACAAAGTCGGACACCCAGGTGTAAGCTCTTAGCCAGAGTTACACAGAGATGGGTTCTGGTTGCAAAAACTACTAAAGGTCTCACCCCAGTACATGAGTGAGTGATTGGACAAGTGACCTGTGCGGACTCTGTAAAAGAAAATAAAAGCACACTCAGCTAAGATTGCATGACCAAAAAAGGACTACGACATGGGGATGGGGTCTCTGGACACCAGGGATGCTTGGCACAGGACTCGGTCATATCAGTTATGCCACAGTACCAGCAACTGGTGGTATCATTCAACTCTGCTTTCAAGTGACAAGTTCGATTTTACAAGTGGGAAGCTGGCAAAAAGTTATTTTTACTGCACTTTACCAGTTATCAGTGCAATATTAAGCACTGTATTTGGTTTCTGGTTTAAGTATTTGGTTTCACGCCACACAAAACTTTCATATGCAAGTGGGTCTTGAAAATAATTAAAATGGCAAACAAATACATAAAATGCTCTTTTTCTGTTTCACGTAACACACACCATGGTGAATCAAAGATCACTTTCATGCAGAAGTCTATTTATCTTATCTAGTTGGAGGTAATAACCAATAAAATATGGTTCCCTATTTGCAACACCATGGAATTCTGACCTATATACAGTCACACTGTGCATAAACTACCTTTTATCTGTATGTAAGTCTGCATTTGTGCTAAGAAGTCTAAACCTAACACAGTACTTTGATCTACCATTTTTTTGCCAGAATCTCAATCTTTTAATTATGCTCATGAACTTAACTTCACCATCCTGCTATGTGCCTCATAATTACATACATAAACACTATGTATGTCTCTGCACACACACACAAAAAAAAAAAAACACGCAGTGAAAAACTAGTCGAATCTGAGGAGTGATTCAGAAAAGGTGTTACCAGCTCATTTTACACCCATTTTTATACAGCAACAGAGCAGTGAGTTGACAGAAGGAACTTGGGGTCCATCTTCCCTGCTGCTCTTGCCGCATGGCATTTATGATACACAATTCAAGTATGGGTACTTTCAAGTCGATCAGTCAGAATGTTATCTCTGCTCGTGCTGTGTACCCTCACGTACAGAAGTGTTTTTCTTTAAATTCCTAACATTAAAATGCAGGCACTTATTGTTTTTGGATTAAATTTCTCAGCACTCAATTTTCATTTTGCTAAAAAATGTAACTATGTAGAAACCGATTTTCAAGCAGCTACTGTTCTGGTAAAGACAGTCTGAAGAGTATGCTCAACAGACCTGGGCAGGGTGCTGGTGCAAGGCTCCCACCCTTGCAAAACACAAACAACAAACAGCACCAGCACTACCGAGCAAGGAGTTAGTGTGTAACTCCAGTGAAGAATAACACACAAGTTTCTTAAGGAAAAATAAAGATTTATTGGAAAGTTTCCAGTTGTTTCAGCAGAAATTACAAGTATCCGGAACAGGGTTTCCGTGAACAAATCTTTATTTTTCCTTAAGAAACTTGTGTGCTGTTCTTCACTGGAGTTACTCACTAACTCCTGGCTCTGGAGTAATGGTGCTGTTTGTTGTTAGTTCTGGTAAAGCCTTGTCAGCTTACCTTAAACAAGCATTTGAGCGCTGCTACCTATGATGCTTTGCACTAGGTTTATGGCTTTAAGAGTGGGGTTGGAACAGACAGAAACATGTCAGTCTTGGTATCTGTACAGTCTTACAAGGGCAGCGCTAGCATGCACCAAAGGGAAAAGTTGCAACTTGCACAGAAATTACCCCTATTAAGGCCAGCTCCAGGGGTGTGGCTGTAGTGCTACCGCTCACCGTGCCGGCACCCTGAATTGGGAGTGGTCTCAGGTTGTTAACGGAGGGGGGGACTGAGCATCTGCTGGACTGCTCTCCTCTCCTGGCGAGGGAGGACTGCTGACTCCACCTCAAGACTACCACCAGGTGGGGGCCAGGTGGCAGGATGGGACAGGAGCAGCACAGTAGGGAGAGAGCTGCAGGACTTCCACAGTGCATGCATGCTTCCACATGTGCAGATATGCGCACCTTAGCTATGGGAAAGGACCAGAAAAGAGGCTGGGCTGGCCTTCACGAAGCCTTGCCCACTCTCCTCCAGCCCACACTCTCATGAGGCCACCGAAATCTGGTTATATCTACAGTGGGGGGGGGGTGGCCCTCCACTTCCTGACCGCACCACAGGGTATTCACCAGTGGCTGGAAGAGCTGCGTGATAGTTAGGGGCGCAGGGATATGGCTGATAGCCACCTGCCTGCAGCCCAAGAAAAAACACCTTGGGGAGGAGGGAGGAAATGCTCCTTTCCCCAAGCCAGTGGGGTCCACAGTGTTCCCCCTGTCTTATAAGAACCGCTGAAACAGGTTAGCTGACTACAGAATTCTGTTTTCATTTATGTGTGCTAAAAAATAATTCTGACTATCGTTTTGAGGGTCTCAGAAGTCAGAGGAGGGTGGAGAGCTGCTTGCCATACTGAGAAAGTAGTTATGTAAGAACTTACTGTAATGGTAGATCTTTGAGAGAGAGGCTCTTGCAATAGGTAATCACTTGTAGGACTGCACCCCCTGGCGTCAGGACTGCATGGAACCTTTTGCTAGCAGTGTCCGACAGGGGATGGCCCACCGGACATCATGTGATGGACATCAGTGTGACACTATATAGTGAGTGGTCCCCATGTCTGTCCTCCAGTTCACCTGCCAGAGATCTTCAAGGGTCATGACCGGAGAATGGGAAGAGGCTCCTGAATCCAAAAAAGGGCCTTCTGGAAAGAGAGCTTTAAATAAAGAGGGGGAAGGTGGGTGGGAAAAAGGTTACCTACTGCAAGAGCCTCGTTCGTAAATCCACTGTTACTGTAAGTTCTTACATAACTGTACTATCTTACTTTGAGAGGGCTCTTGCAGTAGGTAATCACTTGTAGGACTGAGTCCCAAGCAGTTAATAGTCCAAGGGATAAGAAAAAACATGGGAGGCTGGAACATAAACCTAGTAGAAAACCAGAAAAAGTAGAACAGGAGTCCCTGAAGGACTGCTAGTCCCAAACTAGCCAGACACCTTGAGGCAATGTCCAAACTGTAGTGTTTCATAAAATTGTAGATGGAACTCCACGTAGCCGCTGCGCAGATGTCTATGGCAAATGTTTCTGAAACAGGATCTGGAAGCAGCCATTCCCCTGGTAGAATGTCCTTTGACCTGCCCTGGAAGGACTTTACCATACTTCTGGTAACAAAAAGTAATGCAGTTTGCCAGCCATTTTGAAAGGCACTGTTTGGAAACTGCCATACCCTCCCTTTTTGGTGTGAAAGAAAAAAAGCTGATCCGTCTTTACACATCAGGGCCAGAAGCTCGGAAATTCTACAAGCAGAGGTAACTGCAACTAAACACAGCACTTTCCAAGACAAAAAGCACATATCACAAGTACTTGCTGGTTCAAAGAGAGTGGTGGCTATCTAACGCTTGGTTCCTCTGACTTTTCATACAGTATGAGGTGATTATGCTAAAATAAAGGAATTTTGCTTTACATTAAAGCGACTTTGATCTCTCTGTTGGAGTGCAGTTGCAGCTGAAAGTACGTTTCGAAGGAGGTAAGGTCAATTTCTCTGGAAGAAAATTAAGGTCCCATGGTAGAGCGGGGTTATGCACTGGGGGTTTCAGATGTAAAATACCTTTCAAAAAGGTTTTGGAGACCTTTAACTGAGCCAGTGTCTTGCTGCCAACTGGATCATGGCAGACAGAGACGACTGCTAGATGCACCTTCAGTGACTAATAGCTCAAGCCCAGATCCAACAGATGCAGATGATACTCCATGACCTGGGGAGCAAGGCATGAGAAAGGATCTACATCTTTTGAGGTGGCCCAAATGGAAAAACACTTCCACTTCATGGCATAGGTAGATGGCTTTCACGCCTTTACCAAAATCTGAGCTACCCTTGGGAAAACCCCACACCTGGAAGCAGTTATGTCTTGAGGTGCCACACATGAAGATGAAGGGACTTTAGCCCCGGATGTACCAGTGTGCCCCCCTCCTGGGTCAGGAGATCATAAGCCAGAGGTAGAGGGATCGGGGGTTCCGCTGCTAGCTGCTGAAGCAGTGGGAACCAGATTTGTTGAGGTCAAATGGAGCTATTAATATCATTTGTGCACCTTTTTTTTTCCCCAAATTTATTTTTTATTGAAAGGTTTAATAACACACATTATGACAGTACCATTGTCACATAGAACAGCAGTGCATATAAGTACAGCTTGTTATTTATGGAAGGATAGAGGCCATATGTTTCGAAGGAATACAAAGGCTTCCCTATTCTTGTTGCAAGACCAAGGTCAAAGTAGTTATTGAATTGTTTTCCTGTAATACATCATACGTACATACAAAATGCATTTATTATCTCCTATATGTCACAGCATCCTAGCCACCAACATCCCTTATTTTTTTCAGGGTATAAACTCTGGATATTGCTACGATTGGTACAGAATCCATCTCTGCCGTTTGGTCTGGAGGGCCGAAAGACAGTTCTGCAGAGCAGCTGTAAGACTCTCCATTTGTTACATTTGTTTCATTATATCTCTCCAGTCTTGTATATATGGTACTTTCTTCGTCATCCATTTTCTAGTTAGTGTTTTTTTCACTGCATCAGATATACTGGTAGCAGAGTCTTAACCCAAGAGGAAGAGTGGTCCAGATAGATTGATAGCAGGACTCTCTCTGCTGTTAATTCAATTGGTTCCCCCAGACAACCAGTTAATTCGATCTGAAGGGCACACCAAAAGGGCATCAGGAGCAGCAATTGCTACAGTACATGACCCAGGCCGACCAGCTTACAGCCACATTCCCTCCAGCAATGGCCAAACCGGTCTGGAAGATATTTTATTAGGACTGTTGGGGAGTGAAAGTATCAGCTCCTACATTTCCAGGAAAACTCCCTCCACAAAGGTGAGGAGGTCACCTTCACTGCTGAGAGGGAGGCTTTAGACCATGAAATAAATGGAAATTTCCATTTTCAAGTCTCTATTCCATCCCTCCAGAATTGATTTTGTGGAGTCCCTTTTAATATCCCTCAGGATCCTGATTAAATGATCCCAGGTGTTTCCTTGCAAAAAATCCATAAATATTTTGAGTATGGGTATCATTGGGGAGGGTAGTTTGGCTTTGACAGTGTGTTGCCGCAGCGTATAGTTTTGGACTTGTAAGTACCTGAAGAAATCCTCCCTCCTGAAGCCAAGGTTCTTCCTTAGGTCCTCAAAAGGAAGGATCCCATCTGCCCCAACAACTGACATACATGTATGAGACCTTGATGTCGCCATTGGGTGAAGGCCAGGTCAGACTGGGATGGATAGAAATGTTCATCCTCGGAGAATACCACGCAATAAGCATATATTGGTTTGAATTCTGGTCTTTTTCTCATAATGTACCATATTTTAAGTACATTAGATGTTACAGGAGTGAAATCTATTAACGGTGGGGTTTTAGTTTCCATGGGGAATAAAAGCCTGCTTATATCATGCATATAGTTTGTGTGGAATTCTAATGTTTTCCATTGGGCTTTATATTTATTTGTCATCCATAGGAGAAGGACTTGTAGGAAGGCCACTTTGGCGTATAGCATTAGATTGGGTAAATTTGTTCCGCCCTGGGCCAAAGAAAGTTTTAATACGGACATGCGTATTCTTGGGTGTTGGCCTCCCCACACAAAGTTCAAGATCATCTTGTCCCAGGATTTTAAAACGTAAGAAGCAGGGAAAAATGGAATATTTTGGTATAAATATAGGAGACGTGGCAGAATAGTCATACAGATTGTTTCAATACATTGAAGGAAAGATTGGACCATTTATTTAAGTCAGTCTGTATTGTTAGTGTCAGGGGTTCGTAGTTAATTACCTCCATCGCCCCCAGATCTAGGGGAATGTATATCCCCAAATATTTAATTTTTGTGGTTCTCCAGCGTAGCGGGCAAAAGTGACGCAAGGATTTGAATGGGGTATAGTGAAATAAAAGGACCTCGGTCTATGTGACATTTAGTTTGAATCCAGCCACATGTTCAAAATTTTTTTAGGAGTTGCCAGACTGCTGGGATTGAGTTATCCAGGGAAAGGAGGGTCAGAAGGACATTCTCTGCGAACAGACTGACCCTATACCCCTGCTTTTCCATGGGTACTCCCTCCAAAGCAGTTGCTTCCCAGAGGGCTGCCGCTAAAGGCTCCATATAAAGTGCAAATAAGAGGGGAGATAATGGACATGCCTGCTGAGGGCCACACTGTAAGGTAATTGGGGAAGAAATGCCACTGTTAATTTGCACAAAGGCCTGCGGGGTTGCATAAATGTTCTGAAGCCATGTCATAAAGGAGTCTGGTAAGTGAAATTTCGACAGGATGTCCCATAAAAAAGGCCAGGACACCCTGTCAAAAGCCTTCTCTGTGTCTAAACTTATCAGGGCAGCCGAAATTTTCCTAGTTTGAATATATGCTACCAAAATCTGTCATCTGCTTTTGATACTGTGGATCATGGGGTTTTGCTCGAACACCTGAGGTCCATTTGTGGACTATCGGGTGTGGTCCTCAGATGGTTTTCATCTTACCTCGAGGAGAGAACACAGACAGTAGTCGCAGGTTTGCATTCATCCAGGCCCTTCTCTCTGCCTTGCAGGGTACCTCAGGGCTCGGTGCTTTCCCCCATGTTATTCACAGTATATATGCTACCCTTCGGAGACATTGTAAGACGGTTTGAGCTGAGGTTTCACTGCTACGCTGATGATACCCAGCTCTACCTGTCTTTTGCACCTGACCAGGTTAGTGCTATCTCGGTGCTGAATAACTGCCTCGCTAATATCCAAGACTGGATGAATACCAGTGGTTTGAAGCTGAAGCCGGGAAAGACCGAGGTTATGGTGGTGGACCCCGGTCGCAGGGTTGAGGGTTTAAGGGCAGGGTCCCCCTCTGGATTAATTCTGGGGGTAGACCAGATTCCTACCTCTGAACGGGTGTGTAACCTGGGTGTGGAGCTTGACACTGGTCTGACCCTTCATTATCAGGTGTCTGCAGTTGTCAAGACTGCATTTTTTCATCTTAGAAACATCGCCAGGATTAGGCACCTGGTTCCACCTTGCGACTTCCCGGTCTTGGTCCACGCCTTCGTGACATCTCATCTCGATTACTGTAACTCCCTTTACCTAGGACTTTCTGGGGTTGATATCCGCCGCTTACAGCTAGTGCAGAATGCAGCAGCACATTTGTTGACTGGGGTTTCAAGAAGGTCCCATATTACCCTGGTGCTGCGCACTCTGCACTGGCTGCCAATACAGTGGCGGATCACCTTTAAAGTGGGTCTTTTGACCTACAAAGCCCTACACGGTCTCGGTCCCGACTATTTGAAAGAGCTTCTGGTGCCCTACACCCCTCTGAGACAGCTCCCCTCGGCTGACAAGAGGTTGCTGGAGATTCAGAGGGTAAATCTGAAGTCCTCTGGAGCTCGTGCCTTCGGTTTTGCGGCTCCTACCTTCTGGAATTCTCTGCCCCGTCAGCTCCGAGACAGTACGACGGTGGGAAGTTTTAAAAAGGCCTTAAAGTCTTTTTTATGGGAGAAGGCATTTCCTGCTATGTTGTAATTGGTTACTTTAGCTTGGTAATATTTGTTGTGTAGATCTATTGTATGTATTGATTATGCTGGTGTTCTCATGTTTTTATGTACAGCGCCTTGAAAAATTTGAAAGGCGCTTAATTAAATACATTTTATTATTATTATTTTTTATAAAATGAGAGTTCTACAGATATTGACTGTAGTATTTCTCCATTTGATGAATCCCGCCTGATCTGGATGTATAATGTTGGGTAATATGTTTTCCAATCTTGTAGCCCAAATAGCTGTAAAAATGTTATAGTCTGTATTTAAAATGGATATTGGGCGGTAGATAGATGGTCAGTGGTGTCTTTGGCTTAGGGAGAGCCGCTAGGTTTGCATAATCCCGGGGGATGGGGGTCACCGCCTGCTACCTCCCTTAATACTGATAAGAGATTTGGGGTTAACTCCATGGAGAATTTTTTATAACATTCTGCCGGGAAGCTGTCAGGTCCCGTGCAGAGGTGGCTGGCTAACTATTTTATACAATTTTGGACCTCTTCTGTCATAATATGGACCTCCAATGATCGTATTTTGGGTGTCTGTCAATTGAGGGAGATGTGAGCCACCCAGAAAACAATGCCCGACTTCAGAATTGACCAGTCCCTCCCGGTGGTATAACCCTTTGTAAAAGTCTGCAAAAACGTGTCAGATTTCTGATTCTTTATAGGTTATTTGCCCCGTAGCAGGATTCGTAATTTTGAGTATGGTAGCTGAACGCCTACGGGCTCTCAAGCACAAGGCCAGGACGAGTGCCCCTAGTGCCCCCCCCGCCCCCAATAACTGGTTTGTTTTAAATAAAGTTTGTTGAACTTTGTTGTCCATTATTTTTTGTATCGCTGCCTTGGTTTTCTGGATTTTTTGTTGAAGTTTCCAATCTCCTTCCTCATAACAACTGCTAACTTTGGAGGTGATCCACGAGTTCTGTATATCTGGATTCTATTTCCTTTTTTTTTTGACTGCATAAGCGATTACGCCCTCCCCCCCAAAGCACTACCTTTAGAGAGTCCCAAGTTACTGCATCTGAAAGGGTTGGGGAGGAATTTTCTGTTAGGAACTGTGGGATCCTGTGTTTGATATGGTCTAGGTATTGGCGATCTTTCAAAAACACTGGATTGAGGTGCCAGAGAGTTTGTTTTCCGACTTTTCCCAGATCCAATTTTAAAATAATTGAGTGATGATCTGATAACACTTTAAGGCCTACAGTAATGTCTTGTACAAGACAAAAATGTTCACAGGTTGTCAGAAAATAGTAGAGTCTGGAATATGAGTGATACTTATTTGAGTAAAAGGTGTATCCCGGGTCCAATGGGAATACCCTTCGCCATACATCTATTGCACCAAGATGGTCCAGCATACCTTTAAAGTATTTGGCTGCGCCAGACTGACGGTTTTCCCATGAGCTGGAGCAGTCTAAACCTGTGGGCATTGTTACGTTCAGGTCTCCTCCCACTATTAGGTGTCCCTGGAGAAGGTCCATCACCTTAGATATAAAAGAGCTGATCACCGGGGTTTTGGATTGAGGGGGGAGGTATACACTGACCAGGGTGTCCTCTTGCACGTAGAATCTGCCCTATAGTATAACAAAATGACCCTGTCCATCTATAAAAGTTTTATGTACCTCCATGGGGTGGTCGTTAGGATTAAGATCACTGCACCTCTTCTGTGTCCACTAGAGTGGGAAGAGGCATATACTGTGCATCTCTGCCCCCCATCCCAACTTCAAATGTTCAGCTTCTAAAAGGTGCGTTTCCTGAACCAGATATATATCCCACTCTTGTTTTAAGATACTGCATAAATCGGGAACGTTTTATTGGACTATGTAATCCACTGCTGTTTTGTTGAAAAAATCTGATTGGTTGCATTAACATTTTGTCGTTTTTTTTTTTTGTTTGTTTTTTTTAAGGGAAATTTGTGTCTATCCGAACAACTCCCTCTGTGGTCATGAGATAGAATGGATCACCGCCTCAGGACTGCCCCCCCCCCCATCCTTGACATCCCGAAGGATCCAAGGCAGCAGACCAGGATCCGTGAGCGGAGGCCCCCACCTCGTATCTTTCATTAACTGCTGTTCCAGAAAAAATAAAGCTTTGTTTGCTACTTAAATTCAACCTCAGTGTTTCATTTTTTCCCCAAACAATAACAAATTAACATTAGAACAAATCCTTTGCCTCCTCTCTCTTTATTATACCTAAATTATGGGGTAACTTGGGGGTCCTAACCCTTGAGCCCACTCCCTGTGGCATCTTATAAATTATTGGGCTTAAACTGTCCTGAATCTGACAAACTATATGCACAGTAACTTCCAAGATGGACATGAGGAAACCTTTCCACCCCCTGTTATAGCCCGAGGTCCAGGGGTGGAAACTCTAGGCCAGAATTGTGGGCCTCGACTCCCAATGACAGGGGTTAAAACCCACTGGAGGGTCATCAATACCCTCCAAAGAGCAAGCGCCACTCCGTGGTGCCAGCCCTCAAGTAGCAACGGCAAGATAAGGGACTCATCCATCTGTGGGGACCTCCCCCACCCCTGCAAGTTCAAAGAGACTCAGGCATCAATTACCCATTCCCTTACATGTTAGTGGCTCTAGGGCTCTCCTCTGATAGCAAGTCAGTAAGGATAAGGAGCTCAAAGCATGTTCCATCGGAATGGAGTGGTGGGGGGAGGGAGAAGACCATCCCTGTATCTATCCAAACCCAACAAGGGATATCCTTCTGCCCTGTAGGGGCTTTCAATGCCCGGATCCCCCCACTGGGGAAGTCTGGGGTGTCCTCCCATGCAGACCAGCTGCCCTGAATAAAATCATGAGTCTCCCAAGCTCTGACACTTACAAAGTTTTACTCGGCTCTCCTGATCTCTTATGAAGAGGCAGACTCTGGTTCTAGGGAAAAGTCATATAGTAGGATGGGGAAGGGGGTGATAACCTCGTACCTCTCTCCCAAGGTGAGACAGGTCTCAAGGGTAAGTTCTAGGCCTCGTCTGATGGGGTAAAAGTAAGAAAGAGTGATTCCCTGACCCAGTCTAAGGCACAGTTACCTTATGAATAAGCATCAGCTGTTACATTTTATAAACACCATTATTTCTAGTATATATGAATGATAAACATTTTTCAAGCTCAGGGCTTGTATTCATTGAACCATGATATATTTTCTTTCAATAAACTCCCCTCCTCCCCCACATCACTTAGAGTAGTTACTAATATTTCACTCGAGATTTTGCCAAATGGTTATAGTAAAGTGACTGTTTATAGGGAGAGTCATAATGGGGACTGGGGTTAAAGTTTGAGTCAAACTTGAAAATGGCTGCAAGCTGAACTGGTTGGTTAAAAAGCAACCCCAGTCTTCTGCAAGTGTCTCCAGGCAAGGAGACAGGTCCGATAGAGGACTATGGAATTTTTGTCAATCCCTTCCCCTCATCCGACTAGTCCTTAATGCAGTCTAAAAGCAGGAGTCTCTTCTGTGCCATTACTATCCTCTTGACTAGAGCGGACTGACTGGTTCTTCCCAACAGAAATGCCATGGAGGGATTAAGGCAGGGAGCTAGGATGGAGAGAAGAAACCACGGAGCAACACAGGAAAAAATAAAAGGTTCCCCTCCCCCAGTCCAGCGCTCCAGCCTGGATCTCATCCTGCTACTGGAGGACCAGAGGGTCCCAGCACAATAATAGATGCGAGTCTTATTTTATTAGCTATAATATCGAGAGTGCCAGGATGGAGGGGAACCAATCTATCCCCATGCCCCCCCAAGTACTCCCGCCTGCCCACTCCCCTCAAGCCAGACATCAATGCAATAGGAAGAACAAGAAATCAACTGGTACTTCAGGTTTGTAGAGTAGGGTTCCGGATTTGTCTCAGTTTGTTTACTATTTCAGGTAGTGAAAAGTTCAGATTCTGCTTCTCTGCTTGTCCTTCAGAGTCCCACAAGGTTTAGGCTTCTCCAGGTCCAATCCCTGATCTCGAAAAATGCCCCTTGTCTTCAAATCTTCCGTGGCTTCCATCACGGTGGTGTAGGTTTTTGGGTCATTTGGGAAGAGTACCACTAGTTTAGCCGGGTATGGAGTTCTAAATTTCAACTTATTTGCCCGCAAGAGAGGGAATAATGAAGCATACTCTCTCTCTTAAAGCGTTGCATACAGGAAGCATAGACATTGTCGAAAATTAGGCGACGTGAACCCAGCATGCTTCTTTGTTTTTGCCACGCTTTGCTAAGTAGCTGTTCTTTAACTTGAAAACTCTGGAAATGTATAATAGAAGAGTGTGGTCGGCATCTAGGCCTGTAGGTTTGGGCCCTAACGCCCGATGGACTCTCTCGATATCGAGCTGAAAAATCCTGCTCCAGATCCAAGACCAGGCGAAGTAGGTAGTCTGAGTATGCCATGGGGTCCTGACCCTCCTCATCTTCCAGTAGGCCACAAATACAAATATTCTTTCTTCGGCCCCTGTTCTCTGCGTCTTCTTGGTGCAGTGACGTTAATAATTGTTTGAGGGTCTCCCCCATGGTGTCCAGGCGAGATGTGTTTAATGAGAACACAAGAAAGCCAAATGCACTCACACATCAGTCCCATAATTAAGGAAAATGCAACCAGATGAATGTTTCAAAATGTTGCTCCTTTTTATTCTTTTCAGTATTAAACAGCATGCAAGGACATGGCAAGTCCTCCTCAGGCACTTGGATGCTGTTGTGTTGAATATCTGCCAGAAGTACCACCTACTGTAGAGCTGCTTTTTGTTGTTGAAATGTGTTTAATGAGATTTACTGATCCGCTTCTGTT
Organism: Neoceratodus forsteri; assembly: GCA_016271365.2. Taxonomy (NCBI): domain Eukaryota; kingdom Metazoa; phylum Chordata; order Ceratodontiformes; family Ceratodontidae; genus Neoceratodus; species Neoceratodus forsteri. The sequence continues at coordinate 1,050,427,470 of CM057449.1, forward strand.
ACTCTGGGGCTCAAGTCGGCACTGAGATCGCGGGTGGAATCTCGCATCTCCAATATGAATTCAGTTACTGCTTGCAGTATTGAATATTTCTGAGAAGGCTCAAAGGCTTTCTTGCCTCTTTAAGTATTAGTTTTTTTTTTTTTATTCACCCGTAGTAGTGGATTTCTGTAGCTGCTCCGAGTCTGAGCCACCACGATCTTTCATTTCCTCTACGTCCAACAGCAGGAAACTATTTTTTAGACTCCAGGACATCTCAGCGGGGTAATTAGGTGATGTTCTCCTTCCGGAGGTGTTGGGCTGTGTGGAGATTGTAAAAAAAAAAAAAAATCAGGATCTGGAAGAGGATTAGACTGGATGTTGCGGAAGGGCTCCTCGCTTCAGCTCACTCCACCATGCCGAAACCAGAAGTCCCATTTGTGCTCCTTCTGACTGAAGCACGCTCAACACTCTCTGCAAGACTGGAAAGGGAGGGAATGCGTACAGAAATCTCCCTGTCCAAGAAAATGACAGTGTGTCTTGCCAGAAAACACCATGCCCAGGATCAAGCGAGCAAAACTTGGAAAGTTTTGTGTTTGATGGGGCAACTAACAGATCCACTTCTGGATGACCCCAAAGGTCAAAGATGTGATCTAGAACTTTTTGCTTTAGCTCCCATTCGTGGGCTCTTACCCTGGTGTGACTGAGACTGTCTGCACGCCCGAGACATGGACCGCAAGGAGACGGACTCTGTGCAGAACCGCCCAGTTCCAGACCCACATTGCTTCCTTGCAAGGAGGATATGAGAAGGTGCAACCCTGTTTGTTGATGTACCACACCACGCACATGTTTTCCGTTTGGATCAACAGGGTTTCTTGTAGAAGAATGTGCTGAAAGGCCTGAAAGGCATAAAGCATTGCTCTCTTCTCTAGCACATTTATGTGCAGGTGTGCTTCTACAGGTGGCCACAGGTCCTGGGCATCCCAGATGGGGACCCCATCCCTGTCCCGACGCATCTGCAGTCAGTATTTGGGAGTGAGGAGGGGTTTGGAAAGGGACTCCTAGGATCAGGTTGCTGGAGTCCTGCCACCATAACATATCCTGCTGCACTGAGCTGGAGATGAGGACCTGACTGTCTATGTTGTCCTCCCTCTAATCCCAGAGTCCACTGTGAGATACGCAAGTAGAATCTGGCCAATGAGACTGTAGGGATAGCTGCTGCCATGAGGCCAAGATGATGGAGAACCGGCCTGGCTGAGATGTGTCAGCTGGGAGATACCAGCTCGGTCTGTCTCTCCAGGGTGCCCGCCCTCTCCAGGGGGAGAAAGGCCATACCCTGCACTGTGTCTAGCACTGCCCCAATAAACTGAAGGCATTGGGAAGGAGCAAGCTGGGACTTGAGGTAACTGACCGTGATACCCAGGCGCTCGAAAAGGTGCAGAGTAGCCAATAAGGAAGCTTCCAACCCCTCCCTCGACAGTGCTGCGAGGAGCCAATCATCGATGCAGGGAAAGACATAGTGCTCCTGACTCCTCAAGGCACCTGGTAAAAACCCTCGGAGCAGAGGACAGGCCAAAAGGAAGTGCTCTGAACTTTTAATGCTCTCCTTGGAAGGAAAACCTGAGCAATTTGTGATGCAGATGGAATATTGGGATGTGTAGATGCATATCCTGCATGTCCAGGGCACAAAGCCATTGTTCTTTGGAGAGGAGAGGCAGAAGGCTTTGCAATGTCAGTATCTGAAACCTCTTGTACTCCATGAGGAGGTTTAGGGTACTGAGATCCAGAACTGGGTGTAAATCCCCGGTCTTTTTGGGTGCCAGAAAGAAGTGGGAGTAGAATCCCTTCCCTATCTGGTTTGCCGGCACTGGCTCTATTGCTTCTTTTTGAAGAAGGGCCATGATCTCCTCCCTTAGATAGGGGATATACACACCCCTGGATAATGAGAAGACCTCGGTGGATTGTCTGCAGGTTTTTCTTGAAATTCGAGAATGTGACCAAGCTTTATTAATTGAACCACCCAGGCATCTGTCGTGATGGACTGCCAGTCTCACAGGTGCCTTGAGAATCTTCCGCCCACCTGTTCTTCCGCTCATCTGTTCCTCCGACTGATGAGGAGGAGGGAAGGCAGTCAGCAAGCCAGGAATGGGAGGGGGGATTGGGGAGGACTGCTCCTGAAGCCCTTTGTGTTCTGACTGGAGGGGCGGCGGCAGTATTGGGAGCCCTACATTTAAACTGGTGTTTGGCGCTTGCTGGTTTTTCGTCTGGCATCTGTTTTGCCAATGAAAAGAACATTTTTGTTGTTGTTGTTGTTGTTTCAGTTGATACAGGGTATGGACCGACCAAAGAGCTGTGCCTTTATCGTGCAGGCTTGTTATAATGTCATGGGCATCCCTGCCAGACAGGACAGATCCTCTAAAAGAGGCATCTTGAATAGCAACTGAACATCAGGGGCTAGGCCCAATACTTTTAGCCAAGTGTACCGGGGAAGGCTGACTGCTGTGACCATACCTGTAGCGGAGAAATCCACCGCATTGTAGGTGGCCCACAAGGGACAATGTCCAGCTACCGTGGCCACTTTTAGGGTGTTTGCCAAGAATGACTTTGAATCAGAGTCTGGTAGGGCCTCGACAACAGACTCAAGCTGGTGAAACAAGGACTTCTGGTACTCTAACATGTGCAAGACGCAGGTCAGAGGACGTATCGCTAGAGTAGAAGAGGCACAGAATTTCCTCCCGAACTAGTCCATTTGTCTGAACTCCTTGTCGGGGGAGGTACTGAGGTGCTTAGGCTTAGCAGATTGATCATGGGCTGCCGTGATGACCACCAAGTCAGCCTTAGGGTGCATGCTAAGGTGATCCTTGTCCTCAGGGGTTCAGTAAATCCAGTCAGCTTTATTTGCCATGGCTGTGATGGAGGAAGGTCTCTACCATATGGTGGAGGATAATTCCTTGTAGGGTTCCAGCCATGGGGAAGTGAATACCGGATTCATATCGAGAAAGTCCAGATGCTCTAGCAACCTTTGTTTTTTGGGGTCCAGAGCCTCGGACTTCCATCCTTGGGCCTCCGCCATGTGCTGGAGGGTGGTGATTTTGGGGATTCCCAAGGGACTAGTTCCTCAGGAGGAGGGGTCTTGAAACCCGAACCTGTGGATGAGGAATCCGAGTCCACTTTGGAATAATCCAAATCCTCCAGATGTTCTTCAGTAGTTGGGAGGATCTGGCTCCCTGGTGATCCCTTCAGATATCAGGGGTTAAGCTGGAGATAATGGATGGCCTGACGTCGAAGTGCGGGAAGGACCGGAGAGGGCACCATAGGGGAAGGAGCTGTGCAGCCTGCATCCAGAAAAACAGGATGCCTGCTGTCAAATTCTGAGAACAATTGGGTTTTGGTCTCAGATCACCAAGATTTTAGGATCTCCCTAAGATCCACCAGAGGCTGAGGAGGTGGAGACTGAGAAAATGCAGGTCCAAGCCCATGTCCTCCAAAGTTAGAGGACAGATAATGGTGTGGGTAGCCTGGTGGAGGATAGTAACCAGGGAAGCCTGAATAATAAAAGGCCGACGAAAAGGGATCTGGCATCGGGACTAACTGAGAAAAGCCCGACTGAGGATATCCCGGTGAGGCCCCCAACATCGTAAAGCCTGACGTCAGACCTGAATGAGGGTAATCTGACGGTGGCCCTGACGGAGGGTACCCAGACGGCTGCCCCGATGGAGGGTATCCCGATAGTGGCCCCAAAGGGAAGCCTGATGGCAGCCCAGATGGAGGAAAGCCTGCTGGTCCTACAGGACAGCCTGAAGGACCTGCAGGAGGAAGACTTGGTGAAGGTCTTGAGGGGCAAAGCCCATAGGGCAGAATACCCATTAGGAGCCCTGACAGGGGAAGGCCTGATGGCGGTCCCAGTGGAGGTAAGGGGAACTGCGGACATGGAGGAGCACGGTCCGACACTACTACAGGTGGCGTCGGAGCCACTGAAAGGCGTGTTGGCACCCCTTCCACAGGTAAGCCTGGGGAAAGGTATTTGTCCATTGGGACCTGCAGGTCCGGCGACAGCAAAGCAATCTCTGATGGAGCAGGAGACGGGTGTTCCCCATGGAGGAAACCCCGGGAAGACCCTTGTCCTCCAGCCTGGATGGAGCTAACATCTGGCAGTGCCTTGTCAGAGCCTGACAGATGCGAAGAGGTCATGCGATCGCCGGACGGTCCGATGATCGACTGATCGGCCTGGGTCATGCAGGAGTCGGAGGCTCAGAATCCCAACCAATCCCGGCCAGACGCTCACTAGAGGGTCCGATAAGCAGCTTATTGGCCGCGCCTGCTGACTTACAGTCTAGGGTGGAAATGGGCCTAAAAGCAGAGGCGGCGGCCTTAGATGGCTCAGAGGAGCCCGCCGTCACCATGACTAGTGGCGGCAGAGGGACCAAAGCCTACTCTCAAGGCAGTAGCGCAGGCTTGGTCGCAGCACTCACCTTCCCAGAGGAAGAGGGCCAGTTCTGCGTCGAAGGGCCCATGGGTGGCTTTGTGTTTTTTGGGGCGGACTGCTCCCAACGTTTTTCTTTGTCCTTTTCTTCTTGTTGTGTGAATCAGTTGGCAAGGATGATGTACTTTTCAGCTTTTTAAGCTCTTTCTCCATTTAAGCCATTTTTTGTTTTAGGAGATGGGCCTCGAGAGACTGTTGGCGCCATTTCCATAAGGACTGGTTGAACTGGGCACAGGCCTCGCACTCCTCGACTTTGTGGTTAGGATCCAGGCAGAAGAGACAAAGGGTATGCTCATCCTTGTACAGTAGCTGGACACCGCATGAACCACACTCGTTTTTTTGAGAATCCGTAGGTGAACAGGACGATGTACAAATTATTAATAATTGTTAGAAATGAGAAAAAATGGATACTCATCGGAAAAACGTGTTCAAACTGCTGTGACGAGCTTTAGTCAGTCTGACATGCACAGGTCGATGGCAGACGTGGGGACCACCCACTATATAGTGTCACACTGACGTCTGTTGAAGTCTGGTGGGCGGCCCCCCATCAGACATTGCTAGCAAAAGTTTCTGTGTGGTCCTGACGCCAGGGGGCGCAGTCCTATAAGTGATTACCTACTGCACGAGCCCTCTTGAAGTAAAATCTTGGGTCTGCTTCTTGAATTTGGATTATGGATGTAAATCAGTCTGCCACCGCCCAGAAAGGGGGAGGAGGGAGAGACACATGCTCTACTCACTGACTGCTCTCCCCTCCGGCACTCCCAGTTGGAGAAATGGTATAGCGAATGCTTAATGCAAGCTGCAGCAGCATGGCGACACGATCCGGCTCACATGCCACCAGGGAAAGTGAAAGAGGACAAATGAAGTCCCAGTACCTCATCCCAGACTGGACATGTGGAGCTATAAGAAAGTTATGCCTCAGACAACAGGTCTAGCAATGGTAAGATGGTGGCATGGGGTACTGAAGGCTCCAGAGATGGGGGACCCATATACTGGGATGGAAGGATGTTCCCTGCCCCAAGTCAAGGAAGAGTAAATACAAAGCAGAAAGGATCTGAGAACAGAGTGCCAGGTGTTGAGAAACTGGAGATGCAGCCTTCACTGCAATTCCAAATGATAAAAGGAGCCCAGACATAAACGAGCCCAGTAGTGCAAGGCTGCTCAGAGACTATCCCCTACTATTCCTTTTTTTTTGCCTCCTGTTCAAACCAATTGGGGTGGGGGGCTAGGAGCTGCCACTCAGAGGAACATCTTTATACTTGATACAGAAAGTTTAGAAGCACCAAGAAATGAAAAGCTTGCAAATACTGATCCGTGTTATAAATCTTGCATAACATATGTTGTATCCCCTCCTCAAAAATAAACGTAAATCTACTCTTACCTTAGTTTCCTGCAACTGGTTTGGTGATCTAGCAGTTCTTTCCAGTAACTAAGTTTATTTAAAAAAAAAAAAACTCCCTGTTGCAGCCCTAGTGGTCCTTACTGCTCTCTCAAAAAACTAGTTGTTTAAAAATTTAAATCCTGTGGTTCTTGTGCCCCCCCACCCCCATTTACCACCTTTTCATTCCCTGGTGCTAGTGTCCCACCTTCATTTTAATATTTCATTGCCTGGTGTTAGTGGCCTCCCTCAGGAACTGTATTTTGTACAAGCAAATGCTCCTGGCAGTCTTGTGGCTGAGCCCACACCCAGTCCTGGTTTCATTACCATCCGACCTCCTGCACCGCCCCAAAATTTAGTCCAACCTCACCACCTCCCCATATGCAGATCAACCTCACCACTCCTCTGACCCCAACTGTTATCATAAGGAGATGCTGGCCAGAATTACCCTCTCCTCTCACCTTGCTGCTAGTTTATCTCACACAAGTACAGTGACTTTCATTATTCAAGTGACTTTATTGAGAGTTACTTGAATAACCCAAGTCCAGTGTACTTGCATGACATGGAAGGGAGGAGAAAGAAGGTTGATACAGGCTGCCTTGTTCATATTATGATAACAGCCGGGGTCAGGATTGGGGAGGTCCTTTTCAAAACCAAGACGGGGGGGAAAAGCAGATGTCAAGTAGGTCGCATTCCAGAACAGCTCTCTACTTCAGACTTTACATTAAATACAAAAACTGATTTAAACTTTACATCTTCAAAATCTTCTTTCAACAACTGAAAACCTATCTGATAATCTACAACCTGTGCAAGTTTGAGAGCAACCAGTAGTCTCAAAGGTGCAGTTTTGGGTCCCAACCTGAAAAAACAAAACACCCAGCAGCAGTGGACTACAGAAACTGGGAGATGTGGATGGCAAGCCTGCTCTGCAGGCAATTCTGTGCACTGTACAGGCAACCAATCAGACCGTAATCAAACTTCACAAGGATGAATGTGATGAGATCCAAGATCAACAGCTCAGATGATCAAGCAACTAGAGCCTTAGGTGCTACTGCGGATATTATAAAACACATCACTAAGACACCACATGGAGAACACTGAAAACCAACTATGATCTGCGGATAGGAGGATCATAGAGATAAGGGAACAAGCAGAAGGGACAAACATGGCTACAATTATCCAGACTTGGCACATGAAGCAACTAAACATAGAAACTGAAATAATACTTAAATCAGTCTATCGTATTAACCCTCACACTAAACCCAGCAGCCTAAGCTATAGCAGAACTGTTTTGGCAGTTACAGACAGCATGGCAACCTGGTACTTAATCCTAAATGTTGCCAGGAACACCTCACCTCTGCAATTTGATGATTGGCAGATCCAGATTTTCCCCAACCTCTGCTAGACTACCCGGATAAGAAGACAGCAGTTTGTATATGAAAGCAGCTCTGTGCCCTCGGTGTGATTCACTCTTTCAGAGAAGATGGCGTTGGAGTCCAATAAGAAGCCGGAGGAGGAATACTAAAACAGTGACCTTGGCTTTGCACGGCTAATAAAGTTTAGTAAAGGTCTCTGGGACAGTGTCTAAGTCACTCAATTTGAGAAAAACAGTCATGGCTGTTTCAAAAAACAGTGTCTATGAATGGAGGGAAAAGATGATGTCTGAGGGAGACAGGACAATGTTTATTAGGGACATTCAGTATTTCTTGGACATTCTGCTGACTTCTAGATGTTCAGTTATGAATAGTTCCCAAGATGTTGTTTCGTTTCAGACCAGTCTTTCAACCACGAGGTTCCTCCACGAGACACTAGGTAATCTCCCCCCAGTGACTCCATGAACATGCACTGTTGCATATTTCCTTACAGTCTGTATGCAGGTTTCATTAATCCAGTGCAATTTGTTTTTTTTACAATATGATTAGCCATAAGCGGTTCGGTTAAAGATGTTATCAATTAGTATGTCTGGCCGACCAAGTGGCGCTGAGATTTGAGGCGCTGGTTGCCACACCTTGCGCCATGCCAGCGACCCGGGTTCGGGAGCGAGCCCAGGCGCTGGGGGTCGGCAGGGGAGGGAGATGGATTGAGCGTCCATAGGACAGCTCTCCTCTCCTCTCCCTGGGGAGGGATTCAGGGGCTTCCTGGCACAGTAGAGACCCCCAATGGAGACCAGGGGTACTACTAGCGCGGGGACAAGTGCGGCAGACGTCTACGGGGCAGCCACATGCTGATGCCATTGCATGACTGCGCTCGGGGGGGCAAGCACACAAAGACGAGAAAAAAACCCTGCGCCTGGATAGGCGACTGCTCCTCTCTGGGTCACCACCACACGCCAACACCAGACCTTGCCTCTGCCTCTCTCCCCTCCTTCTCCTCCCCAGCTGGCACTAGACTGTAGATAGTGCGCTGGATGGAGTGGCGGCCCTGCCCCAGAGGGCTCAGAGCTGGGGGGGTTCCTCGTCAAAGGTTGGAGGAGGGGCAGCAAACCCTCTGAGGAGGCAGGAGATCAGGTTGGCGGTAGAGCGGCCGGCAAGTAGAGGTAGCTCGAGAAAGTTCCAAGTTGCAAGGAGAATAAACAGAATTAAAAAAAATAAATAAAAAAAAGTAGTATGTCTGAACCAGTTTGGAAAAGTATGGAATCCTTTCATATAGCGGATAGGAGAGGTAAATACTTCACAGAAAACTGATATGACGTATGGACGGAGTGTCAGCTCAGAATTTTTATTTTGTTGTAGCTCAAACTCATAAGGACTTGGGCAGGCCCAGTTCCGCACAGGGCTGAGGTACTTGATGCCTTACCTCTCCCATGCCAGCTACCAGAGTTCAGGAACAAGCTCGGGTTGCCTAGGGTTGACCAGGGGTGGGGGAGGGCAGGGAGAAGGACTGAGCGACCAGCAGGCAGCTCTCCTCTTCCAGGCTGGCCTTCCTGGTGCTTGGCTGCCACCGACTGAAGGCTTGGTGGCAGCACCGCACAGATGGAAGACCAGGCGCTAGTCCAGGGTGGACAGAGCAGGGTCCGCTGGAGCCAGCATGCACATGAGCCTCCAGCCGCTACTGAATGGCCCTGGGGACCAAAAGGAGATAACTGGAGAAAAGGACGGACACAGCAAGGGAGTATGACACCTGCTGGCCACACCTCCACCCACCACGTCACCAGGAAAAGCCTGGAGCAAGGAAACTGGATCAAAAGCATGGAGGAAGGAGGGGGAGGTCAGACCTCCCTCTCCTGACCCTGGCACTGGGGGCAAACCATGGGGGTGCCCTTGCTAGCGGTACACACCCTGGGAGATGTAGGACGGTGTAAGGGGGTGGTGGCAGTCAGCATAAGGGAGCCTGCCATGGGCCGGCCCGGTGGCACAGATGGTTGAGGCACTGGACACCACACCGGCGACCCGAGTTTGGGAACAGACTCTGGTTGCTGTGGGTCAGCAGGGGAGTAAGAGTATTGAGCATCCATAGGACTGCTCTCCTCTCCTGCAGTGGTTATGGGGAACGCATCGCTCTGCAGCGACCCCCGCTGGAGACCGGGAGCACTGCAGAAGGACAGCAATAGCTGTGGGACCAGAAAACTGGAAAACTGCTTGGGGCTCAGCTGGATGATGGCTGCCGTCCTGCCTACACCTCCTCCAGATCTCCCGAAGAGCCATATCTGCCTCTGCAGCATGGGGCCAATTGTGAGTGTGCCGGCTGCCCTCCCCGGTGCCTTCCCCCTCAGAGGAGGGGGGCCATCCAGCGAAGGGATACGCTGGGTTATCCTAGATGGCTGCAATTTGAGGTAAGGAGGCTCAGGGAGCAATCGGAGGGGTGTGAGAGTCCTTGACAGCTTGAAGGAGTGGCTGTACCCAGAGCACGTAGGGGGGGAAAAAAAGACAATACAAAAAAAAAGATGGGGGCCTCCCTTGCCATAGTCCCAAGAATAAATAGAATATGGAAAAACTACTCATAAGGACTATTACCACCTCCCACATATGGATGGCTAATCTGAATAATACAGTTAAACTCCATATACCATATCCCTCATTTGACTATACAAGCTACTTATGTATAACTTTTACTGTGTATTAAGTGACGCCTTATATCCCCCACATTTAGTAACATGAAATGAGAGATCAATATAATCTGAAATGCTAACATATTCTATATCAAATATTATGCTTGGCTCTCTGAATTCAATTCTTGTATTTTCATTGTTTTTTGTAAAATAAAAAAATATAAATATAAAAAAGAGAAGGTAGGGGATTACACAGGATTTAAACAAAAAAAAACAAAACAAGAAATCATGCAAGTCATTGTACTTTCAAGATAGCAGCTGGTAGTGCAGGTGAGCAAAGGGTAATACCGGCTGCCATCTTCATGGTACAGGTATTATGACTGCTTGGGGGGAGGGGGCGAGAGTGGTGAGGTTGGGATCAGAGCTGAGAAGGGGTTGATAGACCATTACAGTACCAGGGATTTAAAAAAAAATTTAAACTAGGTGTGGAAGGCTGAGAGTTGTTGGCTTTTAAAAAGCCAAAGTAGTTACATGCCATAAGCGGAATTCAGCGTGCAATAATTCAAGTGACTACAGGCCCTTCTAAGGAACTATTACCCTGTTTGTTTGTTTTTGTTTGAAACTGGGCAACAGTTTTACAAACCGAGAATGTCATGTTACTGGCTGTGGCCCAATCAGAGACCAGGATTTTTTCCTAAGGTTTTATAACAGCGTCTATTGCTGCAGGCTCACTGAACACTCACATCAGCCAGTTCTTTTTTCTTGCTGAAATAGATTTAAAAAGGTGGGTCCTTCCAATTAGAATTTATTCTGCCTTTAAAAAGAAAAAGATTCTCACTCCTCTTAGAAGTACTAAAGACAGCTCTTAGATGTGTTGCGCAAGGGCATACTGAGGTTTAGTGAAGCAGCTGGCTTTGTAGGCTGTGTACTATCTCCCCATGCTACCTCGGTTGTAGTGCCCTCAATCACAGGTCTGCTGAGGCTCTCAGAGCTGTTCGTTTCACTGTGCCCTTAGCCACCCATTACAAAAGCTCCTTTTCTACTGCAAGTTTAACATCCATGTCTGCCACTTCATGTCCCAGATATTAAAGTGGGCAGCGCCTTTCTAGAACTCCATTCCAGCACCTATATTAATACTGTATAGGCAAGGTAACCTTTCTGTATGGTCTCTGACAGATAAACAGTATACGGGAACAGATTCACTAGGGGCCTAACTAATATATTACATAGAAATACACAAACACAATTTGTCGGCAGATAAGACCATTTGGCCCACCTAGTCTGCCCGATAGCACCAACCCAGCCACCATTAAGTCCTCAGATTTCTCCAATGTTTGCTTTGATACCAAGATTCCCTTATGCCTATCCCATGTGTTCATGAAGCCTGTGACCGTTTTAGCTTCCACCACTTCTGCTAGGAATACTTTCTAACATTCCCCCTCAGCCTCCCCTTCCCCCCAACCTTCATGGTGTAACCCCTAGTTCTTGAGCAACCTTTCCTCTGGAAAATACTCCCCTCCTGTATCCTGTTTACCCCATGATATATTTAAGCACTGACTCATGACGGTGTGGTATATCATGAGATATTGTCACACCCTAGGTGCACTGTGAGGCACGAGGCCACATGCCGATTGTCACATGCACCCAAAAAGTGATGATATCCCATGATATACCACACCCTGGAGTGTATTATTATGATTATAATAACTGACTTCCCCTTTTTCCCATAGGGAAACCATGGCATAATTTGCCGTTATAAAAGAGTGCAACCAGTCAAGATCACTCACCGCTTCCGTGTCTCCCGAAACAGAACCGCAAGAAGAAGTCGGCAGTAAGTTCTTTTCTTTATTTCCCATATACAGTGAAAATGCACAAAAACCTGCCGAAAGGGGGGAAAAAACAGCATTAAAATATGGCAAATCTACGTCACGGACTAAAAAGCAGCGAAAAAGAGGATACACTTGAAGCTCCTTATTTGATATAATTGCTGAGGCGAAAAAAGGAAACCCAGCAATTATATAAAATAAAATATGGGGTAGTAAAGTAACTCGAAAGTTTATTCACAGCCTCGTTAGATGCTAACATAAACCCCCCCGAGCTTCACTCTCTGGTTTATGGCATCTAACCCCTCGGGTGTGTGTAAACTTCTCATTACATACACCACGCCATATATTATTCTATATATAAAATGGCCCTAAAGTGCTTGTAAATGGCTAATCTTGGTAATCAGTTTTGGACCATGATGATATTGTGAGATATCGTCACAGGTCAAAGTCTGCTTCAGCCAATCATCTTCTGGGATTTCTCCCTCCATTTTATAATTATTTATTTATTTATTGAATTTTGATGACCGGGTAAGCCCACTGGGCCCCAAAGGGCCCTTTTTCAGGGGCAACCTGGGAATAACAGTAAGAGATAACATACAGTAGAAAACATGTGGGAGTACACAGGTTAACATGGGTATACAGTATTCAGCTGTTTACACATAGCAGACATGACATAGGTTTGGTATATCTGACTGGTCAGTGTGGTTCATTACATCATCCATTGACAGAGACATTGGTGAGACAGTACTCTAGATTCCTTAGGTGACACAGTTTAAGGGCAAACCGCATTCAGCTATTTACACATAGTTGTTAAACAGGATTGATATATCTGCATGGTCAGTGTTGTTCATTACATTATCCATTGACAGAGACATTGAGACAGTACTGTAGATTCCCTAGGTAACCTAGTTCAGGAGCGTTAATAGGTTCAGATTGGGGGAGGAAAGAGATAGTGCAACATTGTTAGGGGCCAACGCTTATAGTTAGGTGAGCAGTCTGCAAAGGTCACTGCAGTAGTGTCAAGGGCGGAGGCAATGGCATATGCTTGTTGATAGAAAATGGGTCTTGAGTCTTGTGCAGAAACACGGCAGAGATGGGGTGTCTCGTATCTCCACAGGGAGGTTATTCCACAAGGAAGGGGCAGTATGAGAGAATGATTTTTGTCCTGCCTTAGTCCTGACCTTGGGGACCTCCAGTAGTGTGTAGCCCGAGGATCCTAAGGCTGCGCTGGTTTATTTTGCTGTGAGAGGTCCCCAAGACTCGGGGAGGCGAAGAGGCTAATTATCTTCTTCACCAGGCAGAGTACAGAGTAACTGAGAGAGATTCGAAAGATGGCCAATTAAGCTTTGCCAACGCCCCGCAGTGGTGGCTCCTGGCATGGGATGAGGTGGCAAAGCGGGCCACCTTGTTGTATAGGGTCTGTAGTCTACCGAACTGAAGCTTTGCGATACCCTAAATGACCAGGGCAGCATATGTTAGAGTTGGAAGTAGGACACTAGTTGCTATAGCAGTCCTAGCTTCTGGGGTCAGCGATTCCTTGAGCCGATACAGTAATCCAAGTTTTGTATGGATTGCTCCTTATATTTATATTACTTATATTTATATTTCTGATTGCCAACCTACATCAAAACTAATATTTATAAAAAAATCATTAATGAAAGTAGGGCTACATTTTCTGTTTTTTATGGCAGGTTGCAAGAACAAAATTATGCTTAACTACAGATTTACAAAATGAAACATGACTGTGCTGCAGGAAATGTGCAGACTGAGTCCTACAACTTCTTGCCACTCCAAGATGGTGGGGGGCTGAGGGGAGGGGCTTCTGGGATAGGATTCTCTTCAAGGATGACTACCTTCACCTGACAAGAGAGGGGACTAGTTTATTGGGGGCAGATGTTTCAGGTCTATGTTGGTGGACATTTAAACCAAAGTCCAGACTTAAAGCTAGAAACAGATGGGATGTAGGCATCTGGACAGGGGTCCAGAAGAAAGTAAGAAAAGGAGTCAGAGGGTGGGGGCACACAAAACTTGCATGGGCAGGACATTAAAGAAGGGAGGGAAGGACAAGGTAAGAGGTGCTAACGAGAAGGGGTGAAGTATAGGCACATGCTGAGGACAGTCTGCCTGAATGCCAGGATCCTGGGGAGCAAAATTATGTAGCTCCAGGTGATAGTGGCAGATGCAGTATTAGACATCAAAGCCATCACAGAAACATGGGCCACCAGGAGTAATGTCTGGGACTTAGCAATACCAGAATGCATCACGTACAGACAAGACAGGGGTGTGGTGAAAAGGTGTGGGATAGCTTTTTATCGCAAGGAAGTCAGAGACAATTGAAGAGGGATTATCAGAGGAAAAAAAAAAGAGGGACAAAAATCACTGTGCGTGCAGCTTAACACCACATCGGGTAAGAAGGTGTGCATGGGATGGTCTGCAGATCACTGGGACAGGGGGATGAGGGAAATGGGGCAGAGATTCAGAAGAAGGTAGCAAAGGGGAGGTATTGTGATGGGAGGGATTTCAATCTATCAGACGTAGACTGGGACATTTCAGAAGGTAAGTGTGCCAGGAGTCAGGCCCTGCTAAATACATTACAGGTCTGCCTGCTGATGCAGCTGGTTTGAGAGACCACAATGCAGACTGCCATTCATGACGTGGTGCTCAACAACTCAGAAAACGTAGGAAGAGTGAAGACTGGGGAGCCTCTGGGGTCTAGTGACCATAACACCATATGGTTCAAAATGGCCCTGCGTACCAGTATACCCTCAGCACCGACTGTGGTAATGACTTTCAGAAGAGCAGACTTTAACCAGATGAGAGAACTAGTTAAGTGTAAGCAGAGGAAAGCGGATGCAATCGAGAGGATAAAGGAGAGGTGGAGAGTAATTAGGCAACTAAATCATGCATCAAATGGTTGCCAAGAGTAGCAGGCATGTCTCTAAGATGGTCTGGGAGGCAGTGAGGCCCAAGAAAAGGGGCTTCATTAGAAACGAAGAGAAACAGGGAGATGAGGAATGGTTTAATACCAGTCAAGGATGAGGGAGGCCAAAAAGTTGGTCATGGATGCAAAAGTAGACACAGAACCACATAATGAGGAGGGGAACAGTTCTTTAGATACATTAGGGAAAACAGGAAGACGAGAGAAAGAATTATTAGGCTGTCAGTGGGGGGCAGAGTAATAGAGGAGGATGAGCAAAAGACAGCGCTCCAAGCAACTACTTTTGCTCTGTGTTCACAGTAGAAAATAGCAGGCCCTTGCCTTAAAGTGGCATATAGGCTGGTGCAAAAAGGATCCCAGAAACGGAGCAGGTTGTTTTTATGGGAGAAAGGATCAGAAAAGGACAAGCAGCCCTAAAAACAGACAAAGCTCCAGGGCTGGATGGGATGCCCCTCAAGGGTGCTCAGTGAACTGGTATTGGGATTGGCTGAAATCCTGGCAGAGCTATTCAACAGCTCCCTACAGACGAGGGTGGTTCAGAAAGACTGGACAGCAACAAACAGTCCTGCTACAAAAATGAGGAGGAAAAGAGCAGCCAGGAAACTACAGATCTTTTAGGTCTTAGCTCAATGAGGTAAACTAATGGAAACACTATTCAAAGAGGACCTAATGAACTACCTGGAGAGAAATGTGCAGCGGGGTTCATGGCAGGAAGGTCTTGTCAGGCAAACCTAATAGTATTCTTTGGGTGACTAGGGCAATACACAAGAGACAAGCAATGGATTTGCTCATCTTCAGCTTCAGCAAGGCATTCGACTCCATGCCGCACAGAAGGCTGATGAAGAAGTTAGAGGATCTGGGAGCATGGAAGGATCTAGCTAAATGAAGGGAACACAAAAGAGGGTGGTGGTAAAAACGAGGTCAAGACAGGGGAGAAGGAGGTCACCAGTGGGGTGCCACATGGTTGAGGTCTAGGGTCAGTCCTTTTCAAAATGTTCATTAGTGATAAAGAAGAAGGAATACAGGGCAAGAAGTGTCTCTTCACACACGACACTAAGCTCTGTGGCAAAGTAGACTGGGAGGAAGGAGTTAGGGAACTGCAGAGGGACCTGCAAAGATTAGAGAGCTGGTCCAAAGTTTGGCAGTTGAAATACAACACCAAAAAGCGCAAGGTGAGGCACATAGGGAACAAGAATTCCAGGAAGGAATATTGGATGGGAGAGGTTAAGTTCGACACTACCACAGAGGAAAGGGACCTGGAAGTCATCATAAGCAACTCTCTGAAACAATCTAGCCAATGTAATGACGCCTACAGCAAGGCATCTAGGATGTTGGGCTGTATTGGGAGTTTGACTGCAGGAGGGTGGAGGGTATACTTAGAGACCTGTGTTTTTCTTAAATAAGAAATAAGAAATTCAAGGTATAAAAAGAAATAAAGCAAACACTTTAAAAAAAGTAAAAAAAAAATTGCCTTTTTTTTGGGCAAAAACTACATAAATACTTACAGCAGTTGTTTTGGCTCCGGTGTTACCATAGAGATGGTCCACAAGGAAGTGGCAGTGGAACTGTTTGATTCACAAAACTTTTCAAGTCCATGGCATAATGCTGCTTAATATTATGTGGTATACTAGAAATGTGATATCTAGTGTGTATAAGGTCATTCTGAGGTATTTTATTAATGTAAATGTGATAAGAATTAAAACTACATTTTCAATGAATAAAAATAATTAACACGAAAATCCAGAAAAATAAAAATTATAGAGAAATAAAATGAATTTCACGGGATTCTAGGTATACTGCCTCTTTACAGATTGATCACTAGTGAGACAGGATCTGGAATACTATGTCCAGTTCTGGTCCCCCTCCACCCCCAAACGAAATGACAAAGACAGGCTACAGATGGTACAGTGTAGGGTAACCACAATGATTCGGAGTCAGCAGGTCATATCCTAGGAGGACTGGCTTAAGACACTGAACATGTACTCACTGGAGACCAGAAGAGAGAAGAAATACGACAGAGATCTTCATGTTCTTGAAAGCAACAAACAGGGTAGATTGTGGGGAAATATTCAGCAGGACTGTCGAATCAAGAACACTTGGACATGAGTGGAAGCTGGCAAGGGGAGATTCAGGAGGGATGTGAGAACGTTTTATTTTACGAAGACTGGTTGAGCTGTGGAACAGTCTACCAGCTGAAGTGGTGGGTACAAGAACCATTGATGGTTTCAAGTCAAGTAAAAGGCTTAATAGTGGCACAGAGGGAAAGTTACAGGGGAAGAAGAAGTAAGGTGGGGGGGGGGTGAGGGCAATAAACCCAACCAGACATTAGGTCCTGGGGTAGGATAAGCTAAATCACGGCAGAATAGATGGACCAATGGTCTTTTTTCTGCCAACATTTTCTATGTTTCTTCAGAGCACTGCTGCTCCACTATGTTTATCAAACGACTGGTGAGACCACATGTATAACCTTCTCGCTTTTTAAACTGTATGTACAACCTGATAACCTTACCATTTCATAAGGTTTCCTTTATTTAAATAGACCCAGAATCAACTTAAAATGGTACCAAAGACTTGCTGGATTAAATTGGATTTGTTTCTTGTATAATATACTTGAATGGCTCAATGAGTCTCACATTTTACAAAATAAAGAAACTACTATACATATAAAAGACCACAACTGCCCACAAAGAATGGCCAATCAATACAGAATAACAAAAAGTGCCTAAACAGTGCAGTGCTGCTATAAGTCAGAAAAAGCTTGGGCTTTTAAATACTTAAACACCATTTTCTGTAAATAACTAAAATACAGTGTTTTAAAACTGCAACAAAGACACAGCCACACAGGTGTTTGCCAGGAGATTGTACCAAAGGACAGGTGCTGCAATCACAAATTAACAGTCCCCAGCCAATTTAACACAGAAGACCAGGACTGGACTGGTTCCATGGTTACCTGGATGGCAGACAACAAAGGGTTAGGTTAGGTAAAATTTTGTGTCTGGTTATCTAGATATTAATTCTGGTGTTCCTCAGGGGTCAGTGCTAGGACCCATCCTGTTTAATATATATACAAATGGTGTCAGACATCTGATGAATGATGTCCGGCACCATTTGTATGCAGATGATACAATTCTGTATCTTGAAGGGAAATCTGTGGGATATATACAGGAAAAATTACAAAAATGTTTTAATACATTACAAATATATTTTTCAGAACATAGTTTGGTCCTAAATTCACAAAAATCACAGATAATGTTGTTTGCAAATAAAAAAGTATCTGCAGATTTGGATATTGAGACATTGGATGGGTGTAGCCTGGCCTCTGTGGATCGTTATAAATACTTGGGCATCTGGTTGGACTCCCATTGTAGTTGGGATTTTCATATTGATAACTTGGGGGAAAAAAAAAAAAGGCAGTTCGAAAGAAATTGTCCCAAACAACACTGTGACTGCATTATGCCAACAAACTCATACCCAGAAGTACCCCTCGCCCCAACAGAAAACCCGGAAATGCAACCAAGAACTATTTTGTACCACGCAGCAATAAAATAAAGACAAACTATTTAAAATGGGGCAAAACTAACATTTTTCTCTATTTAAAAAAAAAAAAAGCCATGGTATAATTGCAACAAACCACTCAGAGGATGTGGGCTATCAGGGGATTTACCATGGCTGGTGACGATTTACTCACTCAACTGCACCTCGTGGGCAAACCACACCAGTCGTGGTAAATCCCCTGATAACCCACACACCCTCGTGGTTTACTGCTTAATTATTCAATGGGGTCCAAAAATGGCAGCCTCAGATTGGTCAACTAGCACCTCTTGCCCATTGTAAATCCTCAATAGTACCAACGGGAAGAGGTGCCAGCCGCCAGCGAGCCGCATCAAGAAATCCCCTGAAATCATGCCTCTAACGACGAACATAGGACTGGCAAACATGATGGAACCCTCTCAAAAGCACCACAGCAACTGTCACCATATCTGTGACTGCCCCAATAATAATAAAACCTTCCAAAAGTTGCAGAAAGTAAACAAGTCACACCTAATAGTAAGTCATAGACATTTTTTTCTTTCACTAGACAGACGTCAGAGTCCTCGGTGCTGCACACTCACTCTCCACTAAATGTAACACACTCACTGACTCCTCAATATTGCACACTCGCTCCCTGCTAAACAGCACACAAAAACATGGCAGCCTCCACTGACAGGAAGCTCTCATCATGCCAAGGGCTTAACCGAAGGGCAAGCCTTGCAGGGCCGGGAGGCTGACATGATCAGAGCTTCCCTTTAAAAGAAAACCCATCAGATAAGTCAAAACTCAGAACATCCTCCCGAAATGCAAAATCCAAACCCAGAACCGCTAAACCCAAAGCAACTCCAGAAGTACATAACAGCAAGCTCCTCACTCGCACGACGCTCTGAAAAAAACAAACATATGGTAAAAATGATCAGGCTCCCTGTTTAAAAAAATGAAAAAAATCAACAAACCACTGTCTGTCTTCTTGTAAACACTGACTCCGTTGGGCGGGGTCAGAACAACTGAAGCCTGGCATTCTATGTGTTCATGTAACCATAAGAGTAATGGATTTTTCTACCTAGCAGCAGGGAACTATTTTTTCTGGTGGAACAATAATTAAAAGAAAAATTATTTAACGTACTGAAAAAGCAGTAGTTTTCTTTCATTTTTTGTAATAAAAAGTTAAGGTGACCACTGTATAATCACAATATACCACTCCAGGTTGTGAGTAATGCTAGGATTTACCCATGCTTAGTGTGCTTTGCTCACTCGGCCTGCGGCCTCATGACCAAACACCATGCCAGGCGTGGTAAATCCTAGCATGACCTGTAAGTACAGGAATCATATTACAGGGGATTAGTGCTGTATGAAAGTAAGGTGGGGCTCCCAACTCAGTCTTCAGTTAGAGGGGAAGGGGGAACAAGCTTCTAGCTGGATGCTGGGAGAGTAAGGAGACCTGAAAGATTTTCTTAGTTGGTAGTGCTTGGAAGTGCAGTGAGGGGCAGACACAGGGCTGATACACTCTCGTGAGAGTCGGGTGTAGGTCCTAATCCCACCCTCCCTCCCCAGAGCCTGGCCCTTTACAAGGGAATACCTGCCCTGCAATTGGAGGAAATGGCTTCAGGTGCAGCTCATGTAGTTCTAGCTACTGGGGGTTGGGTTTAAGGGCTGGCAGAGGGGAGCTTTGGAAGTTGTACACTTCCCCTATAAGTTTACTATATAGTACTGCACCTAGTAACAGGGGTACCTGTTTATTCTGGTACTGTATCTAGGATTAGTGGGTGACCTGATTAGTGGGTAGGGGTGTATCTTGGACTAGGGGGAACCCGGTGGTTCACCCAAGGAATCCTACTTGGAGGGGATGGGACCACATGTCATTAGGGCCGGCATCTTTGGGAGGGTGGTGGAGTGCACGGGGTGTGGTGCGGCCATAATACTGGACTGGGCTTGGAAGTTCAGTGGTTGCCCTGTGTACTACCAGCTGGCGCAGTTTAGGGAGGAGGTTGAGGGGATTAGGAGACAGCTGGAGGGAGGTGGGGGTGAAGTATGGTTGGGGAATATGGCAGGGGTTCTCCCGCAGGGCTGCACCAAGCACTCAGGATGGGGTCATAGGGAAAGGAGTGCAGTAGAGTACTCTGGGGTCACATAGGGACCCTGACAGAGGGGACCCAAAAGGAGGAGACTACCAAGGAAGCAGGCAGGTATCTGGGGACCCTCACAGAGGGGGGCCAAAGGGAGGACATTCTCAGGGAAGTAGGCAGATGGCTGGGGCTGGACAGAAGGAAGCAAGGAAGAGAGGTGGATCAGAACTTAAGCTCAGTAACCACCTCAACTCTCTTCTTCTGCTTGAGGAGGAGGAGGGTGGTGATGTAGCCACGACAGGGGCAATTAGAGATGGAAAGGAAGTGGGGGTGGCAGGAGGCAGGGGCCGGATAGCAGGAAGAACAGGGGGGAACTTGGAATGCAGGAAAGTGGGGGGAGCGGTGGATCCAAGCAGGAGGAGAAGGGGGTAGAGGGAGGAAAGCACAAGGAGAAGGACCAGTTGGGAGGTAAGGGCAAGAAGATGGATCAGAAGTACAAGGAGGATACAGTAAAGGCAGCTGAAGGTTTATGCCAGGGGAGCACGACAGGCAAGGAGGGGCTGAACGGAGACGGAAGGAAGGGAGGACGAGCCAGGCAAGTTTAGCAGATGGGGTGGGGAGACCAGGTGCAAGCAGTGACGTGGGGAGATAGCATGGTACAAAAGGATACTAGGGAGGAGGAGGAGAGGTATAGGATCAGGAGGAGGGGGTGGCCAGGGTGAATAAGGAGGGGCGAGGGGCACCAGATAGGGGAGGAGCAAGGAGCCGGCTGGGGAGGGGCCTGTAGAAAGGATGAGGGACATGGAAGGGGGAATGGAGGAAAAGGGGTGGCCAGAGTGCTCCTGTTGGGTGATTTCATGATCAGGAGTATCAAATGGGATAGTGAGGGGGAAGCCTACCCGGTTAGAACAAAATGCTTCCCTGGACTAACGTGCACAGGACCAAGCATGAGGTATATCAGCTGGCAAAGGATTGTGGAGGTTCCCTGGACATACTGGTCCACCTGAGTACCAATGACATTGAGGGAAATAGTGAGCTAGAGATACAGGTAAGGTTCAGGGAGCCTGCCAGGGTCTGTCATGACATTGGATGCGTGATTTCCTTCTCGGAAATCCTGCCAGCGCCAAGGGCTAGTGGAGAACACAAGAGGAAGATTAGAGAGATAAACCAGTAGCTCAGGGAGTGGCGTGGGGCCAGAGGGTATGGTTGATGGGGGATTGGGGGGAGACCTGGGAGGATAAAGGGTTGTATGCTAGAGATAGGCTCCATCTCAATTTGGAGGGGAGGGAAATCCTTAAGTTGAAAATAGAGAGGTTCATTGGTGAAAGATGGGGTTTAAACTTTTGAAGGGGGAGGGATGGGAGAAAAGGCTGTCGGGGCGAGTAAAGGAGGACTCTGTCTCCACCTCTGGGAGCTAGAGGAATGCGGGAAAAGGCCGACTGGTAAGGTGCTGACCGGGGGAAGACTGAATCCCCATGGGAATGTGAGCAGGGGAACTGGAAGTGTACGTAAAGGGTGGAAGGTAGTCCTGCTAAATGCCAGGAGCTTGGGCAATAAAATGTCTGAGCTCCAGACGATGATAACTGAGGGACAGGTGGATGCGGCAGCAGTAACTGAGACCTGGGCCACCGCAGGGCAGGACTGGGACCTGAACCTGGAGGGTTACACCATGTTCAGGAAGGACAGGGGGGAGGGAAGGGGAGGAGGGGGAGCAATAATAGTCAAAAACTGCATTGGCATAGGAGGAGTGGAGGAGGTGGAGGGAACTGTGGAGACGATCTGGGTAACCCTGATAACAAAGGGGGACAAGAGAGTAAAAATAGGAGTGGTGTATAGACCCCCTGCGCTGGCAGAGGAGCTGAAGGAGAGGCTGGTGGCAGATGTTGGGAGACACTGCAGATTGGGCAGGGGAAGAGTGGTGGCGTTGGGGGACTTAAACATGCCTAGAACAGACTGGGAGACTACGACATCCTCAGTGGCCAGGGAACAAATGTTGTTGGATATCTTTCAGGAAGCGTTCCAAACTCAGCAGGTAGGGGAACCGACCAGGGAGGCATGGATACTGGATGTGGTCCTGGCAGACAGTGACCAGATTGGGGGCCTGGAGGTAAGGGACCCGTTGGCGGGGAGCGACCATGCCACAGTCTGGTTCTGCCTGGACCTAGGAGGGGTAGAAGGCTGCACAAAGACGGAGGTAACTGACTTCAGGGGGGCGGATTTCAAGGAAATGGGAAAGATCCTTAAGAAGCATTTGGATGGGATTGAGCCAGACATGGACGCTGACAGTAGGTGGGAAATCATCAGGAGGGGGTTGCAGGATGCTACCAGCACCTGTGCAAGAGTAAGATGAAAATGCAGTAGGGCCCGTAAACTCTGCTGGTGTACCAGGGAGGTTCAGGAGGTGGTGAGGGGAAAGAAGGCGGCTTATAGGCATTTCAAGTGCTCAAGGGGTGAAAGGGATCGAGGGGAGTACGAGCTGATGGTCAGAAGGGCCACCAGGGTGGTGAGAGAGGCTAAGGCAAGGAAGGAGCAGAACCTAGCCAGGGAAATTAGGAGAGGGAACAAGGGGTTCTTTAGATACACTGGGGAAAAACGAAGGGTGAAGGGGCAGATTAGCAGGATTAAAACAGGGAGGGATGGGCACAAGACCGGGGGGCAGGCTGAGGTACTAAATTAGTACTTGCCTCAGTTTCTGACCAAGGAAAATGGGGGACTGCATCATGCATGGAGGAGATTGTGAAACTGGGGGGGGGGAGAGAGACCCTTGCCGACTGGCAGGTCTGGGGAGGGGGGAGCCATCACTGGCAGGAGGCGGGGAAGCAAAGCAGGGGGACAAGGTAGCAGAGGTGAAAATCGTGGCAGAGAGAGTGAGGGAAGCCCTCAGGTCCCTTAAGATGGAGAAAGCACCTGGGCCAGATAAATTACATCCCAGAGTACTGAAGAAACTGGCGGATGTCCTGGCGAAACCCCTAGCAGTGCTTTTCAGCATCTCTCTGAGGACAGGGTGGGTGCCCCAGGACTGGAAGGTGGCGAATATAGTGCCTATCCACAAGGGGGGGATCAAGGGAGGTGGCAGAGAACTACAAGCCCGTCAGCCTGACATCAGTGGTGGGCAAGGTGATGGAGGGCATTGTCAAGGAGAGGCTCGGGGGGGGGGGGCGCCTGGATAATAGACAGCATGGATTCATCCCGGGGAAATTGTGTCAGACAAACCTTGTGGAGTTCTATGACTGGGTGACGAGTGCCTTGGACCTGGGTAGACCGGTGGACGTCCTCTATCTTGACTTCAGCAAGGCGTTTGACTCTGTTCCTCAGGGGGGCATGTTGAATAAGCTGGGAGAAATAGGAGTGGGGAACCAGATGATCAGATGGATAGGCAATTGGCTCCAGGCCCAGGCCCAGAGGGTCGTGGCTGGTGGGATAGTCTCATCCACAAGGAGGGTTATTAGTGAGGTCCCTCAGGGATCGGTCCTTGGTCCCCTTCTGTTCAACGCCTACGTCTCCGACATAAGGAAGCGTATCAGGAGTGAGATGAGTCTCTTTGCAGAGGACTCAAAACTGGGGGCAGTGGTGAATGGTGAGGAGGGGAGGAAGGCCCTACAGGGGAACCTGGAGGCTCTGGAAGGTGGTCTAGAAAGTGGAAGCTGAGGTTCAATGCAGGAAAATGCATACTGCATCTGGGAGCCAGAAACCGGCCAAGTGAACACCCTGGGGGGAGGGAGGATGCTACAAGTCTCAATGGCTGAGAGGACCTGGGGTGGTGGTGGATGTCAAGATGAACAACTCAGAGACCTGTAGGAGGGCAGCGGCCAAAGCCAACAGGATGCTGGAATGCATCGCTAGGGGGATCACCTCCAAAAGGAGGGAAGTGATACTCCCTCTGTATAACTGCTTGGTGAGGCCGCACCTCGAGTGCTGCATGCAGTTTTGGAAGCTACACTTAAAGAGGGACACTGAACTCATGGAGAGGGTCCAGAGGAAGGCAACCAAAATGATCTGGGGCCTGGGGGACAGGCCCTATGGGGAGAGGTTCGAGAAGCTAAATATGTACACACTGGAAGAGAGAAAGGACCGGGGGGATATGATAGAGGTCTTCAGGTACACGAAGGAGTTAAATAGGGGAGGAGCAGTCAGGGTGCTCCGAAGGAAGGAGGGGGTGGCAACTAGAGGGCATGGGTGGAAGCTCGGGGGATTCAGGGGAGAAAGGAGGAGGTGCTACTTCACTGAGAGGGTGGTGGAGCCATGGAATGTGCTGCCCAGGGGACTGGTGGAGGGGTTCAAGAGGGGGTGGGACAGGTACGGGGAAGGGTTCTGGAAGCAAAGTCCTGTGCAGTGAGAATATCCGGGACTGGGAAGGGAGAAGCCAGAGAGGGCGAGGGGGGGCAGTAAAGTCAGCTCCCAGGGTGGGTGGGTGCTGACCAAACGAGCAGACACGAAAGACCATAGGCCTATTCTGCTGGCATTTTAGTATGTTAGTAACCCACACCCTGTTGTGGTATATTGCTTAAATGTTCAATGACAGCGTGATATTATCCAACTTCCGGAGTGGAGGACCAAAGCCTCACTTCTGCATTCTGAACTAACTACAGGCAATGGATTAAAAAACAATGCAGGTCCCTGCAAAGCATGTTACAGTAGTGGCAGTGTCTTATAAACATCTTGCTGCCATCATCAGGAGGTGGTATCTGTTCAATATCCTGTGTATCTTCACATAATATCCTCAGCACTTAATGGTTCACTATCATCTTGAAACCAAACTACAGCTGACTGAAGGAAGGGAGTTTCCCGAGTGGTCCTGTCACTGATGGCTTATAGTTCTTAAGGTGTGGCCTAATGGACGAGATGTTCTCAAAATATTATATAGTCTTCATCTGTCTTCCTAAGCTCCCAGAAGCAAGAGCCCACCTACAACAAAATAGAGTGCACCTCATGTCTGACTGAAGATGCCGAAATCCAAAGCTAAATCAGGTAAAAAACAACTGTTTCATAACTGACTGCAAGTCGCTGCCAAACAATACTCCATAAAGCCTCCAGCCTGTTTAATGTCCACTTTCTTAGCAACATCAATGTCATTTACCGCCAGCCATCTCTCAAATCTTTCTAAATAGGATTCAAAATCTTTTTAGTCATTAAATTCAAGAATGTGGCCTACTTAGTTGTAATGTAGGTCGAGAAATGTGCCCACAGTTGAAACCGTCGTTGGCTTTCCTTGTTGCCAATGTGATAAAACTGGAACTAGAATGCTTCTGGTGCACTTACTGTGTGGGATTCTGAAGTGTGGGCCACAGGCTTATTCTGAATGCACCTTCTTTAATCGCTGATGAGGAACAAATACACTGGTGCACTGTACTGGAACACAAAAGTGGAACAACTGGTACAGCTCACACATCTGGTAACTGGAAAGCAGAACAGTTTCCCCCCAACAGGCCCTTACTCAATTACTCAGTCGACAGCAGCACGAGGGTCTGGTGTCTCACCACTACAGCGCGGGCTTTCCAGCACTGTGTAACTAGAGCACCTCCTGATATACTGAAATCCCGTGATACTACACGGTCCCACACTGAACCCAACCCGACAGCAAATACAACCGTGTTACTACAATGAGCCTGTATTTTTTTCCTGTATCAGATTTTTGGGGGGTTTTGAGGTCAAATGCAGGACCTAAGAAGAAAAGTTTGATTTCTTTACTCTAAATTTTCATTCTATTGGCAGGTGCCCCCTGCTCTTCTTTGGTCTCCTGCTAGCCTACCATAGCCAACCCTACTCCATGGGTTTACCACTGCTCCCGATCCTATCCAGTTGCTTATTTCCTTCCACTTACACGTACTAGAGTTTAGCTTGATAAGTACACATCCCCCATTCAGACAGGAAGACAAGATAGCGTAGTGGGCGAGAGGAGTAGGAGACCAGATATCTAGGTTATCTTGGCATGAATGGAAGTCCATGCTCCCACCCTGCTGCCTGCCGTGCTAGTGGCTAAACAAGAACTTTTCAGCTATCCATCCTTTTTTTTTGCAGTTAATTTATTTATTGAGTTATTTCCCATTTATCAGTTACAGTACAATGAAGACATACTGCAATTATATACACATAAGAGTATACTGGCACTTTATACAATAGTTGGTATCGAGTGCTAAATAGCTGAAAGTTGTAGAGATACATATGTGTATAAAGTAATACACTAATAGGACAAAATACTTGTACTGTTTATATAGAAGAAAGAGAGAATATGTACTGGGTTAATTTAAAATACATATATAATTAACCATATATTGGTATAACTATTTAAAGGAGCTGCACGGAAGGATAGATATATCATACAATAATTGTAAAGTATTATCATAAAGAAGGGATAAATTGAGAGAAAAGGAAAAAAAACACTATTTCTGAAGAAAGTTTATGTAATCTTGCCAACATGAATAAAACTCATTGAGTCTAATTTGTATCAAATATGATATCCTTTCCAAAGAGGCGTAAAGTTAAGCTATCCAAAATATCTATCATAGAGGGTATTAACTGAGTTTTCCATCTTACTAATATCAACCTTTTAACCTGCATAAATAATATATTTAGCCATTTATGCTGGTATTTTGTTAGTTTTGTATATTTATCAATAACGCTGAGTAGACAGAATTTGGGATCAAGTGAGATGTGGCCGTCGATAATTTTATATATCAGATTGAAAACAGACTGCCATAATTTATATATTAGTTTACATGACCATAGTATGTGTAGGAGTTCTCCATTAGGTAGATTACATCTCCAGCAATTGTTATTAGATATTAGGCCTAATTTATGCAGGTGAAAAGGGGTTCTGTACCATAAGTGCAATATTTTGTACTGTATCAGCATGCTGCTAAACATCTCTAAAGGTGTAATGACAAGATTTCCAGCAATCATCCCATTGGGAATTAGATATATTATCTTTTAAAACAGTATTCCATCTGTCTTTGGCCTTAAGAGATTGATTTGGTAACATATCCCTAATTAATTTATAGATCTTACTGACCAACCCAGAGGAAGTATTAATCCATGAGTTAATGTATAAAGAGTTTGTAAGTGGTTCCTTGATTTGTTGAATAAATATGAAGTGTAGCCGATCGAATTTGCAAATATTTCCAGAATTCGTTTTTGGAAATATGCCACTTTGCTTGTAGGTTGCCAAAGGTATCTAATGTCTTACTTTTATTATCCAGAATATCTTTCAGGAAAAATATATTCTTTAGTTTCCATGAATTATAATATATAGGTTTGTTCTCTAAGGTAATTTTCAAATTTCCCCATAGAGGTGTAAAGGTTATAGGGGTAGGGTCTATTTTGAGCCATTTATGTAATTTGAACCAATAATACATAGACGACTTAATTGTGGGATGATTATTTGTTCTAGAGTTTGCTAAGGAATATAAGAAGTTA
The DNA here is from genome assembly GCA_016271365.2 of Neoceratodus forsteri. Classification (NCBI taxonomy): domain Eukaryota; kingdom Metazoa; phylum Chordata; order Ceratodontiformes; family Ceratodontidae; genus Neoceratodus; species Neoceratodus forsteri. The sequence continues at coordinate 1,050,455,069 of CM057449.1, forward strand.
TTAGGTATTCATTCTCTAGACATGGAGGCTCCATGTCAAGCCACAATGTAGAATTATGGTTAGGTTTAGAAACCATTTAATAGTTTGCACTGCTCTGAAAGCCCATAAGTATGCCATGAACCAAGGTAAACCAAAACCTCCTTTAGACCAATGTGCACGTAATTTAATTTGATTAAACCTCGGAACACGGCCCTCCCATAAGAAATTTCCTACTATTTTGTCAATTCTTTTGAAGTAGGTGGGGGGAAATTTTTAAAGGAATACAAGAGAATAAGTAAAGAATTTTAGGAGTACTATTCATTTTATAGCAGCAATTTTACCAGGAAGTGAAAGATTTAGATTTTTCCATTTGTTTATATCCGCTTGATATCTGTGCAAAGGTGTAGATTTAGTTCCCAAATTTTATTAAGATCCGACTGATTTTACTCCTAAATAGGTGATGCCCTGAGGAGCCCATCGAAAACTTAGTGAGTTATTTATAGAGGAATTACAGCGCTTATTTAATGGTAATATTCCGCTTTTGATAATTAACTTCAGACCAGAGAGTTTAGAGAATATATTTAATTTTTGAATAAGTGGTTGTGTGGATAATTCTAAATTTTCAAGCAAATAAGCATATCATCTCATGATGATAAAGATGTGTAATGTACACTGCCTATAGGTATTCCTATAGTGTCCTTATGTTGTCTTAAGAATGCAGCAAAAGTTTCTAGAGCTAAGATGAACAACGATGGTGAAAGTGGGCATCCTTGTCTAGATCCTCTTTCAAGTTTAAAGGATTCAGATAGCGTAGAGTTGGTGAGAACCCTGGCTTGAGGGTTTGTATACAGAAAGAACTGGAAGGGGACAGGATCAGTTGTGTTCCAGGACAGTAGCTGCTGCTGTTGTTTTCACAGGGTTCTTGTGGATTTTACTTGGTAGGTTAGTTCTTTTCTTTCTTACTTCTAAGGGGCTAGCAGGGTATTGTTTTGGGTGCTGTTGGATGTTTGTAAACTGATTTGGTGGCTGTAAGTGGGGCTCATTTTGTGGATGTTTCACTGTGTAACAGGCTGCGCTGGTAGAGGCCTATTTCTTCTGATTTAAAACCTATTTGGTGGGATTTGCTTGGGCCTAGTTCTTTGGCTGCTGGGCTTGAAGGGGAGACACAGGGCTGATACACTCTCTCGAGTCAGGTGTCTGCCCAAGGCCCCCCCCCAGAAGTCTGCAAATTTATAGAGGAACACCTGCCCTGCAATTGGAGGAAAAGGCTGCAGGTGCAGCTCATGTAGTTCTAGCCACTGGGGGCAGGATTTAAAGGCTGGGAGAGAGGAGCTTTGGGAGTTGTTCATTTCTCTTATAAGTTTAATGTGTTGTACTGCACCTAGTAACAGGGTTACTGTGACAGTGGGACTGTCTGTAAGATTAGTGGGTGACCTGATTAGGCAGGAGGGGTATCTTGGACGGGGGAACCTGGTAGCTCACCCAAGGAAACCTATTTGGAAGGGGATGGAACCACACATCATTAGGGGCGGCATCTTGGGAGGGTGGTGGGGTGCACAGGGTGTGGAGCAGCCATGATACTGGACTGGGCTTGAAGTTCGGTGGTTGCCCAGGTGCTGCTAGCCAGCACAGCTTAGGGAGGAGGTTGGGGATTAAGAGAAAGCTTGGGAAGGGGTGGTATGGTTGGGGAAGGGCTGGGAATCTCCCACAGGGTTGCACCAAGCACTGGGGGTGGGGCATAGGGAAAGGAGTGCAGGAGAATACTCAGGGGTCACATAGGGAACCTGGCAGACGGGTCCAAAAGGACACTACTAAGGAAGCAGGCAGGTAACTGGGGGCCCTCACAAAGGGGGGACGGAGGGACAACATTCTCAGGGAAGTAGGCAGATGGCCAGGGCTGGACAGAAGGAAGCAAGGCGGGGAAGTGGATCAGACCTTACACTCAGTAACCGCCCACCCTTCTGCTCGAGGATGAGGGGGTGATGTAGCCATGACAGGGGTAGTTAGAGATGTAAAGGGAGTGGGAGGCAGGAGGCAGGGACCAGATAGCAGGAAGAACAGGGGGGACCTGGAATGCAGGAGAATGGGGGCAGTAAATCGGGCAGGGGAAGAGGGAGGAAAGCGCAAGGAGAAGGACCAGTTGGGAGGAAAGGTAAAGGAGAAGGACCAGAAGTACAAGGAGGATTCAGTAAAGGAGCTAAGGGTTTAGGCCAGGGGAGCCCACTAGCAAGGGAGGAACTAAATGGAGACAGGAAGGAAGGGAGGATGAGCCAGGCTAGTTTAGCAGATGGGGAGAAGGACCAGTTGTGAGCAGTGAGGGGGAATTAGCAAGGAACAAAAGGATACCCAGAGGAGGAGAGGCAGGATTGGAGAGAGAGGGGATATGGCACCCAGAAAGGGGAGGAGCACGGAGCCAGCTGGGTGGAGGGGCTCAGAAAGGATGAGGGACATGGAGGGGGGAATGGAGGAAAAGGAGTGGTCAGAGTGCTCCTGCTGGGGGATCTCTAGGATCAGGGGTATCAAATGGATAGGGAGGGAGAAGCCTGGCCAGTTAGAACAAGATGCTTCCTGGACCAATGGTGCACAGGGTTGCAACTAGGTATATCAGCTGGCAAAGGATTGTGGGGTCTCCCAGACATACTGGTCCACCTGGGTACAAATGACATTGAGGGAAATGAAGAGCTAGAGATACAGGCAAGATTCAGGAGCTCCAGGTCTGTCATGACATAGGATGCACAGTTTCCTTCTCAGAAATCCTGCCAGTGCCAAGGGCTAGTGGGGAACACAAAGGAAAATCAGGAGATAAACCAATGGCTCAGGGAGTGGTGTGAAGCCAGAGGGTATGGGTTGATGGGGGATTGGGGGAGACCTGGGAGGATAAGGAGCTGTATGCTAGAGATAGACTACATCTCAATTTGGAGGAGGGAACTTGTTGAAAAATGCAGAGGGTTCATTGGTGAAAAGTGGGGCTTAAACTGTGAAGGGGGGTGGGATGGGAGAAAAGGTCAAGGGTGCCTGAAGGAGGGACTTTGTCTCCACCCCTGGGGACCAGGAGATTGCAGGAAAGGCCAACTGGCAAAGTGCAGACCAGGGGAAAACAGAATTCCCATGGGAACATGAGCAGGGAAATGGAACTATAGGAAAGGGTGGAAGGTAGTCTCATAAATGCCAGGAGCTTGGCAATAAAATGCCTGAGCTCCAGGCGGATGCAACTGAGGGAGCAGGTGGATGTGGCAGCGGTCACTGAGACTTGGGCCACTGCAAGACATGACTGGGACCTGAACCTGAGGACACACTATGTTCAGGAAGGACAGGGGGAGGGAAGGGAGGAGGGTAGCAATGATAGTCAAAAACTGCATTGGCATAGGGGAGTAGAGGAGGCGGAGGGAACCGTGGAGGCAATTTGGGTCACCTTGATAAGGGGGGCAAGAGAGTAAAATAGGAGTGGTGTATAGACCTCTGTCCATGGGAGGAGCTGGAGGACAGTCTGTGGCAGATGTTGGGAGACACTGCAGACTGGGCAGAGGAACGGGGTGGTGGTGTTGGGGACTTAAACATGCCAGGAACAGACTGGGAGATTTATGACATCCTCTCTGACCAGGGAACAGAGGCTGTTGGATGTCTTTCAAGACGCTGCTCCAACTCAGCAAGTGAGGGGCAATCACCAGGGAGGCACTGGGTACTGGATGTGTGGTCCTGGCAGACAGTGACCAGATTGGGGGCCTGGAGTGTAAGGGACCCATTGGCGGGAGTGACCATGCCACGGTCTGTCTCTGCCTGGACCTAGGAGGGTAGAAGGCTGCACAAAGACGGAAGTAACCGACTTCAGGGGCAGATTTTAAGGAAATGGGAAGGATCCTAATGAGCATTTGGATGGGATTGGGTCAGACATGGACGCTTGATAGTAGGTGGGAAATCATCAGGAGGGGTGCAGGATGCTACCAGCACCTGTGCAAGAGTAAGACTAAATGCGGTAGGGCCAAAAACTCCTGTTGGTGGACCAATGGAGGTCCAGGAGGTGGAGGGGAAAGAAAGCAGCCTATAAGCAATTCAAGTGCTCAAGGAGTGAAAGGACGAGGGAGTACGAGCGGATGGCTAGAAGGGCTACTAGAGTGGTGAGGGCGGCTAAGGCAAGGAAGGAGCAGAACCTGGCCAGGAAATTAGGAGAGGAACAAGGTTCTTTAGATACATTGGGGAAAACGAAGGTGAAGGGGGCAGATTAGCAGGATTAAATCAGGGAGGGATGGGCACAAGACCTGGGGAGACAGGCTGAGGTACTAAATGAGTACTTCACACTCAGTTTTCACCAGGGAAAATGGGGTGCTGCATCATACAGGATGGAGACAGAGATACTGAGGAGGGCGGACCTCACCAATCGGGCAGGTCTGGGGAGAGGGAGGCATCACTGGCAGGTGGGGGAGGGCTAAGCAGGAGAAGGGGCACCGGAAGTGAAATACAGCTGAGAGAGTGAGGGAAGCCTCAGCCCCTTAAGACGGAGAAAGCACCGGGCCGGATAAATTACATCCCAGAGTGCTGAAGGAACTTGCAGATGTCCTGGCAAACCCCTGGCAGAACTTTTTCACCATTTCTCTGAGGACAGGTTGGTGCCCCAAGACTGGAAGGTGGCGCATATAGTGCCTATCCACAAGGGGGATCAAGGGAGGTGGCAGGAACTACAGGCCTGTCGGCCTGACCTCGGTGATGGGCAAGTGATGAGGGCATTGTCAAGGAGAGGCTAGGGGGACCTGGATAAGTCAGGGTGCCTGGACGATAGACAGCATGGATTCATCCTGGGAATCGTGTCAGACAAACCTGGTGGAGTTCTATGGACTGGGAGACAAGTGCCTTGGACCTGGGTAGACCAGTGATGTCCCTCTTCTGGACTTCAGCAAGGCATTTGACTCTGTTCCTCACGCGGGCCTGTTGGATAAGCTGGGAGAAATGGGGTGGGGAACCAGATGATCAGATGGATGAGGAATTGAGCTCAGGACCCGACCCAGGGTCAGAAGTTGGTGGGATAGTCTCATCCTCAAGGGAGGGTCATTAGTGGGGTCCCACGGGATCAGTCCTTGGGCCCCTTCTGTTCAACGCCCACGATTCGAACATAAGGACAGGAATCAGGAGGAGATGAGTCTCTTGCAGATGACTGCAAACTGGAGGCGGTGGATGGGGAGGAGGGGAGGTGGCCCACAGGGGACCTGGAGGCTCTGGAAAGATGGTCTAGAAAGTGGAAGCTGAGGTTCAATGCAGGAAATGCAAGGTACTCCACCTGGGGGCTGGGAAACCCAGGTCAAGTGTATACCCAGGGGGAAATGCTACAAGTCTCATGGCTGAGAGGGACCTGGGGTGGTGGTATGCAAGATGAACAACTTGAGACTTGTAGGAGGGCAGCAGCCAAGGCCAACAGGATGCTGGGATGCATCGCTAGGGGATCACCTCGAAGGAGGAAGTGATACTCTCTGTATAACTGCTTGGTGAGGCCGCACTTGAGTACTGCGTGCAGTTTTGGAGGCCACACTTAAAGGGACATTAACCTCCTGGAGAGGGTCCAGAGGAGGCAACCAAAATGATTTGGGGCTTGGGGACAGGACCTATGAGGAGAGGCTCAAGAGCTAAATATGTACACACTGGAAGAGAGAAGGGACCGGGGACATGATAGAAGTCTTTAGGTACATGAAGAGGGTAAATAGGGAGGAACAGTCGGGGTGCCTCAAGGAAGGAGGAAGGGGCCACTAGAGGCATGGCTGGAAGCTGAGGGGGAAGATTCAGGGAAGAAAGGTGGAGGTGCTACTTCACTGAGAGGGTGGTGGAGCCGATGGAATGCACTGCCTAGGGGGCTGGTGGAGGCAGAGACAGTGGAGGGGTTCAAGAGGGGTTGGGACAGGTACAGGGGAAGGGTTCTGGAAGCAAAATTCAATGCAGCAAGAATATCCGGAACTGGGAAGGGAGAAGCCAGAGAAGGCGAGGGGGACAGCAAGGTCAGCAACCAGGTTGGGGACTGACCAAACGAGCAGACACGAAAGACCGTTAGGCCTATTCTGCTGGCATTTTAGTATGTTAGTATGTAATCCAAGAACAAAAATTATTACTAAAACCGAAACGGCTTGACACCGTGAAAAGAAATTTCCAATCTAAAGAATCAAAAGCTTTTTCGAAGTCAACAGCGATGGCTGCAGCAGGTGAATTAAGGGATTGGGCTTTATGCATTAGATTAATCAAAGAACGAAGATGATCAGATCCTGCCCTACCTTTCACAAAGCCCACTTGCGACCTGTGAATTAATTTGGGAATATGTGGTTCAATACGACTAAGATTTTAGCAAATATTTTGCCATCTGTATTAAGTAAAGATATGGGTCGATAGTTCTCTGGTAGGGTGTTATCCTTATCTTTTTTGGGAAGAACAGAGATAATTGCTTCAGTCATTGTATGAGGTAATACACCCTTCTTAGAGGACTCTATAAATACCTTACATAATATGGGAACTAGTTGATCTGATAAGAGTTTATAGAAGTCCACTGGCAACCGCTCCACCAGGACATTTATCAGACTTAAGGGAAAAAGTGCCTCTTTACTTCTTGTTCAGTAAAAGGTGCATCTAAAGAACATATTGCATCTGGGGAAGTCTGGGGAGCATTATTCTATCAAGAAAGGATGATATCTCCGAGTCTGATGCTGAAGAAAAGGTCATATAAATTTTGTAAAGGAAGTCATAATCTCATTAATTGAGGATTCATTAGTTTGAATTCCACCCACCTGATCTTTTAGAGCAGCAATATGTCGTTCCATTTGTTGCATCCTGAGTCTATAAGCAAGTATTTTGCTTCCTTTTTCCCCTCCTTCCCAATATTTATGTTTTATTCTTAATAGCGCATTTTCAGTCTTACGAGCAATTATTTCGTTGATTTGCATGCGCAGTTGTAAAATTTCATAGTGCAAAGGGGATGAAGTATCTGGGTGAGGCTTAGCCATGTAAAGTTTTTGTTTTGCTTGAAGTAAATTCTCAAGGTTTTTAATATTTTGCTCTCTGGATTTCCTTCTATGCACTGCAAAGCTAATTATTTTGCCCCTTAAAGTAACTTTAAGAGCTTCCCAAAAAGTTCCCATGGATGTATCATTTGGATTGTTATGAAGAATGAATTCTTCAATTTGTGTTTTAATCCAGGGTAAAAATTCTGGATCTTTCAGTAATAAGGGGTCCAGTCTCCAAGATAGGAGTAGGGCCCCACATAAGTGAAAGTTTAACCGGGGCATGATCGGATATGATTAAGGGGAGAATATTAGCTTCTAATATATTCGCTGTAACTTTGGGAGATGTTAAACAGTAGTCAATTCTGCTATAGGATTGGTGACGGGGGGAGTAAAAGGTGAAATCTTTGTCTCTGGGATGAAGAATCCTCCATATATCAGATAAACCCAGATCTTTCATAAGTTGTATTACCAAATTTGAACTTTTAGGATGATTTTCATCTGAATTATTACTTTTATCCATAAATGGATCAAGAGTAAGATTAAAATCTCCTCCGATCAGTAAAGGTGATTTAGTTAAGTTTAATGCAACTAGGTGTTTAATCAACTCTTGAAAAAATTGAGGATTATCCACATTAGGCGCATAGATGTTGACTATTGATAGTGGGCCTGAAGGGGTGTCTAGGGTTATAATAAGCCACCTGCCTTCCGTATCTTTTAAGACATTAGAGGGTTTCCAGTTTAGGTTTTTATGAATTAGTATCGCTACCCCTCTTTTTTTTGTGGGAGCAGAGGCTGCAAAAACCTGGCCAACCCATTCCCGCTTTAATCTAAAGTTATCTGCATCTAAGAGTTTAGTTTCTTGCAGTAGAGCAATTTGTATTCTATGTTTTCTGAGGTTGTTAAGAATTTGCTTACGTTTACTTGGAGTATTGAGTCCCCTGATATTCCAAGTACATACTGATAGATTGGCCATCATATATATGTATATAATATTTGTAATAAGTTACGTAAGGATTCAGGGGAGTCATATACCCAAGTAATCTTAGTATTAATCTACCGAATATCTCTATGTATATATCCAACATAGAGATATAATTGGCAAGATATTGTAAAAACAGTCACTTAAAGAAATATATATAATCTACCTAACTACCTTCCGTGCAGCTCCTTACAAATAAACTAACTATATTATCTAAGAATAACCTAACTTGATAACAACAATACAGTAATATCGTTTAGGATAAGCAGAGGAGAGAGGGTCGGTCCAATCAATAAAAAAAAAACTACTAAATAAAAAGGGACCAAGACCACTCCTTTGCTCTCTAGGACGCAGCTTATCTAATATGAACTGTAATAGTAAGTCAAATAGTTAGAACAAACTAAAATACTATCCAATTCACTCAAGTAATAGATTGAAATACTTCAAAAAGAGCAGATTTAAATCGTAGTCTTCTAGGATGAAATTACAATGAAATGAAATCTTAGACTACCAATAAAATTCTATATTAAATTCTCACACTGTAAATGTAAATCTGACTAGGTTTTATCAACATAAACACCTCCAGCAGCATAGTAGGTTCAAGGTTCGTTAGAACAGCCAACTTTGGGAGAAAAAAAAAAAATGTTATTACACATTAATAAATGAGGACATATGTCCTGTCATAGGTGCATCCTGACATCTGTGCTTATAATTAGTAACTGTATACTTGATGAGTCCCACGTGTATAAATCGCAACCTTATTTAGAGACTATAAGGATTTTCCAGTGGTCATGTGATTCTGGTGTATATCAGGTTAAAGTACCATATACAGTGAGCCATACACATAGCAGTTAGTCTCTAGTCTGTGTTAGTTTTATCGATTCACCTTAGTAAATAGTCTCAATCCTTGTTATAAATAGTATATGTAAATGTGAGGGAAAAAAAAAAGGATATAACAGAAGAGCCCATTACATTACATTAGTGCTGTTGACATATAGCAATGCAATGTCTATATCAGTGCCTAAACTTTAAAGTATCAGGTCACGAGTCAGTGTGACCTTAAATCTGATATTATTTATTTTTTCACATATTAATCATATATGTTCAGCAAAGAATACCAGGATCATTAGGGAACACGTTGTAGTCATCTTTGGTGTTTCACTGGTGTAGTAGCTCCTTTGTATTTACTTTTACCTCGATGTTTCTTTTTTAGGAGGTTCATTTAATTTTGCAGGAGAGCTATCTATGTTGTTACCCCAAGAAATATCCATAAGATTGCTACTTGTATCAGCTTCCAATAACGCGTTTCTTTCTTCAGATAGATTTCCATCCACATTACCTAAACCCTGTAGCAGAGCATATTTATTTTGCACAGGAATATTAGGGATAGCTAGAGAGTCGGAAATAGGGTTAGCTTCAATGGTGCATGTTTTCTCTGGGCTGCAACATCTTGATCTCGGGTGGTCAAGACCTAGGGACGTCCTTTCCTTCACTCGATCAGATTGTCTTCTTTTCGACATCTCTGGGGGGGGTCAGCCGGTCTCGACACACTCTGCACGACTGTCCCAGCTGGGGCAGCACCAGAATCGTCCCCACTCGAGAACGAAGGCAGAGCAGGCGGCCTCCCAGTACTCGCATCCTCCTGGTGAGTTGTCAAATAAGGTTTCAAAAAGGTTAATAAAGATTCCGGCGTATGAAAGTCCTTATATGAGTTGCCATCATAAACCCTCATTATTGCAGGGTATCTGAGTGAGAAGCGGAGGCCTACTTGATGCATAATTCTTTTCGCTGGAGTGTAGGCCCTTCACTTGATAGAGAGTTCCTTAGAGAAATCACGGTAAATTAATATTCTGTTGCCTTGCCATATAAGTTGTCCCAAGTCCCGTGAGTTTTGTAAAATAAGTTCAACACTGGCATAATTAAGAAATTTAACAATTATCGGTCTTGGTCTCTGATGTACAGCTGGTTTAGGGCCTAGTGACCTGTGCGCACGCTCTATAGTAAGATCAGCACTGGCTTGTAGCTTAAGCAGTTGCGGCAGCACTAGAGATAGGAAGGATACCGTGTTATCATTTTCCACTCCTTCTGGGAAACCAAAGATTCGGAGGTTATTTCTCCGGTTTCTGTTTTCCATATCGTCTAGTTTTGCTTGAAATTCTTTAATTTTTCTATCTTGAGATCTGATGATGTTTTTAAGATCCTGTATAGAGACCTCATTAACGCTAGTTTATTTTCTGTAGAAGCAAGTCGGGAATCAATAACCTTCATAGTTTGCGAGTTGCGTTAAGTAGCGGTTTTTAAATCTTGCATGTCCGCTGATATTTTAGGGAACATTTCTTCTATTTTTTGCAAAGAAGATATCTGCAGTTCAGAGTTTGCCATTCTTACGATCAGTAGTAGGCCTTCCAGATTCTGAGCTGTTCCAGTTAAACAACCCGACCAAAAGGATCGAGAGAAAAAAAAATACAAATTTTAAAAGCTTACTGCAGGTTTACATCCATATTGTTTGCCTTAATAGACTGTTCCCAAATGGCTTAGATGACTAAATATGATGTTAGATGGTGTTTGTTGGTGAGAGCTCAGAGATCAACCTTCCATCTTGCACCGTGCCAGGCCACGCCCCCAGCTATCCATCCTTGATGAAGTTCATCTGGATGCGGGGGGGGGGGGATAGTCTCACGCCTATGAGTAGTTCATGAAGTACGAGGGCCATTTGTGCCTCGTGTGATGACAGCTGTCAAGCTGCTTTTACCATCTTGGAAGCATCATTAGGCTGCACCCCTTGCTCGAGTCTGGGAATCTGAGTACACTAGTTCAGGTATTCTGACTAGTCTACTGCAACACTGCGAAATATGTGAGTGAAATGACCCAGTTTATGTTACACTAACCCAGATTCGTGCAGTGTTGATGTTTGAAGCAAACTGAAAATGTGGGAAGCAACCTGATTTCATTTATACTAACTCAAGAGAAAAATGTTCCTGGGACCTCATAAAAAAACGCCACAGTTTTGTGAGTTTCACTGAACAAGAACAGACAAGAAACTCATACTGTATTACACAAAATAAAAGAAAGTTCAGTTCTGCAGCAGCCATTTATTAATGCAGTACATACACGAAATGATGGTAGGTAGGCAGTTAGCAAGTAATTAAGCAAACAGAGTTGTACTAGTCTGTATACCCAAGTACAATAGTGTTGGTGATAGCCTTTAGATTTGGGGGGAGGGGCAAACACTGCTGAATGCATCTGTTTGCAGATTGCAACAGTTCATAAAAGTATTCCTGAGGATCTCAACATCAGACTTGGTAGAAATCTATGTATTATAAACTGGGCTCAGTAGTGGATGAAAACTTGGCATATGCATATAGTCCGGTTAGTGGCAGTTGTAACAACGCTTAGCCACACTTATTTGCACACACGTTTGCCACAGATAGCCTCCTGTCACCCAAGTAACTCTTACTCCCACTCCATTTCACAGTTCACTTTCCAAAAACAATGTTTTTCTTGCTACTCTACCAGCAAAAAATGCATAGCCTCCTTAAAGAGCAGCTGACACCTTTGGGAACACTTTGGAAAACATAATATTTAGACACAATTCAGCTTGTATTTCATATATCCTGTACATATTTCTCCTTTCCATTATTTGTTACTGAACATATTCCCCCCCAAAACGAGATATTTAACCCTTAGAGTTCATCTGTCTCTATAGCGTGTTCCCTACTTGAAATCATAATGCTCTGCTGTGACATCATAATCTGTTGCCATGGCGATAACTGAGATGTCACAAGCAGAGTATTATAGCATAAGGTTGGGAAGAAGCAATAGGAGCAGATGAACCCTCAAGGAACAGCTATCCTGTTTTCAAGCACATAACCTCAGTAATAAATAATGGGAACAAGAACTACAGAATTAATGAAACATAAGCTGCTTTGTGTCCAAATGTTATGTTTTTCAAAGTTCTTCTGGTGTCGTTGGTGGCTCTTTAAAAGCTTGATTGCCCCTCAGAAGCCGAAACAGCGAACTTACCAGCAGCTGACTGACATACTTAAAGCTCATTATAGTTCTGCACCCATTATCATTGCAGAACAATTCCGGTTCTACCGTCGAAACCATGAGGCAGGGGAAAGCCTTGCAGACTTTATTATTGCTCTTAAAAAGTTGGCTTCCACCTGCAAGCTTGAAGCTTTCCTAGACCAAGCACTCAGACAGATTTTTCTGTGGCCTTTGGGATGAATATTATCGTCAGTGACTTCTCAATGAAAGAGGCTTGACTTTTCAGTCAGCCTGCAATATTGCCTTGGGCATGGAACTGGCCAGGAAAAGACTTGCAGCAGTGCATGGAACATTTTACAACAGGTCCCCAGGGTGGTATTCCCAAGGTCATCCACTAAAGCCATGTCTGAATGGCACTGAACCCTCGCAGAAGCATCGCCATCAAAATTCATAGCTTTGCCTAACCTAGAAAGGAGAGGGAACCACACCAAACCTAGCAGACCCTGCTATTGGTGTGGAAGCAAGCATCCACAACATACCTGCAGATTTAAACAGGAGACTTGCCACAGTTGTGGAAAGACCGTTCACATTGCTAGAGTCCAACATACTAAAATGCCAGCAGAGGCCTAATGGTCTTTCATGTCTGCTCAATAGTCAGAACCAATACTGGGTGCCGACTTTGTTGTCCCCCACCCCCACACCCCAGGGGTTCTCTGTCCCCAGTCCAAAATGTTCCCCTTGTATTGGACTTCGTCAGTTTCACCCTCCCCCATACCTGTCCCAGCCCCTCAAACCCTTCCACTGTCTCTGCCTCCACCAGTCCCTTGGACAGTGCATTCCATGGTTCCACCACCCTATAAGTGAAGTAACACCTCCTCCTCTCCCCAGAGTCTCCCCACTAGCTTCCACCCATGTCCTCTAGATCCCCCTCTCTCTCTTTCCTTTGGAGCACCCAGACTGAGCCTCCCTTATTAATCCCCTTTATGTACTTGAAGACCTCTATCATGTCCCCCCATCCCTCCTCTCCTCCAGGGTGTACATGTTGAGCTCGAGCCTCTCCCCACAGATCCTTTCCCCCAGACCCCAGATCATTTTGGTTGCCCTCCTTTGTACCCTCTCCAAGAGTGTAATGTCCCCCTTTAAGTGCAGTCTCCAAAACTGCACACAGTACTCAAGGTGCAGCCTAACCAAGCAGTTATACAGAGGAAGGATCACTTCCATCCTTCTAGAGGTAATCCCCCTAGCAATGCATCCCAGCATCCTATTGGCTTTTGCCACTGCCCTCCTACATGTCTCAGAGTTGTTCATTCTGACATCCACCGCCACCCCCAGATCCCTCTCACCCTTCAAAACGTAGTGTGTCTCCCCACAGGGTATACCCTTGGCCCAGATTGCTGGCCCCCAAGTGCAGAACCATGCTTTGAACTTCAGTTTCCACTTTCTCTACCACCTTTCCAGAGCCTCCAAGTCCTCCTGCAGGGCCACACTCCCCCTTCTCCCCATCCACCACCACTCCCAGCTTTGAGTCATCTGCAAAGAGACTCATTTCACTCCTGATACCCTTCCTTATGTCAGAGACATAAGCGTTGAACAGGAGGAGCCCTAGTACCAATAACTGGGAAACCCCATTAATGACCCTCTTTGAAGACAAGACTAGCCCCCCAACCACCACCCTCTAGAGTACGCTCAGAGAGCCAATTTCCTATCCATCTGATCATCTGCATCCCCACCCCCATTTCCCCCAGCTTAGCCAGCAGGCCACTGTGAGGCACCAAATCAAACGTCTTGCTGAAGTCTAGAAAGAGGGCATCCACCGGCCTACCCTGGTCCAGGGCACTCGTCATCCAGTCGTAGAACTTCACAAGGTTTGTCTGACATGATCTTCCCGGGACAAAGCCATGTTGTCTGTCGTCCAGGTACCCCATTTGCTCCAGTACTCCCCCCAGCCTTTCCTTGACAATACCCTCTAACAACTTGCCCACCACCGACATCAGGCTAGCGGGCCTGTGGTTCCCTGCCTCCTCTCTTGATCCTCCCTTGTGGAGAGGCACACTATGGGCCACCCTCCAGTCTTGAGGCACCCACCCTGTCTTCAGAGAGATGTTGAAAAGCTCCACCAGGGTGGCCACCAGGATATCTGCCAATACCCTGGGATGTATTTCATCCGACCCTGGTGCTTTCTCCGTCCAAAGGGACCTGAGGGCTTCTCTCACTCTCTCTACTGGGATTTCAACCTCCACGTCCTTCCCTCTTTGCTCCCTGTACTGCCATCCCCCCACAAGACGGTGCTGGCCCTTCCCTCTCCCAAGACACATCAGGGCTCCCGCTATCTAACGTCCCCATCCCTTTCCCGGTATGCCCCTCTCCCCCGGAAGACGTAGCCCCCCCAGGAAAAAACTAAGGCAAAGTACTCATTTAGTACCTCAGCCTGCTCCTGTTGATCCTGTGCCCATCCCTCCCCTGTCCTAATCCTGCTGATCTGCCCCCTCGCTTTCCTTTTTTCGCCAATGTATCTAAAGAACCCCTTGTCCCCCCCTCCTGATCTCCCTGGCCAAGATCTGCTCCTTCATTGCCTTAGCCACTCTCACCACCCGGGTGACCTTCCTGGCCATCTGCTCATACTCCCCTGATCCATTTCGCTCCTTGAGCCCTTGAAGCGCCTATAGGCCACCTTGTTATCCCTCATCGCCTTCTGAACCTCCCGGGTCCACCAACGGGGTTTTCTGGCCTTACTGAATTTGGGCCTCTCTCTTGCAGAGGACCTAGTAGCCTCCTGTACCCCCTCCTAATGATCTCCCGTCTGCAAGAGTAAGCAATGCTTGACTCAAGCACAGTACATGACTGATGGCAGCTTTAGTTCAGCAGATGAAGAATCCCCTCTGAGAGAGATATGGCAGCACTATAGACAGTGAACACCACCCAAAGTGGAGAGGACAGAATTTGCATTCCCCTCAAGTTAGCGGGCGACACAGTGAAGATACTGCTAGACACTGGAGCATCTGTTTCACTTATTTCAGAGCATGCCTACAGAAACTGTCTGAGCCAATGCACCTGCTCCAACTGTCTAGTCTGCAGCTTACCTCCTACACAGGGGACAAGATTCTGGTATTAGGAGAGATCCTAGTCCCAGTCACCTATGAGGAGAAAACATCCACTTTCCCCTCAGCTGCGGTCCAAGGTAACCATCCGACCCTCCAGGAAAGAAACTGGCTTCACCAGATCCACTTGAACTGAGCCAAGATCTTTGTGCTGAAAGACATTTCTGCCACATCCAAAGAGGCCCTTGCAAAGACTGTGGATAAGCACTGTTCTATTTTTCAAGAAGGCTTTGGAACCATACAAGGACTTAAGATGACTATCAGGGCACAACCAGGCACTACTCCCATATTCCACAAGCCACGTCCTCTACCCTGTGCACTTAAGGAACCCATGGAAAAGGAACTGGAAAGGCTAGAATGTCACAGCATCATATCACGGGTGGAACGGAGCTGCTGGACAGCTCCAATAGTGGTGATCCTGAAGAAGGACAAAGTTATACAGCTGTGTGGAGACTACAAAGTGATTGTAACTCACTGTTTTGAACCAGAGTCATATCCCCTACCAAATGCAGAAGATCACTGTGCTGCCTTAGCTGGAGGCAAGTACTTTAGCAAAATTGATTTGTCTTGCACATACCAACAATTGGAAATGGAGCGGGACTGTAAGCCCTATAGGACCATCAATATCCGTAAAGGTCTTTATCACTACCATCGTCTCAGCTATGGAGTCTCAACTGCTCCTGCTATTTTCAAGCATGCCATGGATCATATTATGCAGGGACTAGACCATGTGGTATGTTTTTGGGATGATATTCTGGTCACAACGCCCACTACTGAAAAGCACTTGGTACTGATACACCAGGTCCTAGCCGGGTTGGAACGTTCTGGAGTGCGAGTAAAACTGGCACAGTATCCCTTCCTGCAGGATTCTGTAGAATGTTAGGGATACCAGATTGACGCCCAGGGTCTGCACCTGATGGAGGAGTAAGGTATCAGAAACCAAAATTCAGACAGCAACTACTGCATGAGTTTCATGAATGTCACCCAGGTGTAAATCGCATGAAGGCTTGAGGGTGACGTTACCACTGGTGGCCAGGCCTCGACCAAGACATTCAAGACCTGGTTATCAGATGTGCTCCTTGTGCATCTATGCAAAACCAGCCTCCTACAGCACCCTTTTATCCCTCGTCATGGGCAAAAGCACTGTGGGAAAAAATTAATGTAGACTATGCTGAGCTAGACAAGCAGTACTTTTTGATAGTTATCGACAGTCACTCCAAGCGGCTGGAAGTTTTGCCAACCTCTGTCACCATGGCACACAAGACTACTGCTTTGTTATGCAGCTTGTTTGATTCGTATGGACACCCTCGAAAATTAGTCTGTGATAATGGTCCCCAGTTTACGTCTCAAGAATTTCAACATTTTCTCCAGCAAAATGGGATCACACACATCCTAACTCCACCTTATTATCCAGTCTCGAATGGAGCTGCTGAACGGGCAAGTCCACACCTTTTAAAAAGCTTGGAAGAAACAAGTTGTTGATGGCACCCCCGGTGCTACTACTGCTGAACAGAGATTGTCCAGGTTCCTATTTACCTACCGGAACACTCCTCATACTGTCACAGAACGTACACCTGCAGAACATTTTCTCAAGCGGCAACCTCGAACCAGGTTGGACTTGCTGAAACCGGATCTTCCTCGTACAGTCCAAAACATCAACACCAACAACGCCGAGCAAATGACAAATCTATGACAAGACTGAGGGAATTCCAACTCTGAGATAACGTCCTGGTTAGTGAGTTCTGAGACTCAAGACATCTGTGGTCCCCAGGTGCTGTTCGTGCTAGACGTGCTCCCTTAATCTACACTGTCTAAGTGGGACAACGTCTTATTCATGTGCACACAGACTATCTGTTGCCCGTGAGAACTGTTCCCGCTACACCTCCAACTGATTTGCCTGCAGAGGGTCCTGTTCCAGTTTTCGACAAGATGCCTCTACCACCAAAGAGTCAGGATGCACCTGTTCCTCCACCATGGCAGCAACCTGCCTCTCCATGGCCAAGCCAGCAGTCTGCATCTCCAGCCCTGTGAAGACAGCCTGCTTTGCCTGCACCTTGACAAGATGTTCCAGATAGAAGATATCCCCTACACCAACATAGGGTGCCACCGAGACATGATCCATAAGGACTCTCTTTTTCTAATTTTGTCTGTTATTTGCTGTGGGATTTTCTAGCTTGGGGGGGGGTGGTAATGCGGCTGTATTTGCGATCAGGTTGGATTATGTGTGGGACCGTGTAGCATCATGGGATTTCAATATATAAAGGGGCACTCTAGTTACGCAGTGCTGCGAAGCCCACACTATAGTGGTGAGATGCCAGACCCTCATGCTGCTGTCAACTGGGTAATTGAGTAAGGGCCTGTTGGGGGAAACTGCTCTGCTTTCCAGTTACCAGATGTGTGAGTTGTACCAGTTGTTCCACTTTTGTGTTCCAGTACAGTGCACCACTGTATTTGTTCCTCATCAGCAATTAAAGAAGGTGCATTCAGAATAAGCCTGTGACCCACACTTCAGAACACAGCATAGGAAGTGCACTAGGAGCATTCTGGTTCCAGTTTATCATACTCATTTTGAAGGAATGTTTCACCTCCTTCATTACAAAACATAAGTAAGAGACATGGAATGCTAGACTAACCTGATATTGTTTTTCAACTGGGTCACAAAGGCAATACACAGCAGACAGAGAGCAAATCTGCTCCTTGTATAGAGGCCCCATATGAGTATACAGCTTACGGGTAGACTAGATGGGCCTAGCCGTCCTTATCTGCCAACAAGTTCTGTGTTTCTATGTTATTTCATCTTCAGCAAGGTCTTTGATTTGGTACTACACAAGAGGCTGCTGAAGAAGCCGGAGGACTTGGGTGTTCGGAAGGATTTAGTTAGATGGGTAGGAAACTGGCTAAGGGGGAGGCAACAGACAGGTACAGGGGAAGGGTTCTGGAAGCAAAATCCAATGCAGTGAGACTATCCGGGACTGGGAAGGGAGAAGCCAGAGAGGGAGAGGTAGGCAGCAAAGTCAGCTCCCGGAGTGGGGGCTGACCAAACGAGCAGACACGAAAGACTGTTAAGCCTATTCTGCTAGCATTTTAGTATGTTAGTATATTAGACAGTAGTGGTTAACGTGGCTAAATCAGTGGACAGAGAAATCCTGAGTAGAGTGCCCAGGTATCGGTCTGGGGACCTGTCCTATTTAATATAAGTGACACTGGGGAGGGTATCCAGGGAAAATTGTGTCCCTTTGCAGATGACACAAAGCTATGCAGCAGGGTGGATCATGAGGAAGGGGTGCAGGAACTCCAGAAGAACATGGAGAAATTAGGGCTATGGCCTAAGACCTAGCAGTTGAGGTTCAATGCCAAGAAATGCAACATGATGCACTTAGGTAGATGGAATCCGCTCACAGAATACTGGATGGGAAGAGTCAGACTGGCCAGTTCAACAAAGGAGAGAGATCTGTGGGGTCTTAATCAGTGACTCCCATAAGCAAAAAAATCAATGCAACAAAGCATACAGCAAGGCATCGAGGATGCTGGGTTGTATAGGGAGGGGTTATGACAGTGGAAGAAGCAAGGGGATTCTGCCACTGTGCAGATCCCTGGTGAGGCCTTATCTAGAGCATTGCGCCCAGTAGTTCTAGAGCATTCATCCAAAGGTCATAAGCAGCAGACTAGAGCTGGAATAGTGAAGGGTTGACAAGATGATCCAGGATGAATAGGGCAAATCCTATGCAGAACGACTGTAGGCCCTAAACATGTACTGTATTCATTGGTGGCCAGGCAAAAGTATGGGGACACAAACATAAAAGTTTCTCAGTGATATAAACAATACGAACAGTGGGGACTTATTCCTAACAAATAGGGATGCAGTCACAAGGAGGTGTGACTGGAGGTTGGTGGGGGCACTGGGTAAATTCAGGAGAAGCTTGAACAAGTTCTACTTCAGGGAGAGGGTGGTGCAACTGTGGAACAGACTACAGGTGGAAGAGGTGGGGTCAGCTACCTATTTTTTTTTTTTGGGGGGGTTAAATTCTCTGATAACCAGGCAAGGCACACTCTGTGTCACACAACAGGTAAATGGAGGTTGTGGGAATACAAACAGAACAACACACAATCACCAGGACACAGCTGTGGTGCTGCAGAAGTAACACAGCAAACCCAGGAAAATTATGAGCACCCACATCAGCTTGCGGTGATGTCACTTAATCACTACTGGTGTTTTTTTCCAATCTGCAGCTGGAATCTTTCAGTGAAAACAAACACTAGAGAAAACACGAAGGAGCTAGCAGTAGAGATGGTCGAAATCGCAAATTTCATTACATGAAATATTTCAAGAAATTCTCACATTTTGCAAAATATTTTGCGGGTACGAAATGTGAAATTCCTCCAGCGAAATGTGGAATTTCGCCTGGAAAATGCAGAATTTCACCCAGGAATGTCAGAATTCTGCCATTCACAAGCAAAATTTCACATTTCACAGATGAAATTCCACATTTCTCACTCACTAAATATTTCACAGAATGTACAATTTTTGGAAATATTTTGCATAGCGAAATTCACACTCGCTGGCAAAATAAAATCTAAGCTGTATCTCTAGCTGGTAGGGGAAGGAAAAAAAAAAAAGGACATCAGTAGGTCCCCCTTTTTTTTTTTTTTCTTTTTACAGAGTGGTGGACAGGTGGAACAGACTACACAACGAGGTCGTCTGTGCAAAATCTGTGGCAGGATTCAAGTATAAGTGGGATAGATACACGGGTTTAGGGGGGGCGTTAGTAAGGGGACAGAACAAACAAGATGGGAAAATATGAGTGACCACTAGGTGGCTCAGTCTGACAGTGATTAGGGCAGACTTGATACACCAATTAGACTTATTTATTTTATTTATGACTTTGATAACCGGGTGAGTACACTGATCCCAGGAACCGTTTTCAGGCTCGACCCTGGCCATAACACATGGCGCAGGGTGACAGTGGAGTACAAGGTAACAGTAATAGACATGAAACAGATTTGATACAAGCAACAATAATAGTAGACACGATATATAGGTTTAATGCATAGGTCCATTTGAGAACAGTGAATACAAGGTTTCAATATCAGACATGAGAAGACTTGGTACAAACAAACAAATCATAGGCACAGTGTACAATGTGAGACTGCATCGTCCAGTGAGCAGGAACTACAAAGAATACTCAGTAAAAAAAATGTATATACAATACGTACAGGCAAGGAAGTTAAATATTACTGTGAAAAATGCAATATAACAGTTGTAGGCAAGAGAGTTGACTAGTGTGGGTAGGTGGGTAACCCCTGGGCTGGGAAGTTGACTAGTGTGGGTTGATGTGAGACCCCTGGGAGCAACAGCAGGATGAGTTTTCCAGGAACCAGACTTTAAGGTGGGACTTGAAACTGGAGTGTGTCTCAATGGAACGGAGTTCAGCCAGTAGTTTGTTCCACTGCAAGGGGGCAGCTGCAGACCAAGCACTGCTACCCATGTTGGCGGATACCCTAGGAACAGCTAGAGGGGGAGTACCATTTGAGCGGAGGTTGCGGAGGAGTGTTCTGGTTTTCAGAAGGGCAGTTAGGGGGATTCTGGAGCCGTGCAGATGAAATTGTCCACCATGCAGCAGAGGGCTAGGTCAAAGCGACCTTGCAGCAGTAGCCATCCAAGGGTATTAGAGAGGGTACAGTGGTAGGTGGAGAATAGGGGCAAATAAAGGCAGGCGGCAGCGTAGGGCAGCGGAGAGTTTAGCCATAGCAGTAGCTGAGATCTGGCATAAATAGGGGAGCAGTAGTCAAGAATAGGGAGAAGATTACCCTGGACAACGGCTAGTCTAGCTTCAGGGGTAAGGTATTGCCTGAATCTACAGGCGGCACCTAACTTTTGATGGACCCTTCGGACAAGGGAATTTGCATGCTCAGTGAAGGTGAGGGAGGGGTCAAGCAGTACTCCTAAGTATTTGCAGGTGTTGACGTCCTCCAGGGCTGTACCATCTGGGGTGAGAATGCGTAAGGGGGGCGTGACTTTTAGTTTTGGCCAGGAAGGGCTTAGATCCAAACAGCATGGATTTAGTTTTTTTGGCATTTACTAAGAGGAGGTTTTTTGAGAACCAGCTATGGGCTGTGCAGCATAGCTGTGTGACAGAACTGAGGAAATTACGGCCGTGGATTTGTCACTGGGGAAGAGAACAAGGTCATCGGCATACAGGAGAGTTACAGTTGAGGCATTAATGAATAAGGAGAAAAGGAGGGGACCCAAGATTGAGCCTTAAGGGACCCCCACAGAGACAGGCAGGATGGGGGAGCAAGTTTGACCAATACACACGAATTGTGAGCGATCAGTAAGGTAGCTAGTGAACCAGCTTGTGGCTTTATGAGAACAACCAAGGAGGCTAAGCTTGAAGGTAAGGAGAGCATGGTTAACCATGTCAAAAGTCTTTGAGAGGTCGATGAAGATGGCCCCGGTGGCTTTACCATTATCCATGTTAGAGAGGATATGGTCGGTCAGTAGAGCGAGGGCAGTGGCAGTGGAATGATTCTTGCGAAAGCCATGCTGTTGGTTGCATAAGAGGGTGCATTTGCTTATGTACTCAGTGAGTTGATTGTGGACTGCTCTCTCGAGTAGTTTACTGAGATGAGGGAGGATGGATATTGGACGGCAATTGTCGGAGGATTTGGGGTCACTGGCTTTAAGAATGGGGATAACCTTAGCTATCTTCCATGGGTCAGGCATGGAGGAGGTGGAAAGGGCAAGGTTAAAGATGAAGGTGAGTGGCTTGGCAATCGCCGAAGAGATCAGCTTAAGAAAGACTGGAGATAGGCCATCAGATCCGGAGGAGCCGTGGTTAGGTAGATGTTTGAGTAGCTTCACTGTATCATGTATGGAGAGGGCTTTAAAATAGAATGGGGGTATTTGCAGGTGAGTGGCAGAGCTGGAGGAGGATGGCAGTGTTTCAGATATCAGGGCTGGGCTTTGAGGTTGGGCAGTTGGCAGCTTATTTAGGTACATGGATAAATTGGTGAACTTACAGTTGAAGACACTGGCCACATCGTGAGGGTCAGTCAGCAGCCCATCCTGGAAGTTGAGATGTGGTACAGCGTAGCTGGAGTCGGGGTTTAGGAGGGAGCTGATTGAGTTCCAGAATTTTCTAGGGTCTCAAAGGTTGGCCTTTTGCAGGTTGTGGAAATGGGTCTTCTTCAAAAATTTGGCCTGTTTACATTTGTTCCTCATGTGTTTGTAAGCATCCCAGAGGGCAGGAGAGGGGGGTTGCTTCGAAAGTGGACCAGGCGTGGTCTCTGGCCTTCATAAGGGTTAGGAGGTCTTTAGAGACCCAGAGCGAGCACCCGCCTCTGACCCGTCTGGTAGTGACAGGGAAAAAGCATCCTGGAGTGTTAGTAGAGTCTGGGTAAATGTGGAAACTGCCATGGCTACATTGGAAAGGGAAAAAAGCATGGACCAGTCCAAGGACTGGTCCTCCTTGAGGAGATTTGTGGAGACTGGGCAGCTGAAATTTCTTAGAGATAGGTATTTGGGTAGGGGGCGCTTTAGTTTGGAAGACCAGAGGAGATAGGTCGGTGAATGATCACTTACAAAGTCAGCCATGGTGCCAGCGTGTAATGCTCAGTCCTCTCTGTTTATGAGGATCCAGCCTAGTAGAGTCTGGGTGGCTAAGCGTGGATTAAGTCTGGTGGGAAGAGTGATCACCTGCACCAGGTTGTGCTGCTTTAACAGGGATACATAGTCAGGCTGGTGGCAGCTCAGCCAGTTTAGATTAAAGTTGCCGAGAAGGATAGATTCCCTATGGGGAGTTAGAGAGCTCAGGCCTTGGAGGAGGCTGGTGAGTCCAATGGTTCCGTTTGCGGGAGGGTTGTAGCAGCAGCCAATATAGAGTTTCTTGCAGGATCCCAGGGTCAATTCGGAGAGTAGCCATTCACTAGGTGAGGAAGGGTTGGAGTGCAGGACAATGCTAGCTGAGAGGGGTTCCCTTAGGAGCAGGGCCACACTGCCACCTTATTTTCTGTCTGGCCTATTGAGGCATAGGTAAGAGTAGCCAGGTATTTTGAAGGTGTTTTCAGTGTAGTGTGGCTTTAGCCATGTTTCAGTGAGTCCTAGAATATGGGGCTTGTGTAGCTCAATCCAAGCCTCAAGGTCAGTGAATTTAGATGGAAGGCTGCAGACACTGATACGTGTGATTTTAAGACCGGGGCGTTTGTCCAGATGCTGGAGTTGGGGGTGATATGGGAGTTTGTTGGGCCAGGGTTGCATTCAGTGTCCCCAGCAAGGGAGAGTAGTGATAGTAGGAGAATGTATGGGCAGGAGGGAATAGAAGGAGACCAGGAGAGGTAGCCAGGTAGTGGCCAAGGAGGTGGCATTCTCCTTTAGTGAGTAGGATGAGAGAGATGTACCCCAGGGTGGACTTATCCCTAGCGGTGAGTGAAGAGGGTTGAGACAGCGGAGAGGGGGAAAATGAGAGGAAGGAGAGGCGCTGTTGATCACAGGCCAGTACTGTCGCACAGAAGTCGGTCAATACCAACGCAGTAGTTAGGGAGACGCACAATATAGGTAGTGCCAGCTTCATCTTCCGAGGAAGAGTGGGGACAATGAAAGTAGGAGGAGGGAATCTTGGTTTGCCTTATGAAGGGAGCGAGGAGGGAGTGATGAGGCAAGGGGCAGTTAGAGATGTAGTTCTCTGGGGCAGGAACACACTCTAGAAGGTGTTCTGTAGCTTTAAATTTGTGTATCGCAAGATGGCTAATGGGAGAAAGGTGCACAGAAGGGGGAGTGGTTTAGGTGTATTTAACAAGTTGTGGGAGGCAAAAAAAAAAAAAATCAGCTTCCACTGGTACCAAAATCCAAAAGTCAGGGCTAGTACATTGCATTATAGAGGATTTCTGAAAAACTGTTTAGGTTTCAGAAATTGAGGGGTCCGTGGCCTGGTCAAGGCACGCCGGATTCCTGAAATAAAGTAGAAAACAGAATTTTTAAAGGCTGGAAGAGGAAACTTTTTGCATCAGAACAAAGAGAATAATAGAAGTGGGCAGGGTCAGAGAGCACAGCAGACGGTTTGGGGGTTGGGGTAGAGACAGAGTGCAGGCCAGACAGCAGAAGAATTTACACAGTCAAGGCTCACAATTCACTTCTAATATCAACTCAGAACTGAAAATGACTGTAAGGATTAAACAAATTATTAAACCCTGGCACACAAATTCAACTAGAGACAGAGAGGGAGATACAGTAGCTAGAGATGTGTTCGGCAAAAATCAGCTTCCACTGGTACCAAAATCCAAAAGTCAGAGCTAGTACCTTGCAGTAGACAGGATTTCTGAAAAACTGTTTAGGTTCCATAAATTGAGGGGTCTGTGGCCTGGTCAAGGCACACTGGATCCCTTGCAGTATAGAGGATTTCTGAAAAACTGTTTAGGTTCCAGAAATTGAGGGGTCCGTGGCCTGGTCAAGGTACACTGGATCCCCTGCAGTATAGAGGATTTCTGAAAAACTGTTTAGGTTCCAGAAATTGAGGGGTCCGTGGCCTGGTCAAGGCACTTCTGCTGTGCTGTCTGTTTCTATGTTCTAGGCTTCTATGATTTACAGTAATGATTATGCTACTGGTATCAGAAGATGTATGAGCACTTTATGCACTTGGAAATTTTAAACTATTGTAGGCAGATGTGTAGGGATGCAATCCAAATGATTTGTATTGAAACTGCTGAAGTAGTTAAATCTAAAACTACAGTGTTTTGACCATCACTGAACTACACTATTGTGACTGGTTAACTCCCCAAACCCATATAAGCAAAAGCAGTTATATCATCACAACACAGCTTTAATCTTCTTGGTTGTGTGGTACATTCAAAGGCAAAGCACAAGTGCCCTTTGTACAGATGATACAGAAATATACTTCCTCCAACGTATCCATATTGTATCTTCTGTTTACACAAGAGCATGTGCACAAAAAACAAATACTCCATACCATGACTACTACCTGGGTGTACAGCTGGTACTCGTGCTCAGCAGCTGCCATTCTTCCACCAAGCATTCAGACTGCAGAAAAACAGCTGTCTGTCCTAGGAGTTGAAGGAAACCACTGCCTATATAACGCATAACTACAGGAAATGCATCTTGCACCATTAAGTAGCCCAGAAGCATTAAACCAGTGACCACTGAATATTAGGAAGTACTGTATAGATCTACAATTCCAGGAATCCAAGCCTTTTAATTTCTCGTATTACCATACATTAGAGCAGCTGTATTCCCAGAGCCACACGATTCCTGTAAGTGTGTGAATGACATAAGGGCATCCATTAACAATTCTACAGGGAATGTAGACAATACAAGATACAGTACCTGATTTTAAGAATACTTCACATGTACAGTATATATACAGTTTGAAACAAATCAGATGGCATCACAGGACTCCCTTCAGCAGAGTTGGGGCATTAATCAGTTGCCAGTTGTTTAAGCCATCTTTCTATTTATTGATCTAGGGCTGTACTATGCTTACTGTGCTCTGGCTCTTCAATACGACAGTAATGGTATAAAAAATGGCTTTCTGTCTACTATTGTTTCCTTTGGAGCTGGCATTTCATGAAGTAATCCCAGCTGAAACAAACTACAAACAAATGTAATTGGGTCGCTGTGAATACTTTGGTTACTACCCCTGCACTGTGGGTCAAACAAATTTGAGAGTCCTGTGACTCCACCCAAACAAAGGTTTAAGTGGGCCTGTTGTAAATATGGTACACAACCATAAGATTCGGTACCTACCTACCCACCCGTAAACCAACACAATGCAATAAAAATTCTTCAAAAACAATACTTACATTCTACAAAATAATTATGTACAGACAGTAATTATAAACAAAATAAGGGCTTTTTGGGGGGGGGAGGGATACAGGAAAAGGTCCAAGACAGAAAAGAAAAGGTTATACCATCAGGGTAGCAGCATATAAACCCAGGACATTTTTTCCACCGCCCTTCCTGGTCCAGCCCATACACAGTGAACTGAGGCTGCCGTTTACTCAGCCATCCAAGTGTAGTCAAATAACAGTAACCTGGTGTTGTGACTTAAGTGCCCTTCCAGGCTCAGCCCATTATCAGTGCCCACCCCCACACCTCACAATGCACAGTACGTCTTGCTGTTGCCAACCTGTGCTGGGGTCACTACCTTTTACCCACTGGTGACAGGAATAAACATTACATCAATGGGAGCACACTGGATACCCAGCCATGGAAATGGTGTAGGCCCGATGATGGTGCACGTGGTAGGCCGGCACTGGTGCACCTTCCAGTCTAGCTTTAGAAAGTCTCACTCCACTTCCACCTCTCTCCTCCAAATCACTGATACTGTCCTCTCTGGCATGCATCAAGGCCTCGTCACCAACAACTTTTTTGTTGATTTAGCCAAAGCTTGTGACACTGTAGCTCATCCTATTCTCCTGCAAAACCTTAAGGTAGCTGGACCCCCCCCCACCCCAGGATGCATCTGGAAACGAGCTGTTAACAGATCAGCATGTCTTTCCCTGGTGAGATTTTTGAAATAAAAAAATAAATAAAAGCAATGCTTCAAACCCAAACTCGAATGCTCTTGAAACCCACTTCAACTATGACACAGGCCTCTGTTGCAGGGCAAGCCTTAAATTTACTCAAGGTTTCCCAGACAAGGGGCTCTCCCTCGCAATGCAGGGGTGATAGCGCACTTCGCAAGTCCATCTCTTGCTGATTTCACTCCCTCGGTAGCTCTCTCCGATCTGTGATGGGGGCTGGTGCCAGCAGGTGCTCAGACTGTCCCTCTGGTGTAGCTCCGACCACTTCCGACTCCAGCAGTCATCAGCTGACTCTCCGCCTCACAGGGCAGCTCCTCATATCATCAACAGAATCGATCTGTCCCACACAGCATGTCCTGGCATTCAGTCCCAAAGGGTGTCTGTTTAGTTTTCCGCAGCCTTCAACTTAGTTTTTGTGCAGCATTTAGTGAGTGACTACCTCCTACATAGTAGGATATCTGCATCTCCGTGGAGGAGACAGCTTCACATCCACACATTGTTGGACATGCTGACATCTTCCGTCGGGACCGTCTCCCAACTGGAACTGCTGCTCCTGACCACACCCCCCATCTACTGTCACCTAGGTGACAGTGCTGTGGCACAGCAGGCTGCCCTCCCTCCCCATAGAAGAACGTCCACTGAGATGCACAATCCTCCTTCCCCGGTTGATCCTCGAGCGGCCCAGGTTCATTCCATGACCCAGATCACCAGCATGGTAGAGGTCACACTAGTGTGCCAGCAGCAAGCAGACGCCATTGATGTGTGGCAGGAGTCACTGTACAATGGCGCATGAGGCACTGAAGAATTTATTTCTTTTTATCATTTATTTATTTGCTTTTGTTAACCGGGTCAGCACACTAGACAACCAAGTGCCTATTTTCAGGTGCAACCCGGAAGATTACAAGGTACATTCATGAACATCAGGCAAAACAAGTACAGGCTACATTTACGAGCATCAAGCAACAAGGTCAATACAAGAAACAACAGGGGTTTACATTGCATGCAAAAGGTAGAATAACAGTATGGTACACTCATGGAAGGCAGTGATCATCCTACCGGGCAACAATGCTCTAAAGATTGCTGGTAGACAGGGAACAAACAATTGGGATGGGGAGGCCAAGAGCAAAATACGAAGATAGAACAGTAACTATACACGCACTGTTTGAGCAGTTGAGCATAAGCGGTCCCATCCTACTAGTAAACTGCGAGCTCGGTAGTGGATAAGGTGCAGAGGGCCACAGCCTTTGACAGATAAGTTAGGTAGCGACTCAGCCAGTCAGAGCGGCATAGGTCAAGGGGGTTCGTCTAGTGCAGAGGCAGGTGGAGGCCGATTTCAGAAAGCCCCAAAGGGAGGCTTTAAAGCATGCGTGGGAGGGAGGAGGAACAGAGTGCTTGATGGAAGGAGTTCCACAACCTGGTAGCGTCATGAGGCCGGTCGCCCATTTGGGAAAGTAGTCTTAGGAACCAGGAAGGCATGAGAGTCACTGGATCTCAAATGGTAGGAGGGATAGCTGGAAGGAGGGATTCGGCGAGGACTGAGTGGGTGGCTGGAACGAATACAACCTCCTTCTGTTCCAGTCAGCACTACAATGTTTTTGGGGGACCAGAGAACACTACCAGCATTCTTCTGGTGGTGGGGGGCGGGCATGATTCCATACAGCCAAACAGATAAGCCACCATGGGGAGGGGGGAATAAATAAATTCTTTTATTTTAATACTGAAGAATAGATTTTGTATTTTGGGGGTCTTATACTTGATATCCTACAGTCCATATAGCTGTCGAAATGGTGGAATAGCCACTTTTATAAACCTGAATGTTATTTGTTTGGTTGGTTGGTTTTACTGGAATATGTCTTGACTGTCAAAGGTCTCTTTTTGAGGGGATCTTTACCAAAATGGTGGTACAGTATCAGTATACGTGTATACAACATGATACTCTGTTACACTGTTGTTGGGTTTTTTTCCATAACAAAAAAAAAAAAGGGCAACCATCAGCATCTTGAATTGGACCGACTGCCTGTTGCTAATAAGAGTCTGATATATCAACTCACATTACTAATGGAATATGAAGGTACACAAACACTTGTGTTTGTGAAATTCCCAGAGTGAGGGGAACAGGCCTCTTGGTGCTGGAAAGAGGCTGGCATGCTCCTTTCTAAATTGACATTGGGATGTGATAAGCTTTATTGTAACATGGCAAAATGAAGAGTAGGCAAAACTAGCAGAACAACTGGTGGAAACACACCAGGTGGTACAATAGCAACACAACATTATGACGCGATAATGCCGTGTTGCTTGTGAAGTAGCCACAGGCGAAAAACGAGCAGAATTTTAAAAAACAAAAGGGAAAGAACGGTAGAAATGAAGTTTATTAAGAGCAAGTAGGTAGCTTAGAGGATGAGTAGGACAAGTATTAGACGCACACAGTAAAAAAAAAAGGAGGTGTAGGAGTCAAGTAGAGTGATGTAGACATGGAGAAAAGCTCAGTAAGGCGTAGCTTATATGGAACGAGAAGCATGGAAGCATGCGTAGAACAGAACTTTGGCAATGACGAACAAACGGTTAGATGTGCCGAAATAGCGAGTAGCGGAGTGGACGAAATAGGAAAAAATGCAAGGAACCTGTTGAAGAAGCAGTGAGCCACATGGCATACAACTGAAGGGAACACAGAGGCAGACCGTGAGCAACCGGAAGCAGATATAAGTTGGAGATGTTTACCATATATGGGACAGTAAACTGCAATAATCCAACCGAATCCAGCAAGAGGGAAAATAAAAAAGAGACTGGGGAAATCTGACTGGTGTAATGGATAGAGTAGTGCAAGAGAACCAAGTCAGGTAAAAAGTGTTATATACGCGTATAAAGCGCTAAAAGCTGTATGAAAATGAGACACACAACTTCACGGCGAAGCAGGAAAACCAGGAAACTGTGGTCCTCCTAAGAAGCATAAGAAACGAACAGCTGTCAGAAATGTAAAAAAATCTGTAGCAATCGTTAAGCAATACAGTAATGTACTGCTGTGCCAAAGTACGAAAAAAAACATATACAGTATGTATGTAAGACAGCATAGTAGAAACTTTTGAAAGTAAGAGTAAACTGAACTGTATAACTTGAATAGTGTGATGGTCTACTTAATGACAGCACTACAAACAGATCTGTGACATCCAAAGAGATCTGCAGACCATGTTACAAGCGCAAGAATTCGACGACGAGGAGAGTCCAATGGAGTCAATGGCTGGTTGGTCCATTGTAGGCACTCAGCCTTTGGCCTCGGGCCACAACGGTCCCAACCATGCATTAACTCCCCATTAGATGCCACCTTCGTCGTGGATTAATGCTTACTTAATGACCTGACCCAGTCTCATAATTACCAAAAGATGAAATGTGAACAAAAGGGCTGCTTTCTGTTAGAAACATGACAAAAACAGCTGGGCCTTCACCACACTAGCTGAAATGTATAAAAACAGCACACACACAGACACACTGCTTTGGTCCAGGCTATAACATTTACTGGTGCCAAAATATAAAATGCAGGCCAAGCATACCCTGTCTTTCACAGCAGTAAAAGGGGGTAACTGAATCAGTGTACATTATCTCCGTCCTTCATCTGGTCCTGAAAGGCTGACACCAGAGAGCTTTTGGCTGTGTCCGAACCTGCTGTTAAACTGTAAATCTAGAATGGGGAACTCTCTAAGAGCTGAGTGGGGAGGTGGAACTGTCCTATTAGGTGGCTGTATATCCTGCAGCTGTTAGCAGTATATCAGTGTTAAAAAAAAAAAAAAAACCACATACGGAGCAATGTACTGAATCCTTGTAAGTTAAAAGTTTATAACTGAGCCAAAGAAACATAGAAACATAGAATCTGACAGCAGATAAGGACCGCTTGGCCCACCTAGTCTGCCCATTTCCCTACCCAATGGATAAGCCGCAGATTCTAGTTAATCAACAGTTTACTTCCTCCTAACCCCCACTAGAATTGCCTTATGCCTGTCCCATGCATTCTTGAATTCTACCACTGTTCCTGACTCCACAACCTCCTCAGGAAAGCCGTTCTATGCATCCACAACCCTCTCTGTGAAAAATACTTTCTAACATTACCTCTGAGCCCCCCTCTATCTTCAAATTGTGCCCCTTGTTCTTGCACATCTCTTCTTCTGCAAGATACTACCCTCTTGTACTTTGTTAATTTCCTTGAGATACTTGAAAGTTTGTATCATGTCCCCCCTCTCCCTCCTTTCCTCAAGGGTATACATATTAAGCTGCTTTAGTCTCTCCTCGTATGTCTTCTGGTGCAGACCCTGCACCATTTTGGTTGTCCTCCTCTGAACAACCTCCACTCTGTCCATGTCTTTACAGAGATGGGGTCTCCAGAATTGTACGCAGTACTCCAGATGGGGTCTCACTAACTGTCTGTACAGTGGGATAACAATTTCCTGTTTTCTACTGTTGATGCCTCTCCCTATGCATCCCAGTATCCCCCCAGCCCTCCTTACTGCCTTCTCACATTGCTTGCCCACCTTTAGGTCATCTGATATAATTACTCCTAGGTCTCTTTCGATTTTTGTTGTTGTTATTAACTCACCCCCCATTGTGTACTCTTCCCTTGGGAACAGTGCAGAACAGCTTTTGTTGAAGGACCCTGTCAGACTACAGCTGTTTCAAGCACTTTCTGCTTTTTTTGTTTTATTTTTTTAGCAATGCTGTAAAGAAAGAGGAAACTACATCTCTCACCTGCTGGTATCTGGCGACTGTATGCAGCATGGATGCTGACGGTGGGGTTGGACACATTTCCAGATTGCTAATAGTTCCTACAAGAAGACTGTCCCTGACTAGAGGGCAGTGGTCAGGGCAGGACTTAAAGGACGTTTACATATATACAGTAGCTATTAAGCTGTTACACTAATGCTTTAAAGAGCAGATATCAGCCTAAAGGGGTCCATGCCCTAACTGCTGTTTAAGTGCCTGCTTTAACTTTATGTTTTACCATTTGTACCTCTGTTTCAAAGCCTAATTGGATGAAGGTACAGAGGCAGTTCAGCACTGTGGTTTACGGCTCTGAGCTGCAAATCTGGAGACCTGGGTTTGAATCCCACAGCCCCCACGTGCATACTATGTGACCCAGAGCAAGTCACTTAGCTTCCTTGTGCTCCCAGGTAGCACCTGGAAACAAGCTTCAGTTTAGTGTGCCTTTCCTGACAATTTCCCCCTATCTAGTGATCACAAGAGTGGGTATAAAAACTCCAAAGGAATATAAAGAGATCAGATCTGCTCAGTAGCTGCCTAGCCTTGACAGAGATAAGATCTCAGTCCCTCTCCTGCTGCTTCCAGGAGGGGTGAAGAATTGGTGATCCAGGTGTGAAGACCTACCTGAGGGTCACACCTACAGCAAGGGGAGATTGCTACTCTATGTTCACTGGTCACTGGACTTCTAACCTTCAACTGAAGGTGTGATGAACTTTTATATTACTGACCTTTTATTTCAAATTATTCTGAGTTTGATTTACTGCCCGATTATGAACTCTCCTTGAATACAACCACAATAAGGTGTGTTGACCATATAATCTGTGTCCTGGCCTTCCTTCTGCACCCTCAACCCCACAAAAAAAAGTCTGGAATGGAAAGGAAAGGCACGTAGAGAGTAAGGTACACAAACACCAGAGGTTAAGTGTAAAAATGGGTGAGCTACAGGCAATGATGCTAACAGAGCAGCAGGATCTGGTGACGGTTACAGTAACATGGGCTAACAGAGGCAACCGCTGGGCTCTAAATGTCTGGGATATACTCCATTTACAATGAACAGAGGTATAGGTGCAATATGTTTTATTTATTTATATAAAAGTTTCACCAGGAAGGGCGTACTGAGCTAACGCTAGTTTCCAGATGCATCCTGGGGGAAGGGACAGTAGGATAACAATAGTAGACTATATCATGAGCAACAAGGGAGAACACAAGTTATAAAATGAGGAGAGAAAATCCTACAGTTTGATTACTTCTTACTTGTGCATCAAATCCATTTGATGCACAGATGAAAACCAAGTACTGAGAGCAGGACCTCATTTAAAATAAAAAAAAAAAAATCAGTCCCCATTAGAGTCCTTATAATTCTATGGTTAGAACACTCGCTTTTCAAATTCAACTATTTTTTTTCCTCGTGAACGTCAATCAGATATCCTAACGAGGAAAATATTAAGTATAAAACACCCTTAGTAAGTGTATTTCTTAATTTTGTACCCGGAATATTAGCCCTACAATTGTATCTCATTTAAATTTTTTTGTGAAAATGTATTTTCTTCTTGCTGTCTTGCTGTGTGTGTTACCGATCGTACTAGCACAGTGTTCCCCTGCTTTCTGTGCTGACAGTCACATCCACTATCTATGCTGACAGCTGCACTGCTCCCCTGCGTGAAACTCTTTGCAAAACTAAAAGTAGATTATTTACATTTTTGGTAAGTCTATAAACAAGTGCATTACATAGTTGGCACTGACTGACTCAACCGTCTGGCACTTCCTCACAGAGATATCCTTGGCCCCCTGCTTTTCAGCCTCTTCATCAATAATCGTCCTGCTGCTTGCAATAACAATATGATACTCTATGCAGATGATGTAGTCCTCTTTTCCACCCATACAGACCCCGTCCCCTTCCCCCAGGACCTTCAGACGAACTTCAGC
This sequence comes from Neoceratodus forsteri, assembly GCA_016271365.2. Taxonomy (NCBI): domain Eukaryota; kingdom Metazoa; phylum Chordata; order Ceratodontiformes; family Ceratodontidae; genus Neoceratodus; species Neoceratodus forsteri. Next base: position 1,050,488,290 of record CM057449.1, read on the forward strand.
CTAGCTGAATCCTGGCTTGCTCCACATAAACTTTTGATGAATCACAAAAAAAACAAAAACAAAGACCATGATGTTTCACAGCTCACATAGCAAATTCAAACCTGTTAACCTCACTATCTGTAATGAGTTACAGCAGCCACTTGAGCAAGTACAGGAGTTTAAATACCTTGGTATTACCCTTGACAGCACAATGTCCTTCAACTCGCATGTTCATCATGTCTCAAAATCAACTAACTCAAGAATAGGGGTACTCTACCGCCACCGACGCTATCTAACCAATGAAGCCATGCGTGCAGCAATAACTACCTCTGTTCTATTCATTATTGATTATGGGCTGGTCTTCTATGGGGATGCCACAGATACCACCCTAAAATGGATCAGGACGGCCCTAAACAAGTGCTGTAGGCTTATCACTGGTGCAGGGAAGCGTACGCATACCTGTGATCTCTACAAGGACTCAAACTGGCTCAACCTTAACAGTAGACTTGCCTACCAGACCTGCCTTCTGGCAAAGAAAATCTGCCTTAACATCATATCCCCTGCAACACACACCTTAATGGTACCCGCTGCCAATACACGTTTTACTCGCAGTTCCCTCAGATCCCCGTATATCGTTCCATTCTGCTATATCACCAAGGCTCAATGTGCATTCTACACCAGGGTCCCCCTCACTGACAAATAGCCTTCTTCTTGAAACTGCAGCTGAGAACAAACTTGGACCATTCAAATGTAAACTCTGCCAGCACCTCACTGAACTTAGCAGCTGTGACTGCTCCACCTAGGCTCGCAGCTCACCGTCACCCCTCCCCCTGCTGCCCAGCTCACCTCCTTCACCACCTTTCCCACTACTCTCCTGCCCACTTACCCCTCCCTCTCCTCCCACTCTCTTCTACCTCCTACCCACTGGCCCTTCCCCCTTGTCCCCCACCTTCCCCCTTACCCTGCCCATTTCCCCCCTCCTACCTCTCTCACCCATTTCTTTCCTTCCATCCTATCTCGTCTCCTCCCCATAACCCATCCATGCTCTCTTTCCCCTATCTTGTCCCTCCTTTAACCCCTCCATCCTCTCTCCTCTCCCATTGTACCTTTTCCTACTCCCCCGTCTCTTGTTACTCCCCCCACCCGGCTACCTAGCACTTAATCTATCTCTGTTCTCTGCATTTATGACAATGTCAAATCCTTGACTGCCTAATCCCCCCTCCTTATTCCCCACCCCTAGTTTCTCTCCCCTAGGACGTTTCTCTCTTTTATCTATGCTTGCTGTGTGTATATCTGTTCTTTATTAAACTGCACCTCATTATTTGTCTCTGGTATTGTACTGCTGTACTACTTCTCAACCTGTATTGTATTCGCTACTGTTTCTGTATTGTACTCTCTGCTGATGCAGAACCTTTGTAAAAAAATCTCTGGTTCAAAGGTATTTGTAATCCTAGTACTAAATAAATAAAATAAAAATAAAGAGACGCATGCTCTGCTCGCTCTCTCTCTCATGGTGCTGTACCAGATTTAATTCTCTTACTCGATCTGTCCATTTCGTGTGTGTGTGTGTGTACACCACTGCTACCTCTGCTCCGCTATAGCCATCACGCTGCCGATCCCGCGGTGTAAACAAAAAAAAAACGGTACCTCAATCTTCTTTCAAAACTATGCTTTCCCCAAGTCTCCTTTGTCGAACTTCATCAACTCCTGATAAGCTCTAAGAAGGGAAGGGGTAGGAGCAGTACACAATGCCCTCTCTATGGCAACAGTACCTGCTCACACTCACTTCCTTCTCCAAGTCCCTGCTGCTCCTGATATGCTGTCCCAATGCAATCGGTCATGGGTAAATAATGGGGGGACAGTTCTACATTACTTTCTCACTCCCTCTCCTATTCCATGATAGGCATCACCAATACACAGGGAGCACAAGAGCAGTACTGGCAACAGAAATAAACCACTACTAATGATGCCCGTAAAGGACAAAATTTGTTAGGCAAATTAACAATGACATCATTTTATAGCAGGTGGAAGGACTATTTTATCATATATTGCAGGGTTTTAAATAATTGATTAGCAGTTTCTTTCTTAGGATGATACCTGTAGTAGGGAGTATTCCTGGAACATCCTATCTGTTAGTTAAAAAGTCTGTTGCAACAGCATGTCCCTATCCTTTACTATCCCTTTTCTCCTTTCTGTGTTTTTCCCCCATCTTACAGGCAGGCCACCTGTCAGATGGCTCTCTTGCTCTTTACTGCCTCTGCTTTTCTAGGCCATTCCAGGAATCCCCCATTGCAATCCTTCCCCGAAGTACTTTATGTTCCTGCATGAACGTACGAATGTGCGAATTAGAGCAAGCAAGTCGCACTCGCTAAAATGATAAAAGGGCTAAGAAACAGGGTAAAAGCCAGGGATTTAGCTTCTAGACTGCCTCTTTAGGTTTTCCTGTGTGTTAGCGACACAGGTTAGGCAGGGTCTGTAAAATAATGAGAAGTCACTTATGGTAACTTGCGATAAGCAAACAGGCTGCTGCTTAAACACAACTGAGAAAAGTTTTTTCTAGTCAGGCAGATAGTAACACTTCCTCAGTTGTGTTTAAACAGCAGCCTGTTTGCTTATCGCAAGTTACCCCAAGGGACTTCTCATTATTTTACAGACCCTGCCTAACCTGAGTCACCAACACACAGAAAAACCTAAAGAGGCAGTCTAGAAGCTAAATCCCTGACTTTTACCCTGTTTCTTAGCCCTTTTATCATTTTTAGCGGTGCAACTTTTGCTTGCTCTCACTCCCACATTCGCATTGCTCATGCAGGAACATAAAGTACTTGGGAAGGATTGCAATGGGGATTCCTGGAACAGCCTAGAAAACAGAGGCAGTAAAGAGCAAGAGAGCCATCTGACAGGTGGCCTGCCTGTAAGATGGGGAAAACACGAAAGAAGAAAAGGATAGTAAAGGATAGGGACATGCTGTTGCAACAGACTCTTTTAACTAACAGATAGGATGTTCCAGGAATATCCTTACTACATATTCCTCCCCACTCAAGACGAAATCCCTCGCTTTTCCTATAGCTAGGGAAAAAGTACCATTATCCAAACAGTAATGTTCAGATCCCTCCCGCGAGGAAGAGATATAGCTGGAGTTCGCCCCGCCTCCTCAAGCTCCACCTCGGGTCCCTAGCAAAAAATAAACAACAAGGATAATAATCTAAGAATCAGAGACTAATCTCTGATGCTTTTACTAACTTCACCAGGTCTGGTTCTGTTCGTATTTGGTTCAGCCCTCATAACGGGACATGAAATCAGCATTTAGATGGTTCGTCCAGATCTGTGTCTAATAGTAAATTTGTAAGGTTGTAAAGATAGATACCACCGCATGATGCAGGGGTTCTTATCTTTCATAACTTGTAACCAACATAAGGGTTATGATCGTCAGACTTCAAATTAACACCCCATACAGTAAAATTTTAAAGCCTCTACCTTCATTTGAGAGCCAAACACTCTTTTTCTATCGTCGAATACCTTGTTTCTCTCTCATGTAATTTTCGACTGATGAATATAATGGGATATTCTGTTCCTTCAAAATTCTGGGATAACACAGCTCCAATCCCTGTGTTGGAGGCATCTGTCTGGACTATGAAAGGACAGTTAAAAAATCAGGGCTTCTAGGTACAGGAGAAGCACATAACAAAACTTTTATAGTACAGAATGCCTCTTCACACTCGGGCATCCATTTTATCGTTGTGGGCTTAGCTTTCTTTGTTAATTCAGTAAGGGGCGTGGCTATAGTGGCGAATTGAGGGATAAATCGTCTGTAGTATCCTGCTAACCCTAAAAAGGATCGTACATGTTTCTTTGTAAGAGGGCGGGGGCTATTGGCTACAGCATCAATTTTCCCAATATGTGGCTTCACTTGCCCTTGACCAATCCGGAAACCCAGATATTTTGTTTCTCTTTTTGCCAATGAACACTTTTGGGGGTTTATTGTTAGTCCTGCCTGGGATATAACCAATAAAATCTGTTTCAAATGCTGTAAATGAGTATCCCAGGTAGGACTGTAAACTATAACATCATCCAGGTAAGCTGCGCTATAATTTATATGGTCTCTGAGAATTTGGTCCATATACCTCTGGAAAGTGGCTGGCGCCCCATGTAGCCCGAAAGGCATAGTGGTGAAGTGGAACAGACCCAAAGGTGTACTGAATGCAGTCTTTTCTCTATCTTGCAACTTTAGAGGGATCTGCAAGTACCCTTTTGTTAGATCGAGGGTACTAATGTATTGGGCCTGTCCCAGTTGATCAATAATGTCTTCGATCCTGGGCATTGGGTAAGCGTCAAATTTAGATATTGTATTAAGGCGGTGAAAATCAATGCATAGCCTAATACCACCCTCTTTTGTTAACAATAACTAGAAATCAGTCACTACTGGATGGTTCTGTCACCCTAATCTCCATCTTTTGGACTTCCGGATGACTTAATTCTTACTTTCTCTGGTAATCGATGGGGCTTCTGTCTATGGGTCTTGCCTGGTTTACCTGAATCGTGTGTTCCACCCTTTGCCTTTCCTGGGATACTGGTGAAAGTCGTCTGAAACTGTCCTAGCAGTTGGTCCAAGGCTTCCTTTCGGGTTGGATTCAAGTCAGGATTAATATCAACATCTTTGTATCCTCCTGAACTTTCTAACCTTTGGTAAGCCTGTTCCAATTCTGAAATTGGGTTTTCTGGGTGCACAAAGGAGCAGGTAGGGAGGGTGCAATCAACCCATTTTTTTAACAGTTTACAGTGATAAACCTGCCATTTCTTTGGTTTTTCTGGCCTTAAGATTTCATAATTAACTGGCCCTACTTGTCTTTGTACCAAATAAGGACCCTGCCATTTCACTGTTAGCTTACTCTCAGTAGAGGGCAATAACAATAATACTTTTTCTCCAGGAGAAAATGATTTTTGACCTACGCCCCAATCATAATATTCCTTCTGTATCTTTTGTTTTCCTTGATTTGTCAGGTGAGCCCACTGTACATATTGTGCTAACCTTTTCCTGAGTTGGGTAATATATGTTAGCGCTGGAGTTCCTTTTTTTCTTCCCAACTTTCTTTCATTATATCTAGGGGTCCCCTAGGGTTTTTACCAAACAGTAGTTCAAAGATGGAATATCCAGTGGAGGCCTGGGGTACTTCCCTATATGAAAACATCAACAGGGGTAAGTATACATCCCAGGTCTTTTCTTTGTCCTGTACATATTTCTGTAACATTCTCTTTAATGTTTTATTAAATAGTTCTACTAATCCATCCATCTGGGGATGGTAAGGAGAAGTGTACAGGGCCACTACACCCAAAGCCTGATACAAGCGGGCTAACAAGGCTGACCTAAAATTACTGCCCCTATCAGTCAGTATTTCCCTGGGTACCCCCATTCTGCCAAACACCTTTAAAAGCTCCTCTGCTGTCTCAGGAGCAGTTACTGTTCTTAAAGGTATAGCTTCTGGATATTTTGTTGTATAATCACATAAAACCAAAATGAATCTATTTCCTTTACTACTTTTGGGTAAAGGACCTACAATATCCATAGCTATCCTTTCAAAGGGTGTTCCAACTAGTGGAAGAGATTGTAATGGTGCTTTGTCCTTTTGGTGATGGTAGCTACTTTCTGACAGTCCCCGCTCTTACAATAATCAGCTACTTGCTCATGGATGCCAGGCCAATAAAAGCGATGAAGTAGCTGACTAAAGTCCGATCCTCCCTAAGTGACCAGCCATGGAATGTCATGGGCCATATATATCAATTGTTCTCTATATGAAGTAGGTACCATCAGTTGTTCAACCTAACTCCAGTATCCACATTCCTACATTCTCTATACAATAAATTATCATGCATAATAAACCTAGGATAGGCAGTTTCACTGTCAGTACTGACAACCTGTGAAAAAAAGGCACGAGTGTTTGATCACTACTTTGCTCTTTCTGGAATTGTACAGTATTAATATATTGTTTGACTGAATCTGTCCCAACCATTTTATTCACATTCCAGTCCTTTTTATCTCGTCTTCGTCTGCTTCTAGATTTTCTGTCTTTCCCAGGTGGTTCGTATATCTCTTCATCAAAAGGAAACATTTGTTGGGGAGTCTCTGTTTGAAGATATTGGGCCTGGGCCCTGGTGGTGACAGCACTCAGACTAGGAGATGTTCCCATAAGCATATCAAACCCAGGAAAGTCCCGTCCAATGACTAGTGGTACAGGCAAATTTGGTACTAGACCCACCTTCATGTACTGTTCTACATCCTGTACAGTTATTAATGTTTTCTGTGGGGTAGTAGTGAATGTCCCCATGGATACAAATAACACCCATACTGCCTCCTGTATCCGTTTGGGGAACCAAAGACTTCTGTACCAAGGTGTGTCGGCTGCCTGAATCTAATAAAGCTGCAACTTCTTTTCCTTCTATCTTTGCACTAGTCGTATAATGTCCCCAGCTTGCCAGAGATATAGGTGCTGTCTCTTTCTTTCTTTCTCTTTGGGCAATACCTAACAATATGTCCCTTTTCCTGGCAGCCATGGCAGACAGTGTCTGTGTGTAATTGTCTCCCAGTCTTAGCTAATGCAGATGATATAATAGCAGGTTTACTGTTCACACTAGAGAAGTTATTGTTTCTTACCATGGGTAAGGGTCCACGTGGGCCAGTTTGTGTTCTTGACGGACGTGCTGCCAGATAGTCTTCGGCCAGTTCTATAGCTTTCTTAGATGTTTCAGTACGGTGTTCTCTTACCCACATTTGAATGTCCTGAGGTAGTATCTTAATAAATTGTTCCAGTATAACCGATTCCATGACTTGTTCTACAGATCTAGTTGCTGGTTGTAACCACTTAAAAGTCTTGTAATCGAGTATATGTTTCTTGAGGAGAGTCATTTGTATTAAACCAAAATGTCCGAAATCTTTGACGATAAGTCTCTGTATTAATGTCATATCTTTTAAGTATTGCTTGACGCACAAAGTCATAATCATTAATATGTCTTGCATCAACATGACTGTAGGCCAGCTGTGCCTTACCTGAGAGATAAGGAGCTAAACGTACTACCCACTGATCCTTGGGCCACCGACAGGCTTCGCCACCCTCTCAAAGGTAGTGATGTCACGCGATGTCATCCCCTTCAATTAGTTTAGAAATCTTAATGTCTTTAGGACTATCCATATCCGCTGAAAATTAGGTCTGGATGCCCCATGGCATGGATGTCACGAAGAGTGTCATTCCATCTTGCCTCACTCCGTCTTTCCATGTCTAGTTGCCGGATACATAACCATTTCAATAGGTCCTGTATATTCTCCTGAGGTTGTTCTTCAGGTACCTTTTCTGTCTCTGCAGCCCTGGCACCTTCTGGTTCCTGTACCTCAACCTCTCTTTTGGTCAACGTCTTCCTCCTCACATCCCCCTAATCCAGGCAATAGGGGTTCTCCTGATATTTCCATCATGTGGCAGGTCTGAATCCCGCTTAAACTGGGTTGAAGGGTCACTACTGGCTTCTGCTGTTCCTCCGAGTATCTGGGACGATACTCCAATTGAACCACCGAACAGGGGTGCCTCAACTATCCCACTTCTGACACCAGTGTAGACGTGGGGGGATAGATGGAGGCAGACACCCATAAAATGAACTCAAAACAGCTTTTATTCAGCAAACAGAACTCGATGAAAATAAAGAATCGAACTGTACAGCGACCAAATAAAAATAAAGAGAGAGATAACTGAAATATGCAGTAACAGACAAAATTATAGCATTTGACCACTAGGAGGAGCTAGGGTCTGAGGAGGAGTCAGACCATTTGCTGAGCTATAAGGTCTGCTCCCTACTCCTTCACTACCAAAGCTCAATTGAGCCCTCTATGTATATGGAAGGGTCAGGTGGTGTTATGAAGCTCCAACCCCTTTTGAAAAGTTAAACTTTATTTTGTTAAGTACACTTTATTATTTACTACCAAGCATCCTATACGCAGTTAAATTGAAACATCTTTCATTTTTCAGTGCTAGAACCATATTTAAATCATTCTATGGCATAATATGTTTGTTGAGGGTGGCTCCCTGCTGTCTTGGTTCCTCCCACATGTCTTCAACCCAATACAGATGGAAACACAGAGGCCGGCCGACTCTATAGAAGGCTGGGACAGGAGAGGATCAGGCAGCAACAGGGCCACTCCCTAAACTGCAACTACCAGGAAATCCCTAAGTAAAAAATACTAAAAACACCACAGGTACTTTATTTTAACATTTCTTTCTTTCTAAACATTAATACCTCACTACATTTCCTCTCTAAGCATTTTAAATTCAGAAATATTGTTTGTTTCCAAGTCAGATATACAGCAGGGTTAAACAACAATGTTTAAAATGTCCTATAACCTAAACAGCAGCCCAAGGTAAACCTTTCCTGATAACACATTTATGTTCTGAATTGCTTTCTTTGCTGGATTCATGTCCTAGTAACCAGAAAACTATTCCTCCATTGGACTGGAAACAGTAGTAATTTATTCAGTATGTCATTGCCTGAATGCACTAGCTGCAATGCTGAACTTTTCTTCACTAAAAGCCCTGCCTAACCTGTGCTGCTCAAAACACAGAAAAGTTTAACTTTTCAAAAGGGGGTGGAGCTTTATAACACCACCTGACCCTTCCATATATATATATATATATATATATATATAGAGGGCTCAGTTGAGCTTTGGTAGTGAAGGAGTAGGGAGCAGATCTTATAGCTCAGCAAATGGTCTGACTCCTCCTCGGACCCTAGCTCCTCCTAGTGGTCAAATGCTATAATTTTGTCTGTTACTGCATATTTCAGTTATCTCTCTTTATTTTCATTTGGTCACTGTACAGTTCGATTCTTTTTTTTCATCGAGTTCTGTTTGCTGAATAAAAGCTATTTTGAGTTCATTTTATGGGTGTCTGCCTCCATCTATCCCCCCACGTCTACAATACTAACTGCCAGAAAGCATTTATATAGGTTTTCTAGAAGTGTTATGTTTGTTAAACACAGTGAGGCAAGTGCTATGCATTTTCACAATGTTTTAGAACTTTTATGAGCAAAACGCTAATCAATTTTTAGAGTTGAATAAAACCCTATATTGTAATAAGTAAATCTGTTTTTCCACATGCAAACATGATTTTTGCAACTGTAAATTAGAAAAAAGTTGCCCATTTTATAAGCACAGTAAGACACTCCAAGGTGTGCACTGAACAGGTATTCCTGCACTTCCAGGGGCTGGCTGAAGGCACTCTGCCTGCGGCCTCATACTTCACTACGCCCCTGGGAGTGTGCTAATATCTGTTCAATGCACACCCTATCATGTCTTATTGCTTACATAACATACAAGAGTACAATTGTACTGTAACATACACAATTCAACAACATGGCAAAAATATGATCTTAGTGTGACAGACAATTTAGACAATGTATATAAAGGATGCCATAAAAGTCCTGGAGACAAAAAATGGGTGGGGAGGGAAGGGTGTGCATACTATGGGGGCCCCTAAGCATTGCAGGAGGGGAGCAGAGTCCTTCCCCATCTCTAACGTCCTCGCCATATGACTGCTCATGGTAAAGTTCCTCCCTCTTATCATTTTGGACTGTGATCCCCCCATGGGTCAATTCGGATTCTCACCAGGACTACCTGACAAGAAGGACTTTACCTTCTCTAACTTAATAGCCAGAGACAGACAGCATCCCTGGCCCATCTGCTGCCTTAACCTGCAGAGCTTCCTGTAGCCTGTCAAAGTGGTCAGGAGTCTTGGTCACAGGCCGTCCACTAGGGTTGGCACTCCCCCTTGAGACATCTCCTCTGGCTCCTCTTGGTGACACTAGTCCTGGCAGGGGACGTGGAGTTGAACCCATGTCCTCCATGCCGAGCCCTCTCCTCTCCTGTGGGCTGGCTGTCAGGCAATGGGCTGAAAATACCTCATCTTAATGTCCACAGCCTCCTGCCCGACTTGGCCGAACTCCTTGCCTGGGTCACCCATTACAAGCCTGACATCCTGGGGATAACTGAATCTTGGCTTAAACCCTTGATCCCAGACTCTGCCTGTGTGCTTCCCGGCTTTGACCTTGTCAGGCAGGACTGTCCAGGGAAAAAGAGGGGGGTGGTATTCTGGTCACTACAGGAGCCACCTTAACCTGTCGGTGCTGGCCTGCCTTCAGCCAAAGCAGTCTTCCTGTGAGCTGCTGCATACTGTGCTGCTACTTGGGAATACAAAGAAGCTGCACATTGTGTGTGCCTATAATCCCCCCATGGGCGGTGTATTGGGTTTATCCTCCCTCCTTGAATCTGTTGGTTCTAAGATGGGGAATAATGAGGTAATAATCCTAGGGGATCTTAACTTAAACTGCCTTGGAGGCAATATCAAGCAGTATGAGAGACTGCTAGCAGGCTTCTCAATGTCCCAGTTCATTCAGGAGCCCACCACGTGGTCGTCCACTGGTGGTAACAGCTCTCTCCTGGACTGGGTCCTGACCAGTAGGCCTGAGAGGATTAACTCCTCTGGTACCCTCCCTGACTCCATCTCTGACCATGCCCCTGTGTACAGCATATGGAAGATCTCTGCCCCAAAGATCCCTCCTAAAATCATCCAGGTCAGGGACTTCTCCAGGTTTGACTCAGGGACTTTCCAGGAGGATCTCATGTTCATTGACTGGTCTGCAGTGATGGATGCCCAGACTGCTTCCTTGGCAGTCTGTCATTTCCTTAGTATCTTCGGGGTGGTACAGGACAAGCATGCCCCTCTTGTCACACGGAGGGTAAGGGGGGGCTGTCACGAAATGGTTGCATGGGAGCCTCCCTGCTCTCATGAAGGCTAGAGACAAATGCTGGGCCAGCTTCAAGGTCTCGCTGGACTAGGCCATATTCCAGCAATACAGGAGGCTTAGGAATGAATGCAAAAAGGCTATCAGGGCTGCCAAAAGTGAATTTTGTAAAGCAGCCTTGCAGACTTCAGCCAAAGACCCTAGGAACTTCTGGAGGAATATTAAAAACATAGTGAGTGGCTCCTCCTCCTGTGAGGCTCCTGACATGCTCATTGATGGCACTAGCTGTAATAATCCGCTAACCATCGCCAATGCATTTAACTCACATTTTCCGGACCTGTCCGCCTTCACCTCACTATTCTCCTCCACTGGTCATGATAGTCCTGGCCAAGTCCCTCTGCCTCAACTGGCACCTTTCCCTCGTCCTCTGTTCTATTTCAAGGCTGTGATGGCAAAAGAGATGCAGAGATTGTTCTCTGGTCTCACCCTTTTCTAGTGCTAGCCTTGATGGTATGGAACCAAAGCTTCTCCGTCTTGCTGCTGCCTCTATTGCCTCCCCTGTGGCCCATATCGTCAACCTATACTTAGCCTCTGGGGTTATCCCTGACCCGTGTAAGGTGGCACAGGTTGTCCCTGTACTCAAACAGGGTAACCCTAGGATCCTTGACAACTATCGTCCGATTGCCATCTTGTCTGCTATCAGTAAGCTTCTTGAGAAAGTAGTGGTGGGACAACTCATGGATTATATTCAGGCTCATGAGCTTCTGTCTCCCTCGCAGCATGGCTTCCGAAAAGGGCACAGTACCACCTCTGCCCTGGTCTCTGTTACTTCTGGGATAAGTGCTGCTATGGACCAGGGCAGACTCTCTGGAGCCATCTTTATTGATCTCTCTAAAGCCTTTGACCTTGTTGACCATGCCTTACTATGCTCTCAACTTAGGTCTCTGGGCTTGTCCACTCCAGCGCTTAGTTGGTGCTCCAATTACCTTCAGGGGTGGCAGCAACTTACCAAATATAGTAAGGTGCTCTGGGATGCCACCCCCATGTCCTCAGGGGTTCCCCAGAGGTCAGTCCTTGGGCCCCTGCTCTTTTCCATATTCATCAACGATCTTCCCTCCTCAGCTGCCTCCTGCAGGGCCATCCTGTATGCTGATGACCTAGTTATTCTCAGTCATTCCCAGGATATTGGGGTCATTAACCACCAACTGAGTGAGAGGTTCAGAAGTATCCAATCCTGGATATCGTCCCACAAGCTGGTCCTAAATCTTAAAAAGACTCAGGCCATGCTGTTTGGATCCCTGGCTAAGTTAAAGGTCTCCCCTGTTCCTTTGTGCATCTTGGGTATTCATGGTGCTCCCGTTCTCATCACTGACTCCGTCAAATACCTTGGGGTGACACTTGACCCTCAGCTCAATTTTGGTCACCACATCCAAAATGTGTGTAGAGCTGTTCACTGGAAATTGGGTCGGGCTCACACAGCAAAGAATAACCTTACTCCGGCTGCTCGCCTAGCACTGGCTAGTGGTGCGTTTCTACCGTCTCTCTGCTATGGGCTCTTTTTGTTTGCCCACACTTCCATGGTCCACCTCTCTAGGTGGACTGTAGCCTACAATAACATCTGCCATTTTGCTCTTGCAGACCCTCGTCTCACTCACCAGTGCGATCTGTACAGTAAGCTCGCCTGGCTCTCCCCGCCCAACTATATGAATTTTGTTATGGGCAGTTTCATGGGTAAAGTTCTGGGTACTGGCACTCCCCCCTGGACTGGTGGAGCTTCTTGTGCCTGCTGCCTCCACTACCTACTCCCTATGGTCACTGGGCCCTGCTATCCTTAAGGTTCCTGCTACGTGTACCCAAATGGGGGACAGGGACTTTGCGTCATGTGCCCCTAGATTATGGAACTCCTTTCCTGTCCAGGTCTGGTCCTCCCCTTCCCAGGCATGCCTACGCACCTCCCTGTGGAACCACTTGAAGCTCTCATCAGTATGTGACTGTCAAACTTCCCTGATTAGCCTGGTCCCCTGCATGGTATTTTACGCATATCATCTCCTGTACCTTGCTCAGGTCCTGCTGTGCGTTGCCTGCCTGCCTGAGTGCGGCTCTGTGAAAAATGTGTAAATTCTGTACATATCTATATATACTGCTGGGAACATTGCGTTAGTGACTCTGTACTTTATTACACTGACTGTGTCTACTATTGTAACCTGAGATATCTTACTATGTATGTTACGCTTCTCCTGACTTCAGTGTATCTGCCGTACTTGCCTCAAGTTGCACTCTGTATGTTCTTTTGATTTCCTGTACTCTCCCAGGTCGTACCTGAAAATAGGCACATGTTTGTCTAGTGTACTTAACTGGTTAACAAAAACTAAATAAATAAACGGTGTCCCTATGGCTCCAAGTGACTGTAGAAGTAAAAAAAAATGCATATAACAGAAGAGTCTATAGGCTGCCTAACCAATTAGCAAACATAGACATGGAACTGGAAAAGGAAATTAGGAATGGAGAGACCAAAGAAAAATTATACTAAAAAGAGATTTCAACCTCCCAGTCATTGACTGGGACACAAAAAGTAAGGCACCAAAAAAAGTTCATAAATTGGTAGAGATTACGCAGGACTGCTTTATCACCCAATGGGTGCTGCAGGCAATCAAGGGGAAGCAATCTTGAATCTTGTAATGTACAACCAGGACATTCATAGAAACATCATGATGGAAGACCCTACAGCCGGGGTCAAAACTGGTACCAGACCTCTAGCCAATTGCTGGTAGATTTTGTATGGAGCCAGTAAAAGTTTTCTTGTGTATGTGGACACATATCATTTAGGCAAATTCTGTAAAACCAGCTCTGGGCATGGGAGATACGGAGATTATTACATCTCTGTACATATGGGCAATAGTCCGGGAGGGGCAAAGGTGCATTATGTTCTCGCGTGGTTAGCAGTGCAATCTCAGGGAGGAAGGCCCGCCATACAACAAAATGCCGGCTGCACAGGAGGTTCGGACAGTTTTTATGAGTGTTACGATAAAAAATAAAAAACAGTTCATTTAATACAGTGCCTCCTGATGGGGATCTGTGAGTTGAAGCCCTGATCTTTGCAGCGTTCGGGGCTTCATCAGTGCCAGTAGAACTTCTTTCAGTATCTGAATTCCAGCACTATGGCCCATGATTTTAGTAATGTTGACTGTGATCTAATGGTAGAATTAATCAAATATAAGCTGAAAAGCATATACGAGATAGAAAGGGAAGAAAAAAAGTGGGTGGAAATCAAAGAGACAGTATATGGGGCAGCCAAGGAGAGCATTAAATCTGCAGGTAAGGCAAGGAAAAAAAAAAAAAAAAAAACAATAAAACTATACAAACAAGTAAGGGAATCGAGAAGCATTTCTAATATCTGTAAAAGGGAACAGAATACGACCAACCGAGTGTTTCACACGGAGAAGCTACATAAATGCAACCAGCTCATTAGGAGAGCGAAAGCAAACACCAAACTAAGGATGGCAGAAGGGGTTAAGGAAAAGGGCAAGACATTCTTCAGCTACCACATAGCATAGAAAGGATGACAAAGATGTGGAAAGTATGGAGGAGGATGTGGGAAAAACAGTCGTAATAAATGAGCACTTTAGCTCTAAGTCTACCATTAAAGCAGCAAGAATAATATGGGAAACTAAGTTAAAATTTGAGGGCAAGGATAGCAACACAATAGTGATGGGGAACATAATTTATTTACCTGTCAGTTATTTTGTTTGCTTGTTTGTTTAAAATTTGGTGACCGGGATATGTGCACTGAGCCAGGACTCATTTCCAAGTGCAGCCCGGGGGAGGGGATACAACAGGGATCGAAACAACAATAACAAAGTAACAGTAGGTGCATGAATATGTACAATAAAATCATAGCACAAATAATGAATTTCAGAGCAAGGTAAGGCAATTTTATTTATATAACGCTCAAACACAGGGGCTCTGGATGCCTCACAATATACACAATTCAAGTAAAACAGGAATTAAATCTGATGGCAGATAAGGACAGCTTGGTTCACCCAATCTGTCTATCTTTCCCTACTTACACTATCACTGCAGATCCTACTTGATCTCCGCCCCCCCCCAATACACTTCCTTTCCCCTATCTCATGCATTCTTGAACCCCACCACTGTTTTTGCCACCACCACCTCCGCTGGAAGGCTGTGCAAGGCATCCACCACTCTTTCTGTGAAGAGTTACTGTAATCTCTAGGCGGTGCTATACCAAGGGCTACTACTCCCATCTCGCAGGCCTGAACAAGACTGAGGGGCCTGGGTTCCTACTTTTAATATTAATTGTTTTTTTTTCCCCCAAGTTAGTACACTGCGCAGCGCCTCCACCCAGAGTTTACTTGTTAGTGGGCTAGAGCTTAGTCTATTACAGCCCTCTGGGAAGCTGAACCCACTTACCTTACCAGGATATCACCCCAAGCATGACCCAATAAACATTCTTCCCAATTTTAGCCATTTTTGCAATTTGTGACTTACTACTAATAATATGCTCATGAGACAGATATCTGCAAAAACAACCACAACAAGTTTATATACACGGGGAGGGTTAGCAAGGGTAAGATGGAATAGAGGTTATGCTGTTTACAATTGATAAGAGTAGTATTGGTTTTGATTGCTTTGGTTCAAGACAATTGCAGTAATCATTTGGCATTTGGATTTTCCCCATCAAATCACAGTGGCACCCACCAAGCTTACAAGATAGTCAGAGCCCTGGCTATCTAGCTAGCTACCTTTTATATCAGAAACATATTTACAATGCCAACACTGGTACCAGTTCCCAGAGACATACAGAACCCCCGCAATTCTATATGCAATACCAGAATACCCAGTAATTAGCCGTTCTTAAAGGTTCAGGCCTGATGATAGGTGCAGCTGTATGTTGGCCAGCTAGTTGGGGCCCTTGAAGAAAAGCAAGAGGATTAACACATGCAAACACTTAGAAACTTAATGCTATTGTATCCGTGGTCGGATGGCCTGGTCCATTTGAACACATTCAACTATGTACATTCCCTTTTGCTTTGTTGGCAGGGCATTGGCCCCACCTACTCCGAAGTCACATTTGGTTAGTCACATTTAGGTTGTAGCACAGAATTAAGGTGATCACAGCAGGCAGAACCCTGACCTTGGAGACAAAGAGGTTGGCAAAAGCCTGCAGCTGGGAGACCCCCAAACCGACTGCCAGATAGTACAGCATTTGCAGATGGAGAACTATATTTCTTTAAACAGTGCCCCCCCCCCGCCTTCTAGGCTGGATTCACTTTAATGGATAGACCAAGCTGGGACCCAGGCCGACGCGTTTCAACCCCAAGTCTGGGCTATACCTCCCAGGGCAAACACATATAAGAGTGCCAAGGTGGCACACTCACAGGCTGTGTCCCAGAACCCAATCTGATGGTTGCATAGCATTCAGCACATTTCTTAGATTTATTTATTTATTATTTTATTGAATTTTGATGACTGGGTAGGCCCGCTGGGCCCCGAAAGTCCTTTTTCAAGCGCACCTGGGAATACTAATACAGACATATGTGGACTTCGTGCAGTATCACAACATAGGTATTCATGGGTATACAGTATTCGGCTGTTTACACATAGCTGTAGTTATTAGGCTATTGTAGAGCATTATGATAAGTTGTAATTAGAGCATTAAACAATTTTCAAGCAGGTATGCGAACAACATTAGGGTACCATAGGTAGGCACTCGGGTGGTTAATTGTAGAGGCAGCAGGAGAGAAAAGAAGAAAAAAGAAAGTTAGTACTACCTTGTTGGGGTGGGGGTGGAATTATAGGTCATGGTGGTAGTGTCAGGTGCAGTGGCACTGGCATACGCTTTTAGCTAGGAGATGAGCTTTGAGTCTGGTGCGGAAGCACTGCACTGTAGGGGTTTCTCTCACCTCCAGTGGGAGGTGGTTCCATAAGGCAGGGCAGTGAGAGAGAAGTTTCTGGCCTGCCTTTGTCCTAGCCTTGGAACCTCTAGCAACATTTGGCCTGAAGATCTAAGGCTGCGCTGGTTACTCTTTACTATGAGGAGTCCTTGAGGCTCGGGGGAAGGAGCTAATTATCTTTTGGCCAGACAGAGCAAGGGGTAGCTAAGCGTGCTTGAGGATAGCCAGTTAAGTTTCTAAGCGCCTCACAATGGTGGCTCCTAGAGTGGGATAGGGTAGCAGCAGGTCACTTTGTTGTATAGGACCTATAGTTTACTAAATTCCGCTTGAGATGCCCTGTGTGACGGAGCAGCAAAGTCAATGTGGGAAGTAGGACACTCGCTGCTATAGCAGTCCTAGCTTCAAGGTTAGCAGTTCCTTAACCCGATATAGAAGCTCAAGTTTGAGTGAATTACTTTTGTGACTTGGTCACGTGTTGTTCGAGCATGAGGCCTTGATCGAGATGAGGCCAAGGTATTTTGTGGTGGAACAACTTCTAGCTTGTTGCCATCGAGATGAGAGTTGGAGAGATTGCGATCTGTCTTGTCCTAAGGCTCTTGGACAAAAGCATAACTTTAGTTTTTTTGGTGTTAAGGACCATTTTGTTGTTAATAAGCCACCTCTCCATGATATAAATATCTTTTTGGAGAGAGCTGGATAGGACATCCAGGTTATTGGAGGATATGTAAATGACAGCATCATCCGCGTATTGGATTAAATTGCTGCATCCACAGTGCTTGTACAGTTCATTGACGAACAACGAGAACATAAGGGGCCAGAGTATGGACCCTTGTGGCACTCCCTCCGTTAGTGACTGAGGTTTGGAGAGTCTGTCCTGCCACCTGACTCTCTGAGTCCGTCCTGTGAGGTAGCTATTTATCCAACTGAGGGCGTGGGTATCTAGGCCTAAATGGAAGAGTTTTTGGAGGAGTACTTTGTGATCCACCCGGTCGAATGCCTTGGAGAGGTCGATGAAAACCGCCCCTGTGCTGGATCCAGCATCCAGGTCTTTGAGTACATCCGAGGAGAGTTTGGTTAGGGCAGTGTCAGTCCCATGCTTGGCTCTAAAGCCGTGTTGCGATGGGGACAGAAGTGTATGAGCTTCCAAGTACTCCTTGATTTGGGCATACACCATTTTCTCCTGTACTTTTGCCCGGGTGCAGAGCAGGGAGACAGGCCTGTAGTTTTCAATAGGTTCTGCAGGCCCTCCCTTATGGATCGGAACCACGTGCGCCTGTTTCCACAATTCAGGGACATAACCCAAGAGTAGGGACCTATTGATCAGCCAGGTGAGTGGCTGCGCGAGCGCGGGGGCACCCTCCTTTAGCAGTCTTGCTTTAAGTCCGTCCGGGCCTCCTGAACCTATCATTTTCAAGGCTTTTAGGATGGCTAGGACCTCTTTTACTTTGGCAAGCCTCAAGTGAAAGAGTGGGCGGTCAGGCTATTGAGGCGCTGGCGGGGTGGCCAGGTTCTTTTGTGCCGATGGACCTGCCAGGAGTTTATCAGGGTTGGTGAAGTACATATTTAGGGTCTCAGCAATTTGTGCCGCATCACGTAGTGCCGTTCCATTAGCTTTGATGGGGCCCGAGATAAACTTTTTTTCCCCCCTTCGTTAGTTCATTGATATGGGACCAGAAGGTCCTGGGGTTGCCGAGGTTGGATTTTTGGAGGTGGTTAAAATAATCCTTTTTTGCTAGTTTGGTGACCTGTTTGCATTGGTTACAGAGGGTCCTTTAAAGGACCCGGTCTGATTGAAGACTCGTATCCTTGAACTTTTTCCATGCTTTATCACGGCCGATCATCAAGGCCTTTAAGGGAGGGGTGATCCACTTATAGCAGTGGCCCTTTACCCGGTAGGTTTTGAGTGGGGCCAAGAGATCCGTGGCCCACGTGATTGACCTGTTTAAGAAGTCAACAGCCTCATCCAAGGTAGGGAGACTTCTTCTAGGGATCCAGTCCAGGTTGCCCAGGAGAGTGTTATAGTGCTCCGGGGAGAACTTTGAGTAGTTCCTGGATGTGAGAATTCTAGCAGGGACCCTTACCGCCCTATTCCTCCAAATACAGAAGGTGGGTGAGTGGTCGCTGAGGGCATCCGCCATGGTCCCAGCCAGTTGAACATTATTACGGTTTGACACCAGTACCCAGTCAATTGTCGAGTGGCTCCCCATTTTATAGTTGTACCTTGTGGGAAGGGTGACTATCTGGGAGAGGTTAGCCTCCTGGAGCATGCCTGTTATTGAGGACTTAGTCTCCGTATCCCAGTGCACATTGAAGTCACCAAGGATGACGAGTTCCGAAGCAAATGCTGCTGGTAGGTTTTTTATGAGGGACTCGAGGGACTGGAGAGCTCCCTTCGGTGGACTATAGACGCACCCTACGTTAAGGTGTTTTACACCACCAAGGGTGATACGTACAAAGATAGTCTCGATATCAGGGGGCATTGTAACCTCAAGGTTAATGTGAGCAGAGATCAGGGTAGCCTTAACATAAATCAGCACCCCACCCCCTTTTTTCAGGGCTCTATTCTTCCGGTAACTGACGTACCCTGGGGCGGCACATTCGTGATCTAGAATCGATGGTTTTAACCAGGTCTCGGAGACTGCCAGCACATCAGGGTTGTAGAGGGCTAGCCAGGCTTGTAGTTCATGCATTTTGTGCCTAAGACTACAAATGTTCATATGTGCTAGCCTCAGGCCTCTAGTTCCAGTCCAGGTTTGGTCCTGGGGGGGTCGAGATGGAGGTATTATCAACTCCAGGGCCAGGATTAGGTTGTATATCACCTGCACGTAGTAGCAGGGTCCTGAGCAGGGGGGAATAGTATGGGTCCGGGAGAGGCACCTAGATTTTTTATGTTTATATGTCAGCAAGAGGGTAGCCCTATAGCAAATCCCACTTCTGCTGAGTTTAGCGGCTATCAGGAGGGCCAGGTTCTCGGCCAAGGGTGGGCTATAAGGGTGACAGACCAGGTGTGTAGTACGGACCGTTGGTGCTGTGCAGCAGGGGCTCGTCTCCCGGCTAGCCAATCCACCCGAAGGATTGAGGCGATGTACAGGGCAGCAAGGAGGAGACCCTTAATTGGCCTCGGCTGGCCCGAGGTGCGGGCGTTCAGTGGCCAATCGAGAGGCATTATCCTCCTTGAATGGACGTGTCAGACTACCAGAGCTTGGCCTAGTAGTACCTGAACCTGGGTAATTTAGGGGGGACAAGCTGGGCCCCGAAGTGTACTGGGACGCTCAGTAGCGTTGTGCTGATTTGTACTCTTCCTGTTCAGCAGCTTTTACTCTCAGTAGTTCTATCCCTTGAGCAAAGTGAGTAGTAGTATTCTAGGTCACCTAGGTAACAGTCACAGGGGTAGACTATTGACAGGTCAGATAGCCTAGAGGTAGGGTTGTTGGTCAAATGGGTTACTGTCACAGTGGTAGACTTCCAGCAGGGAAGTTGAACATAAAACGTTGCTAGAGTTTACCAGTGGAATTGCTACCTGGCAGCTATAGCATACTTGGGTAAATAACAAAGAAAAATAGGGTAGAGTTAGCAGGTTATACTGTAAGCACACTTTTCAGTCTTAGTAGAGCATTGGGACGATATAGTTAGTGAATTTATAGCAATAGAAATCAAGTAGACTTCAGAATTCCGGTTCAGATTTATCAGTAAATGTCATATAGTAAGTGTGAGGGATAGCTCAGTATGTCCCCCACACAGATGTGCATGCCTGTGATTGAGCCAGGATAGGTTGGATTAGCCCAGGGCATTGCTCCTCCTCTGTGCTTCCTATTGGAGCGGGGCTCTTAGCAGGCGGCACTTTCCCCCTTCATAAACTCAACAACAACAGGGTGGGTGGGCGGGCAGGAAACTTTTCAAACGGCAGTCAGGTTCCCTTTGCACCGGGGGAGGTCCGCCGAGCAAATTAGGCTGCCGGCACCTCAACCCCGCAAATTTCAGGTATCGATGGGGGGGGCCCCCAACCCGTCGCAGCAGCAGTAGTTCAGTCCTGGAGGTGATGTGCTGGGAAGGGGAAAGCAGCCTTTATCCACTGGCTGCAGTCGTCGTCACTCCCCTTCTCAGCCAATGGCTCACTTGACTGGTCGCAGTAGCCCTGGACGAAAAAGGCACCAAGTTGGACCGGAGAGACAAAGGCAACCATGGGAGCAGGGATGGATTTGAGGGGAAGAAAATGTCTGAGGACTTCTTTTGTTTTTCTTTTTCCGGCGGTCGCTTCTTTCAGGAACAGGTACCTCCTAGCCAGGTATCTCCAAACGGCAGTCAGGTTCCCTTTGCACCGGGGGACGTCCGCCGAGCAGATTAGGCTGCCGGCACCTCAACCCCGCGAACTTCAGGTATCGATGGGGGGGTGAGGGCCCGAACCCGTCGCAGCAGCAGTAGTTCAGTCCTGGAGGTGATGTGCTGGGAAGGGGGAAGCAGCCTTTATCCGCTGGCTGCAGTCGTCGTCACTCCCCTTCTCAGCCAATGGCTCACTTGACTGGTCGCAACAGCCCAGGACGAAAAAGGCACCAAGTTGGACCGGAGAGACAAAGGCAACCACGGGAGCAGGGATGGCTTTGAGGGGAAGAAAATGTCTGAGGACTTCTTTTGTTTTTCTTTTTTCGGCGGTCGCTTCTTTCAGGAACAGGTACCTCCTAGCCAGGTATCGCCAAACAGCAGTCAGGTTCCCTTTGCACCGGGGTAGGTCCGCCAAGCAGATTAGGCTGCCGGCGCCTCAACCCCACGAATTTCAGGTATCGATGGGGCCCGGAATCGCAGCAGCAGTAGTTCAGTCCTGGAGCACATTTATATCCTGTAGTAACTGCATCAGTAGTGTCAGTTCCCTTCTCATGTGCCTCACATGACAGACACAGACCCTTTTTCCAGTTGGCTAGAACTTTAGAACCATGGCACATTCCCAACGATTTTAGGGGCAAGCACTCACACTCTTGCATGGGGTGTGCAACTACAGCCCAGGCAATGGCTCCCAAAGTGGTTCACAGGACACAGTCTCTTCAGCATGAGCGGTCCCCCTAAGACTAGGGCTGACCCAACTTTTCACAGTCCTTACACAACAACTAGGAGCTTAGGCACATTTCTTGCATGACACCAGGCAACTTGACCTCGGCTTTTACCGCTTGAGACACTTTTGCTAAACTTGAGCTTGAGACACAGCTCACTACCAATTAAAATAACTCAACTCAACTGAGTTTGAAGCAAGGCTCACTACTATTTCTGCAGGCTTTACTTGCTGGCAAAGCTGACACTGCAGACTTTTCAAATTCAGACAATTCAACTGATTTCTGCAACTCCCTAGGCTCACAATATGTTACTTGGCAGTAAGACAGTTCATAGTAGCTCTCACAGGCTCACAATTACAACACAGTCCCTTGTGGTTCTCGTTGGCGTTTGCAGCTCCCAACTGGACATGTAGACGGTTACTAGCCCACCAGGCACTGTCCAAAGATATTCCGCACGGTCAGAGAACTCCCACCCTGTCCCGTAGCATTACTCAGTCAGCCACATTTATATATTTTTACACTGGACCATCCACGGTAACTCAATCGGTGGGTATCCACCCTCTCTGAGCACTGATCAGGTGCAGGGTGCAGACAAACAGTCACAGTCTATCTCTTTGGGCTTTGCTGCCCTATGCAGATGCTCTTAAACTTGTATTGTTTCAATATTATATTCTAGGCTTCGCTGCCTCTTAAAGCTTTCTCACACTAGCACCTGTTAGACACAGATTTACTCAGGTTACTTTGTAGAAATGGCTTTCTCTTCCCTGAGGTCTCTGGCTTGCTTCAGCACTCTCACTGCTGAGGCAGAACTTCCATTCAGCTCTCTCACCGCTGAAGGTTCAGACTGCCCACGTTTTTTCCAGAAGCATGGGAAGGTGCTGGCCAGCCTTGGAGGACAATCTGGCAACCCCCAGGCTAGCTACTTTTGTTGCCTGTAGCCACTCTTTCTGGCAGAAGAACGCCTCCACCCCGGTGGAGGGGCTTGCACTGGAAAACTAGGCCCACTCTGGAGCAAAGGGCCTGAGCCCCCACCCCTGTGGGGGGCCCGTGCTGGAACTGCTCACACAGCTCCAAACACTGTCTTTTATGGAGACCTTTTGAGGCTCCCTATTGGCTGAAACTAGTTGCAGCTCCCTCTCTGACTGTCTGAGCCTGCTTGTCAGACCAGAAAATGGATATTCATTAGCCTCACTTGATGCACAATAGGCCCCCTGTTTTGGCACCTGAAATTAGGTCCCTGCAGTTTCCCCACAAGCACTTTGCTATGTCCCATAAGTCTTGGGCAAAAGTCCCACAAGTCCTGGCTGAAACTCCTGGCTTTCCAATTGGCTGTTGCTGCACTATTATGACTGCTAATACACACAGTCCCCTTGCAGCTTGAACAAAGTCCCAAATAAAAGTCAAGGTGCAGCCAGAATAATCACTTTATTTGCTTTCTTGCCCCACAGCCCAATAGCTGCTTGTGTACCCTCTTGATCGCTGCCCAGTACCAACATTATAACTCAGTCCTTGGCCTGTCGCTGCTGCCATAATTAAGTGCCTCCAGGCAGCAGACAGACTTTTATTTGAGTCACCAAAATCAATAGCTGGTACAGCCAGTATTCACATTTTATTTATTTATTTCCCCTTATAAGGCAATAGTCCCTTTACTGTCCAGGGCAGCTGCTGCTTTATTTTTACATTTATTTTTAGATTAGCTCTGCAGTAGCTGCGGAAACTTACATCTTCCCCCAAGATCGGACCTGCTCATTAATATTCATGAGCTCCTCGAGTTAGCACCATTCCAAACTCAACTCCGGGGTGGCTATGCGGCTTCTCTGCCACCTGGTTCATTCAGGTCAGTGGTCCCCAGTGAGGAGAAGAGGGGCACCGGGACCTTGGAAGCATCTCCCGGTTGACCACAAAATTAACAGTTGGAAGATCAAAGGGGCCATGGTGCATGCATGATCACCGCCTAGCACCGAAGTGCTGCAGCAAAAGCGGAGAATCACGACTAGGCTTTGGAATCTGAAATGGGCTAAAATTATACTGGGGGCTGCTCAGGTAAACTTTAAGGCACTAAAGGATCCAGGGTTGTGGCGGTGGGGCCGGGGAACATGTGTCCGGGGAGGCAGCCCAGCAGAGCACTGGGCGTGTCAAAAACGGAGGCGAATACCATCAAGGTAAGCCCCCAGTTTGGGGGCTCATTACTTCCTCACATCTCTCCTGAATCTAACCACGTACAGTTTCATTCCATGTCCCCTAGTTAGCAAGCGATTTTTTTTTCTGAAAAAATTTCCCCCTCGTGTACCTTATTTACTCCCATGAGGTATTTAGCGGTCTCCATCATATTCCCATCTCCCTCCGCTCTTCCAGTGTCTCCTCATAGGGTTTCTGATGCAGACCCTGTACCATTTTAGTTGCCCTCCTCCTTTTTAAACACACAGACCAAGTTTTGCAAGTTCATTTGTGAAATGTTCGACTTACGAACAGTACATTCCTTTGATAGTTTGAGACTAGACTTAACTGCTGCTTTGGAAGACAGCTGCTCTCAAAATATCCATTCTGGTTTTAAATACCGGATTGACTTTTCATTTAGTTTATTTCCACTGACCATTTGTGACTGCCTATTTCCACATCAGAAAAGGTGTTCTGATGCGGTATTATTGTGCATAGACTGCCATTCTTCACTTTTTAATCTGGCTGCCGCATTCTTTACATGTTTACTACACCTCCCTTGTCACTAAGTTCTGGTTCAGGAATCTCCTCCTCACCTCTCCTCTTGCCTCATCCAAGAACCCACTTCAATGTACTCCCTATACCACAGAAACCCTCGCACCTTCTCTATCCCTCATCCCCATTCTGACACTTGCCAATCCTCCTCCTCTTGCTGTCTCCCACTACTCTTGAATAAACTTCCTTCTGACCTCCGCCTATCATCCTCCTTCTCCTCTGTCAAAATACCTCTCAGAATCCTTCCCTTCCCTTCCTACAGTGCTCTCAGTGCACCTCCCCCCCCCCAGCTACCTGGGCGGCCTTCCAAAATTGATGTCCGAGTTTCATAACTTACCTCTCTCCACCCTCCACGCCCCTGTGCAGAACGGAGTCCTCTGTTCCTGCTAAAAATAGTCAGGGTGTTTATCCAAATTAGTTACTTGTCTGTCCGATGCCTGAAGTTGTTCTTGCTACCATTATCTATATTATGATTGTTTTTTTCCTGAAATATGACGTACCTTACTGTTACTGTTCTTGTATTCAGTAATATGACTTGTATAACTGTATACTTTTCACTGATTTGCAATTACTGTATATTCATATGTTCCCCTACCCCAGGTCGCACTAGAAAACGAGCCTTGGCTCAAAGTGACATTCCTGGTTACCAAATTTTAATTAAATAAATAATGTTACTGTAGAGAAATTTGGATTTTACATTGATCTACAGTTACTCTGCCACATTCCGCATATTGAAAATAACAGTTAGGTACTTACTGCAACAGTAGATCTTCAAGAGAATCTCTTTCTTAGGCCACACCTTTGGAACATCACCATCAGGCACTAGAACCACACAGAAACTTTTGCTAGCTGGGACCACCCACATTGACATCACGCGTCAGTGTGTATATGCAACACTGGGCGGCTCTATATCTCCTTAGCTCCCTGCAGCAGATTTGACTTGGAGAGCTGTCACGTTTGGGGAACCAGAAGAGTATATCAGCACCAAGCATACAAGATGAGGGAAGGTGCTGGATGAACCACCATGTCGAAGACCAAGTGAAAGATCTGTTAAGCACGTAACTGTTCTATCTTCTTTGATGATATCTCTTCCCTTAGGCTACGCCTTTGAAACAAGTCCCAAACAGTATCAAAAGGAAGCTGGGAGGATGGCAGAGTCTGGATCAAGACAAGAGGCCTTGCAATAAAGCAGGACCAAAACTAGCATGGGTCACGTGATAGCTGAGTGAGCATCGACTTTCCTTTCCTCCCTCTCTACTTCAGATTTTTTATAAAGTTTTTCACCAGCCTAACCAACTTTAAAGGTGGATATTGTATTCCGCTTACCTGTGGTTCCTACTGGAGTGCCGTCTATTCAACTTTGTGGGCAAAATGTTGGAGGCAGAGATGAAAACTCCCCCTCCACACCATATGCCGCCTCTGACTCCGGAGAGGAACAAGAACGCTAAACAGCAGTCTGCTACTTCAGCGAAAGTCTCCTCAGTGGGAACAGCGCTAACGGAAACAAAATTCCTGGCCGAGATGAAGTCGTTTCAAGCTGCGGTCACCATCTTAACTGAAGAATTGCAGTGGCTGAGATCTTCAGTGGACTGTCTCTCTCTCTCCACCCAAGTCACTGACTCAGAAGCTCGGCTCACGTCCGAGGAGAACTGGCAGGCCAGGCAGGAACCAGAGATGACTTTCATGCAACAAAAGCTCCATTGCCTCAAGGGGAAAACAGAAGACCTCGAGGGTGGAGCAGATGTAATAACTTGGTTCTTTTTGAGCTCCCTGAAAAACAAAAAGGAGCTAACCAGATTGTGTTTATGCAAAACTTTTGTAATCGAGTAGCAGGTCCGTCACCTAATGGCCATATGTATACTGTAAAATGGGGCCCATCTTTCGCTGAGACCACCACCTCCCCCTGGAGCACCACCAAGGCCCCTCATTTTTAAATTACTTAATTACCTAGACAAGCAACATATCTTGTCCAAGACAAGGGAGCTTTTTTGAGAAGGCCACCGCTTGCGCATTGCACAGGATCTCCCTTAATAAGTCAAGGCCAGGAGAACTAAACTTCATCCAACTGAGACTAAGCTAATAGTGTCTGGGAAACCATTCTGGGTTTGATACCCCACTGTATTACAGGTAAAATACCAGGACCAGTGGAGATCACTTGATTCACTGTCCAAAGCCACTACAGAGCTGAAGATCTGGTTTCCAGACTTCCTCAAGTAAGTATGAGGAGTTTTAATTTGTCTATACCTGCTTGGAAAATTATCTAGACGGGACATTGTGGGAGACGCACTGTGACTCTTGTACCCTGTGGAATATTACATTTTGCCTGTTGCCTATAACATTTTCTGCCTTTTGCCTCCTTTCCTGTTTGTACATATAACACTGTCATATGGACCCTTGTTGCATCTCAGCCTGCTGGATTTCTTTGGCTCTTCTGAATCTGGCCCTTCATACATGCTCCCTCATCCTCAGGCCCCCTGGTTTGACGGGACCTTGTGGGAGTTGCAGCGACAAGGACGAAAGTTAGAGCGGCTCCAGCAGAAATCCGCCCTGGAGGATGACCACCTTAGATTGGTAGGTTGATAATGCTCTACCAATCAGCGATCTCCTGTAAGAAGTCAGAATTCCTGTCCGGGGAGATTGCTGCCGCTCAGAAATGACCAGCTCAACTCTTCTGAACTGTGGACAGGCTGTGCAACCCAGCCTGTCTGCAGCTCCAAAGAGCTTTCTCGCAAGTGGAGTGCGATGAGCCTGCTCAGTTCTTTGCGAATAAGGTGGCTGACAACAGGTCAGAGATCCTCTTGACTCGCTCTGTGGGGGATGCTGCTGATTGGTGCCCCATCACCTCACCTCGTGCTTCCTGGAGTACCTCTGACCAGCCGGAGCTCATGGATGTCATGCGGATTGTCCAGAGTATGCACCCTACATGCTGTTTGGATCCGGGGCCCAGCTTCCCTGATTATGGGTTGTTGTGATATTATCGGCCCAGTCCTGGTACAGATAGTCCAGTGCTCCCTTAATTCAGGTGAGTTCCCAAGCTCCCTGAAGGAGGCGGTGGTAACACCCCTCCTGAAGAAGGCTTCTTTGGACCCGGACTCTCTGGCCAACTACAGACCAATCTCAAACCTCCCCTTTATATGGAAGGTTATTGAGAAAGTAGTGGCAGTACAGTTGGAGAACCACTTGACCATCCATAACATCTATGAACCTCTCCAGTCTGGTTTTCGAAAGAGGCACAGTACTGAGACTGCGCTGGTTCGAGTGCTCAATGATCTCCTGATGGCGAGAGATCAGAGAAGCTGTTCTACCTTGGTGCTCCTTGACCTCT
Source organism: Neoceratodus forsteri (assembly GCA_016271365.2). Lineage (NCBI taxonomy): Eukaryota > Metazoa > Chordata > Ceratodontiformes > Ceratodontidae > Neoceratodus > Neoceratodus forsteri. Next base: position 1,050,516,036 of record CM057449.1, read on the forward strand.
CTTCAGCCTTTGACATTGTGGACCATGGGGTTCTGCTTGGGGGCTTCAGGTCCATCTGTCGCCTGACAAGTACAGTCCTCAAGTGGTTTACATCTTTCCTCACTGGCAGAACTCAGAGAGTGGTGTCTGGGATTTATTCCTCTGACCCACTCTCTCTGCCATTTGGGGTCCCTCAGTGCTGTCCCTCATGTTGTTTGCAGTGTATATGCTGCCCCTCTGAGACACTGTAAGACAGTATGGGCTGAGGTTTCACTGCTATGCTGATGATACTCAGCTCTATCTGTCTTTTGCACCTGACCAGAATAGTGCTCTCTCGATATTAACTGCCTTGCTGAAATCCAGGACTGGACGAATTCGAGCTGGCTAAAGCTGAATGCGGGAAAGACGGCAGTGATGGCTGTGTATTCGGGTCACCGGATAGAGGGGATGAGGGCTGGTCAGCCCTCTGGACTTTGTCTGGGGGACTCCCAGATCCTTACCTCAGAACAGGCGCGAGACCTGGGGGTGGTGCTCGATGACGGGCTGACACTACGATCTCAAGTGTCGGGAGTCGTCAAGTCCTCCTTTTACCATCTTAGGAACATCACCAGGATCAAGCACCTTGTTCTGTCCAGTGATCTGCCTACATTGTCCCACGCCTTTGTGACCTCACACCTTGATTATTGCAACTCCCTGTACTCAGGGCTACCTGGGGTTGCTATCCGCCGCCTGCAGCTAGTGCAGAACGCTGCAGCGCGACTGTTGACGGGGACTTCTCGATCTTCTCATATTATCCCTGTGCTGCGCAATCTGCACTGGCTGCCAATTCAGTGGTGGATCACCTTTAAAGTCAGATTACTGACTTATAAAGCCCTACACTGACTTGGTCCTGACTACTTGAAAGATCTTCTTGTACCTTGCTGGCCCGAGTGACAGCTCCGCTCAGCTGACAAGGGGTTGCTGGAGATTCTGAGGGTGTCTTTAAAGTCTTCTGGGGCCTGTGCATTTATGTATGTGTCCCCAACCCTCTGGAATTCTCTACCCAGTCATCTGTGGGAGTGCGTGACTGTGGGGGGATTCAAACAGGCGTTGAAAACGTTTTATGGCATCAGGCCTTTAATGGAATAGATTGAGGGGACCAGACAGATTATTTTATTATTGTGTTTGCTGATTTTATTATTGTTGTTTTAACTTTATTGTACAGCATCTTGATATTTTGAAAGGTGCTTAATTTAAATAAAGATTATTATTATTATTATCATCCCCAAGCCTTCCACCCTGCATGCGTGCACAGTTTTATTTTTTTGGGGGGCCCTTCCTCATTTAACATGTGACCTGGCGTGTTCTTTGCTCACAGATCTGGTTGCCATCAGGAGTCTCAGCTTCCAGGTTTTAGCATATGGAAGGTAATAATCGACAGAGCACAATATAGGCAGTCCTAGTGATACAAGAGGAACCTCATTAGCCTACAGTCAGCACCCCCTCAGGACAATGTTCTGTCTTCGAGTGGACTATAATCTCTCAACAAGTATCTGGACGGGGCATTATTCATCCGGTGTGCCAATTTTTTTCCTTCTTATAATTTTGGATTTTGCATCAGTTTGGAATGTATGGGTTGCATCCTGATGAGCTCAACAGTCAAGGGGATTTTATTTACTCTGTTACTCAATCTCGCTTCCTGCTGATAAGGTCATGTCATCTTTAAGATGGTGAACATTACTCGGACCCTGGCTGACTGCCCTGTTATTCACACAGGTTATCGTGATCCTAGCTGGTACCCCTTATATCCACCGTCTCATGTTTCATAAGTTTCATAAGTTAGTTCAAGCAGTGAGACTTACGTCCATTATGCTTGCCCGTTTGCGCTAAAATTAAGTAGTTTTGTAAAAGAGATGTTTGTCTAAGCTTGTTTTAAATATATCAATGCTCGAGCTACCAACAATACTTGCAGGTAAGTTGTTCCATGCTGGCACCCCCCTTACAGTAAACCAGTTCTTCCTTTTATTTGTGTTCCACTTAGGCAATACAAATGGCAGCTTGTGTTTTCTGGTGCTACAGCGTCCTGTGTTATAGGTCATTTTTAAGTCTGCTCTTAATATATCGTCATGTGATATCTTGTACATCATGCAGAGGTCTCCCTTAGTCTTCTATAGTGCAGTGAGTATAAATTTAGCTTAGTTAATCTCTCCTCGTAGGGTAAGGTTTTCAGTCAGAATACTGATCTAGTCGCTACGCTGCACACCCTCCACTCTCAATGTCCTCTCTACGCTGTGGGGACCACAACTGTACACAATACTCAAGTGAGGCCTCACCAGGGCCTGGTACAAGGGCATGATAACATTATGGTGTCTACTAGAAATGTGCCTCAAAATGCAATTCAAAATCTGATTAGCTTTTTAACTTGTTGATTGCAGTGTGAATTGAACTTTAAATCAGACGTAATTTTAATGCCAAGTCCCGCTCTTCAGATGTTGTTAATAAGGTGTTGTTCTATATTGTATGAATGATTGTTGTTTGTTCTACCTAAGTGCATAATTTTACATTTGGAGATGTTAAGTTCCAATTTGCTAGTTTTGTCCACTCATAAACTTCATTTATAGCTTGTTGTAAGGATAACGAATCAACCATAGTAGACACTGAGCGTCTAGTCTGCAATCATCTGCAAATTTTGAAATCCATATAGAAGGATTGCTAAGGTGTAAGGATGAAATATATGTATTAAAAGACATCGGCCCGCACCGGCCCCCTGTGGCACTCGCTAGTCACGGCAGACCACTCGGACATCATGCCCCTTACCACCACCCTCTGCCTCCTGTTGGTCAGCCAATTAGCTATCCATTTCACAATGTTGTGGTGAATGCCAATTTTAGCCAGATTTTGTATTAGTTCTGTATGTGGTAGCTTATCAAAAGCCTTAGCAAAATCCATAAAGACCACATCCACTGGTCTCCCCGGTCCAATTCAAAGTTAACATTTTCATAAAAGGATAGTAAATTTGTTTGGCATGATTTAGATTTAATAAATCCATGCTGCACAGGATCAGATAAATTGTTTGATGAGATATAATCAGTCACAATTTCCTTTAAAATGCCCTCCATGACTTTGCCCAACAATGATGTTAAGCTAATGGGTCTAAAATTAGCAGGATCAGATCTAGATCCCTTTTTGTGAAGGGGTACAACCAAAGCATTCTTCCAAGCTTGAGGAACCTCAGCTCTGTCTAAAGATGATTGATATAAAAAGCTCATAGGCTCAGCTACTTGATCTGCAAGTTCCCGTAGAATTCTAGGGTGAATATTGTCTGGGCCTGGAGATTTATTGATGTCTAATTTAGTCAGTCTGCATTTTACCTCAGCAGGTGTTATTTTAATAGCCCTAAGTGACAGTGTATACTTATTAACAATCGCAGATGTATTACCAGGATAAAAACCTAACAAAAATAGTCATTTTGTATTTACTAACTCCTGTTCATTTAGCATAACCCCATTGTTATCATTAAAGGGTCCTATTATTGATTGTTGATTTTTTTTGCTATTTATGTATGAAAAAAAAGATTTTTTATTGTCTTTAATCCTGTTGGCCAGAGTGAACTCAATTTGTGCTTTTGCTTTTTTAATTGTTAATTTAACCAATTTGGCGCATTCCTTGTACGCTATGTAATTTTTATGGATTTTTTTCTTTCATATATTTTTTAAATAGTTTATCCTTTCGGTTAATTATAAGTTTTATTTGCCTGTTTAACCAAATTGGACTAGTTTTTGCTCCACTCGTTTTAGGTTTAGTAATTGGAATATATTGGGCTATTAATTCATTAAGCTTGTTTAGGATTATATTCCACATATCATCTGTATTCTTCCCTTCCAGAGCCTTATACCAATCCCAAGCTGCCAATTCCTATCTAATATGAGAAAACTTGGCTTTAGCCAAGTTTAATTTAATAGCTCCTTCAGATTTATAGTTTTTTGTTTTGTCTAATGTCCCAACTAAGCAATAGACTTTTGAGTGATCACTGTTGCCCAGAGGGGGAAGAATCTGCACATTACTTATTAATTCACTTGTGTTGGTTAATATGAGGTCTAATATTTTGTCACCTCTAGTGTTCTCATGAACTAATTGCACCAGACCTAGCTGGTCGAATGCATCTAGGTACAATTGTTCGATTTTTTTACCTGCTTTAGTTAGCTGCCAGTCTATATTAGGAAGATTGACGTCTCAAACAAAATTAAGTTATCATCTAGGTTCAATTTGTAAAGCAAATCCAAAAAATAACATAATTATTGTATAGAGGTTAGATGGAGGTCTATAAAAGTAGGCCAATTATAATTTTAAGGCCGATAGGGGAATTAACTTAAGGCATATGGTTTCTAACCGCGCACTTTCATAGGGTAGTTGTATACTGTTTATGCTATTATGTATGTAAATTGCAACACCCCACCCTTCCTGTATGATCTAGATTTTTGATATAAATTATATCCGGTATTGTTTTCTCCCAGGTATCATTGATATCCCACCAGGTTTCTGTAATACAAGCTATTTGTATATCATTTGTTAAGATAAAGTCTTTAAATTCATCATATTTATTAACAAGACTTCTGGAATTTATAAGTGTTGTTTTCCAACCTTTATATTTATTTGAGCTTAATGTTGTTTTAAGTCGGGATAGCTAGCTAGAATGGGCTGCCCCTTGCTCCAGTTTAAATGAAATTCAATCACCTTGTTCAATTTTCTTCAAAAAATCCTTGACCCTGCTAAACTAAGGTACAAGCCGTCTGATTTAAATAACATTTTATTGCTAAATGTTATAGAATTGTCCATATAGCCTACATTTTCCCTGATGCAAAAGGTCCTTAGCCAATCATTTAATGTTTTGATTGCTGTATTTTTGTAGTTTAAATACCCACGTGTTGGTAATATACTTGAGAATATTAATTCTGCTCCTTTTTGCTTAATAAATGTTATGTCAGTTATTCTAGATTGAAATGCATTTAAACTAGTTTTGTATACATCATTTGTTCCAATGTGTATTATAACTAATGGGCTTACAGTGTTCTCCATGAGTCCTTCTAGCAAATCTAACACATACCTGCTTTGGCACCTGGAAGGGTGCTAACGTGTGGTATAATTTCCTGCCTTCACAAACCACTGTGTCCACTCCCTAATTAAAGAATCGACTATAACCAATATATCTTTGGTCACAGTTTTATCAGATGATGTAGTCTGAGGAGCAGTTCGCTGTTGATTGCACTGATGATTTTGTTTACATGCAATTGCAATATTTTTACAAGCGAGCATATCATGGTTTGGCAAGCTAATTTCTTTCAAACTAGTGCTACACTGATTTAGTAATTTTGTAGGTTTTTGTCTTGCATAATTAGGCCCAAGTTCTGCAGGCACCTCATTCCCACTCCCAGTTTGCCTTGCATAATTTGACCCAAGAACTGTAGGCACCTCCTTCCCACACACAGTTTGTTTTATTGTATCATTTTTGTTGATGGAACTGTATAAGTGGACATTACTTAATGGCTGATAGGCTTACCACAGTTTAGTTTCCTATTAATTGTTACAATGTAAGGTTATTGTTCTTAGAATTTTTTATAGGCTGTTTGTGGGTGTAATGGAGAGGGAAGGGAGGGATGAGGGTGGTGTAACTTGGGTAACAGAAGTGTTTATCAGTAAGACCAGATGTGTTTGGACAGTGCAGTCGTTAGGACCGGGGATAGTTAAATTGTTATTGTTCTGAGGTTATGGGATGGGAGCGGTATCTTATCTAGTACTATTTGGGATGACGGGAAGGGGGGAACTGATGCAGGCTCGACTCACCTTGTCAACCCTAGTGGGGTGGCGTTTGGGGACCTTATTTTTGTTTTCTTACTTGGAAATTGATCAGGATGCTAGCATCATACCATACATTTTTCCAGTGGTGGTCGAGGATGCGCTGGGTGAGGTTTATTTTAGGTTTTTGGGCCTCAGAGATATGATTTGTGTCACTTTTCTGCAGTCCATTCTCAATGTCTTATTTTATTTAGTTACTGTTAATTCCAAGCTCAGTAGTTAATTATGAAATATATTACTTGTAATGTTAAAGGTACCCACTCTATGGTAAAGCGATATAAGATCTTAAAACACATTTTATTGTTACAATGTCAAATTGCTTTTCTTCAGGAGATCTGTCTCGTCTCTGCAGCAGGACTTCTCTTCCACAGACAATCGGTTGACCAGGTTTTTGCAACTGGGAACTCCACGGCCCGGGGGAGGGGGGATGGCAATATTAAGTTTTAGAGGAGTTAAGGTTCAGGTTTTACAGACCGTAGAAGATCCTCATGATAGGTATTTACTAGGAAAAGGGACTCTCGACCACTCAGATATTTCTCGGTTGTATACGGGCCTAATACTGATTTCCCAGAATTTTTCTCCGAGTTGTTGACCCAGCTGGCCCCATATGTCCATATCCCAATCATTTTTGCCAGGGATTGGAATTTAACTTTGACTTCCGACACAGACAGGACTGGGCTTCAAACCTTGGGACTTTCCCCAGCTCAACACTCTCTTCATGAGATGACTGCTGTAGAGGGCTTGTGTAACCCCTGGCGGGTGTTCCACCCCTCTAACTGGACGTATACTTTCAATTAACCAGTTCACAGGCCTTTTTCCAGACTGGACTATTTTTCAATTCATGGAGTGCAATCTAGGTTCGATCCCTGATGTAGACAAACTCTGGCGTGCTCTTAAATGTGTGCTGCATGGAGAATTTATCAGGATGGTCACCAAAAGAAAGAGGAAACAAGAGGCTGCTCTTCATCTCCTCCTGGACAGGATTCGATTCTTGGTGAATAGCCCAACTCTCGCAACCTTGGAAGAGGAACAGGAATTATTAAGATCTCTCAGGGATCGATATGCTGAGAGCCTGAGAGAAAGAGCAGAGTACTCCCTGCTTAAAACACACGCCACCCACGTGGACCAGGGAGACAAAGCAGGGCATCTTCTTGCTCTCTGATTACGGAGGCAGGAGGCCTCTCGACTGGTCCTTTCTATAACCTCCTTAAAGGTGACATGCAAAGTATCTATACAGCCCACTCCCATCCCTACATACCTTCTAATGCTGCTTTGGGAGTCTGGGGCTGCATCATGCACTTGATCAGTGCCAGCTGGTCAGCGCCTCTTTTATTGATCTGACTAAGGCATTTGACACTGTCAATCACTTCATTCTCCTCGAACAATTATCCCTCCTTGGTCTTTCAAGTGAAACTACCCACTGGTTTCAAAGCTACCTCAGTAACCAGACCCAACAAGTCAGGACTGGTGAATTCCTCTAGTCATCCCTACCAATCCACTCTGGAGTACCCCAAGGTTCTATCCTAGGTCCCTTGTTATTCAGCATATTCCTGAATAATCTCCCTGCCTCCTGTCATGACAGAATGTTACTGTATGCAGATGATGCAGTAAGCTTCACTTGCCATACTGATCCCACCTCCCTTCAGTCTCAACTACAGAAAAGTTTCATAGAAGTGGAGGACTTGTTTTGATCACATAAACTCATCCTTAACCACAAAAAAACTAAAACAATGTTATTCCATGGAACAAGGACCATGAGCTCATAATTAACAACCCTGAAGGTGTTGCCCTTGAGCAGGTGGATGTGTTTAAATATCTGGGCCTGCCCCTTGACTGCTCCCTCTCGTATACCATACACATTGACAATATCACTAAAACTGTGAACTCCAGCATAGGGCTACTATACAAGCATAAATACTGCCTAACAGCTGAAGTCTTGAACCTCGCTGTCCAGATCTCTTATCTCAACTATTGACTATGGGCTCGTTATCAATGGATCCACTACTGATACTGCACTATAGCGCATAGCTGTAGCCCTTAAGGCATGTAGACTCCTTATTTCAGCTGCCCTCCTTTCTCACACGTGACATTTACGAGCAGGCTAACTAGCTCCAGCTAACCGGCAAGCTAAAGTACCAGACCTGCATCCTGGCTAAGAAGACATCACTGGGCCTTGTGCCCCCTGGAGTCCAATCAATACTGACCCCACAGCATGTCCACTGCCTAATTAGAAGATCAGACAGTCTAACCTTTACAATACCTCACTGCTGGACCTCTCAAGCTCAATGCTCTTACCTTGTCACAGCCTCCACCTGGTTCAACTTTCTACCTACGGAAATCTCCAACATTGCCAGGGTTGGTGCTTTTAAGTGTAAACTACATCAACACCTTGTGGCTAGTGCCTTCTGTGATTGCTTCTTATAATCCCCTCCAGGCATACTACCCTCAAGCATCCCTCCTCACTGCCTCAGCTCCTCCTCCTCTCCTCCATTACTGGGTACAGGATGAATTTGCCTCCTGTTCCTTTTCACCCCCCCCCCCAATCCTCCTCCCTTGCTATTTCCCATCTTCCACATACCCAACACAATGCCTTCCCTATTTCTCCCCTCCTCCCTCTCTCTCTCTCACCACCTCCTCACTACCACTCTTCTTTCTCTTTTTCCACTAACCCACTCCTAACAAAGCACCACTGAGCCGCCTACTGACTTGTACTGTATAATTAACTCACAACATAATTCCTTGACAATGCTTTTGGCTGCTATTATTGTAACCTTACTTGTCTTTTGTTTGTGTGTGTAAGTTCCATTGTAATGATCACGTTATGTTTTGTACCTTATTGTCCTTATTGCCTTGACGTGGAACCTGTTAAAAAGAGCCCTCAGCTCAAAGGTGTCATCCGAAATACAAACATATAAAAAAAAAAAAAATACATGATAATTTTTAATCCACTCATGACATTTTTATAAACTGCCAACATTTACAGCCGAACCCAGAAGTGCCATGCAAGTCCCGACTGAGCGGGCGCAATGGCACGTGGGTATTCCACCCATTTAGTGACATTGCTACTGCCACTGCTCTTATTATAGTAGCAGTGGTGGAACTTTATTATACTTATTTTATGGCTTCCACGGAGGTACTGATAGCTGTAATGTTACCTACAGCAACAACCTGCCCAGGTGCTGCTGTAGGTAACATTACAGCTATCAGTACCTCTGTGGAAGCCATAAAATAAGTATAATAAAGTACCGCCACTGCTACTATAATAACAGCAGTGGTGGTGGTGACGTCACTAAATGGGTGGAATACCCATGTGCAATTGTGCCCGCTCAATCGGCACTCGTGTGGTGCTTCCGGGTTTGGCCAAAAATTTCAGCAGTTTATAAAAATGGCACCACTTGGATTAAAATGATCATCTGTGCAGTCACAGACTCCCGAAGCAACATTAGAAGGTAAGTGGGGACAGGAGCGGACTGTATAGACACTTTGCAGGTCACCTTTAAAAGGCAATTCCCTCAAAACTTCTCCTAAAGAGATAGCCCAAGAATTAGTCGTACTATTGCCAACTGTATAGCCCTCCTGTTAACTCTCCTTCTACCTCAGAAATTCAAGATCACCTCTCCCCCATGCAACTCTCTTGACTTACGACAGATCAGCAGTCTTTTTTTTAGCTAATCCCATTGATACACTGACAGATGGCTCTCTTGTTCCATTTTCTCCTCATCTCAGGAGTTATCCCCTACATCCGAGGCACGGTAAAACATATCCTTCCTCATCTTGATCTGCCTGCAGCTACCTCAGAGGGAGTCTCCATCAATATCCCAGACAATTTGATTACCGTTCAGAAAGGTTCAGATGCCTATCTCACTGCCTCGGTTGTTGCTCCTGATAAATCTACCCTACAAACTGACTGGCAAACTAAGTCTCAAGGACAAATACTCCCCATGGTCAAACTCTCCAAGGGAACTTTCCATGGATGACACAACGCAAAATTATCCCCAAACGATACCTTGTCCTTGCACCAAACCTCTCAGACATTCAGGTTTATAGAATTTTACCGTCTTAACTGACCCTTCATATTGTAATACACTTTCTAAGGATTCTGCCAGGAAATTTTGTGTCTTACACAACATGGCCTCAGCTGCCATGTACAGTATTTATCTGTATTAACCCCCCCCCCCAACTGAGAAACAACTTTTGGAATGTCCAAAACATAACCCTGGTCCTCGTAGTGGTCTCACAGCCACTGCTTTACCTGGCACACTTATTAGCAACTTACAATATATGCATATACCCGTTTTGTTTAAATTGACTTACTGGAATATAAAATAATTTGGTATGTGTCATACTACTAACACATCGTTATTTTATAGTATTTTGTTACTAGATAGTTTAGCAGCTTTTCAAATTCATAATCAAGACCCTATTCCAGGGGTACATACCACCGAGCATACAGGCAATTTTAGGAGAAAACCTATTTCTCAGAAGGATGATCAAAGTCATAAAAGAAACACATGTGATGCATCAGATGTCACTGGTGCCACAGGCATCCTCACCGGTCTCTTTAGTACTACAATGTCCATCGGAATAAAGCAGACATTGCTACTATCAAAACACATTCACAGAAGTTTGAAGCTGGTATGATCAATGACATCATACCCCCATTATTGCATGGTGTGGATGGCCTTAGTCAGGAAGAAAGATGCACTGTATATAATATGTATGATATTGCTAAGGCATTTTCAGAGTCTAAAGAAAAGATCAATGCCCTTATTGCACAGAACAATAAGGAGGCAGATAAGCAATACATTGCCCATGAAATATTATGTTCTGCCTATGGGTCATATATTATCACTACCATCAACAATCTCTTTCGCAATCTGGAATCCGGAAGAATCTCTGATATCATACATGATAGATGTATCTCTAAATGGTACTGCTCTCACTGCAAATCCCCCAACTGTGTTGCCATGTGTATGTTACAATCTGTTTCAATTCCTGCTTCTACTGCTAGGAATTTGGGATTTGTGACCAGACACTCTAATATTGGTCCTTGCTTTACTTCTAAGAAATGTTCCATTAAGGATACTATGTTTGTGTCTTTTACTATTTTTTTTTACCACATTTTGATACCAATACAGCAATATTTGATAAATTAGCATCCATACTCCATTGGGCACCTTGATGAAGACAATTTCAGAAAATGCCTCGACTTGCCACCTCCTCTGGTTTTTCATCCTCTTCTACACACAGGGGTCTCACCGCACACGGACTGTTGTGCTAACAAAGGATACATTTATTTGCGTCGATGTGACATATCTGATGTTATTAAACCTGTACGTGGATATTCCCCAGACAGTTTCGATTGGTCCTTTTTCATGGACAATGACATCACCACCAACAGCACAGAATACCAGGACTCAACATCTGTGCCAGATGTTTCTCAACTGTACCAGTCTTACCGGAAGGAGGTTCATCGGCTGTCACAGATTTCCAACCAGACTTACACTTGCCCAGTAAAACTACTAAAATGGAGACTACCTACTGTGAAAATGCAATATAATTCAGATGGTGAATTTTGTGTGGTAACTAATATTAAGCAATTGACTTATGGCAATGAGATATGTGTTATTACTGAACACAATTTTTGTTTCGTACCTCACCAGACCACTATTACTGGGCGCACAGTTATTACCCCTGTTCCCCTTGTAGAACCAGATATCATTGATGGTGACCCTGATTATCTTCTTACTCTTTGAGTATTTACCTTACCTTAATGTTCATATTGATCCTCCGACTTTAACACTGAAGTCACTTTTAGACAGGAAAGACAGCCACCTCATCCACATCAGCAATAATATGACCAAAGCAAATGAAGCAATAGTTGATCTTATGATGGTGATTTTAATAGTGCTCTTACTAATACTTGGTTAGCGATTACCTTTAAAGGTTTTGTTATTATTCAAGCATTTTTGACATTTCTCCTCATCATTATGCTTTGCTGCTTCCGGCGCGCACACTTCCGACACTGTGAGCATCTGGAGGTTCTTTGCAAGGCTCGCGCGTCGGGTCTGTAAACAACATCTGCTCTCTCTCAACTTCCTTTCTGTTTGTGTTGCCTCTTCTGAGGCAACAAGGGAGGGAATGTTACACGAGGTCCCTGCACCCTAATTTATACTGCAGACAGCTAGCATTTATGTATATGTTATACTAACACATAGGGCTAAGGACATCTACTGTACAAGAGTAGATGTCAGGATATGTATGCACAGGATTGCTATACGCTTTACTTTCTAATATACACATGTATTTTTTGCTTACAAGATGTTAGGACACTTGTGTCCTTATAATGTTATGATATATGAGCTGGCATTGCCATCTTCTGATGATTTGTATTACTACACGGCCATGTACACAGACTGTGCTTCTTTGTTTCCACAAAGTGATGACTATAACAATATTGTAAAATGTTATCTAGGACTGTGGAGACACCTCTAATTTAGCCAACAGGGCTCATCTCTGTAACTAAAAATGTTTCTATCTTACAGAAACTATGGTAACTATCTTAGGTATATAATGCAAGATATTATGTCTTTTACCTCGGAGACCTGGAGACATGAAGATTCCTCGAGGTATAGGGAACACTTAGCACTGGCTCCCAGTTCCTAATGATAAGAACTGCTTAGGGTAACTGATTTTCCTTTTGGTAGTAATACACAAGATTTATTACTCTTATGCAACATATTTGGGATTCCTTGCATTCTCATTATTGCCAAGAACCTCAGAGTGAGGGTTTAGACCTCCTGGCAGTACACACAGGCATTTGGAAAACTGGGATGTCCACACTTGTCTAAAGAAACTGAGGATACAACTGAGAACTTTGTGTGTACCTTGTAAAGAGTGTCAACACGACCAGTTACAGTATTTTCAATGTCAAGTATCGACCCCAAGTGACAAAGACGCACCCTTAGAAAAGATTAAAGGAGCAGACGTAAGTTCGTTGCCACCATGCAAATCAACTCTGACACTACACATCTGCCGTGCAAATTACATTTCACTGTTATGGAAAAAGGCAGACAAACCAGAAATTACACTACTGAAACCAGAGGACAATGGCTGGACCTATGAGGATGGCAAATACAAGCCAACGTGGTTCATATATGAAGTTGTACTCCCAGACTTAAGTGAACAACTGAATGAACACAACAATCATCCAAATAAAGAAGATGATGACAGTGACTGATGTCGATACTGATAAGACGGATTTGCTTAACGTGTCAGATCATGAAGACAGTGAACAAGAATACCGATTGTTGTACTTACGTTCACAAAATGTCATAAGTTGATTGTTTCAAGTTAAATATAGAATAAAATAAATAACGTTAATATTAAGCCTTTGATACATATGTTGCTGTTTGTTACAAATGTCTGTAGTATTTCAATAAAAGCTTATAGAATTGAAAGTAAAAAAGGAAACATTAATTAAAATATACACAATTTTCACTGACAGTTCATTTTTTCATTGAAGAAGTGCATTTTCTGCCAGCCCGGTGGTACTGAGGATTGAGGCATTGGAGCCACACCTTAGCACCAACCCAGCGACCTGAGTTGATAGCAGTTGAGTTACCAGAGATCGGCAGGAGGAGAGAATAGAGCGTCCTGACAGCTCTCCTCTCCCTGGAGAGGGATCCAAGGTAACTCTGTGTCCTGGCAGCCACCAATGGAGATCAGGGTACTGCAGGTACACCAGCAAACGTAAGGGGTGGAGTGCGGCAGACGCCAGCAAGGCAGCCATGTGCAGGCATCATTGCCCATCACATTCCAAGGGGGAAAATACTAAGAAAATCCCTGTCCATGGGGCTAGGCGATGGCACCTCTGCCCCGCTGAGCCACAGCCCAGCAGGATTCTCTCCTCTTCACAGCCAACCACACAGCCGGCACATTAGATTTCAAGATACAGCACCCTGGGCAGACAGGGCAGCCCCACTTCGGGGGATGCAGAGCCAGGGAATCTGCTAGGCTGGTGCGGGGGTGAGGAGACAGCATCAGGTGGGAGGTAGAGCTCACGGTAAGTGGCAGATGCCAGAGAGAGTTCCCCGAAGATATGGGGCAGAAAAAGAATAAAAAAAAATAAAAGAAGTGCATTTTCCAAATAAACGTTCAACTTTGGGTTAATAAGAATTGTAAATCTGAATTCTACACACTTTTTTACATAAAGAAAACAGTCATCAAATCTTTCGGACCTAGACACATTGATAAATGCAACTGGCTCCTGGACTAACGCCACACACATTCACAGCACACAGACAAAAACACACACACAGAGGCTAGTTTAAATGCTCATCAAAGTAACTTTGGGGATGGGAACAGAGAATATAAAAGCATCAGGGAAGAATTTACAATTAGAAAGACAAAAACAATTTAGAAAAGTGTACATAGTCACTGGTTAAGAGGTTGCCAGGTTGAGAGCTAAAATGCCATGCCACAAACAGCGGACACAACATTTGTATAGAACCAATGAGTCATAATATTCAGATCGATGAGCACACTGAGTTGTATTCTATACAACTGAGTAGTCATAAAAGGGCAGAGCAGGTAAAATAGCAGGGGGATGGATCAGACATAAGTTGTTGTAATGTGGAGTGACAGGGAGAAGTCTATCTGCAGGTGCATTCTTTAGTGAAGTATGTCAGTAAGAGTGGTTTGAGAGAGTGCAGTGAGGAAGAGAGATAGATGGGGGAAGAGAGATAGATGGGGAAAGGGTAAGAAGATTGACAGAGAGAGCAGATTGGCCTGCTACAGATTTACTGTGAGGGAAATGCAGCTGAACAGAGGAAGCAGATGGAAGGGATGGCAGGGCTAAGGACAGAGGAGAAGTAAGTTGATTAACTAGGATCTACAGCTTATCCAATAGGTGGGGAAATGGGCAAACTTGATGGGCCAAGTGGTCCTTATCTACCATCAAAGTCTATGTTTCTATGTTAACTGGGAGTAGTGGGAAGCCAGTATTTAGCCATGAAGGAGAATCAGTAGGAACGACGCCAATCCCCAAGAGATGGGAAGACAGATTAGCATACAGAGAGCAGTGATGGGTGAGAGATGGAGCATTAAGGGCAAACTGGCAGAAGGAATGAAACAAGGGGTGAAGCCTGGCAAGTGTACACTTTGATACAGCGCTGAAGACTACATTTGTGAAGTCAAGCAGAGGCAATATCATATTAAGTATGATCTCATGACAGACTGGGAAAGGAAGACATGATATGTTTTGGTATGGCATACCAGGTTTAGGGCAATGTTTCACATGCATGGCATCAATATGGGTGGAAGGGAGGAGACACTAATCCAGCCACACCCTTAAGGACCTGAAATGGAGTACGTGTTCAAGCAGGTTTCCATCCAGAGTTTAGAAGACAGGTCTATGTTTGTGTCTTGGTAATCTTTGTCTAATGCTGAATGTAAGAGAGAGTTTTTTGGCATTTAGTGAGAGCTGGTTTGCATGGAACTAATGCTGGACCCAGTTCCTGAGCTGGAGTCCTCACTCAAGAATGATTTTGGCAGACACCTGAAGCAAACTGAACAGCATCATCTGTATACATGTGTATGTGGGAAGAGACAAAGGTAGAGGAAGGTCATTTAAGAAGATGGAAAAGAACAGAGTGCGGGAACGGAACATTAGAATACTGGGGCTCCCTGAGTCCACCAAGGGAGGACCCCATGATATTGCGGTACAAACATTCTGCCCGATCTGCTCAGCTTTGGAGGGCCGCTTGGATACAGCCTTTCGTCCAACTCCTAAGAGGACCGCAAAGACAAACAGCCCTTAGACACTGGTATTTATCTACTCAGGAGTGGGAGATGGGGACCAAATATTGACTGCAGCAAGAAGACGGAGGTCCTTTTAATATGGGCACTCAGTCCTGTACGTCTATCCGGACCGATCTTTTGAAACTCGTCAATGCCGTAGGTCATTCGACTGTGTACGCAGCCGCTTTCAGCAGCTTAAAGTCTCGCATCAGCTACGATACCCAACTAGACTATGGTTATGGTGGCAGGACAAGACCTATATGTTTAATGGTCCATCGGAGGTTGAGAAGGTGATGGAACTTATGGAACAGGAGGTGTCCAAAGGGTCAGGAGCTGCTGGCTCAGAAGAAGTGTGATCCTCTTACGAACTCTCCATGATGTCATTTCCACATGGTGGCTGATACGATTTCCCCTTGTGGTGGTTTAATGTTGGTTTTCACAGATTAAGTGGCGGGTAGCAGAGCAGGTGAAGCATCGCACCGAATGAGACACAGTGGACATAGTCCGAGGACAAAATGTTGGTAATGCCTAACCATTTTCAATCTTGTTTGCAGCTTCCAGTGGGACTTTTCTTTATATATATAAAATGACTATGGATATCTTAGAACTGGGTTGTGCTGCAATACAGACACTGGGAGCTTGAGCTTGTAGTTAATGCCCTCAATTGATTATAAAAATTACCCCACTTTCTTTTAGTAGTATAAGGGGGATACAGGGACTTTGTTCTGCAGAATATACTCTCCATCACCTGTTCATTAATGTCCCCAACATCCTGTTGGGGCTGCTGGACATATTTAAGTGTTTGTATGATGGAAAGTTTTGGTAATACAGGGGCTGTTATTTACTCGAGTTTATAAAGTTTATTAGGAGTATGCAGCTGACGTAGCTGGCACTCCGGTGGGCCCCTTAGGGGCTGGCTGGTGTTAATTCCCCAGTTTGATGCTCTCCTTGTGCTGTAGGCTTTAGAATTTTTACGATCTTTATTGCATATAGCTAATTCCCTCATGCCGTTTCTTGCCAAGGGGTGGGTCTTACTAAGATGGGGTCATGTATTTCATACATATATCGAGTTTTGTATGTATTACGTACACACTCCTGTTTGTTAGCTTGTTGTGAGTGCAACTTACCTTGAAAGCTCAATAAAAATATTATACAAAAAAGAAGATGGAAAAGAGGGTTGGGCCAAGGATGGCACCCTGTGGGACACAAGACTTGATGGGCAGAAGGGTGGATATGGCCTTGCCAACTTGAACCAACTGGAACAGATCTGAAAGGTAAAAGCAGAACCACCTGACTGACCAGTCGGATAGACCCACAGCACATAATTTATCCAAGAAAAGGGGGCGGGACATCGTATTAAAGGTCTCTTCGAGGTCTGTGTAAATAGCTGCAGTAAACCGCCTCTGGTCCATGCCCTTTAGCACAAAGTTAGAGAGTTGAAGAGGGAGGAGACGGTGGACTGATTCTTGTGGAAGCCAGAATGAAAAAGCAGAGTGGAGAGAAGAGGAGTCTAGGTAGGTATACAGGTGAGAGACAACAAGTTTTTCCTGCACTTTAGCCAGGGCAGTGATGAGTAAGATGGGCCAGCAGTCTCCTGGTGAAAATGGGTCACCCCCTTTGAGAAAAGGGAGTGCTTAACCTGCTTCTAGGACTATGGGATCGATGCAAGTTGGAAAGAAAGCTTAAAAAGGGAGGCAAGGGGCAGTGATGGCTGAGCATACAGATGAAGATCAGTATCCAGACTCTCAGGGCTGTGTCCTTTAGCAGAATTAAGTGAGAGTATGGCAGTAAGGGTGATCTCTGTGGAAACCGGAAAGAAGGGAAAAAATATGCTAGGATTGAGGGTTAGGAGCTGAAGGGCGTTTGAGGGGAGACATAACAGACAGTAGGGGAAGAAGGGAAGAGGAGGAGAGAGGGCGCAGGAAGTGAAGAAATTGTTGAAGGTGTTAGCAACTTTAGTTTGGTCAGACAGGTGAGTTTCCTAGTTTGAGGATGGAAGGTTGACTGTGTGTGTGTGGAAATCGAGCAAGGACTGATAAGCTTCCAGAACCTATCAGGGGATTTTAAGGTTGTTCTGCAGGATGCAGGAGAAGTAAATTAATTTGGCTTCCATGATGGCCTTAGTACACGTGTCATATAGTTATTTGTATTCCAACAAATCCTCCAGGGAACCTAAGGCTTTGGGGACATGCCAGACAGAATCACAAGCTTTGAGCAGGCAAATAACCTTCAGAGAGATCCGGGAAAGGTGGGACCCACAGACACGAGACCTCCAGAGAGTGACACGTTTGTCCCATGTAGCAATAATTTTATTTATTTATTCTTTTTTAATTTATTTTTTGTTGACCGGGTAAGTGCACTAGACAAATTCTGCCTGTTTTCAGACGCGACCTGGGGGAGAGGATACAGATTAATGCCAAGTGACCTTGAACCAGATTAAGCTGTTGGTGGTATTTTTAGTGAATGGGGAGAAATGCGGCCAGGGCACTGGAGAAATTCCCCTACTCTCCACTAGGGGGTTTCCATGACAGACTGCTAGTCAATCAGCTGGTTGTAGGGTGGAGATTAGTGCAGATGTACAGGTGGCTGAAGCAGAGGACTCCACTTACACCAGAGAACCGATGGAGTCCGTTCGCGAGGAAGAGGAGCCGGATTCAAAAAAGCAAGAGGAGCAGCTGCTAAAGAGGCAACATAATGAAAATGTTGCCACAGGAAGGAAATGAACGAAAGACTACTTCCAAAGTTTTTCGCAGTAAGTCAGAGCATAATGAAAAAATACTGTCTAAAATTTATTTAGAAGAGAAACGTTTGAGAGAGAATAAAGAACTGCTATTGAGAGACTTGGAGGAAGCAGAGCTGTCTGACATAAGTGAGACCTGTCAAAAACAGCTGAAGCCTGAGGATGTGGTACAGTGTAGTCAGGCAGAAATGACTAGGCCTGACAGTCAGAAGAAAAAAGACACTACCCTGAAAGGAATGGCCAGAAAGGGCTGTAAAAGGCTCTGCCTAAGAAGGGTAGAAAATGTGCAAACAAAAAAGAAAGGCACAGAAGAGAAGAGTGAGAAAAATATGGAACCAAAAAAACATGAGCTTACAGATAAAACAAAAGAAAAAGGGGGCCCCCCAGCAGTGTACTTGACTGAATCTGTCATAAATAAAATAGATGACATGCCTGAATGGGTTAATGGAGGCAGGATGGAAGCAGACTGAGTCTGGGTGGGACCCTAACAGATCGGGTTCAGTAGAAAAGGATCCTGAGACAAATCAGACAGAAAATGAAAATATAACTGGGAGAAAACAAGGTATATAGATGATATGAAGGAACTAACAGATAATGAGAGTGGGGGCTCCGAAATGGAGATTGAAGTAAATATCTCCAGGAAAAATTATGAAAATGTGCCTGATGACAATGGGGGAGAAGAGGGGAAATACGAAAGAGAAGCTCTTTCCAGAGCAGCAGCAACAACAGGCCAAATGCAGGAATGCAGTAAGACTCAGGTATAAAAGGTGCGGTGGCAGATGCACCAGATAGACCATATATTGGCAAATCTTACTAAAACAAAGTATGAAATACTACCCATACGAAATGTATGCTTTAATCCAAGCACCTGGTAGCTCTGAATACGATGCAAGTTTTGAGTACCCTAGTGGTCTCGACAGATTTTGGAAGTTGTACCACCAACTAAAAAATATGGACCCCTGGAAATCAAAATTTAAATACCTGTACATTTTCTTTCTCCAACGGCTGGTCTCCGGGCTTCCTTACTCCTGGGCTGCACATCCTGATACTGACATACAGGCAGGAATCAGACCTCTGCAGCAGGGGACATCCAGCCCTCCACTTCCCGTCTCCCTCAGTTCTTCCTAAAGCAGTCCAATGTTGCAATACTACAAGAACTTGGAAACAGAAAAGAATTTTAAGGCATATATGGCAGAGGGGCCAGCCAACAATATACATTCTGGGAGGGAATCTGAGGCCCGGAGACCAGCCATCAGAGAAAGAAAATTTACAGGTATTTAAATTTCGATTTCTCTCTCCTAAACTGGTCTCCGGGCTTCCTTACTCCTGGGATATACAAAAGCAGTACGTCCCCAGATGTCCTGGGTGGGAAGAATGTCAGGAGCCCTTAAGGATCCACCACCACTTTAAGCACTCTGTGACCAAAGGATGCCTCATCCAATGGCACCGCTTCCAGCAAATAAAATGTTGAAAATGTGTGAATGAATTATCAAGAGGCTGCTCTGCATAAGTGTGCTGTTGATGCTTCTCTGAAGTACGCCCACGAAGAGGCCATAGCTCTGGTGGAATGGGTTCTCCCTGGGCCAGGCAAGTTACTCCAGCCTGATCCTAAGCCATGGAAGTGGCTGATAGAATCCGTCTGGCTATACAGCCTTTTGAATCCTTGATACCCATAGTTTGTGCCCATAGCTAACGTGAACAAACTTAAGGTTTTGCGAATAGCTTCTTCTCTCTTAATATACATTTTCGTCAGGGGAAGACTGGATGGGCCTCGAGGTCCCCATCCTCAACCTCCATGTCTCTATGTTTCTATCACACCTCCCAGGACTAAAGGATGCAATTCCCTTTCCTCATTGCTTTTGCAGAGTGAGCAGAAGAAACGAAGAATGAATCCTTGATTGTAATGGAAGGGAAGCATAACTTTGGCAAAAAACCTTGAACTGTTTGAGCCTGATGAAAAACAGTGTATGGCTCTTGGGTAAGCAATGCCTTTAGTTTGCTGAAGCAATAGCTATGAGAAAAAAGGTGACCTTTATTTTTAAACGCTTGATGGATATCTCCTTGATAGACCCTAAGGGGGGCCTTGGCCACAGCCTTGAGAACTGGCAGCTTTGGTGGGCTGGAAGGCATCTTAATGTTGATGTCTTTAGAAACCTACAGGCATGGGTATATGAATCCAATGATTCCCCTGAATCAGTCAACAAGACTGCTCCCAGTGGGAAAACCTGAGCTTGTAAGGTGTCTCGTTGCAGTCCTTTTTGTCCATTCATCTGAAAGGAACTACAGTAGAACAGGCAATTATATTGGATAGTTCTATATGTGTTTAGAATGAAGCCAGAACCAACATTTTCTCCAGATTCAATAATACACTTTGGAGGAAGAAGACAGACACGTTCCCCATCATGTCAATAACAGGAGCTGAGTAGCCTAGCTCCTTGGAGGTCTTTCCGCTCAATGTTCACGCCTAGAGACAAGTTGTTTAAGTGGGATGCAGGGCCGGACCTTGATAGAGAATGTTCTGGCTGAACTTGAATGTTAGACGTGGTCACTTTGACAGACAAATGATAATCGGGACTATGTGCGAAAAAGCCATAAGTGACAGGCTAAAATCATGACTGTCCTGTCCCGAGCCACCTTGTGAAGGACTCTTGACAGAAGCGGTATTGGAAGAAAGGCATACAGGAGACCGAACTCATTCCAGTTTAGGGGAAAAGGTGTCCTGAGCCACCGCTGGTTCATCTTGGCCAGGGAGCAAAAATGCTTTACCCTGGAGTTCCACCAGCAGGTGAAAAAATATGTCTTAGAGAATTGCCCCACTGTTCTGTCCAGATGTCGGAGGCACTATCCTTTAGCTCCCATTCCCCTGGTCGACCAACCTAACCGCTAAGCCAGTCTGCTGTGACATGTACCTGTCTTGGGATATGCATCGCTCAGTGGTGCTCAGCCCACTGTGAGAAAAAGGATTACCTTAGCACTTTGAGCTTCTTGTGCCGTCTTGATAGTTGGTGAATGCCAACGTTGACAGAATGTTGGTTGGAACCAGACTATCCCGATTGGGAAACTGCTGTTCAGAGTGCCTCAGGGCATGGCTTGGGGAATTGCTGTTCAGAGTGCCTCAGGGTATGGCCTACTGTTCACATGTCAGGAACATTTATGCTTACCTTGTGTCTCTAACAGAGACCCCCTTACCCGGTGCCAACAGCTGATGTAGGCAAGCTCTCCCCAGCTCCAGAGGCTTGCAATCTGTTGCGATTCGGGTTTAGTGAGGAAAGGCCTAACTTGCAACCCTTCATAACCTGCCCTCCAAAACCATCACTGGAGGAAGGGTTTACTCCGTCTCAATAAACTGTATGAGAAAATAAGCAGACAGCTAACGAGTTACGTGAAATTTCTTGATGAGCTTTGGCAGAATCTGAAATTTACTTTTCAGGGGGAGAAAAACGTGTGTCATGATGTCTGCCCCCAGAAGGATCAAGGTCTGGTTTGGAATTAGGGAAGTCTTTCTCCAGATGATGAGAAAACCGTGTGCCAGCGGGTATCAGACCGCCTCTGCCACTGCTTGTAATCTTTGATTGAGCTGTGGGGCCTTTATGTGTACTATGAGCACTACTAGCACCTTTAATTCTGTCCATGGGTCTAAGGAAGACCCCAGTGGCAGAGTCTGAATTGAAGTACTGTTCTGCCATTCTGAACCAGAGATTGTGCATGTGACGTTACTGAGTGGGAAAAGAAAATAGGCATCTTGCAGATCTATGGATGCAGGAAAAAAAAAAGCCTTTTTATGATTCCCTAATTGATGACAAAGTTTTCGCCTTGTAGGGTATGCTGCAGACCAAACTGTGCAAGATTTCGAGAACTAGGACTGACCTGAATCCCCTGTGCATTTTGGTACGATGAAGAATGGGAAACTAGCCCATTTGCAATAATCCCAGAATGTCCTGTAGTATTGCCTTTCAGATGGGTTGCCAGTGATGGGGGAGGGCGCCACATGAGGTAGTGCGGGCATGTATTAGGTGCTGGTAATGTCTATAACCCCTCTGTCTGACTTAGCTTGGGCCCATGCCTCGAACATTTTTAGAAACCTGCCCCCTCTGGGGGATGAGCCCAGATAGCATGATCTTTTTCCAGAGAAATTAGCATAGTATTTTGACCCTTACTGAAAGCTAGCTAATGCAACAAGCATCTGGGGCCTGAGATGAAGACTGGCCTCTGCCTCTTGATGTGGCATGTGTGCCTTGACATTTCCTTATAATCCAGCACTATCTCCTTCGGAGCCGAGGAGCCAAACAGGAGATTACCTACATTGGGTGGGTTGATCGACTGACTCTTGTAGAGGCGACTGCTTGCCAGACCCAAAGCCAGGGGCTACAACAAGTCGAGGTTGGATACATGCTCAGAGTGGCGCACCTGACCGCCTCTCCAAGGACCGTAGCTGATGAGGAATAGGTCTGTTCCTCTCTGGATCAATTACAGGAAAATGAAAGACTAAAAGTGGGACCCCAGACAGAGCATTTTAGGCCAACATGGGATTGGTTAGGGAGCTATTTCTCTAGTAGTCACCCTGAGACGTTGTTGATGCTTGCAGGACCCAGATGAGTGAGGCATCCACATCCTTATACACTGGGTTTCTGAGAGAAGCCTCTCCTTTGCTGGAATGACTAACTTCTTGGTCAGGTTTGACCTGAAGGGTCGATGCCGGGGCAGACTAACCACTTTCTAGATTGCTGCTTGTCAGACTTGGGAATCTTAGAGATCTGCCAGGACACCGGATAGGTGCATTCTGGACTTTGTCATTCCTCAGTAGCCAGTCCCCCAATAGCTGGGGAAATAAGGAAGGCTGAGGCAGATTTGGTTGCAGCTGTAAGGTGAAAGTCTGTTTTGGCTGGGTGGAAGCCTCTGTGAAAGGTCCAAGGTTTTTTTTTTTTTTTTTTAAAACACACAGGAAGAAGAGGGCTAAGGCCCTCCAGGCCAAGATTCTGAACAGACAGAATCAGGGAACTCTTTCTCCTCGACAGAATCCGATGATAAGCCCCATGAACTGAAGACTAAGGAGTCCGTGGACGTTCCTTATGGCACTAACGAGAGGACTACTGCTCCTCTTCGAATTAGGGCAGGGCTTTGTTTTGCCTTCTTGTGCGGTCTCCCATCTGGTGCCCCCGGATGTTGCCCATGAGGAATGCTGGGTCCAGGGCAAAGGGCCTGACATATCTGACCAATAGGCCTGGTGCTAGAGTGGGGCTGTGGACTTCCGGGTCCCCACTGGCCGCTGCTCTCTCCGACCTGGTGGTTGCTGCTCACTCAGACCTGTGTAACTGTTAGTTATCAGTCTGAGCAGAGGAAAGGGTTGCATCCTTCGAGACCTCGACATTCACACATGCCGTCTTTTCCTTTTTTTCTTTCTTTCTAATTCAGTGCACCCCCTCCCTTTGGAGGTTTGGTCTTTGCTGCTGCTGGTCATTTAAGGGCAAAATACTGTTGAAAGGCTACTTAGAAGTAACTGTTCCCATCTCAGGCACTGGTAGAATATATCCCTGCCATTGCTAAGTTGAACAGCCACTCAGAAGTGACTGTTCCCTTCTTGGGCACTGGTAGAATAAATGCCTCATAAATGCCCGCGATTGCTGAGGCAGATTTGGGGGAGGGCGTGCAGGTGCTGATCTCAATTCCCTGTCACGGCTCTACCACACTCTTAGGCTCCTCAGCTCGTCGGCGAGAGGCAGATCACTGGCGAGCATCTGCCGCTTTTGAATGAGCTTACTAGTTGTACGCTGTCGAGGGCTGAATCCCGCCAAAAGCGACCACCTAACGGAAACCTCTGCAGAGCCTGCCTAGCCCTTTGGAAGCACTCCAGTGCTTGAATATACACCCCTGAGCACGGTCTCTGAACGAGCACTGACTAGTTCCACCGACGAGCGGCTGCAGCCTTCCCAAGAAGCTGCTCGATCAGAAACCATGTAGTGCCTGGCGAGCCCCCTGGAAGCACTCCGGTGCTTGAACTTTTTCTCCAGTTCCACTGATGACGAGCGACTGCAGCCTTCCCAAAAGGCCGCTCATCGATCGGAAAGCCATGCTGCTTAAGCTTTTTCTCCTGGGTAACTGTGTTGGTGCTGGGGCAAGAAAGCCAGAATAAGTGAGCCAATTAGTACAACGAGCAGCTGAAGCTTTCAAAAGAGCAGTTCGTCAATGGGGAGACACTGCGTGACTGCCCGTCCCATAGGAAGCACTCTGGTGCTCAAAACCATTTCCCCTCATGAGACACCATGTTGTTGCCTGGCTCCTGGGACACACTCCAATGCCGTTTTCCCCCTTGCATAAGTCCCCAACCATGGGGGAAAAAATGGACCAGTGAGAGGTGGGGCCAGTCTGTGCAGCTTGCAAGGATAAGACTGGAGCCCACCTTGGAGCATTTGAATACCGCTCTGTTGCTAAAGCATTTCATCCTACAGGATTTCCAGTAATCCAAAAATACACTTATAGAAAAGCTTTTATAACTCTCAGTCTCTTCAGCCCTGCCACATGTGACAGGGCTCTGCTGCAGAGTACCTGCTTCACTGCAGACAGGAAGTAAACTGAGGGAGACAGGAAGTGGAGGGCTGGATGTCCCCTGCTGCAGAGGTCTGATTCCTGCCTGTGTGTCAGTATCAGGAGGTGCAGCCCAGGAGTAAGGAAGCCCACAGACCAGCTTAGGAGAGAGAACAAGTTTATAGCAATACAGGTTGTGTTTGGTAGCGGGTATTGGAAAGTGAATGTGGAAAGATTAACAGAAGGAAATTGTAAAAGTAAAATAAAATGTTTTTTTGGCTAGGGATTCAGTAAAAGAACTCTATGAATCTGCCTTGGAGTGGTGGGAAGATACAAAGTTAGATCTATAACAACTATTAGAAATTTCATATGCTAAGGAGCAATAGTGTTATAAGAAATATTCAACTTTGAGAGGGAAGCTCTATAAATTATTATCCCTGCATGCAAAAACAAAAGTGGATTACTCGGAAAAGATAGAAAAAGTTAGAAAGGAAATGTGGATGTATCAGTATAACAGTGTCAGATCATTAGATATGGAACAAAATTTTGGAACTCAGGCTTCAAATTTCCAAACAAATCCCTGTGATAGTAATAAAATAATAAATAATGAATAGGATATTGAATGAGGTTATAGATGAGACTGGGAGAAAACATACAGATGCAGTTAGTATAAACTGTCAGGTCCAGGAATTTTTAAAGAAGAAATATAAAAAGGAAGCGGGGGGGGGGGGTAAGTAAAATAAATGTTTCAGCATATTAAAATTCATAAATTAAGTGGTCAAGAAGCAAAAGCAACAGAAGGAGAAATAAAGGAAAAGAGGTTAGGTTGGCAGTTAGTACACTTACGAATAATATGGCCCCCAGGACAGACGGCATCCCAAATGCATTTTATAAAATACAAGTGGATACCTAGCAAAAGTCGTAACATATGTACATAATCAAATCTTAAATGAGAATAAGTTAAGTTCAACGGAAAGTATGAACACAGGGGTTTTGATTTCATTATACAAAAAAGGTGATAGAGCAAAACTGAAAAATTGGAGGCCTATTAGTCTTCCTACGACAGACTATAAAATATTGGCTAAAATATTGCATCAAAGATCAAAAATATATATGCAGATCAACTAATACAAATGCAAACCTGTGGAATCCCAGGGCAGGACATAAGGAACAATTTAATTTTTCTTAGGTTATAAATGGAGCTTAAAACAAAAAGAGATGGGTATATCTATGCGGTGGATCAGGAGACGGCATTTGATTTGATTAAATATGAGTATATGTGGGAAGTACAAAAATACAGGTTACTCACCTGTAACAGGAGTTCTAGGAATGGTATATGTTGTTCATCCACACTCATTGGCAGGTATCCTTGCCGCTTTAAATCTTGCCGGAAGGTCTTCAAGCTTGCTCCTCCCACCCACCCGGGTGGTATAACTCCGGCTCCGCCCCATGACGCGAGATCTGGCCCGCTGAAGCTCAGGGTTAAGCGTCAAGCTGGAGGTCGAGAAATCAGGTGTGGATGAACAACATATACCATTCCTAGAACTCCTGTTACAGGTGAGTAACCTGTATTTCTAGGGACATGGATATGTTGTTCATCCACACTCATTAGCGGACTCCTAGCAGTTCTCCGGAGGAGGGAGGCAAGACGTCACACCCCTATATACTTACTTGGGAAAGAGAGAGACTGAGAACCGAGGCCCCAAAACCAGCATCCCGGCGTGACTCAAGGTCGATGTGGTAGTGGGTAATGAAGGTGTTTGCTGACTTCCAGGTAGCAGCCCTGCAGATTTCCTGGATAGGGACGTCCCTGAAGCAGCCACCGTTGCAGCAGTATGGCGGGTAGAATGAGCTCTTATCCCTCTGGGAGGCTCCATGCCCGCCAACCTTAGTAGAAGATCTATGTAGGAGGTTACCCACCTGCTTATCGTCTGCTTGGCTGCAGGTCTGCCAGATGCGACTTCAGCGTGGGTGACAAACAGCTGGCGAACCTCTCCCAATTTCAGCCGTCACGCTCCTTATAATAAGCGAGCGCCCTTCTAGGATCCAGATACGGGCCTATGTTGGCCTCCGGTGTGATTGGGGTAGAACACGGCAGAGTCAACACCTGGTTAAGGTGAAACTCCGACACCACCTTCGGAAGGAATTTCGGGTGGGCGAGGACAACCTTGTCCCTGTGGAAGACCAGGTAAGGAGACTGATGGAAGCGCCTGGAGCTCTCCCATCCTTCTGGCTGGACGTGATAGCCACCAAGAAGGCGGTCTTCCACGACAGGTGAGAGAGAGCACACCTGTGCATAGGTTGAATGGCTTGCCCATGAGCTTTGCCAGTACCACAGTAGATCCCACGGAGGTGGGGTTCCCGCACCTGGAGAAATGCAATCAGGCCCTTGCACAGCAGACCACCTTCCTCCTCGCCATACGACTGCTTCCCGGCCCAGCGCCCGGTAAGCAGAGATGGCTGCCAGGTGCACTCTTAGGTCGCTCGACCCAAGCCCTGACTAGAAAGGGACCATAAATAGTCCAAGATGCTTGCCAAGGAACAGGAGGAAGGGTCCAAGCCCTTGCCCTGACACCAAATGGAAAACCTTTTCCATTTGAAGGCCTAGCATTTTCTGGTCGACTCCTTACGGGACGCCTCAACTACATTGAGGACCTCGTCGGAAAGACCCAAGGCCTGGAACTCTAGCCGCTCAGGAACCAGGCCGTCAGGTGCAGGGATTGAAGGTCCGGATGGAACACCTTCCCCTGATTGACTGAGAGCAGGTCCGGGCGAGCTGGAAGCTGCCGCGGAGTCCTGGAGCTGAGACTGAGGAGATCTGGTACCAGAACATGAGGCCAGTCTGGGGCTATCAGAATCACCTCGCCTTGTCCCTCCTCGCCTTGAGAAGCACCTTGTGGATCAAGGAAATGGAAAAGGCGTAAAGAGGCCGGGGTCATTGCCTCAGGCATCCCTGCAGCGAGCCCTGCTGAAGCGGGCATGGAACAGACTCAGCCACGTTCTCCATGGAGGCAAACAGGTCCACCTGAGGTGTGCCCCAAAGGGAGAACAGATGCTGTACTACCTCCGGCAGGAGAGACCACTCGTGGGATGCAGCCCTATCGGCTCAGGGCATCGGCCAGGGTGTTGGAGCTCCTGCCACGTGAATGGCTAGAGAGATCCGCCTCCAGGCTGCGCTGCAGTGACCAAATGCGGAGAGCTTCCTTGCATAGAAGCATGGGCGCGTCCCGCCTGGCGGTTTAGATAGTACATGGTGTGTATTGTCCGTCTGGACTCGGACCACTTGACCCCGGAGGAACAGAGCAAAGGCGGTGAGAGCTAGGCGGACCGCCTGGAGCTCCAGCAGGTTGATGTGGCATCGGGACTCCCCGGGGACCAGAGGCCATCGAGTGTTCCCCAGATGGGCACCCCAACCCATCAGAGGGCATCGGTCGAGAGAGACCGTCGGCTCGGGCGGACGAGCAGGATGCCCTCCCGCAATGATCTGGAGCGGTCCACCACTGGAGGCGTTCCACATCCTGTGTCACCGACATAAGCTGGTCCAAGGGATCGCAGCATTGTGACCACTGGCTGGCCAGTCCTCACTGAAGGGGACGCATGTTCCAGCGGCCCAACGACCACCCGCCTGGTGCAGGCCATGAGACAGGAGGTGCAGGAAGTCCCGGGCAGGGCGCAGTGCCCAACCAGAAATGATCGGGCAAGGAGGAAGAACCCTCGCCCTGTCCGCGGAGCCAGCTCTGGCTCAAGAGAGTCTGAGTTGCTACCGATGAATAGAATCACCTGCTTCTGCCCGAGTTCCCGACTTGGCCTTGCTGATAAGGAGGCCCAGTTGAGCAGACCTGGAGGGCCAGATCTCTGGACCCTCCTACCTCCTTCCTGGAGGGAGCTGCTATCAGCCAGTCGTCCAGGTAAGGGTACACCCGGACCCTCGGCGCCCAGTAGGGAATGCTGTCACCACTGCCATGCATTTGGTGAAGACCCTGGAGCTGGAGACAAGCCGAAGGGCATGGTTGGAACTCAAGAGGGATCCTTCTTGGAAGCCGAGAGGAATCTCTGGTGAGGCTGGGACGGATAGGGACGTGAAAAACGCGTCCTGCAAGTCCAGAGAGCAGAACCCTACGCGCTGCTCAAGGATGGTATTATCTGAGCCAGAGTGACCATCCTGAAGGTTGAGACCTTAGGAACTTGTTTAGGTCGTGTGGATCGAGCATGGGCGCCAGCCCCGTCCGCTTCGAAACCAGGAAGTACCTGGACACAAACCCTGGGTCTGAAGGAGGGTCCACCACCTCTTACCACCTCCTTCTGGAGGAGGAGAGCGATGTCGGCTCGACGGCAGCCAGTGAGGCTGGGATCCCGAAGCCCCGAGGCGGCGGCTCTGAAGGGTGGTGCCTGCTCAATTCCAGAGGCAGGCCTCTTCCCACCACCTCCAAGACCCACCTGTCCGTGGTAACAGCGGACCAGGCGAACAAGTGCGGGCCGTCCCCGCAGGGACCAGAGGGAAGTGGCGGGGATGAGGCGACACCCTCAGCCCGTCCTGGGCAAGCTGGAGGAGGGACACGGCGAGGGACCTCCTGGGCCCTTTCCTCCTGCCTCCTGTTAGAGGAAGCCGGTGCTTGGGTTTGGGATGCCAAGGCGAGCCTGCTGGCCCTGGCGTTACTGGGCGAGGCGCCAGGGCACAGAAGGACCGAAAGGCTTAGGCTGTGGTTCTGGCCTTTGTCCTTCGAGCTGGAAGAGCCGAGTCCAAGGTGGCATTGAACTTCTCGATCCTGCAGGTGACCTTCCACCCCAGGGTCGAAGAGGTCAGTCCCCAAAAGGAACATCCGCCAACTTGTGCTGGGTATCCAGGTGAAAGGTGGATATCCTCAGCCAAGCCCGTCGACATAGCCACTACGGCCGCCACCGATCTAACACATGAGTCCCCTATATCCAAAGCAGTCTGGAGCTGCTGTTTGGCCACTGCCTGCCTAGTCCAGCACCTGCTTAACCGTAGTCTGCAGATCGGCGGGAAGATGAGGGATGACCTCATCCAGGGAGCCAACAGGGCATGAGAAAAATGTGCCATGAGAACGGCCGAACTGGCCTGACGAAGGCAGAGAGAGGACGCAGCGTAGGCACTTCGCCCGACATAGTCCAATTTCTTGGACTCCTTGTCAGGAGGTTTGTCCACATCCCTGGCGTTGCCGGCGCACCGAAACGCTGTCGGTAACCAACCCCTCAGCAGAGGGTGTTCTAAAAACCGGACAAGAGACGGTAGGGACCATACTTCCTGGCCATCCTGGCCGGCGCAGGAGCAGGAAGCAGGGCGCTACCAAAGCTCCAGTGCCGGACCCACTATGGCCTCGGCCACGGAAGAGGCCTCCGTCGGAGAATCCTCGGTCCAGAATCTCCGTGAGGATACCTGGCCCGTTTGGAACGGGTTCGAGCTCCATCCCGGTAGACTCGAGATGAGGCGAAGCAGTCCTAGGAAGAACGACGGGCTATCGTCCATTGACTGACCTCCTGAAGACTCCAAGTCCAGTCGCTTGGAAAAAGGAGAATCATCTTCGGACTCGGAAGAGTCTCGAAAAGCTACCTCTGGCCTGAGCCACCTTCACCTGCCGAGGTCGGTCGGGAGTAGAGGTAACTGACAGCCGATGGGGTAGACCCTTAGCCGACCGAGAATCCTTGGTGGGAGCCGATGGTGGCTGTGGGCGGAGGTTCCACGAATCGGTGGAGCAGCTGGTTTGGCAGGCAAACGGCCTGGGTGTAGGCTCCCGGATAAGTCGAGGGGTTGTCGACGTTCGGTGGCAAAGCCACTTAATGGCGGGGAAGGCTGACGGTGGCTTATTCCCGGCCGGAGAAACTTTGTTGCAACATAGGTCCTCGTACCGTCGGCGTAATTTCGCGAAACCTCCTCATCCGAGGAGGAGGGCCGAGGGCGGCGGCGACGCGCTTACCGCGGTGCCGGGGCCGAGGACCGCCTATGACGGTGGGATCGGCTGGACCCAATGAGGTCAGGCCGAGACCCGAGTCCCAATTTCGAGGTCGGTCTTGAGGAGGTGTCGGCGGAACCGGCACTCCCGCCGGCTCGGATGGTCCATCCGAGGCTCGAACCGAGGCTGGCGAGCCACGGATCCTCAACTCCTCCCGGGGAACCGGGGAGAGAATCTCGGCTGCTAAAGCGACAGCCCGTCCAATGGGTCGAGAAAATCTCGACTTCATCGGTGGAGTCTCGGTCAACTGACCTGGCGGGGATACCGTGAGGCCAGTGGCGAAGCAGTGATCGACCCGAAGCCGGCGTCGGCGGCCGGGAAGGGACCTCCGCTCCCAGAGCGTCGACGGAGGACTTACCCTGTCCTCTTTTGGACGAGAATAAGGTCCAGCAGATGCAGGCCCTTCTCCTTTAGTGGAGAGGGACAGACAAAAGCTCATAAAGAAGCGTGTAGGAAGAGCCAGAAGGCGGGATAAATGCGGCGGCCAGGAAAGGCTGACCCTTTCGCCTCCTCTTCGAGGCGACCACATCCGCTCGAGCTGATCCTTGACCACACCCCGCAGACACCGTAACCCGGGCCTCCTTGGACTTACACCGGAGAAGGAACGCTCGGGCTGGCCCAGTTTGCAATCGGGCAGCACGGGTCTTCGAGGGGCGAAGGAGAAAGATGAGCACAGGTCGCAAGCCTGCAGGTCGTGCTCAGGCCTAAGCAGTAGACACACGTGGAGTGTGGATCCGTCCGAGACATCTTCTGCCGCATGGGCATCTCCAAATCCGAGTCAATTTGTCCACCATGGCGCGAGGATAGAAGACAAGTCTTTTTGCAAAATTTATTTTAAATCCATAAGCGGAGAAATAGGACCAGTCACAAGACGCAAGCGTTAGGAGGGAACCTGAGCTTCCAAGCGGTAAGGAAGATCTATGCGTCATGGAGGCCGAGTTATACTCACCGGGTGGGTGGAGGAGCAAGCTTGAAGACCTTCCGGCAAGATTTAAAGCGGCAAGGATACCTGCCAATGAGTGTGGATGAACAACATATCCATGTCCCTAGAACAATATAACTTTCCAGAAAATTTGAGGAAAATTATTAAAATATTGTACAAGGAAGTACAAATTAAATCAGTGGTAAACAGACATTTAAGTTGCTCCATGTATATGTATATAGGGGTAAGGCAAGGGTGCCCTCTAAGTCCCCTTCTATACGTTTTATGCAAAACAGAACAGGATAATAAGATTAGGGTAATAAACTGGGAGCATGAGTCACTTCCAAAAGTGTGTGCATATGCGGATGATTGTAACATTTTAGTGAATGATCAAGAATCAGGTAAAAATATGTTGAAGGTTATTAACGAAAGTAAAGGGTTTACTGGGATAGGTATAAATGTGGAGAAAAGTAACATTTTTGCATTAGGACATGTGAGCAAAGAAAAGAAAGGTAGCTTAACTGTGACTACAGATGAAATTACTTTACTATGCGTGAAATCTGGTACGCAAGAAGGGGTTCAAAACAATTGGGTAGAGAAATGTAATACAGCACAGAAAAAGGTAAATAAATGGAAAAATTGGAAAATGTCAAAGGAAAAAAGAATACATCTTATAAAAACCTTTATTTTGCCCATTTTTTTTATTTTTTATATTACATAGCATATGTGTTTCCAGTCCCTCAGAATATGCAGACTGTAATTTGGGGGATTTTTTCAGTTGCTTGGGGATCTAGGCTTAACCTAGTGAAAGAATTACATATATGAGACTTCCAAAGGAAGGGGGGTTTGGGTATGGAAAATCCAGTCATCTTATAAATATTTTATTTATGCAAACTTAGTTCCAATATTACAAAGGAAAAATAATATATTGAGTGATCTGGCAAATAAATGGGCAGACAGCGTGATTAAAAATATAGGAAAAAAGGGGAACTAGCAAGGGAAAAATGAGGTCCTCCTCTATATAGAAACAGCTAGGAAACATACGACTCAGTGTGGGATTATGGTAGATATGCTGGTGAAAAAGAATAGAAAACAAAATTACAAAGTGATAATGAGGAAAAATTTCTTTCAGAATCCAGTTTTTGATGTAACAGAGGATGTACACATTTCACAGATTTTAGACTATACATTGGAAAAGAGAATCCCAAAGCAAATAAGAGAAGTAACATGGCTATGTAGTCATGGCAAACCGAGTGTAAAGGGTAACCAGAAATATAAATGTAAGGAAGAAAGGTGGTGTCCAATAGTTCAATGTGGGATGCAGGAGGAGGATATGCAGCATATGTTTTTTGATTATTCGTTTATTAAACCCTTTTGGAGTGCCCTTGCAGGTTTGTGGGGAGCTGAAGTATTCAAAAACATGTCATATAATATTCTGATATATGGGCAAATTAAGGAAGGATGAGAGAAATGGAATGTACATACTTTAAGTGTAATTTTTGCAGTTTTAAAATGGACAATTTGGAAGGCAAGATGTCAGAGAATTTTACAAAAACGAGAGATAATACAGGATTTATTGTTTAAATTTCAATGTAAAATTGATAAAATACATCAGTATAAAAACAGAATTTTTGGGGAACAGATAACTCAAACTTTGTGGAAAAACATTACGAACATACTAACATACTAAAATGCCAGCAGAATAGACCTAACGGTCTGTCATGTCTGCTTGTTTGGTCAGCCCCCACCCTGGAAGCTGACCTTGCTGCCCCCCTCGCCTTCTCTGGCTTCTCCCTTCCCAGTTCCAGATATTCTCACAGCACTGGATTTTGCTTCCAGAACCCTTCCCCTGTACCTGTCCCACCCCCTCTTGAACCCCTCCACAGTCTCTGCCTCCACCAGCCCCATGGGCAGCGCATTCCATGGCTCCACCACCCTCTCAGTGAAGTAGCACCTCCTCCTTTCTCCCCTGAATCTCCCCTCCAGCTTCCACCCATGCTCTCTAGTTGCCCCTCCTCCTTCCTTCAAAGCACCCTGACTGCTCCTCCCCTATTTACCCCTTCATGTACCTGAAGACCTCTATCATGTCCCCCCGGTCCCTTCTCTCTTCCAATGTGTACATATTTAGCTCTTCGAGCCTCTCCCCATAGGTCCTGTCCCCCAAGCCCCAAATCATTCTGGTTGCCCTCCTCTGGACCCTCTCCAGGAGTTTAATGTCCCTCTTTAAGTGTGGCCTCCAAAACTGCACACAGTACTCGAGGTGTGGCCTCACCAAGCAGTTATACAGAGGGAGTATCACTTCCCTCCTTCTGGAGGTGATCCCCCTAGCGATGCATCCCAGCATCCTGTTGGCCTTGGCTGCTGCCCTCCTACAAGTCTCAGAGTTGTTCATCTTGACATCCACCACCACCCCCAGGTCCCTCTCAGCCATCGAGACTTGTAGTGCTCCCCGGATGTACACTTGGCCCGGGTTTCTGGCCCCCAGGTGCAGTACCTTACATTTTCCTGCACTGAACCTCAGCTTCCACTTCCTAGACCATCTTTCCAGAGCCTCCAGGTCCCCCTGTAGGGCCACCCTCCCCTCCTCCCCATCCACCACTGCCCCCAGTTTTGAGTCATCCACAAAGAGACTCATCTCATTCCTGATACCTGTCCTTATGTCAGAGACGTAGGTGTTGAACAGGAGGGGCCCAAGAACTGATCCCTGTGGGACCCACTAATGACCTCCTTGGGGATGAGACTATCACGCCAACTACAGCCGTCTGGGTCTGGTCCAGGAGCCAGTGTCTGTCCATCCTGATCATCTGGTTCCCCACCCCCATTTCTCCCAGCGTATCCAACAGGCCCTCATGAGGAACAGAATCAAATGCCTTGCTGAAGTCTAGAAAAACGACATCCACTGGTCTACCCAGGTCCAAGGCACTCATCACCCAGTCATAGAACTCCACAAGGTTTGTCTGACAATTTCCCTAGGATGAATCCATGCTGTCCATCGTCCAGGCACCCTGACTTTTCCAGGTCCCCCCCCAGCCTCTCCTTGACAATGCCCTCCATCACCTTGCCCACCACCGATGCCAGGCTGACAGGCCTGTAGTTCCCTGCCACCTCCCTTGATCCCCCCTTGTGGATAGGCACTATAAGTGCCACCTTCCCAGTCCTGGGAGCACCCTGCTTGTCCTCAGAGAGATGGTGAAAAGCTCCGCCTGGGGTTTGCAGGACATCCATAGTTCCTTCAGAACTCTGGGATGTAATTTATCAGGCCCAGGTGCTTTCTCCATCTTAAGGGACCTGGGGCTTCCCTCTTTCTGCTGTGATTTCCACCTCCCTACCTCTTCTCCCTGTAACCTTCCCCCCTCCTGCCACAGTGCCTCCCCTCTCCCCAGACCCACCGATCGGTAAGGGTCCCCCCACTCCTCAGTATCACTGTCTCCTCCCATGTATGATGCAGCACCCCCATTTCCTTGGTGAAAACTGAGGTGAAGTACTCATTTAGTACCTCAGCCTGCTCCCCCGGGTCTTGTGCCCATCTCTCCCCTGTTTTAATCCTGCTAATCTGCCCCTTCACCCTTCGTTTTCCCCAATTTATCTAAAGAACCCCTTGTTCCCTCTCCTAATTTCCCTGGCCAGGTTCTGCTCCTTCCTTGCCTTAGCCGCCCTCACCACCCCTAGTGGTCCTTCAGCCATCAGTTCATACTCCCTCAGATCCCTTTCACTCCTTGAGCATGGGTTGCCTACAGGCTGCCTTCTTCCCTTTTACCTCCTGGGCCTCCCTGGTCCATCAGCAGGATTTTAGGGCCCTACCACATTTTAGTCTTACTCTGGCACAGGTGCTGGTAGCATCCTGCACCCCTCTCCTGATTATTTCCACCTACTGTCCGTCCATGTCTGACCCAATCACATCCAAATGCTCCTTATGGATCCTCCCCATTTCCTTAAAATCCACTCCCTGAAGTCAGTTACCTCTGTCTTTGTGCAGCCTTCTACCCTCCTAGGTCCAGGCAGAACCAGACCGTGGCATGGTCACTCCTTCAGCAGGTCCCTTACCTCAGGTCCCAATCTGGTCATTGTCTGCAGGACCACATCCAGTACCACGCCTCCCTGGTGGTTTCCCCCACCTGCTGAGTTAGGAGCAGCGTCTTGAAAGACATCCAACAACCTCTGTTCCCTGGACGGGGATCTCATAGTCTCCCAGTCTGTTCCTGGCATGTCCCAAAACACCACCACCCTTCCAGCCTGCCCAATCTGCAGTGTCTCCCAACATCTGCCACCAGACTTCCTCCAGCTCCTCCATGGGCAGGAGGTTTATACTACTCCTATTTTGCTCTCTTTGCCCCTTGTTATCAAGGTGACCCAATCGTCTCCATGGTTCCCTCCACCTCCTCTACTCCCCCATGCCAATGCGGTTTTGACTATTACTGCACCCTCCTCCCCTTCCCCTCCCCTGTCCTTCCTGAACATAGTGTAACCTCCCAGGTTCAGGTCCCAGTCGTGCTCATGGTGGCCCAGGTACAGTGACCGCTGCCACATCCACCATTCCCTCAGTTAGCATCACCTGGAGCTCAAGCATTTTATTGCCCAAGCTCCTGGCATTTAGCAGTACTACCTTCCACCCTTTCCCTATACTTCTATTTCCCCTGCTCGTGTTCCCATGGGGATTCAGTTTTCCCCTGGTCTGCACTTTACCAGTCAGCCTTTTCCTGCATTCCTCCAGCTCCACAGGGGGCTGGAGACAGAGTCTCTCCTTTATCGGACCCCCCTCTACAGCCTTTTCTCCCATCCTCCCTCCCTTCACAAGTTGAAACCCCACTTTTCACCAATGAACCCCTCTATTTTCAACTTAAGGATTCCCCTCCCCTCCAAATTGAGATGGAGCCTACCTCTAGCATACAGCTCCTTATCCTCCCAGGTCTCCCCCCAATCCCCCATCAACCCATACCCTCTGGCCTCACACCACTCCCTGAGCCACTGGTTTATCTCCCTAATCTTCCTTTTGTGTTCCCCACTAGCCCTTGGCACCGGCAGGGTTGCCGAGAAGGAAATCGTGCAACCTATGTCATGACAGACCCTGGCAAGCTCCCTGAACCTTGCCTATATCTTTAGCTCGCTATTTCCCTCAATGTCATTTGTACCCAGGTGGACCAGTATGTCCAGGAAACCCCCACAATCCTTTGCCAGCTGATATACCTCATGCTTGGCCCTGTGCACTGTTAGTCCAGGGAAGCATTTTGTTCTAACTGGCCAGGCTTCCCCCTCCCTATCCCATTTGATACCCCTGATCATAGAATCCCCCAACAGGAGCACTCTGACTGCTCCTTTCCTCCATTCCCCCTTCCATGTCCTCATCCTTTCTCCGGCCCTTCACCAGCCAGCTCCTTGTTCTCCCCTATCTGGGTGCCACCGTAGCCCCCCTCATTTGCCCTGGCTACCCCTCCTCTGATCCTATGCCTCTCCTCCTCCAGGTATCCTTCTGTGCCTGCTTGCTCCCCCCTCACTGCTCATGACTGGTCCTTCTCCCCCATCTGCTAAACTAGCTGGCTCGTCCTCCCTTCCTTTTCTGTCTCGTTCAGTCCCTCCTTGCTTGTTGTGTCCCCTGGCCTAAACCCTCAGCTCCT
The DNA here is from genome assembly GCA_016271365.2 of Neoceratodus forsteri. Lineage (NCBI taxonomy): Eukaryota > Metazoa > Chordata > Ceratodontiformes > Ceratodontidae > Neoceratodus > Neoceratodus forsteri. The sequence continues at coordinate 1,050,553,416 of CM057449.1, forward strand.
TTACTGTATCCTCCTTGTACTTCTGGTCCTTCTCTTTTACCCTTTCCTCCCAACTGGTCCTTCTCCTTACGCTTTCCTCCCTCTTCCCCTACCCCCAGCTCTGGTCCCTCCTCCCCATTTCCCTGCATTCCAGGTTCCCCATTCCTCCTGCTATTTGCCTCCCCGCTCCCCCTCCTTCCATCTCTAACCACCCTGTCATGGCTACATCACCCCACTCATCCTCAAGCAGAAGAGAATTAAAGCAGTTACTGAGCATACGTCCGATCCACCTCCCCACCTTGCTTCCTTATGTCCAGCCCCAGCCATCTGCCTATTTCCCTGAGAATGTTGTCCCTCTAGGCCCCTTGTGACAGGGTCCCCAGTTACCTGCCTGCTTCCTTGGTTGTGTCCTCCTTTGGGCCCCTCTGCCAGGTCTCCTATGTGACCCCAAGGATATTCTCTGCCCTCATTTCCCTTATGCCCCGTCCCTAGTGGCAGTGATGCAACCCGTGGGAGATCCCCTGCCCCTTCCCCAACCATACCCCCTTCCCCCAGCTGTCTCCCACTCCCGCAGCCTCCTCCCCGCTGTGCCAGCTGGTAGCACACTGGGCAACCACCGAACTTCCAAGCCCAGTCCAGTATCATGGCTGCCCCACACCCTGTGCACCCCACCACCCTCCCAAAGATGCTGGCCCTAATGACATGTGGTCCCATCCCCCTCCAAGTAGGTTTCCTTGGGTGAGCCACCGTTCCCCACTAGTCCAAGATACACCCCTACTGACTAATCAGGTCACCCACTAAACCTAGATACAATCCCACAGTAAACCGGTAATCCTGTTACTAGGTGCAGTACAACACAGTAAACTTATAAGGGAAGTGAACAACTCCCTAAGCTCCTTTCTCTCAGCCTTTAATTCCAACCCCCAGTGGTTAGAACTACATGAGCTGCACCTGCAGCCTTTTCCTCCAATTGCAGGGCAGGTGTTCCCCTATAAATAAGCAGAACTCTGGGAAGGGAGGGATTAGGGCCTACAACAGACTCGAGAGAGAGTGTATCAGCCCTGTGTCTGCCCCTCCAGGCCCTGCAACCAAAGAAACAGCCCCAAGCAAATCCCACCAAATAGGTTTTAAATCAGAAGAAATAGGCCTCCACCAGTGCAGCCTGTTACACAGTGAAACATCCAACAAATGAGCCCACTTACAGCCACCAAACCAGTTTTCAAACTTCCAACAGCCCCCAAAACAATACCCTGCTAGCCCCTTTGAAGTAGTAAGAAAGAAAAGAAATAACCTTCTACCAAGTAAAATCCACAAGAAACCCTGTAAAAACAAGAAGAAGCTACTGTACTGAAACACATCTGATCCTGTCCCCTTCTAGTTCCTTCTGAGGGGATTAGATGAAGGAATAATCTTAAAGGATGATATATGTTTAACAAAGGAGTGTATGAATTATGTTTCCTGATGTAATGTATGAAAGTCTTTTTTTTTTTTTATAATTTTATTTTTTATAGAATTATCTCATATCCTTTTACAGATAATTTTGCCATATTTAGGACATACCATCAGCATTGATTCAAGTCAAAGAGAGAGAAATAGACTCCCTCATTAATTAAAGGATTAGTGATTCCCAAATATTTTGATACCACATATGGGGGTAACCAAACATTTCGCTTACAAGTAGACTAACGAAATAAAGCTGTTTAAATGAGCCCATGAGCAGTGTGGCTATTTACACTCTATAAAGAATTAAATCAAAGTCCAACCAAACGAGGTGTCCCTATTCAGGGACTATTGGCCCTGTATACCTAAAAGTCAGATACAGCTATATAATACAGGCAGCATCCCTAAGCCCCCTCTAATCAAACTATTACCCCCCTTGAAAGTAGAAACAATTGGGTGAAAGAGGCATTATTGCCAACAGTGCTAGGGTTATATAAAGTAGAAAAAAGGACGCTGGCCCCCGTCCAGTATAATTATTATAGAGGCTAACATAGACTTTACATTTCTGGGAGTCACTTCTAATTTTTGAACAGGGGAACCATTAAGAGGATTGTCTGTTGGAGTACAAACAAAATGCAAATAAAATCAGAGTCTGGCCTGTCCATGCACTCTTCAAGTGTCCTCATGGTCTTCTGACTCGCTGGACTCCTCACCACGATCTCTCCGTCGCTTCCGACTGGATTCAGCAAAACGAGCGGCCCACTTGCCGGCTTCAGTAGGGTCCGAAAAAACCCATATTTTCCCTCTGTGTACTATCCTCAACCGAGCAGGGAACACCAGTGAGTGGGAGATGTTCGCTTGCTTGAGCCGTTTTCTGACCCCATCGAACCTTTTCCGTCTAAGGCGGGTAGCGTAGCTAATATCTGGGAATAGGTGGATCGTTCTGTCATCTTGTAGGATAGGTCCTGCCGCGGGCATAATGAAGGATTTGATCCCTTGTACCTATTCCATCCGTTACAATTAAGAGTGCGAGGGGTTTCTGCGTCTACGATACCCCGAGGGTAATTCTGTATACCTTCTGTATACCAAATACAATGTCGTGAGCATCTGGGGTCAGTTTTCAGCCAGCCATTCCTTATAAACATTACAGGGTGATCCCTCGATTCCCTCTGGCAAGCCCAGGACTTCGAGCGTGCGAGGAAGCGGGCCTGATTTTCGGAAGTCTCAAGCCTGGCTCTCAAGTGGGTGTTCTCCTTTACCAGCAGTGATATTTGCTGCCGGCCTGCCTCAGCTTGTTTCTTGATGTTTTCGGTTTCGGTCCGCTTATCCTCCATGAGTCGATTCAATAGCCATAACTCTCATTCGAAAGAATCAATCTTGTTATTCAGGTCAGCCATAGAAGAAAGCAGCCTATTCAATTTGAGGCCTAAGGAAGCCATGGTTTCTTAGTCCCTTTGTGATTGTGCTCGCCTGCGTCTCGGTTAGGTTCCTCGTGTATTCGCTGTATCGGGTATCTTAACGCCCGAGCCTCCACCTCTGTCCTTACGAGGATTACCCATTTTATGTTTAGAGGGATCCTCTTTCGAATAGTGACGTTATTTAGGGTCAATTCCCAACGACTGAAGGGTTTTTTAATGGTATATATGAATCAGGGCAGGAGCTGTTGTCGGATGCTGCCGTTCTGCTCGGGCTCCACAGCGCCCACCTTTTTTTTTTTTCTTTAATAAAAATTCCCCTACTCTTTTCAAGAAGTGCCATGGTATCTTTAACATCCACCTGAACTACCACCAGAAGAGGCAGATGGGACCTCGGTTTAACATTTCATCCGAAAGGCAGCATCTCAGGAGTGCAGTACCCCTCTCATGCTGCACTACAGTGTCAGTATTGGGATTTAACCCAAGTGCCTGGTGTGGTGATAGAACCCACAGCCTTTTGACCTCCTGGTCTCAGAGGCGAGTGTGCTACCTGCTGAGCCACTGACACTGATATAAACAATACTGGATAGGAAACAGGTTAGAGCATCCTCTATATCAGTGGATAAAGAGGTTGCTGACCAGACAGTGGCCTGAAGATTGTCCAGCAAGGATGGGAAAATCAACAGCCTTGAAGGATCTAGTCCAGATAAATTCTGGTGGGGCTTTAATACAGTGGATCTTACGGATGCAGTAAACCATGCGATGGTGACTGAAAGGAACCTCCAATAATGGGGGACAGACTACTAAAGGGTCTGTAGGACCTAAAGGTAACAAATTACCAAAGCCAGATGGGATTTACCCAAGGGTACTGAGGGAGATAAGGCAGGCCCCTAGGGGCATCACTGGCAAAACTATTCAATGAACCACTGAAATGGGTGTCGTGCTGATGGACCAGAGAGTAGCAAGTATAGTCCCCCTACACAAGAGTAGTGATAGAGAAGGCCCAGGGCTTGAGATTGGCCTCCCCCCCTTTCAAATGCAGGTGGATTTTCCATCAGGTGGGTGTAGTCCCCACTGGGCACCTTCTGTTCCAGTTGACTTCCTTGTCCCATGTGCTTAGCTGGCGTTGGAGTGTCATTTGATGTCCTTCCTATTTTGCTGCCCTGCACAACCAATCATGTGGGAGCTTGTCTTGAAGGTGCACATCCTTAGCTTATTGCCTTTCAGAAAAAATGTGGTGGTGGTCATTACAGAGAAAAATGGTGATGTCTGGTGTAGAGGCAGGAGCTGCTGCTGCAGATTCGTTTGATCACAGCCAACACACCCAGAAGTTGGTAACTGCAATTTTGTTGTGATGGAGTTGCAAAGTCGGAGACAGTTTGGGGCCAAAAAGGAAGTCTAGATGCCTGGCTGTAATGTGGTTTTTGGCATTTTGTGGCAGGCTGCGTGGCAGACAAGACAGGAGAGGCCTGTCATCTGTTTTCGAACTCCCCCCTCCTCTGCAGCACGGTCAAGTATGTAGTGATAAGGGACAGCATCTCATCTCTGCAAAGGCTGGGTAGGGAATGTGACATGGCTGATGAGTCATTCAGAAATCATCATGGAGTGAGACAGGGGTCAGGTATCCTGCTATTAAGCAGGTTCAATTCAATTCAATTTAATTTTTGTTATACAATGGCAGGAAAAAATGCTCGCCTCTGATTGGTCAGTCTGGGACTGGCCCTGTGATGTTATCCCAGTACAATATCACGGGTCTAGTCCCAGCACACAAAAAGACCACACCAAATGTAAAACAGAATTACTCCATGACTGTTTTGAGCTCACCTACCTTCCACACTGCACAACAGGATCGGTTTCCCCAGCGTTTCCTGTTCCATGCCGCCCCTGGTCCGCCTGCCCGCAACTGTTCACTGCAGAACAGTTTAAACAGAAAATCATGCAATTTTTTTTTTTTTTTTTTTGACTCTTTTCGAGCAGCTCTTCGCATACCGCGGACATCAAAGGAGTAACCACACTACCACGTGCACAACCGTTGCACTTCCCTGCTAAACTGTAAACAAGTTATCGGGCTTTTTTTCAGGCTTTCTCCCCGTTAAAGCAGTGGGACCAAGTGACTTACCGATCGTGTCTATTAATGGAAGTTGCTGAGTCCCTGCAATTCAAATCGCCTCACCAGCTCTTACCGATCGTGTCTATTAATAGAAGTTCCTGAGTCCCTGCAGTTCAATCGCCTTGCCAGCTCCATTTCTCAATCGTGGATACAAATGACTCAGAGTCGCTTCCCCGCAGACAACAATTGGGTATTTCACGGAACCTGCTCAAACGGTAGCTCAGTCTCAATAAAAACAAACTTTTTTGAAAGAACTGGGGGGGACGAACAGATGTCAACAATTGAAAGCCATGATAAGTTAATCAGTCATGTTCCAGCTCCTCCTATTAGTTGAAAAATATATTGGACTTTTCTTTTTTTAAACATATACCTCCACACACAAGAAATGAGGGGGAAAAGTCAAAAAAAATTTTTTTTACCTTTTTTCTTTGCTTATTAAAAAAAATGAGCCATTGTATAATAGCAATAATGCACTCTAGGGTGTGTGTTGTGCTGGGATAACATCACTTCTGGGGAGATTAGTCACACTCAGCCTGCGGCCTCGTGCCTAATCACCCCAGGCATGATGTTATCCCAACACAACACACACCTTGGAGTGCATTATTGTTTAATTTAACCAGGAATACACCACTGAGAGAACTCATTTACAAAGTGGTCCTGGGTGGACGTGACACAAGTAATACAAAACATCATAAGTCATACAATTTACAAAACCATAACATGTTGAGATAGCGTACTAAAAGCGTACATACTGCTTTGTAATTTGTTTCGAAAAATGTAACATGTTGACGCAGTGAAATAAAAGCATACTGACAGTTTTCAAGACCACAGACATGATGAGAGGGGAACAAACGCGGGAAAGGAATACATAGGTAGCACAGAACAGACATAAGTGGGAACAAGCAGAGGAAAGGGATACATATGTAGCACAGTACAGGCAATGTTGTGAAAAAGGAAGGGATGACATTGGCATGGGGTAGAAGGTGTGGAAAAGTGACAGAAGCTAGGAGGCAGTCGGAAAACAACTTCAGTAGGGGTAAAGGAATAAGTGCTAGATATTAGCAAACTGCTACAAGGATGGATGAGTGCTGGGAGAAAACAAGGCTACAGGGGTTCAGATTGGGGGGACCAAATATTTTAGGGTCACTTATAAAACTTCCCCTCCCATGCCATGCCATTTTTTGCTTTCTCTCGGACTACCATTCTAAAATTGTGTAACAACTGTTTAGGATAGGTGTTTCTGTTGTCTTTGGTTTCATCTGTGGCCTGTGTCTATATGTGTATAGGTGGGTAGGCAACAAATGGACCAGTTACTCCCATCATTTATTTTTTCCAACTCTCTTTATGCTCCTCCTTCACTGGCCCCTTAGGTCTCTCTTGGGTGTAGTGACTCAGACTGGCCAGTTCCCACTCTGCATGAGGTCCTCTCTAGCCCAAGTCTCTGTCCCAGGATCTCTCCTCCACAACTACTGACCCCCCCAACCCCCCAGCTCTCAGCCCACAGAAGTGGGACTGCCTATTCCTCTGGCACTCCATCTAGAATCTAGTAGTAGTGATCGGAATGTGGAGGAGAGATGGAGACTGGCTAGGAGTGACCCGGCATTGAGCATGGGGGTTATCCACTAGACCCACCATTGTCTACTCGCATGCCAGGGTTTTTACGTGTTCTGGTGTTCCCTGGGGCGCAGACATGCAATGACATCCGGCGCGCGGACGCTCTCCCGCACCCAAGCACAGGACTTTCGCTGACACCCCCTTACCCCATGTACGTGCTGCCGCAAGTTGCAATGCTCTCCGACTCCACCTGAAGCCACTACAACTGCAGCACGCACCACCCACCCACCCCAGGAGAGGAGAGCTGCCCTACGGCTGCTCAATCCTGATCCTCCCCTGATGACCCGAGTCAGGTCCCGAACCCAGGTTGCCAGCATGGTGCGAGGTATGTCATCCAGCACCTCAACCCTCAGCACCACGGGCTGGCTCTACTCCCACCAATTATGATAGATACACACACACACAGAATAAATTATGGCAAAGTGTGGTATACAAGAAAATATCACAGACTGGTCGAACAAGCCATAAAGTCACGAGCCCTAAGGGCAAGTGGCCTTTATGAGCTTGTTTAACCCCAAGATGGTATTATTTCATGAGTATGCCAGACTCTGCCATCTTTTATTTTATATATTGCATCAGGTTGAACACTTTCTGCTATGTCCTACATTTTGCCATAGTGTTGGGCGGGCGAGGGTGGCTGTTACATGTGTTAAGGAGCTTGTTACCTGTGTTATTAAGAGACTTGTTACATGTGCTATTGAGGTACTTTGTAATGTGCTGGGTAGTACTGTGTTATTAAGTTGTTAACATATTTAATATAGTGGTAGTGTATATACCTGCATGTATATATACATCTTTGCAAACAATTTAGTTAATGCATCAGTTAGGGTTACACCAACAAAAGTTTGGAACTGTGGTGTTACAGTTTCCAACCCTAACACCCCACTCCACCCTGCACACACCAACAGGAGTTGGGGGGGGTGCTTTGGGATTGTCAGCCCTAATGCTCACCCCATTCTATGAGTAAATAGACTGAGATGGGTACAGTATAGCAGAATGGGACGCGTGTTAGGGCTGACAACCCCAAGGCACACCCACGACGCCTGCTTGTGCATGCAGGGCGGGGTGTTAGGGATAGGCAGTGGGACTTGAACTGATGCATTAATGAAGTTTTTTGCAAAGAATGTCCTTACTTTTTGAGAAAATATAATCGTGGAGTTGTTTGCTTCTGGGAGTGCAGGGCCCAGAGTGCTCTGTGCTCACATCCATTCATAAGTTTAAAAAGAGATGGCAACTGTATCCTTATTTCCCTGTAAAAGCGCAGGGTCCTCTGTTTCCAGCACTCCCATAAGTCCATAATGGTATCTGTAGGTACATCTGGAAGCACAGGGCCCTCTGGATTCAGATTCTACAGTCACCAATTAGGTAAACACAACTGTTGGTGTTTCCTAAAGCCCTGTAATTTTTTTTTTTTTTTTTTTTAAGTTTGTTGTCACTGCTAAACTGAAAACAAGATGGCAGCATGATAAAGGATTCCACATTTGTGAAAGACAATCCTGATTCAAGGCTCACATCTAAATGTTCCCATAGGAAATCATGGGAAACTTTGAAATTTAATAACTTTTGAACAGATTAATATTTTTTCACCAAACCTTTAAAACGGCACCACTGTGATGCAAGACCTACACGCTCTAGAAATTTCAGACCAAAATTCCACACAGTTTTTGTGCAACGCAGAGACAAACAATTTCACACAAAAAATGTAATTTACACGTTTTTTTGACACTCGTATCTCCGCACCCACACATCCAACCGAAACAAAACTTACCACATCAAGAGACCTATGATCCCTGATGGTGCATCCCAAATTTCATGTGACTCGCTTGAAAAGTTGTGAAGTTATTAAAGTGCAAAATGTGCAGTTTAACACAGAAGTGAAGATTTAACCCTAACTATAGAGTCACGACTGTGCCCCTATAATAAATAATGCTTATGTGTTAAGGTGTTATTAATAATACAGTAATTGGCTACTATAATTTATGGGGAAATATTTTATTTATTTTTTAATGGGGACAAGAGCTAAACAATGTATTGTAAATGTAATGGATAATCCACTGCAGAGCATGTGGTCATGCTCTGATATATGCATGCCTTGGTGTGCGTTGTGAGGCATGAGGCCGTAGGCCAAGTGTGTTCAACCATCCAAGGTGTGGGTATATATCAGAGCATGACTGCATGCCCTGCAGCTGATTAGCTGTCATATAAAATAATGGTTCTGAAGGATGAAAAGAAGTGCAAGCATGCAGTCATCGTGGAATAATGCGCAGTTATGTGGTGCATTTCATCCAATCGGGAGACAGGATTTTCACAGATTTTTCTTACCCATTTTATAAATACATACACACACACACCTGTTCTTTGCAAATTAGGACTGTGCAAACACCTTTTTTCGAATATTCGGTTCTGAAATATTCGTTATTCGGTATTCATATTCGGGTGGTATTTAAAAATAAAAGAGCACCCCCCTCCTGGCCAGCATTAAATAAATGTTTTTAGCCCTGGTGTCTAGTGGTCCCAAACCACGCCCCTGGCTGATCGCCGGTCTAAATAAAGAATTCCTCCCCAGACTCTCAGCGATATTCCCAGTCCCCAATTTTATATTTTACATATGCCACGATCAGGCGGAGAATACCAGAGATGGTTCGTGTGTGTGTTATTATGCCGCCAATCTCAGGCGATTAGAGAGGTTACACTAGACCACCACGGATTTTTTTAATCGACTTATGCCCACAATCGGCGAGGGGGGGTCCACTGGACCACCAGGGATTTTATATTCTACATATGCCGCTGATCAGGGAGGAGGTCCACTGGACCACTAGGAAATTAGACAATTACTTTTATTTTTATGTATTTGGGGACTGGGAATATTGCTGAGAGTCTTGGGGGGGGGGGGGAGATTCTTTATTTTGGACCGGCGATCGACCGGGGGTGGGACCACCAGACACCAGGACAAAAATATTTCTTTATTTCTGGCCAGGAGGGTGGGAAAGACTTTTTTGTCCTTGCGCACAGCTGAATACCAAATACTAGCCGAATAGTGGACTATGCGGTATTCAGTTCCGAATATTCGGATAGTCCATTATTCGTGGTATTGGGAAAGTAATATTCCGTTTTCGCACAGCCCTATTGCAAATAACTGCGTTAATGAAACTTTTAGGGTTGAGGCCACAGAAAAAAAAAAAAAAAAAAATAAAAGAAATGTGGCTTTAGGGTTTCTAACTCTAAAACCCAACCCCATCCCTGAAGCAAATCAGGGTTGCAGTCTTCTTTGGGGTTGTCAACCCTAAAGCTCACCCCATTCCATATACTCTGGAAAAGATGCACACCTAATGGGGTGAGCTTTAGGGATGACAAACCCAAGGAAGACTGCACCCCTGATTTACTTCAGGGGTGGGGTTTTAGGGTTAGAAACCCTAAAGCCACAGTTTCCTAATTTTTCACTGTAGCCTCAACCCTAAATGTCGCATTACTGCAGTTTGTTTTTTTTCCCCCAAAAGAATTTCCTTACTTTCTGAGATAGTATAATGCAATCATATCCGTATTTGCCTTTGGGAAGGCCCCACACTCCCATCCTTCCATTTTTTTTAGATAGTGTAATCATATCCTTACCTGCCTGTGGTAGCAGAGGGCCCTCCAGGCCCTGTGCTCCAACCGCTCCACAGATGTGTATATGTACATTGATGAGGAAGTGCAGAGCTCCTTCTATTTGCAGGACAACAGCAACCAAATTGTCAGCATGGCCTCCTTATTGCCCCAACTCATGTACCCAGTACTGAAAATGTTCAAATCCCCAACAAAACAGGATTCCACGCCACCACAGCGTCATTCCACACCACAGGCACAAAAAGACAGTTTGACCATTATTTGAAAAATGACAGCTGTCACATTCATTAGGTGGTGTAAAAATGGTTATGTTGAAAATTACGGGTCAAAATATTTAAAATTGTCAAAGGTACAAGGGAGTGTTGCAAAATTTCAACAATGCACAAACTTTGCCATTCTTACCTATTTTGACCCCAGATGTTCAATATACCCTACTTATGACCCCATCTCATTAACAAGGGGTGAAAATGTTCAAATTCTGCCTAAAAGGTGATTTTGTCAAGCAACCACAAAATCACCTTCCAGGGCAGATTTGCATAATTTCACAGATATTATTCATGAGGCGGGGTCTCAAAAAGGGCATGTTAAAAATTTGGGATCAAAAGATGCAAAAATGACAAAGTTATGCATCAAAGTTCAAAACCTCATTGAAATAGAGTGACCCGAATTTATCTTCATCATACTAAAGGGAAACGTCCATCTAGGACTAAATTAATCAATACTGTTACCAATGGAAATCTGCTTTACACAAGCTATTATTGACCGAGCCTGTAACACTTTCAGGGCCAGACTTATAACCCATTCAGTTGCCCCTTCCTTTATAGCTGCAGGCATCCATTTTCTAAATGACAGGCACAGGAAATGACATCACATCAGGGGAAACATATAGTCAATACATTTTTTAACTAGGAGAGGCACACTAAGCTGAAGCTTGAGACCAGTTGCGACCTGAGAGCACAAGAAAGTTAAGTGACTTGCTCAGGATCACACAGTAATGCAAGTGAGGACTGTGGGATTCAAACCCAGGTCTCCAAGTTTGCAGCTCAGAGCCTTAAAGGATACCTAAACAAGCATTTTTTTTTTTTAAACTGCAAACTCCAAAATCTGGCTTCATTGTGAGGTAAAGTAAAAGCTACTGTTCGCTTTTATACTAAAACTGCATTTATGTAAGTAACATAAATGCAGTTTCGTAGCTTCTGAAAAATGTAAACATCAGCCTTTCACTTACAAAAAACAGCCTTGCATTCTCCCCAAGATGTCTGCTGTCTTAAGTGATGAGTCATGATGACATCATCGGAGCCAGAGCCAGAGACCAATATATATTCCTATAGGCTAACTACTGTAGTTCTTCTTTCCCTTTGTTTTGAATTGTTTTACCAGAATGATCAACATCATGTGTTAACATGTGGATTATTTTGATCAGTACACATGTTAGGCTATGATTTTGTTCATTTTATTTACTTTAACTTGCTGAAAATGTTTTGCAATCTAGCTGACTTTCTCTTTGGCAAACTGTAGAACAGTTTGAAATACCTGATGACCTAGTGGTTATGTGATGCCCAGAAGTTTTTTTTTGTTGTTGACAAGGAGAGACACACTATGCTGAAACCTTGTTTACAGATTTGGCCTGGCAGCACAAGGAAGTTAAGTGACTTGCTCAGGGTCACACAGCAAAGCACCGGTCTGGTCCAATTTCAAAGCTCATGCATTCTTGTTAATCCACAAAAAGAGCTTCTCTTGTATTCTTTTTCCAAGTGAACCCCCTGCACCTAGCCTGGCTTCTGTTGAACACTCCACCATCCATACCATGTCCATAGTACTGCCTGGGGCTGCGTATGAGCTTGCAGTCTTGAAGAGAGCTATCACACCTCAGACTGTAATCATATACCTCAGAGAGTTGTACATACCTACACCGATACGGATTATCAGCTGGCACTGTTAATAAATATCTCCCAAATCACACTTAAGTCCACTTTTTCAATGTTTGACTTCTGCTCCCAATCACCACTCTTCTGCACAGTGAAGGCAGTATACGCAGTTCCCCTGTTGTGTTCTTGTCCCGCCTCATTAACCAACAATTGGGTCTTCGTGGAAAGCCAAGCAATAAGCCTCAGGACTCACCAGAAAAACTGCTGTTCATGCCCTCATAAGGGCTGTACTTACTATGGATAACAATATTATTAGCAGGAGAGGCATACTAATGCCTTGAGTGAATCCACCAGACTTCCAGTGTCAGTCTACTCCTGTAACTGTGATATGCAGAACCCCACAGGACAGTTCCCTGGAAATCTTCTCCAGTACTTTTTAGTGCCCTACTCCACAATGTGAGTTGGTTGGCTACCACCCTTCTAAATCTTGAATGAGCTACACACAGCTCCCTCAGTACTGTCCTAACAAACGTCAACACCCCCCTCAACCTGAGGGTAATCTCCCTACACTGAATTCAAGTAACACTTTAAGTGCAGCCCTGCCACTGAGTATTTGTCATCGCTGGCTACTCTCATTCACCGTCAGTTAATGATCATAGTGCTGGCAGCCCTACATTTCAGATCTCACAATGATCTGCTAAACACCCCCCCTTCTTGTCTTCCCCTAATTTGAATATAGCTGTACCCTGTTGGAATGGCCTCCTCAGTCCCTCTCTGACATTCATTCTTCTCTTAAGCTCCCCACACCAAAAACTGGTGAGCTCACTGCCCTTCTGCATCGATTAGTACAGTCACCAGTGTCATTTTTACATATTAATAATAAACATGATTTTCTGGTGAGCCAGGCTGATAGCAGCAGGGCACAAGGGGAAACACAGGCATTACTACCCACATAAGATCTAATCCACCTATAATTAGGCACTATTAAATGACATGCATAATGATGTGCACACCCATCATTTAATAGTGCCTAATCAAAGGTACAGTAGCCTAGATCTTTTAAGGATAGGAAAACCTATCATTTCCATTGTCCTCTGCTGCTATCAGCCTGACTTATTGGAAAGATTTGTTTATTTCTGACATATCAAAATACATGGGGATGATTCTACCTACATTCTTGACGCACATGGGTGATGAGCTCACCAGTTTTTGGTGTAGGGAGAAATAGTGAGAATGAATACCAGAGGGACTGGGAAGACCACTACTGCAAGATACTGCTATATTCAAGGAAGGGGGAAGACAGAAGGGGAGAAATATGAGCAGATCACTGTGAGAAATAAGATGTGGGACTGCCAGCACCATAATCACTACCCGACCCTATTGTCCTGGTCAGCATTCCCCTTCCCATAAAACCAGTTCATGCAATTGTCCAAGGTTGTGTGTGGGTATTAATGTGTGAATTGGCTGCCACTACACATTCAGTCACTTCACTATCAGTCTAGCATTGCTTGTAAAGCACTCTGGGATACAATGTGTATGAAAGCACTATACAAATACTGATGATTCTTATTATTATTATTTCCCATGGATAAAGGCAAGAAGACAAGACAAGCATATTTTTGATTTCCAAGAAAGTATGAACTCTGGCATTGGACTACAGAAGAACTTTGCTACAAACAAGTGGTGGATCCACGGGGTGGTGAAGGGTGCGGCTGTAACCCCCCCCAATGTAAAGTATTCGCTTGCTGCTGCTGCATTTCACTATGTTGAAGAAGTCCGATTTATTGATTGTACAAATGTTTACTTTCAAAAATATGGGTTACATTTGTAGTTTCAGTCAAAAACATACTAGAAAAGCGTATTAGCAGAAAATATAAAGGTTTCATAAAACTGTTGAAGTGCATAACAAGTATGCACACACTCCCAGCATCCCTTCCCCCCATTGTAGCAACCTGGATCTGCCATAACCACTAGACCACCAGGCTATTCATTCAAGATGTGTACTGCACTGTGGTTTCCCAAACAGATAGTTGGTTGGATTAAAACACAATTTCAGCATGTTAAAGTAAACAAAATGAACAGAACCATAGCCTAACATGCGTACTGATCTAAATAATGCACATGGTTTCGACCATTTTGATGAAACATATAGAAAAGTGGATGGGTGACCATCCACAACACAGCTGTGTTTCCATCGAGGTTGTTGATGACATCATGGGACTCCATAATGTCTTCAACAACCGAGATGGAAACACAGCCATAGTTGTGGTGGTTAACCATCCACTATTTTATATAGTATATGGTTCCTTGCTTGTGTCTCTTTTTCATTTTGTCCCCCAAGTTGACGGTTACCTTCGTTATGTCGTGCTGCTCCTGCTCCGGCTCATCCCACTCTCAGTTCGGCTTCACCCCGTCTTGCTAGCTCGGCACCACGCAGTTTAAAAATAAAATAAAAAAACAGCGATTCACTTTTGTGACATGGAGCCTTGTGAGGCTCTTCGTGTCAAGACGCCAAGGGTCCCCTGACCAGCGCTCGCTTAACCGCGCTACCATGATGTACAATTTTTTCTCTCCGAGGAGCGTTGTTGAGTGAGCAAATCAGGTAGCCGGGCAAGGCAAAAAAAGTTGTTGTACTATCAATGTGACATCAGACCGATAGTACAACAAATTTTGACCTTTGAACTGTCCTACAACAAGATTTTGAAAGCCACAGCTTTCTATTCATAAGCAGCCCTAACCATATACTATAATTCTATACAAAGGAAAAAAATAACTAGTTAGCACTCTGACTTTGGATCCGATGATGTCATCACTTAACACATTTGGTGGCCATTTTAAGAAGCAGGTAAGGCAGTTGTTTTTTCAAATTGGAAGGCTAATTTTACATTTTTCAAATGCTTTGGAACCACATTTAGATAACTTACATAAATGTAGTTTTAGCATTAATGAATTCGGCAGCCTTTCCTTTAGTACTGTTTGAGGGCAGATTTTTGAATAGTTTGTTGTCAAAATGTTGTTTAAGTATCCTTTAAACCACTGTACTATACTGCCTCTTTCAAAGTAAGAGGAAAATAAGAGTTAGTCCTCTTGATGAGCTGTCACAACCAGCCATTTAATAATTTAGTGACTGTACTTGGGAGCATCAGGGAAGTGACAAGGTTTTATCTCAAAAAGAAGGAGCTACTGGAGAAGTTGGAATCATGAAATGCAAAAAATCTGCTGTGTTTTTTTCTTTTACTTTGGTGAAAGGAAACTTATTTCTGGATGGTGTTCAAATAAAGACTTTTTTATGTTGCAACCCCGAAGGAGTAGTGTTGGAACATGGGGAAAGTGAGTGTGTGTGTGTGGGGTGGGGAGGTGCACTGAAGTAATAAGAGACAATGACTGCTTCCCTTCTGACATGCCTTGCATTTGGGGGCACTCTGAATGCTCATGGGAAAAGTGGGGTGTGTCAACCCCCACATGCACCTGTAGGTTCTGGCACCTATGTTCAGAAGGGTTCTGTATTGACAGCCATCTATCCTATCGCACATCAACACAAAACAATTATTTTGTTACAACTTATTTACCCAGGATAGTCCAGCTGAGATGTGCTACCTCATTTCCAGTGGGGTCCTGCTGCTGGGTGGACAGGTGCACTGGGAGGTTATGTGACTTACTCAAGGTCACACAGATAGTATTTTACTTTACTGAGATTTGAAACTCTCATCTCCTGGGCCCCAAGCTTCTGCTCTAGCCACTTGATCACACTCCTACACAACAGGATGCCAACAAAAAAATGTAAACACGACTACTTCAGTGCTACCAAATACTGGAACTAAATAGGTACAGGAATAACAATTATTTGCAGTGTTAACACAGTAACAGAATATTCTGCAAATTACACTGGCACTAAACATTTTACTAAACTGAAAAGTCACAAAACGTTGTACAAAGCAATATAAACCCCAAAGGAGCTCAGAAACTGCTGGCACTGGCAGTACACAACTTTTGTTTATAGCAACCCCTTCAAGATTAGAGACAAGTTCACATCCCCATGGACTGGGTAAAAGCATGTTTTGTTTCATTTCCTCTGTCCTTCAAGGAGGCAGTATAACGAAGAGGTTTACAGCTCTGAGCTGCAAACTGGGAGACCTGGGTTTGAATCCCACAGTCTCCACTTGCATTACCGTATGACCCTAAGCTAGTCACTTAACTTTCTTGTGCTCTCAGGTCACCCCTGGACTCAAGCTTCAGCTTAATGTGCCTCTCCTGGTTAAAATATTTATCGACTATGTGGGTTTCCCCTGATGTGATGTCATTTCCTATGCCTGTGATTTAGAAAATGGATGCCTGCAGATATAAAGGGAGGGGAAACTGAATGGGTATAATTCTGGCTCTAAACGTGTTACGTGTTCGATTAACAGTTTATGTAAAGCAGATTTCCACTGGTTATCAATACTGATTAATTTAATCCTAGATGGTCGTTTCCCTTTAAAGTCGGCGGTTCCTGCAACAAGAGGTGTCTTCCATTCAAGAGTGTATCTTGACCCTGGGACCTGTTCAGGTGAGAGTGTGTGTGGGGGTGTGGGGGGGGGTCAGTGGGAGGTCAGGCTGGGGGGAGGGTCGGCTTGGCGAGGAATCTTTTTTTTCAGGTAAAAAAAGACATTGAGGGAAGGTTTTCTTTATTACAGGCTCTATACAGGTATGGTGATCAGAAGGGGAAGTGCCACTAGACAACAGGGAAATGTATTTATTTACTATGACGGAGAGGATGATCAGAGGAGTGGGGGTGCCACTAGATACCAGGGAAACTATAAGTATGGCAACGGTGATCAGAAGGGTGGGTGGGCACCACGAGACACAAGGGAAATTTAAATTATTAACGGAATGGTGGGCGGAGGGTGGGGTGCCACTAGACACCAGGGAAAACATTAAATAATCACAGGGAGGGCAATCACAGGGTGGAGGTGCCACTAGACTCCAGAGAAATATAGAACTGTTATGGGGATGGTGATCAGAGGATAAGGGGAGCCACTGGACACCAGCGAAAAAATGCTGGCAAACAAAAAAAAGATCTCTTTTCATCACTGGTGATATGAAAAAAAGATTCTTTTTTGTATCTCACGATACGAAAAATGATTTCTAGTCCAAAAAAAAAAAAAACCACACACACACACACACATCTGAGAGGCATTTCTCAAACAGTTAAGTTCAGAATCCAGCTAAGGTGGTCCCGATGAGCAAGATAAGTGCGTTGGTCCCTGTCCAGAATGCCATTTTTGTGGTTTTTCAAATTTGAATTTTAAGGGGGAAATGGAAAACAAGATGGTAGCAAATGAAAAAGGATTTTCCCCAAGGATGATGCCAATAAGAAAAAAATAATTCTTTTTTTTGTTTCATACAGCTATTCTAAAGTGCTTACTGATCAAGCTTGGAACCAAGTTTTCAAAATTTTTAAATTAAATAACTTTGGAACAAATTAATAGTTTTTGTCCAAACCAGCAAAAGGCACATCTGTGGGCTAGCCCCTTTCCAACCTGAAAATTTCAGCTCAAAATTCCAAACCATCTGTGCGTTACAGATGTCGGATGAAAACCCAGCAAAACCAATGGGGAAAAAAAACTTACGAAACTTCACGTTTTGCATTATCCAGAACTCAGACTGCACACATTTAACCAGAACGAAACTTGGCACATCCAGAGATCTACCCCAAGAGACCACGCATGCAAACATTTTTGCAAATCCATTGAACGGAAGTTAAAGTGCAAACATTGGGGTTTTACATTAAACTGCCTACTCAACCCTAAATACAGGGGCACGGCCACGCCCCATTAATATAATACATAGTTGGGCCCTCGACCCCATTGTAAAAACCATCATATGTTTCCCTGTATATGATGGTAGCCAATTAGAGTATTATGACCCCAATTAGCTACTGTAACAACACTGTAATAATGTGTTATTAACACCTTAATAACACATTAATACCCAACTCACTACAAACCACCCCAATAACACATATCAAGCCCCTTAATAACACAAGTAACAAGCCTCTTAACATATGTAACAAACCCTTTAATGATACATGTAACAGACAGCCTTCCCCCAACTCTACCTGTAGAAAACTACCCTTCAGCAAAACCCACCCAGCATCCTCCCTTCCGTCTCACTCGCAAGGCATGTGGATCCTTAAACCTCCAGTTCCCATGAAGTCCCTCCTGGTTGCTGCTTCTGCTACTGCCATTTTAGTTATCCCTGCAGGTCCCACGATGCTCCCAGTGTTCGACTGTACCCTATTTTAAAAGGCCACTCCACAGCTGCTCCAGGCCCACTCCCGAATGCAAACCACGCAGCACTATGGTCCCACACTGCTCCCAGTGCCTGCGCCCCGTTTCAAAAGGCTGCTCTATAGCCTTTCCAAGCCTGCTCCAGACCGCAAAACATGCCGCAAGACTGCCAACCGCGCATGTCGCACACATACCTCCCACCATCTCGCCATCTCTCCTGTAATAGAAAGACCACGGAAGCCATGCCTACTTTTATAGGAGGTCTCAACACTATGGAAACAGTAATGGGACAAAATAAGCAGTACCTACAACAAAACATTGGACACCGGTAAAAAGTATCCAACCTTATGCATTGTATGGAATAAATGACGGCAAAGTGTTGTTGTATATGAGGAAATAATACCATTGAGGGGTTGAACAAGCTCATAAAGGCCACTCGCCCTTCAGGCTCATGGCTTTATAGCTTGCTCAACTGCTCGATGGTATTATTTCCTCATATACAACACTTTGCTGTCATTTATTCTTTCGCCATCTATATAGCTATATATCTATATCTCTATCAACATTTTTTTTTTTTTTTTTTAATTATAGGGACACAGTTGCGTCCCTATAGTTAGGGTTCAATTGTCACTTCTATGTTAAACCCAAAATTTTGCACTTTAATAGCTTTGCAACCATTCCACTAATTCAAATGAAAGTTTGCATGCACCACCGGGGACCAAAGGTCTCTGGATGTGGCACGTTTCGTTCTGGTCGGATGTTCGGATGCTGAGATATGGAATGTCAAACTATGTGAAAATTACCATTTTTTGTCACCGTGGTTCTCAGAAATGGCTTGGGAGTTTGGTCTGAAATGTTTAGGGTACATGGGGTTTGGGTCACAGATGTGCCATTTTAAGATATGGTGAAAAAAAATTTTATATTTTCAGAAGTTATCACATTTCAAAGTTTCCCATTATTTTTTATGAGAAAAATTACATGGCAGTCATGAAAAAACTTTTTTTTGCCACGAATGCTGCCTTTTGGGCTGCAAATGGGGAATCTTGCTACCGTACTTCCATCATCTTGTTTTCAGTTAGCAAGGCAAAGAAATATGCATAGTTTAAAAAATACTACTAATTGGTAAACACCAACAGTTGTGTTTACCTAATTAGGACCCAGGGAATCTAATTCTGGGCTCTGTTTTTTTTAAATACTGCCCAAAAAAGTGTTTATTTTATCAGAGGTATTCATTTTGCTGCAAATTATGGCACCTTGTTTTGCCATCTTTTCCTGCAAATTGTGTTACAAAGTTAGGTTGTACCACGAAACGTGGATCTTTATCCACAATTTGTCTAGTGCTATCCCCCACCCGCCGATCGCCATTATTCCCCGGTGTCTAATGGTACTCAATCAACTGCCATTATTCCACGGTGTCTAGTGGCACCTCTCACCCTCCACATACATCAACATCCTCAAAAAAAGAACACGATCCCTCACCGAACAGCTCCCCCAAATTGACCTCCCACTGTGCACCCACTTCCCCCTTGACACTCCTACACAAAGTCACTCACCTAATGAGGTCCCAAGTTTGAGATCCACTCTCCCAATCGAAGGCACGTCTTGCTGCTGGAACCGGCAACTGCAATATGAGAAACTAAGGTAAATGCGGTTCTATGTATGTCAATGGGGGTTTCAACTTTTATGCATAACTCACCCAATTTATGACATTTTGACTTCAAATTTTCAATATGGCCTTTTGGGTACCCCACCTCATGAACAGTATGACTGTTAATACGCATGTCCTGCCCAAAAGGTGATTTTGCAGTCATTAGGCGAATTCGCCTTTCAGGCTGGATTTCCATAATGACTGCCATATTGTTCATGAGGCGGGGTCTCCAAAAGGACATGTTGAAAATTTGGGGTCAAAATGTCAAAAAATGGCAGAGTAATGACCATTCACTGCAATGTTGCTACGCACACTCGTAACTTAACAAAGGCTTGTTATTACACCACCAAATGTATGTCACAGCTGTCATTTTTCAAATCCTAGCCAAAATGTGTTTTCGCACTTATGGCACGGAATGGCATTGGTGTTGTGCAGAATTATATTTTGGCAGGGATTCGAATATTTTCTGTACAGACTACATCAGGTGGGGCCATAACATGGCTATGCTGACAATTTCGTCACTCTTGCCCTACAAATTTAAGTGCAGAACCCCACAGAACTACGTACACTCGTGGCCAAAAATATTGGTGCCTTTGCACTTTTTCAAATAACTCACAATTTCTCTAAACATTAAGTTGAAATTAACAACAGTACAGTATTTGGTCTCCACAATTCTTTATTTCTCTGTTAATATTACAGAACCTTTGTTTTTGATTCAGAATTTAATATATCCTTTAAATCAGAAAATGAAAAAAAATGGCACTGACAAAAATATTGACACCCTAGACTTAATATTTGGTAGCACAGCCTTTGGTCAAAATAACTGCAATCAACCGCTTCCTACAGCCATGGATGAGCTTCCTGCACCTCTCTACTGGCAGTTTGGCCCACTCTTCTTGTGCAAACTGCTCCAGTTCTCCCAGATTTGAAGGGTGCCTTCTCCCAACTGCTGTTTTCAGATCTCTCCACATGTTTTCAATTTGATTTAGATCTGGACTCTTTGCTGGCCACTTCAGAACAGTCCAGCGTCTTGTCTTGAACCATTCCTGGGTGCTTTCTGAAGTGTGTTTCGGGTCATTGTCCTGCTGGAAGACCCATGACCTTCGACGGAGACCCAGCTTTCTGACACTGGGTTCAACACTGCGCTCCAAAATGGCCTAGTAATCTCCACATTTCATGATGCCATGCACACGTTCAAGGCACCCAGTGCCAGAGGCAGCACAGCAACCCCAAAACATCACTGAACCTCCTCCATGTTTGACTGTAAGGAAGGTGTTCTTTTCTTTGAAGGCTTCATTTTGTTTTCTGTAAACATAGAGATGATGTGCTTTACCAAAAAGTTCTAATGTGGTCTCATCTGTCCACAGGACATTCTCCCAGAAGGATTTTGGCTTGTTCAGATGTGTTTTGGCAAACCCCAGTCGGGCTTTCTTATGTCTCTCTCTCTCTCAGCGGTGGGGTCCTCCTACCATATAAACCCCTTTCATTCTGTTGGCGACGGATGGTGCCAGTTGAAACTGTCATACCTTGTGTCTGAAGGTCAGCTCGAATCTGTTTGGCAGTTGATCGAGGTGCTTTCTCCACCATTCAAACAATGGATGTCATTGTCCACCTAGGGATAAATGACCTGGCTAAGAAAGGGATTAGAGAAGTGCAGGAAGAGTTTGTGGAATTGGGAGGGGCCTTAGACAAGTAGCACG
This sequence comes from Neoceratodus forsteri, assembly GCA_016271365.2. Taxonomy (NCBI): domain Eukaryota; kingdom Metazoa; phylum Chordata; order Ceratodontiformes; family Ceratodontidae; genus Neoceratodus; species Neoceratodus forsteri. The sequence goes on from CM057449.1 coordinate 1,050,575,062, forward strand.
CACGGTAACGTTCTCGGAGGTGCTGCCCATCTATGGCGTAGGAGAGGCTACGGTGTTCCGCACCATGGGATTCAATCAGTGGTTGAAAAACTGGTGTGGAGCTCAGGGATTTGACTTCATTGGGGACTGGGGGTCCACCTGGAGTGATGCAAGCCTATACTGGCATGATGGGCTGCATCTGTCCAGGAGGGGAACCAGGATCCTAGGTGATAGGTTTCAATGCTTCATTGGCAAGCATTTAAACTAGCCAAGGGGGAGGCACTGGAAAGGAGCAGGGAAGTCCTAGCCCCCCCCCCCAAAAAAATCATGGTAGTAAGTGCGGTAAACACAGACATAGAGGTGTCGATAGGGAGAAGGGCAGGGGTAAATGGGGAAAGTGACAAAGGCAAGAAGGACAGGCATGGGGCAAAAAGGAGTAAGGCCATCAGGAAATGGAGGGTAATGAGTACCAATGCCCGTAGTTTGGGCAACAAGCTCCCTAAGCTGGTGGCCTTGATGGAAGAGGGATGCCTGGATATCGTAGCAGTCACAGAAACATAATACACAGAGAACCATGACTGGGATGTTAACATACCAGGGTACATAACCTACAGGAGAGACAGGCAGGGGAGAAGAGGGGGAGGAGTAGACCTCTATGTAAAGGAATGGATAAAAGCAACTGAACAAAAGAGTAAACAGGGAGGAGAGGAGGCACTGTGGGTCATCTTGGAGACTGGAAAGGGCACCACAATCCGCACAGGGGTTGTGTACAGACCCCCATGTCAGGGGGAAGGAATGGACAAGGATATGATAGAAGGCATTCTTAGGATGGCAGAGAAAGGGTAGATACTGTTGACGGGAGACCTGAATATGCCAGATGTTAACTGGAGCACATTTGCTGCAGCCACATCCAAGAGCAGGGCCATTCTTGATGCCCTACAGGTGGCAGACCTCAGACAGCTAGTATCGGAACCCACTCGTGAGGGAGCAATCTTAGACCTCGTACTCTCAAATGGGGCAGTGAGAGGATCTCAGATCTAGAAGTGGGTTGCCATCTGGGAACAAGAGACCATCAAACAGTGTGGTTCACGTTAAACTCGGCTACAGAGTCAAGCCATACAAAAGTGAGGGTACTGGACTTCAGGAGGGCTGACTTTGGCAAGATGGGAGAGTGCCTCAGAAAAGCACTAGCAAACAGGCTAGGAGGAGGTGTGGAGCAACAATGGGGACTCATCAAAACTGCCATCAGAGAGGCAACAAGCCTTTGTGTGAAGCAAATAAACAAATCAAAATGAAAGAAAAAGCCACTATGGTTCTCAAAAGAGGTGGCTGTGAAAGTCAAGAAGAAAAAGACAGCATTCCGGAAGTATAAGGAAATGCAGAAGGAGCAGGACAGAGAGTTGTACCAGTTGAGGTAGAAGGAAGCAGGGAGGGAAGTCAGAATAGCAAAGGCCCAAACTGAGGAAAAGATAGCCAACTCGGTTAAGAAAGGGGATAAAACCTTTTATAGGTACATCAGCGAGCGTAGAAAGACAAAGGGAGGGATAGTGAGGCTGAACAGAATGACCGCGGGCGGGCAGAGGGGGACAGTGAAAAAGCAGGGATACTGAACGAATATTTCTGCTCAATATTCACAAGAGAGGAGGGGGAAGTGCCTAATCCAATTAACAGAAGCACTCTTGATAGGGGGGTCGTCGATCCCAGTCCTTTCACAGAAGAAAGGGTTCTTCAAGAACTCCTAAAACTGAAGGTGGACAAAGCAATGGGGCCTGATGGAATTCACCCCAGAATTCTAAAAGAATTAAGGGGGGAACTAGTGAAACCACTGGCTACTCTTTTTAATAAATCATGGGAGGATGGTGTGGTACCCGAGGACTGGAGGAAGGCGGATGCGATTCCCCTTCACAAAAGTGGGACCAAGACAGAGGCAGGAAACTACAGACTTGTCAGTTTGACCTCGGTGGTAGGGAAAGTGATTAAGTCACTTCTGAAGGATAGAATTGTTGAGTACCTAGAGGCCAGTGGGTCACAGGACCCAAGGCAGCAAGGGTTCACAGCCAGAAGGTTATGTCAGACAAATCTAATAGATTTCTTTGACTGGGTGACCAAAGTAGTAGACCAGGGAGGGGCTGTGGATGTGGCCTACCTAGACTTTAGCAAGGCATTTGACACAGTCCCACACAAAAGATTAATAGTCAAATTAACCAGCCTGGGAGTGGGTTCCAGGGTGGCAGCCTGGCTAAAACATTGGCTAGACAACAGGACACAGAAGGTAATTGTAAATGGAGTCCACTCTGAAGAAAGAGGGGTTACTAGTGGGTACTGCAGGGTTCAGTACTGGGTCCAGCCCTTTTAATGTCTTCATAAGTGACATTGCAGAGGGACTGGAAGGAAAAGTATGCCTCTTTGCAGATGACACAAAGATCTGCAACAGGGTTGATACACAAGGAGGCGTGGAAAGGATGAGAAGAGACTTGGCAAGGTTGGAGAAATGGTCAGAAGTATGGCAGCTAGGATTCAGTGCACAAATGCACCTGGGAAACAAGAACCCAGGGAAGAATACACAATTTGGGGGGAGTAACAACAACAAAAAGGAAAGGGACCTGGGGGTAATCATATCAGATGACCTTAAGGTTAGCAAGTAATGTGAGAAGGCAGCAGGAGGGCTGGGGTATACTGGGATGCATAGGAGAGGAATCAGCAGCAGAAAACAGGAAGTTGTTATCCTCTGTACAGACAGTTGGTGAGACCCCATCTGGAGTACTCGTCCAGTTCTGGAGACCCCATCTCTGCAAGGACATAGACAGGATAGAGGCAGTCCAGAGGAGGGCAACAAAATGGCGCAGGGTCTGCAAGAGAAGCGTGCCGAGGAGAGCTAAAGGAGCTTAATATGTATACCCTTGAGGAAAGAAGGAGAGAGGGGACATGATAGAAACTTTTAAGTACCTCAGGGGAATCAACAAAGTCCAAGAGGGTAGCATCTTTCAGAAAAAGAGACGGCAAGAGGAAGGGGACACAATTTAAAGATGGGGTGTGGGGGGCAGTTCAGGGGCAATGTAAGGAAGTATTATTTCACAGAGAGGGTAGTGGAACAGCCTTCCTGAGGAGGTTGTGGGATCTAAAACTGTGGGAGAATTCAAAACTGCATGGGACAGACATAAGGCAATTCTTGTGGGGGGGTAGGAAGAAATAGGCTGTTGGTTAACTAGGATCTGCAGCTTATCCTGTAGGTAGGGAAATGGGCAAACTAGGTGGGCCAAGCAGTTCTTATCTGCTGTCAAAGTTAAGGTTTCTATGTTTCTATGTAAACTGGGGCAGGCTCCCTAGTGGCATGCCACAGGGATCTTGTAGGCAGGTAGGGAAATGGACAGACTAGATGGGCCAAGTGGTCCTTATCTGCCATCGAAGTCTATGTTTCTATATAATCCTGCGCTGCAATCTTCGATCAAGTTTTCTCTTGCGGCCACGTCCAGGGAGGTTGGCTACAGTGCCATGGGCCTTAAACATCCTGATAACATTACGTATGGTGGAAACAGGAACATCAAGGTCTCTGGAGATTGATTTGTAGCCTTGAGAGTGTCCATGCTTGGCTACAATCGTCTGTCTGACCTCCTCAGAAAATTCTCTGGCTGTCTTTCTTTCTCCATGCTCACTCAGACACACAGTGACACAAAACAGGAGAATGAGTCATTTTCTTATTCAAACTGGTTGAATGAGTGATTTTATATTGCAGGCACCTGCAACTCACCACAGGTGAGTTCAGTTCCAAAGTGAAGGAGAATCACCTGCTTGAAATCTAATTATTTCTAACAACTTCTAAAAGGTGCCAATAATTTTGTCCGGGCCATTTAAGGATTTCTGTGTGGAATAAGCTAAGACTTAGTAAATATTTCTGCTTTTTGTATTTTATTCCACTGCAAACCAAAGAAATACATATGTGGATACCAAAATATTTTTTTAATTTCAACAATTTTCTAGAAGGAATGGTACATTATTGGAAAAAACTGCAAGGGCGCCAATATTATTGGCCACGACTGTACATATAAGCACGTTTGGAGGGATGGGCACTCAGGGCCCTCAGCTCTGCGCTCGCACAAGCAAATAAGGCTACAATTATACTTTCTCAAAAAATAAGGAAATTCTTGGCAAAAAACTTTGCTAATGCATCAGTTAGAGTTCCAGCATCAAACGTTTGGAAATGTAGTGCTAGGATTTCCAACCCTAACACCCCACCGCCGACCCTCCACGCATCTAAAGGTGTCGGGGGTGTGCCTTGGGGTCATCAGCCATAACGCTCACCCCATTCCCCTACACTGTACCATCTCAGCTTTGTTTCACATGGAATGCAGGGGTCGAAACTGGCACAGTCCACTAGCCAAATGCTGAGAGATTTTCTTTCAGGCTACTGAAAGTTTCCTTTAACTAGCCCTGTGGGCTTGTACTGCAGAAGGCAACATTTCAATAAGTACACCAGCTGGGCCAGTGGAAAAGTCTGTGGGGCTAGTGGGTTTTCTTAGTCACTAGCCCTGCTGGCTGGTGGCAGCAAAACTTAATTTTGACCTCTGGGAATGGAGCGAGTGTTGGGGCTGACGATCCCAAGACACACCCCTGACGCCTGTAGGCGCGTGTAGGGTGGCGGTGGAGTGGGGTGTTCAGGTTGGAAACAACCCTAACTGATGGAAAGTTTTTGCCTAGAATATATATTTATTTCTTGAATATATTACACATCTATGCATCTATCTACAGCTATCTATATCTCAATAGACAGAAACCCACCTTCTTGGTCTGTGTGGGTGTGTGGTTATGTGCACCTGTAGATCAGATCTGTTGATCTCTTATGTTGTTTCTGATGGTGTACCTAAACCCTTTATGCACTGTATCTGTAAAAGTCTTCTAGACAGAAGATTTGCAATTCATTGCTGCCAGGTGCCAGCATTTTCATTCAAAATCAACTTTTTGAAAGCAATCCCAAACTAGACTGGTTGTCTTTCAGCACACTCGACTACAGCAACATCAGCAGCACCAACAACAACAGTTTTCTCTACAGAATACAGAACTGTCTGATGCTGGACTCTTCAAAGATCTACAACTCTATGGGCAAAGGAAATGGCTGCTCCCTTCCTGTGGCAGTATTTTCACACCTCTTAGGAAGGGCTTCTTGTTAATTGCAACAATCCACTGCTCTCAGAGATTCCCCTGGGTCCAGAAAGGTCCTGGATATTTACTTATACCTTCTTCTTCTTTGTACTATGTGGGAGGCTGAACCTCAATTTTAGAAGCAGATCATGGGGTCATATGGGCAACCTCTCTTTTCTACAGTCTGCCCCAGTACCGAAAGTCTCCACATGTCAGCGACCGTACCTAGGGACCCTTGTCGATGACCAGGCCTTCTTCCAGCAGCAAATCCACTAATTGGGCAGCTCCTTCTGTTCCATGGACTACATAAAGTCCATGGAATTTAAACAGATGCGGGAGGGTGTCGATCTTCACTCTGCATGACAACTCCGGGAGCAGATCAGGGGGTTGCAAGGGTAACCTGCGTTTTCAACAGTCTTTCTCCTGCACCGATCACCTCTACACATCAACAGCTACACCTGGAACCCTCCTTGATGACTGGACCTTCCTCCAGCTGCCAATCTACCAACTGGGTGGTTTCTTAAGTTCCATGGGCAGGACTACACAAATACCACAGAATTTTAACAGACCTAGCACGTTCTCATTCCTCACTCTGCATGCCAATTCTGGAAGCAGATCAGGGGGTCACAAGGGCAGCCTGAGTTTTCTACAGCCCTCCCTTGCACTCAAGTTGTAACATGACCCCATGAAAATAAGACACCACGTCTCATGGAACTATCTAGGCAAGCAAAACTAATGAGCACCAGGATCCATGGCTATGGTACTAGAGATCAGCATCAAGATAGAGAATAAAATATATACAGCACCCACAGCAGTCCAGTGACACACTGACCAGTTGAAATGCACGAAAGGTCAAATTTATTCAAATACCAGCAGCATACAACAGACCTGCAATCTTACCTCCCAGAGGAGAACATGCCACAAAGCACACTAACATTTCTCCTAGATACTGCTACGCTTCATCAGTCTGATGAAGCTAGCAGTAGCTAGGGGAAACATTTGTGCGCTTTGTGGCATGTTCTCTGTTATATGCTGCTGGTGTTTCAGTAAATTCGACCTTTCATTTATTTCAACTGCTCAATGTGTCCTTGGACTGCTATGAGTGCTGTACATATTTGATTCTCTCTGGGACTATCTAGCAATATACTGTTTGCAAACTTAAAATAAAATATAAAATAATGCATGGAGAAGTGTGGTTTATGGGGATTTTATGAACCCCTGAGGTAGGTGAAGCAGCCCCATAACCCCCAAGGACGAAGACAGAGGGGTTTATATGGGTATTACACACCAAGGGGGTGCATAAAATCTCCAAAGAACCACACTTCTCCATGTTTTATTTTTCATATTTACTGTTTTTTGGTTTAAAATCGTCTTTTTTGTCACTTTGAGGATAACAGTTACCGCCGACAAGCTTGTCTCGCGCTGAGTGACTGAGTGTGTAGCTCTTGTGAACGTCCAGTGCGAGGACAGCTTGTTCAGCAGTTTTTCTGGTAATGCTGTGGTACTGTTCTGCCCATGGCTTATGGAGTTCCATAAACCACACATATGGTTTATGGAGCTGTTAGGCACTCTCTGGCAGTGGTTTGTAACCACTAACCAGTAAACATTATATAAACAGCAATGCTTGAGTCTTCACTTTTCAAACTCCAGCTGGATGACTCTTCAGTCAGGAGAGTGAAAAAGGAGTATGAGGATACTCTTTCAGACTCTGAAACTCAAGGCAAGTGAATAAACATTATACAATGGCAAGAAAATTTCCTGCACTCTGATTGGTCACTGGGTGCATGAACAGTGAAATTACTGCATAATAATTGAAAGGCTATAGCCAGTAGTTTTTTTTTTGGGGGGGGGGATAGCCCTTCCCAAATCCCCCCCATAACTCTCAGCGCTTCTCTGGTTCAAGCATTTCGAAATCACTAGGCGCTTCTGAGCTGCATGGCTGGTAAGACTTGTTTCTCTGGTTCCCCCACCTCTGTTCCTACTCCCTGCTTTCCTTCTCTTTCCCCTTCTTCATCCCTCCCCATGTCTCTGTGCCTTCTCCGCTCTCATACCCTGTTTCTCCCGGTGTCCCCCTCCCGCCCCCTTGGCTTCTTCCTGACCAAACCCCACCCCCCGCCCCGTGTTTCCCAGTACTTCCTATTTTGTTTTCTCACTGCTTCATTCTCCTTGGGTTTCTGTGCCTCCTGCCTCACCAGCCGCCACTCCGTTCCTGACCTTCAGCCACGCTCCACTTCCATGGTCCCCTGCGCAGTCTCCTCTACTGCTCCTGGATTCGCCCCTCCCGTGTCTCAGTCCACTGCCTGCCTCCCAGTCGGCCTGCCGCTGGGCTGCCTGTCCAGACTGCCATCTGTTTCGCAGCAGGTTTTCTGTACTTCTACCCGTGGCAGAACTTCTTCTTTCTGGGTGGCTCTTTCCTGGATCATCACTAGTTCAACGCTAGTTCTGCTCCAGATTGCTTCCTGCCGTGCCTCCGCTGCGGGTCATGCTCGTCTGCTGTCTGCCCATGAGCTATCTTCTGCTCCATGCCGCCACGACTGCAGGATTGGATGGTTTTGTGGGGCGACTTGCTGGCAGTCCCCCGTACTGCAGGACGCTTGTGTGCTCTGTCCGTGCCCTCATGGGGCAGTTTTTTCTTTTGGGCATTGGATCATGACTTACTGCTGCTATCAAGTCAATAAGTAGCAGCGTAAGCAAGGGACTGCTGCTGCCCGAGTTAACTTGCATCAAATAAATAAGCCGCATTGATTTAATAGCTAGTGCGGGACTAGTGAGCAAAAATTCAATTCCAGACCTGGGGAGACATGCTGTACCTCTCAATCTCCCGTCTTGCAAATCAGGGACTGGGCCTAACCATATGAAGGACAAATGATCTAAATTAGGGACAAATCTTACAAGTGGTAGTAACAGCTGTAAAGTCTGTCCCACTGGGTGACTTAATATGGAAACATTTTCTTACAGACTTGTCTGGAAGACTAGTGTGTGACCTACTTCAGATCTCGAATCCCTATTCTTTGGCAACAGAAATGCCAATTTCATAAAAGAAAAAAACACCCCACTCCTGCAGCCTTCTTCCTCTGCCCAACCTTGATGAGGACCTCTATATTTCCTGCCTGGCTCTTACTGGTCCAGCTAGCCTACGCAGAGGCCTAGCTCGACTCATTTGCTTCAGCTCTTTCCTAGGATGGACCTACGTGGAGATCTGCCAGTCCAGCTAGCCCAAATGGGGGCCTAGCTCAACTCACTCAAATATACTTTTTTCCTCAGGCAGACCTATGTAGAGGCCCTGCTGGTTCAGCTAACCTATGTGAGGGCCTAACTTGACTCACTCAATTTACTCCTTCCCCGGGCAGACCTGCCTGTGGGACCTGCAGATCCAGCTAGCCCACGCGGGGGCCAAGCTTGACTCACGTAATCGTACTCCTTCCTCAGACAGACCTACGTGGGGGTCTCGCCACTCAGCTAGCCAATGTAGGGCCTAGCTCAATACTTAATCATGCATTTGTACTCCTTCCTCAGGCAGAACTACGTGGGGGTCTCGACGCTTCAGCTGGCCCACGGGGCCTAGCTTGACTCTGCAATCGTACTCCTTCCTTGAGCAGACCTGTGTGGGGGTCCCACCACTTCAGTTAGTCCATGTATGGGCCCAGCTCACTCCTTAATTACTTAATTCACTTCTCCTGCATTCCAGCTTTGTTTCTGCTCCAGCTCAAGTTTCTTACGCAGGACATCTCTGCAGAGCACATCTCATTTCCTTGCAGGTCCTGGAACATTTACGTACCTTCCTATCGAGGTACTCAATCATACCCCATTTCTACAGGGGACTTATGACAGCGTCACACAAGCAATCTCAAATCGATTCTACTCTGACCTTTCGTACATGGTACATCTACCTGTTCTCCATGTGACCTCCTTTTAACCATTTCCCGTCTGGGCAATGCAATCCATTATCTAACCATGTACATCATCGTCTCTCAATGTTTACATCCTTGGCGGATTTTCCATTGGCCGAGCAGACCACATATGTGCATTCTGCATCTTCTTTACGACCCCTTGTGAGGGTTTCACCTTCCAACCTGTCCACATGGATAGCCTGAATTGCAATTCCATTCGACTCATCTCTAATGATCCTGTGAGGGGATCCTGTTGGTTCAGCTTGGCCTAAGTGGGGATCTAGCTTCCAACTCCAACATTCCCAAATTCGCCTTTAGTGGACATGCACGGGGTCCCACCATTTTCAGTCCTGCCACATGAGACCGGGACTCTCAGCTCATCCACTCTGGAGTCCTAGTCCCCCTTTGTTACTTACTGTTGCACGACCACCTGTCTTGCCTCATCGTGCTATGACTTACCAGCTATTTCTGCTCCCAGAAACTCTGATAACTAACCTTGCTGCAGCCGGATCTCCAGCTTCTGGACTATCACGGACATCATACTTTTCTCAGGTCCTCCAGGATGGACCTCCAACAATGACCTGTGTAGGGTCTCTTGGATCAAGCTTCCTCACCCATCTGGCTTCCTAGCATTACCGAGCCCCTGGATTTCACAGATGCTGCTTATCGCACTGGACTGCCTTCAGAAAGCTCCTGTTTCATCTCACACTACCATAGCATGGCACCTCCAACATCACGTGTCTCTTCTCCGCATTCAAAGACTTCATCACATGCTCCTGCACCTGCTGTTTCAGCCTTGGACAAAACATCTCTGGCATCCTGACTTGCATCCTCGCCTTACCTACAGTATGTAGAGGCCTCAGTTGATGTCATCCAGGAAGGACCCCTCTCTCAGACTTTCATGGACAAACCCTGGACATGGAATACCCATCTTCCTTCATCCAGACATCCATCTGAATCTGACTCCTCTTCATTTTCTGGATTCTTCATACTCCAATACGGACATTCGACTCACCATCAAGATCTAGACCACAATTCATTGACCAGCAAGATCAGGATTTAAAGAGCTCCTGACACAGTTGAGACAACTTTGAAAACATTTAATATTCAGGCATAACTGTAGCTTGTATGTCATATTTTACTCTGTAACTCTCACCGGTATTTCCTTATTTCTAAGGATATTTGCATAAATACAGTACCTCTGCCCTTTTAGCTCTGGATGCCTGCCTACACCTGTCATCATGATTCTGTTTATGACATCAAAATATGTTGCTGTGGAGATAATTACGATGTTTTAAACAGGGGATGGTGATGCCATGTGCAGAGAAGCAGCCAGAGTGATATAGTCTAGGGAGACAGGGGTCTTGTTTTCATGCAGCTGTTTTCAGTAATAAAGAAAATGAGGAAATTAGTTACTGAAAATACATGAAGTAATAAAGAAAATGGGATGGAGCCGAATATAAATTTGACTTTTTCAAAGTTTTCCTAATGCTGTCAGGGTCTCTTTAAGCTATTGGACATAACCAGAACTAAAACCTCATCACACATTTAGGATTATCTCCTCAGTATGCCCAGAGAACGGGCAGGTCAGTAGCCATGGGTTCTCAGAGGTTTCCCCCGTGGGGTGTTCCTCTCCTGCGTGCCATTGGTCACACTCTCCGGAGTTGGACGAGGTAATCAAATGTCAGCAATCTTTTGGGCCTTAATTCCTATACCTATGCAGCATTCCACCAAGGGTGGGAAACAGAGGAAAAACAAAAAATCTCAGTCATAAACATCAAGCAAGTAACAGTCAAGCTCATAAGTTACACAAGCACTGAGCTATGTATCACACATTGAACATCACTGTATTAAGTCCAGGTACACAGGTGACCACAGAACACAGAACAGAATCCCTCCCTCCCCACACAAGTCACCGCAAAGCTGACACTGCCCTGAAGCCGTCACGGCTTACCCTCCCAACAACAATTCTGTCCATCACTTCACCATCCACACCAAATACTTTACTCGCATGTCAGTGTATAAAACAACAGGGTTTTAAATAATTGATTAGCAGTTTTTTTCTTGGGACAATGCTAACTGTACAGAAAGTATTTATATAGGTTTTCTAGAAGTGTTATGTTTGTTAAACACAGTGAGGTAAGTGCTATTCATTTGCACAATGTTTTAGCTCTTTTATGAGCAAAACGCTAATCAAATTTTGGAGTTAAATAAATCCCTGAAACAAGGCTAATTTTAATGGCAGCTTTTGTTTCCGAACTGACCGTCTTCTGCGAACCGTGCATACCGCAACTGCCGATCGTGCAGTTCACAGAAGCCACTCAGTTCTGGGGAAAAACAAACTTGTAAAGTACATCTATTTTTTATCCTTAATTTAACCCATGACACACATCCTCATCCCCCACCATACTCCATGGGTACACAGTGCACAAACGTTCCCTGAAAACAAACTACATTTCAGTGTCAGCCTTGGCGCTGAAATGAGGTCAGCGCGTGCATACTTCAGTGTCCTGCTCTTCAGAGGCACAACCCTTTTGTGTCCACAGAAAGAAATATCCCAAATTCACATAATGAGAAAATAAAGAAGAATGTTGAAATACAGCCCGTTTTAGCAGGACGAACAAACGGGGGGGGGGAGAGAGAGGAGACAGGAAGACTGATGTCACAGCATACCAAAGTTCAACAGTGACTGAATTGTGTAGATTTTTCCTTGTATGGTTGATTACCTCTGAACTATACCTGTTATTTGTTTTGTCTGCCAATTTTGTATTGTAACCTCCCGGGTCATGCTTGAAAATAGTCATATTTTGTGGCTACGACACCTTATCCGGTAAACAAAAACTAAATAAAATAAGCTGTAGAGCACTACGTCATTCAGGTAGCAGCTCCACCAACTGGTGGAAAAAATAAGACTTTTTTTTTTTTATTTAAAACATATACCTCTACACAGAAACAATGGGGGGAAGCACCCAAAAAATGTCTTTTTTTTATTAAAAAACAAACCACTGTATAATAATAATAAGGCACTCCATGGTGTGTGTTATTGTGTAATAACGTCACTCCTGGGATGGTGGAAGCACTTAGCTTCGCCTCATGCTTCAACCCACCCCAGGAGTGACGTTATTACACAACACCACAAACATTGCCATGCCTTATCGCTTAATTATAGCACCTGCAATTTTAACTAGTTCTTCACAATCAAACCGGCATCTTCTCTTAGAGAAGGCATTTGCTTGACAGGGAAAGAACATTCACTGCTGCTATATACCCAATCTTGGGCCACTCAGTTCTGTTCTTCCTTCGATGCTCCTCACAGCTGATAACTGCTGTAACCATCAGCCACAGGGCCTTCTCCGCCAGTTACCTTTGAAGCAGTGTGTGAGTGTAGGGGAGCCAGGATCACATGGATAACTGATTAAAACAAACAAAAAAAGTACTAGAAATTGTTTTGCACTGATTTTGCTAATCAATTCCTCACTGTCCAGGTATTTTACTAACAGGTATTGTAACCTCCCCTTTTATGAAGACTAAAAGGTTTCCACCACAGTGCCCAAATTAATCAGCTTCTACTGTATTCCATCATTGTGTAGCATATTCTTCTTTTTGACATTACTGCATCATTCCCCAGTGTAAAGCATGTTAGGATACATTTGCATGAATGATACTATAAAAAATAACACTGTACTGTAAAATAACATTGTATTGTATTCATTGTATCCCTCTTTTTTGCTGAAGATTTTTGCATAAAAAACATGTCAGGTTGTCGTCACTGTTAATTGTATGGAACAGAGTTAGGTCAAGTAGCAACTCCTCTTCTTCCCCCCCCCCTCCTCATTTAAGCTAGCGTCCCTCAAAGATCAATTCTTGGTCCCATTCTTTTTATAAACAACCTCCCTTCTGCCTGCTCAAACTCCCTCATCCATATGTATGCAGACGATATCCTCCGGTCCTGAACTGTATTCTATCAAATCTGCTCTATAGGAAGATTTCCAGTGTTCAATCTTGGTTTCAAGAAAACAAACTCAAACTAAACATCTCTAAAACTGTCTTCATGATCGTCAGAACCTCCCAAAGACTGGCAAAATCTATCCCCTACCCTCCCATTACCATCCTAGAAGGCATCCCCTAAATGACGTCTCATCCTATAAGTACTTAGCTGTTTGGTTAGACCCTCAACTAAACTTCTCTCACCACATCAACCATCTGTCATCAAAACTGTGACCCAAGCTCGGTATCCTTTATCGTAATAAGGATTCTCTCTCACTCCCTGTCAGTCAGGAACTCCTGACCAAAATTATTTTGCCTATTCTTGACTATGCCAACATAGTCTACTGCACTGCCCCCTCCTCCCTGCTTGCTAGACTTGACTCTCTTTTATGCCTTCTTTTCGCCTCACACTCTCCCTTAAGGACCCATCACTGCTCCCTCCTCTCCACTCTGAACCTCCCTCCCCTATCCCACCAGCGCTTCACTCACTCTGCCTCCTTTATCTCCAAATTCTGGTTCAACCTTTGCCCCTCCTACCTCTCTGATCACCTGATCACCGAATCCTACTCCCTGCGCTCTAGGGATGCCTGCTCTTTCTCCCTTCCCAAACCATCCTCCAGCATGGGCAAATCTGCTTACACCTGTCATCTCCCCTTACTCTGGAACTCAACCTCCTGTCCTTCTAAACTCCCTCTCACACCCCTCTGTCAGGTCTCAACTATGCCTCCTGCCTCCTCCTACCACCTGCTCCCATGTTACGTAACTGCACTTAAGCACTGTTACGCTATGATTTATCAAATGTCCTTTTTGTACTTATTTGCCACTTTGTATTGTATCCTCCTTAATTGCTGGTGCTGCCTTGTATCACACGATTTACTACTGCACATTGTCTTGCAATTTTTCACCAATGTACACTGTCTTCAATACCTGTGATCCTACGCACCATTCATCTACTATCTCTAATTCTTCTGCTTAAAACTTATAATTACTACTGTATTACTTAAGGGAATTGGTTATGCTATTTTTTTCGTTGTACCCCGCTCCCCAGATTTCCCCGGGTCGCATCTGGAAATGAGCCTCGGCTCAGTGTGCCTTTCCCGGTTACCAAATGTTTAAATAAAATAAAAATAAAAGCTTCATTGAATTTTACAGACAAGCAATAGGAGACAAATTCTTAGTGACTAACTAGACCTTATTTGTATATAACACCTTTCTCACAGGAAGTATTTTAAACTGCTTTACACAGCATGTTCTTAATAAAGATGTATATCTTACAGAATGAAGGTATGGGGGTCTTGAGATGCCTCAAAAATCATTTTGCTTGCTTTTATTTACCTTTTTATAAATTTTATTTTTATTTTGACAACTACTAATAAAAAAAAATCCAATGGAATACTTGTATTATGAAATCAGAAAATCTTTACTGGCAAGGCTAACAGTGTTATTTCAATAGAAAACTCTGAAATTGTTTTGATCATTACAGTGAAGCAAAACTTTGTTTCCACTAAAATATTATAGATTTAATGGAAATATGTGATTTTTCAATACCTGTGTTCTTTTTTTTATGATTTAGTGGGTGATATTTTCTTAACTAGATTTTACTTGGGAAGAAAACAAGCACAGCCAATAACGGTTTAAAAAAATAGAAAAATCATAGAGACTGGTCACAAAAGTGCAAACATATGTGGCGGGGGGGGTTCGCAAAGAAGATGCGCTCTGTGCATCCTAGTGGCATCAGTGCAAATGAGATGTGCCGAGCACACACTGTGGTATTCACAAAAGATTTGCTGGAAGATGTACCCGGCACATCCCCTCTGTGAATACCACAGTTGTGCCCAACCCATGATGTGCCGGTGTATCCCTCTGGTTGGGCTGGGAAACCGATGGGCCAGCGCATCTCCAGATGCACTGCACCCAAGGTTGGTATTCACAGCCCCAGACATAAAAATGTGGCCATTAGGCATGCAAGGTACAATGGGGCCATTTGTAAGTCATTATGGCCCCATCTGCATGAAGCCTGCAGGGATGCACCTGGCAGAATGCCCTGGGAGCCCTGCAAGTGCAGCAATGCATATACGAATACGACACGCCTGGTAGTCTAGTGGCACCCCCTCACTGCCCGTATCCCCAGACAATGTTAGTAATTGCCCTCTGAAAAAGCTGCAGTCCAGTTGTCCCCCCTCCTGTATTCAAACCCACACTGTACTGAATACGGATCCCAGAAGACCCTCTGGTAGTCTAGTGGACCCTCCACCCCCCACCCACTGAAGGACCCGACCCCTCTCCCCACGTCCCAGCATGGGCAGAAGGTCAGCGGGCAGCAAAGCCCACCTGCAATCTGCCACTGCTGTCCGACTGAGCCGTCAGTGAATGACAGCCTACAGTACACTGCATGCTCATTGGTCGACAAGGTCTACCAGTGGGCTTACAGTAATACAGTACGCTGTCATTCACTGACAGCTCAGCTGGTAGGCAGCCGAGGCAAAGTGCAGATAAAGCAGCTAACTGTCTATTTATTAAAAATGAGAACAAGTTCTTTAAAGACCACTTAGTAGCAGCATTTCAGTGATGAATACAGAAAATGTCCGCCATTATTTATCAGCAACATCTCACGTGTAGCTGTAAACTATTACAGAACTTGTCTTACCTGAACAGGTTTGGTGAAGACACCAGAAAGTAGCAGACAGACTTTCAGTTATCTCACTCAAGGATTAAGCCTCTAACAGGGCAACACCCACCTGGCACTGCACTGCAGTATTAGCACTGGGTGTGAGGCCAAGTTCTCAGCGTGACAAGCAATAAACCTCTGCTCAAGAGATGGTTGAGTGCTGAATCAGAGCCATGCTTATACTTTGTGATCAATTCTTCATAATTATTGACTAGTTTGTTTAGTATGATCACCTGATCTGTGCAGCGTTTGGGAACAGGTTATTCATAAATAGACTTTGGAATAGCTAGAAGATTGCGACTTGACACTTTATTAATTTGGTTCTCACCCAAACCCCACAAAATATGTTCTAGGGTGGGGTCTAGGGGCCACAACCACAATGTACATCATAATCTGTACTCATTAAGTAAGTACCCACTGTTCACAAAGGTGGGATTTGTATCAGTTTTGAGTTTTTTATGGTGCTTTACAAGGCTTATGTCATATTGATTTGATCTTTGTTCTCTCTACAACAGCCCATTATTCGCATGACATTGAAAACAACAGTATTTTTAAAGAATTTAAAACCCAAGATGGCACCAAAGAGTACACTGGGTTCAATTTTTTCAGGGGAGGGATACAGATAAGGACGAATTTTTTGAAAACAGCACAAAGTCAGAGTTTAATTTTATGTCCATGCTACGATTGCCACCTTGGAAATGCAAAACCAAAAATGCTGCCTGCTCCCCCCACCCTGCCCTCTGCCCCATGACCCATCCCCTGTCCTGCCCCCCACTGCGTTACCACCACAACACATATTAATACTACACACCGACCAACCTTGCCAGAGCTCTGCATGCTCCTGCTGCACTTGACAAGGCTGCCTTCACTCTGAAGTTCGTAGGCTGCAGCAGATCATAACCTCCATGGCTGTGTGAGGATGATGAGGATACCATTGCCATGCTCAAGACAGTAGTCTGTCTGCTCCAGTCCCTGTAGTCCACAGTCCTGCCCACCCACCTTGCTCGCTCTGCCTGCGTGGGACTCCCACAGCTAGATCTGCTGTCACATAGACTGGGGCTGCTATCCAACTGACACACACAGAGTTGCTAAGCTGCTAGTTGTCAACTTCAAATTAAACAATGCTGCTTGTACAGTCTCTCTCCTGATCTGTTCTCCGGGTGGCTCATAGTAACAAACAGGGGCGGAGGGTGCAAACTTAAGATGAAAGACACACAATGCCCGCATGCCTGGGTCCACACCTCACACTGTCATGTCGCCTCCTGAACCCTTGCTGCTCTCTCCCGCTCGTGGATGGCTGCTCATGTTCACTAACTCTCGCTAAGACTGTTGCCATGACAACAGAACACTACTAAAGTGGTGCTGCTGAGAGAGAAGCCTCGCTCACTCTCTCAGCTGCTCAGACACTCTCCTCCTAGTCACTATGACAAGTGAACACAAATGGTAGCTTGCTCCCTCATCGCGGCTCGCTATCTCCCCTCCTGCGTGGCTGCTCACTCTCTCTCTCCCACCAGCCGAGTCCCACTTCATCACTACTGTACTGTGCATGCAAATGCATACAGGTGCAGAGGTGTGCAGACAGTACAATTTGACACTTTGGCAGGCAATGAGTAAAAAAATGACATTGAAAACAACAGTATTTTTAAAGAATTTAAAACCCAAGATGGCACCAAAGAGTACACTGGGTTCAATTTTTTCAGGGGAGGGATACAGATAAGGACGAATTTTTTGAAAACAGCACAAAGTCAGAGTTTAATTTTATGTCCATGCTACGATTGCCACCTTGGAAATGCAAAAAAAAATGCTACCTGCTCCCCCCACCCTGCCCTCTGCCCCATGACCCATCCCCTGTCCTGCCCCCCACTGCGTTACCACCACAACACATATTAATAATACACACCCACTCAACCCTGCCAGAGCTCTGCATGCTCCTGCTGCACTTGACAAGGCTGCCTTCACTCTGAAGTTCGTAGGCTGCAGCAGATCATAACCTCCATGGCTGTGTGAGGATGATGAGGATACCATTGCCATGCTCAAGACAGTAGTCTGTCTGCTCCAGTCCCTGTAGTCCACAGTCCTGCCCACCCACCTTGCTCGCTCTGCCTGCGTGGGACTCCCACAGCTAGATCTGCTGTCACATAGACTGGGGCTGCTATCCAACTGACACACACAGAGTTGCTAAGCTGCTAGTTGTCAACTTCAAATTAAACAATGCTGCTTGTACAGTCTCTCTCCTGATCTGTTCTCCGGGTGGCTCATAGTAACAAACAGGGGCGGAGGGTGCAAACTTAAGATGAAAGACACACAATGCCCGCATGCCTGGGTCCACACCTCACACTGTCATGTCGCCTCCTGAACCCTTGCCGCTCTCTCCCGCTCGTGGATGGCTGCTCATGTTCACTAACTCTCGCTAAGACTGTTGCCATGACAACAGAACACTACTAAAGTGGTGCTGCTGAGAGAGAAGCCTCGCTCACTCTCTCAGCTGCTCAGACACTCTCCTCCTAGTCACTATGACAAGTGAACACAAATGGTAGCTTGCTCCCTCATCGCTGCTCGCTATCTCCCCTCCTGCGTGGCTGCTCACTCTCTCTCTCCCACCAGCCGAGTCCCACTTCATCACTACTGTACTGTGCATGCAAATGCATACAGGTGCAGAGGTGTGCAGACAGTACAATTTGACACTTTGGCAGGCAATGAGTAAAAAAATGGCAGATTACTCTGTTCAACTGGCAGGGCAGTGGGAAAACTGGATATGCTGGTTGAAAACCAGCTATGTGGCAACCCTAGTCCACGCACTGTAAGTGTAATGTTTTCCCACATTCTAGAAGCTTGTAGTACCCAGAAAACAAAATACTTAGATTGCAAAAAAACATACTTATATCACCTAGAGCTACCTGAATATGTCTTCAACAAACAAGACTTAAGACTGAAAGTGAACCTATCTTTAGACAGTCCAGTGGTGCTTAGGGTTGAGGTGCTGGATGCCACACCTTGCGCCACACCAGCGACCTGAGGTCAGGAGTGACCTCGGGTTGCCAGGGGGTCAGCAGGGGAGGGAGAGGATCGAGCATCCAATGGACTGCTCTCCTCTCCCAGGGAAGGGAGGGTTGCTGTCCCTCTCTTTGGCTGGCCCCTAGTGGAGGCTGGAGGGCAACGCCAGATGCTAGGAGACACAGGAGCGCATAGACATGGTGTAAGCATGCCTCTGAACATGCACGTTCATGCTACGTGGGGAGGGGTTGTACAGGAGAAAATGGGAAAAGAAGCTGGCAGGCTCCATGACGCAGCAACGCCGCACCCGACTTGGGAGTCCTCAGATATCTGGATTGTGCTTAGGGGGCATGGGGGACGGACCTCCCCCTCTGGCCCTGCTACAGAGGGAAAATCCTTGGGGGAACACTGGGGAGCCTGGAGTCGGGGATGCAGAGCAGCAGAAGAGAAAACCAAGCCCCCTGAGGAGGGCCAAAGCCTGCCTGTCGGCCCCAAAGGTATAAAGTAATATGGAAAAAAAAGAAAGTGACCCTTTCCTGCATTTTATTTTTGCTGAACAGCAGAAACACGAGCTCCACCATAAGGTTTAAAAATGTCTTCTATACTGCCCCAAAGGAAGGGGTAATTTGACCCCAATAATTCGCCAAGATGTCAGGGTCTAAAAGTGTTTTTTTCAGAAGGGGTCTCACCAGTGTCTCTTTCAAGGAGTCCATGAGGACCCCTTCCGAGAGAGAACATCGGACGATCAAGGCAAACACCCGGCCAACAAAGCCGACACATCCCAGCAAAGAAACATGTTGGCAACAGGTCCAGTTCACAGTATGTGTGCTTCAGCAGGGAAGCAACCTCAATGACCTTGGCCACCTCCACTGGTTTAAACTCACCCCAAACAGGCAGGGTGCCTCTGCAATGTCCATGGTGATCACTGTAGGCCATACTCCGGCTCACTGGTGGAATTTTCTGCCGGATGGAGGACATCCTGTCAGAGGAGAAGAAACGAGCAAACTCTTCTCATAGAAAGTCAGAAAAGGCTCTTTTTCAGCTGTAGACAGACTGGGTGTAGCAGCCTATCCACAATCCGAAACAGCACAGCTGATTGGTTCCTCCCTGCAGCAATCTCCCTGGACAGGAACTCTGCCATCTTATGGATGACTGCTCCCAGATACTCACCGTAGTGAGCAAGCAGGGCCAGTTTATCCTCCTCCAGCCCGGTCTTCCACCAGCAGCACTCTAACTTCTGTCCCACAATCTTCATCTTTTGAGCTCCCAATCAAACCAAGAGGACCTGAAGTGATTTGGGTCATACACGGATCGGTGCAAAGGCATTGAGTGCACTGAACATTGTCTTGTTGTAGGCAGCCACTGCATCACTCACACCCTTCGCACATGCAAAACCTACACTAGATATATCAGCCACTGCCAGAAATCCCTCCGGGGACAGTCCCCTCAAAGGGCAGTAGCTGACCATCTCCGCAGGGAGAGTGCTCTCAAGGGGGGGCTCCAAACAAGAACTCCACCGTGCAATGATCAGACCAACTGACCTGATCAGTCTCAAGATTGAAAACCTAAAGCCCCAGTGAGAACACCAGGTCCAACATGTGGCCGCCTTGATGGGTCATGAAGGTAACCTCTTGTGACAGGCCCAGAGATGACAGAGAAGGCTTTCAAATTGTGCCGCACAGAAGACTGCTGAAGAAGATAAGAGAATTTGGGTGCAAGTGACATAGTTAGATGGGTAGGTAATTGGCTGATGGGGAGGCAGCAGAGGGTTTTGTTCAATTTATTTTATTCTTTTGGTAACCAGATGCCTATTTTCAGGGTGACCCGGGAGCACTTGGGAGGTTAAGTGGCTTGCTCAGAGATGCACAGTTAATGAAACTGGAGGCTGTGGGAATCAAAACCAGGTCTGTCTTCTGGATGTTCCAAGCTCATTCACAGTTCACTAGGCTATACTACCAGTTCCAGAACTGTGGTTAATAGAGCCTGCTTGTTCAATGTCACCTGACTACTCTGCTTGATCCTGTGTAATGTATAATTGTATCTTATTGTTCACTGTAGGGTATTGTCCTTCATTGTACTCTCCCGGGTCGTACCTTAAAATAGGAAATCGCTTTGTCTAGTGTGCTTACCTGGTCAACAAAAGCTAATAAATAAGAAAAGAGGGAGGTCAGCAGTGCAGTGCCACAAGGATCAATCCTGGGTCCTGTCCCTTCAATACAGTCTCGCATTGGGCGAGGCACCAGGGTGAGAGGTGTGCACGCACCTCACCCACCCTCCCTCCCCAAACTATCACCGAGCAAAGCGACTAGACTACTGTAATGGAGGGGACTTTCTCTCCGCCTCTCTACTCATTGCACCACACATCGCAGGAGTCATCGGGACTTGTAGGGCAGATTGAAAAGCCTGCCTAAACCCTGCTCACAATCACCACCTTTGTTCTACATGATTTAAAACTTCTGCTCTTGACTTCCGGTGACGTCACCACCAGGAATGGCAGCATAGAGAGACAGCTCCCACATAGCCTTCAAATATTTCTCCCCTAATTTGCCACAGCAACTCTCTAACCAGCTTTGGAAATTAAGAGATGATGGGGAGTAAAAACGAAACGAACTTGTGCTCCGGAAGACTCTCTCAAAAGCCTGATGCAGCCAGATTTAAAAGAAGGCCTAGTGACAGCCGCAGCGTCTCTCCTACGAGCAGTATGGCGGGGGACCAGGACCTCGACACGGACGGAGAAACAGAGAGGCTCTCCCGATCCCGCTTCGAAACTTTGCTGTCTGAGATAAAAGCGCTTCGAGCTGAGAGAATAAGAGAAAGAATTTACCATGCTTCAGAATCGCCTCTGAGGTGGAAGAAAGCATGGATCGCTCGGAGCGAGCATCCAACGAGGTCGCTGAGGAGACGATAGGCTTCACACAGTCACAACTACCTGGTAGATCAGTATGAGGCTATTAAAGATAAAATCACAGATCTCGAAGCCAGGTCTCGGAGGGATAACCTACGTATTTATGGTCTCCCGGAGGGATCAGAGACAGGCAAAATGGAAGAATTCTTATCTGATATGCTAAAGGATGTCCTGTCTCTCCCTCCCACATTTCAGTTTAGAATAGAAAGAGCTCATAGAGCCTTGACAAGGCGACCTACAGATTCTAATGCGAGACCCCGATCAGTAGTGATGAAGTTTTCCAGCTTTAAAGATAAGGAACAGATTCTGCGAACAGCCTGGGCTCTAAAGAATGTTACCTACAATTCAGCCAGATTGTTGTTCGATAATGACTATCCTACTGATATTATGAGGCGAAGGATGGCCTATGCACCAATCTTAAAGCTGCTAAGAGAGAAAAACATCAAGTTCCAAACACCATACCCTGCCAGGCTTCGGGTCTTCTGGGAGTCTGGAACAGCAATATACTCGTCCCCAGAGGAAGTTTCCCCGGAACTGAAGAAGAGAGGTTGGAGTTTCAACTCGACAAGCCAGGTGCACCAGCAGAAACATCCCTCCCGGTCTGAATGGCATGACAGCGTTGATGCTCGCAGAGACACAGATAAAAGAGGAAGATTTCGGTCTATGCAACATCTTAGGCAGTATATCGGATCCAGACTTCCTCGAGAGATGGGCTTAGAAATGGAACAGCAAAATTTGGACACTTGAGGTCGCTTTCTGCTTACCTGCTGATTCATGAGGTTCTAAGGGAACTTTGCCGTTTGTTTATCAGGGACATCTGCTAAAGACTGGTTTCCTTGTTTTCAAACCGTTTAAACATCCCTAGCCCGGGGCAGCTTTCTAGGGGGTTTCCCTTTTTTCTGAATATTCAAATTAGTTTTAAATGTATCACAGGTCGAGCGCTGACAATTGGAATTTAAACCCCTACTGCTGAGGGCTGTGTGGGAAGGTAAACATCACCACATGCAACGCTCTCAAATATGCTCACTCAGGGCGCACATGCAGGCCTTCCGACTGCTAATAGCCCTGTTAGTTATTCTTTCTGGTCTTTCGTCCCAATTATTTAACCCCGCATTACACAGGGGTTGGGGAGGTCCGGCCTCTTTAGGGGTCACAATTCCTCCCAAGGGACACATCCCTGTACCTAGGGCGTGGCCCCTTTTTCCCAGAAGGGTAGTTCATACGCCCTCCACCTATGAAAGTACAAATGTACATAGTTTGGTTATGTTATTGGTTACTATAATTCATTATTATTTATTTTTTCCCCATGTGCACATGCTGATAGCCTTTATCAGAATTAGTATACATAAGATGCTGATCACTCTGTTTAGTCCGTTTTATCTACGGGAAATTATGTTCTGGCTCCCTGAACAAGATGTAGATATACTGGTTTCACTGTGTCCCCAGTGGAAGTTAGTGTTTTTTCCCTTTGACGATGGGTGATGCCCTCTGGGTTAAGATATGCTCGCATAATGTTAACGGGTTAAATAATCCTATCAAGCGGTATAGAGTGATTTCCTCTCTTAAAAAGCTGAAGCCCTCTTTTCTGTTGTTGCAAGAAACACACTTAAACAAACAAGAACACCAAAATTAATTAAATATGGGTTCATACAATTGTGGCCTCTGTATATGGCAGGGGAAGAGAGGGCTGCCATATTGATTCCTAAGGGTGTCCCTTTCAATTAACAAACTCCTATGCTCAATTCTGAGGGCCGCCTGGCCATCGCTGTGGGAGGTTTCAGGAGCAGGAGCTCACTCTTGCTCTATATATGTCCCTCCTGGAGAAGGGGCTGCTGTCAGAAAACTGTTGTTACAGAAGGTCTTGGAGAGATGTAAGGGGGTTTTAGTGATGGGAGGGGATCATAACATGCCTATCTCCTGCCTTGATACTTCTTCCAAAAAGCCATTTAAGAAATCCCCCGCGCACCGTACTATGCAGACCTTTCTTGCTGAGGCGCACTGGATTGATGTTTGGCGTAACCAAAATCCTAATAAGAGGGAATATACGCACTATTCGGCGCCCCATAGAATATATACTCGCATTGACTATATACATGTCTCCAAGGAACATCTGTATAAAGTGCAAAGTTGCACACAATCCCCCACTATACTATCGGATCACTCGATCATAACCTTGAATATGATATGGAACAAGGAAAGAAAAAATTCTCTTTGGAAATTTAACAATTTCTTACTAAATAGTAAGAATTTCAGGGACACTATACAACACCAAATAAAACAGATATTAGAGGATAATAATAATCAGGATACCAGGAAGTGGGTATTGTGGGACACTCTCAAGGTAGTTTTGAGAGAGGAAATAATTAAATATGCTGCTCATCATAAAAAGCAGCAACGCCAGAGGTTAGATAAACTGCAGAGCCAACTACAGGAGCTCCAGACTCAACACGCAGCAGGAGACGGGGGAGCTTTCCCCCTTATACAAATCATTAAACAACAGATTCAGGGAATTTTGGATATACAAACTGAGCAAGCTCTACAGCTCCTCAAACAAAAATATTATGAAGGGGGCCCCAGAGCTACCCGCCTGTTGGCTCATAGGCTTAGGCATCATAAAGCCAGATCTAACATTGGCCAAATAAGAGACAACCGATTTCAAAAAAGATAGTCACCCTCCCCTGTGAGATCGAACAAGCCTTTCAACGGCACTATACTAACCTCTATGATTCTGAACATTGCGAAAATCCCCAGGCATATAAAGCCTTTATGGAAACCCTTAACCTTCCTAAATTATCCTCAGCTCAGCGAGAATCTTTGGAAAGCCCAATTTCCAAAACAGAGCTGGAGCATGCACTGTCAGCTCTTAAAACTAATAAGAGTCCCAGCCCTGACGGCTATACGGGAATAGTTCTACAAAGCCTTCCGGGCGGACCTAACCCCTATTCTGTTGGAGGCTTGCAGAGCCGTCCAACAAGGGGAGCCCATCCCAGATTCATGGCGATATGTGTACATCTCTAGCATTTTGAAGCCCGGCAGGGACAAGACCTCTTGCTCCTCTTATAGACCCATTTCAGTTCTCAATATTGATTATAAGTTATTTGCATGTATAATGGCCAAAAGATTTCAAGTATTTCTCCCAGACATAATAGACCTAGACCAGACAGGTTTCGTGCCAGGCGTCAGACACAGGACAATATAAAAAGAACTCTGCATTTGTTGCAGAAGGTTAAGGTCAGTGGATGTAGCTTCCTCCTCCTCTCCCTCGATGCGGAGAAGGCGTTCGACCGTGTCGAATGGCCTTTTCTGTGGGAGGTGTTGGGCAGGATTGGGATTCCCCAACTAGTTATCAACCTAATAAAAGCTATGTACTACCACCCTAAGGCTTACATTAAGTTAAATGGCTCTTTTTCCTATCCCATATCCCTCTCTCGGGGCACCAGACAGGGCTGTCCCCTTCCCCCCTTTTATTTGCAATATATTTAGAGCCTTTGGCTCAGGCCTTGAGACAGAGAGAAGAGATGATGGGAATACGGGTACATACAGATGAGCACAAACTAGCCCTGTATGCAGATGATCTCTTAATTTACCTCACAAACCCCGAGTATGCTCTCTCTCATCTATGGGACATCTTGGGGAGGTTTGGTGCTATTTCGGGCTATAAAATTAATGAGAATAAAACTGAGGTCTTAGCATGGAATTTTGTCCCTAAGGAGGACCTGAGACAGGTCTTCGGCTTTAAATGGCACCTAAACAATATTGAATACCTTGGAGTTCGCATTGGAACACCGGGTTGTGACCTTTTTGGGCTTAACTACCTTCCCTTCCTATCCAAGACGGCATCGGATTTAGAAAGATGGCGGGTCCTTCCTCTGTCTCTTGGCCAAAGGATAGAGTCAATCAGAATGGTGACACTACCCCTTTTTATATTTAGCCCAAACCCTGCCGGTGCCTATTCCAGATTCCTTTTTTAGATCCTTGCAAAGGAAAATTTCGGCATTTATCTGGGCTAATCGGAAACCTCGAATTAACTTATCAGTGTTACAAATACCCAGGCCCTCAGGGGGTCTCTCCCTGCCGGACTTTAAGTTGTATTACTATGCATGCCAACTAAGAGTCCCCATTTACTGGCTTGACAATACATACATGTCTCGCTGGAAATCGGTGGAACTACAGGAAGCGGAGCTTAAAGATATTTATAATGCCCTACTATCCTACCCCCCTATGTATAAAATAGAAAACATAGCTAATCCTTACACCCGGACGACACTTAAATGCTGGCAAACAATTATAGCGGACAAGGGGTCAGACCCTGCAGACCTGCTTTGTTCTCCCTCCCCTACCTTGATGCTTTCCTCCCTGGTAAAATGGACAAGGGCTTCATGAGGTGGCTCAGGAGAGGCCTACACTTAGTGTACCATTTTGCGCCCAAGGACAAGATCCTTTCTCTAACAGAACTGACACAAAAGTATAATATTGCCTATAATGAGAGGTTTAGATACTTCCAGTCTAGGAACTTCATAAACACGCTGGGGAAGCTACAGTGGGAGAATACTCCCTCAGCAGATTTACTGTTTATTCTGGTTACAACACTAGATGGGAGGATCTGCCCCCTCTCATCTGATTTCCATTCTATATGGGGCTCTTCGCAAAATGCAGAACAAATCACTGGATAGGATCAGGATGGCTTGGGAGAGGGACTTGGAGGTTCATATACCATGTTCAGTCTGGCTCAGCTCTTTGCGGGCTTTACAGAAGGGCGTCAGCTCTGGGGCATGGAAAGATTTTTCATGGAAATGTACTGTTAGATACTTCAGAGCCCCTGTGGTAACTCAGAAAATACCTAAACCAAACTAATGTTGCCTGCTGGAGACAATGTGGATTCTCTCCTGCCACCTTAGGACATATTTTTGTGGTACAAGGTTCTGCAGCCCTTCTTCAACAAGCTAGTGAGGCTCTCCATCAAATCATATCTCCAAATTTAGTTCTGAATTCTCAACTTTTCTTATTTGGCATTACCTCTGTAGATGTATTGGACGTTTCCCTTAGAAAGATGCTGAATTTGACCCTCTTAGCTGCCAAAAAAACCATTACCAGGAAATGGTTTTCTTCTTCTGCTCCTACTCTGGAGCAATGGCAGCATTTGATGATTGAAATATACAGGATGGAGAAACTCACAGCTTTGGTTAACAAGTCGCTAGAGGCTTTTGAAACTCAATGGAGAAAATGGGTTTTATATATTATGTCATTACACACTGATTTTATACCTTAGTGAGGATGAGAAGGTCCCTTTCTTTCTCACCAGAGAACTTATCATACCTGACTCTGATATGGTCGGATTAATTTTCAGATATTAGCATCCTTCCACTTAGGAAATGAAATAGCTCTATCTTATATGATGTATGTGTACAACATAATGTATTTTGTTTTTATGTTTTTTACCTCCTCTTGTTTATTTATTTGTGTAAATATTCTTTTACTCCCAGTAGAATATTGTGTAGTTTTATAAAAGTCAATAAAATTGAAAGTTTAAAAAAAAAAAAAAACTTCTGCTCTTACCTGGCTTTCAGCCGGTCTGCCACTCCAGAGCAGACACCAGGTGTTGAGAGGGTGCGCATGGCTCCTCTACCCACCCCACCCCCAATTATCACCAAGCAAAACAACCAGACTCCTGGCTGGAGGGAACCTTCTCTCCAGCTCCCTACTCACCACACCACCAACAGGAGGAACCATCGGGACTTGTAGGGTGAATTGAAAAGCCTGCCTAAACTCTGCTCACAATCACCACCTTTGTTCTACATGATTCAAAAACTTCTGGTCTTACCTAGCGTTCACCCAGTGTGCCACTCCAGAGCTGCCACCAGGGGACAAGAGGTGCGCAAGACACCCTTACCCCACCCTCCCCTCACAACGACCCCCGAGCAAAGTGACCAGACTACCGGCTAGAGGGGACCGTCTCTCCATCTCCCTTCTCACTGCACCACCAATCAGAGGAGCGATTGTCCCCACCTGACCACTACAAAAGGCACACTGCCCTAGTGGTCCTCTGCACTAATGGTATGGAGCACTAAGGAACACAGTGCAAAGGACGTCTACTATGGGCATCTCTGCCCAATGCAACCAGTCCTCTTCCTCAGCAAACTGATCTGTGCACTCTAATTTGTTGCCGACTGGCTCATCAGTTTCACTAACCACCTATCTGGAGCATTGCATAATTTGGTTTGCCATGCCTGCACCACCTGCACAGGATGGGCTGCCACTGTTTTAACCAGTCACTTAGTTCTTAAGCTTGCTGCTACAGTTACTTACTTTTCTGTTACATCTCCCTGTAGGTTTTGTCATGCCTGCTTTAGCTGCAATGGTGTGGCCCTCATTGTAATTAGCTTAGTTTAAAAGCTTGCTGCTTCAGTTAACTACTTTTCTGCAACTTTTCCCTAAAGGTTTTTGACATGTTCACATCAGTCACTCAGGTGGGTCTGTCACTGTTTTAACTAGTCTCTTAGTTCTAACATCAATGCCTCAGCAACCACCTTTCTGAAACATTCTCTAAAGGTTTTTGCCTTGCCTGCATCAGTTGCTTAGGTGTGACTGTCTCTGTTCAAACTAGCCGCTTAGTATAAAAAGACTGAGGCCAGAGTAACTCCTTTTTTTCAACCATTTCTCTAATGGCTTTTGCTGTGTCTACATCAGTTGCATAGGTGGAGATGCCAACGTCTTAAATCATTACCTAAATTTAAAAGAGCTGCCACAGTAAAGAACAGTTACATGTTTATCATGACAGTAGATCTCTGAGAGAATCTCTGTCATCAGGCCACGCCTATGGAACTACAGCCGCCAGGCACTAGGACCACACAAACATTTTTGCAAGCAGTCCACTAGGGGCTACGCACAATGACATCTGATGTCGACATCTGCTGTATATAAACATGGGCAGCCCCTCGCCTTGCTCAGTTCCCTGCTGGAGACCATACTCAAAGGGCCTCCCCTCTAGGGAACCAAGGAGACAGCTGAACGTTTCAGCTACCTGGAGAGGCTGGAACAGAAGGTAGTCCATCCTGGATAGAGAGACAGGAGCAAAGAAGCTCAGAGTCTAAGGGGGACAGAGGGCAGGACGGCATGGCCTGATGAAAGAGATTGTCAAAGATTTACTGTTACAGTAAGTACGTAACTGTTCTATCTTCTTCGAGGATCTCTCTCATCAGGCCACACCTATAGAATAAGTCCCAAGCAGTGCTGACAGGGAGAGGCAGTCTGGGTGGCTATAGGCTACAGGCCTAAGAAAGGAGGCCTTGAAGCATGGCTAGGCTGAAGTCTGATCTTCTTTGAGAGGCAATGTCCAGACTGTAATGTTTTATTAAAGTGTGGACAGTACTCCAAGTTGCAGCAACACATTCCTGAAACAAGCAATGGAAGTGGCCATGCCTTTGGCTGAATGGCCATGAACAACCCTAGGAAGTTCCCTACCATACTTTCTATAACAGAAAATAATATAGTTGGCCAACCATCTGAATAAGCACTGTTCAGAAACCAGTACGCCCTCTTTCTCGGGGTGAAGGAAACAAAAAGCTGTAAGGACTTCCTGCAGTCCTTCATACAGTGAACAGAATATCCGAGTATTCTATGTACATCTAAGGTATGGAGCAATGCTTCCCCTAGACTGGCATGCTCAGGAAAACTAACTGGCTGGTGGATGGTTTGATTTAAAGAAAACTCAGACACCACCTTTGGTAAAAACTTAGGGTTTGTACACAAAGACACCTGGTCTTTGTGGAAAATCAAATAAGGATGCTCACACATTAGAGCCTGCAACTCTGAAATCCTTCAAGGAGAAATAATGGCAACTAAAAATAATGTTTTCCAAGACAGAAAGCGTAGCTCGCAAGATGCAACTGGCTCAGAAGGAGCCAAAGTAAGCTTCTCTAATACAAAATTTAAATCCCAAGCCAGGACAGGGTTGCAGAGGGGAGACTTTAAATGCAGGATGCCCCTCAAAAACGTACAGGCCATCTCCAGCTGGGCAACCGTACGACCATCAATAGGCACATGGAATGCAGAAATGGCAGCCAAGAACAACTTTTTTTTTTTTTGTCAGTTTTTCCCCTCCGGTCGCCGGCCCACAGGAACTCCCTCAGGTGTGCCTCTCCAACTAAGGAACTACCACACGACCTGAAATTCCCCAGACCAGGAAGTTGGGGACAGGATTCCCTCTGCTCCAACTTGCCACGGTTCCCAGCTCGACACCCTGGCTTCCACAACCCCCGGAGCAGGGGCCACCCTGCGCTCCTTACCTGAGTGCCTTTTCTCAGAAGCTAGACTTGCAGAGTCCCAGGGAGAGGAGACAGGATCCAGGAGAGCTGGTCATGGAAAGTCTGGTGAAGGACGTGTGGCCTGGTCCTTGAGGCTGCTGTCGTCCTCCTGTGTGCCTGGGTTTTTCCTGTGTTCGATCCCACCCGAGGCTTGAACATGTAATGATGTCCAGCCTGCTGTGAGTGCGCTCCTGCACCCACCCGGAAGACATTCACAAATGCCTCCCCCTTACAGTAGGATTGCGGTAGCTGCACTCCCAGCCACCGCTAGGAGCCGCTGCTACTGAGGATCTGAATCACCCTTCCCTCCCTACCAGGAGAGGAGAGTCATCCTTCGGACACTCAATCCTCCCCTCCCGTCCAACCTCCGACAATCTGAGCTCACTCCTGTACCTGAGTCACCAGCACAAGGTGTGGTGTCCAGTGCCTCAACCCTTAGCACCACCGGGCCAGAACAGCCAAGTGCACCTTGATAGAGAAGTATTGCAGGCCTGCATCTAACAAGGACAGTAAATACTCTAGAATCTAGTTTACTGGAAAGTTAAAGTCCAGTTGTTGAGAAGCGGCCTACAGAGCAAATCGCTTCCACTTCATGGAGTAAGTAGCCCTGGTGAAGGTCTTCCAGACAGCCACCAGGACATCAGCCACCATTGGAGACACTCCAAATCTAACAATAGCTATGTCTTCAGGAGTCAGGCATGGAGATGGAGTGACTTGAGGTCTGGATGGATCAGGGTCCCCTGGTCCTGTCACAGCAAACCCTTGCACAGGGTCAGGAGTTTTGGGGTTACACTGCTAACTGCTGCAGCAAGGGAAACCATACCTGACAAGGCAAGAAGGAAGCCAAAAGAATTAGAGTAGCTCCCTCCATTTGAAGCTTGATTAGCACTCTCAGAATCAGATGAAGGCATAAAGTATCCTCCTTTGGACAACGCATCTCACTAGAAAACTCAAGGTCCTGGATCAAGCAGAGCAGAAAATCAAAATTTAAATACCTGTAAATTTTCTTTCTCCAACTGCCGGGCTCATCACTGATGGGAGACCCTTCCTGGTACCACGTGACAGGCAGGATAAAAAAGCTCTGCAGGGTGAGTATATCATCCCCTCCACTTCCTGTAGCCACCAGTTCTTCCTAAAGCAGTTGCCCCCTGGTAGTATTACAAAAAGAAGAAACGTTAATCTGAACATGCGGCCAACGGGCCGACTGTAAACATTCTGGGAGGCAAGGAGCCCGGAGAAACAAAATTTACAGGTATTTACATTTTTTGATTTCTCTCTCCTAAAGCTGGTCTCCGGGCTCATCACTGATGGGATATACTAAAGCACTACATCCCCTTGCTCCCCGGGTAGGTAGAATGTAAATGTTCCTTTAAGGGTCCACCACTGCCTGGAGGACCCAGTGGACAAATGATGCCTCAGCAGAGGCGGTCACATCCAATCTGTAGAACTTTGCAAAGGTATGGATGGATGACCAAGTAGCCGCTCTGCATAAGTCCGCCGCAGAGGCTGTTCTGAAGTCTGCCCAGGATGCTGCCATTGCTCTAGTTGAATGGACCCTCACTGGGCCCTGTAGAGCCACCCTCGCTTTCTGGTAGGCAATGGATATGGTGGAATGAATCCATCTTGCAACAGAGTCTATTGAGGCTTTTTTGCCCATGTTCTGTCCCAAAGCGAGAATGAACAAACTTGGAGTCTTGCGTATTGAATCCATTCTTTTTATGTACAGCTTGAGTGGTCTCCTAGGATCCAGCATGTCAAAGTCCCTCTCTTTCTCATTCTTAGGGTGAGGACAGAAGGAACTCAATTCCTGGTTACAGTGGAAGGGAGACATCACCTTTGGTAAAAAAAACATGGATCTGTTCGCAGGACAACAGAGTCCTGATGAAACGCAGTGTAGGGCTGCTTGGTGGAAAGGGCTCCTATCTTGCTGATGAATCGGGTAGACATGCTTGCTATAAGAAAAACAAACAACCTTCATCGTCAGATAGATAAGGGATGCCTCTTTGAGAGGCTCAAAGGGAACCTTGGTTAGGGCCTTGAGGACCAAATTGTGTCTCCAAGGCAGGATAATGGGCTCAACTGGAGAATGTTTTAGCGTTGTGGGTTGCAGAAATGTTTTCACATGGGGGTGAGCACCTAGGGACTCCCCTGAATCTGCTAGCAGAAGTACGCCCAATGCTGAAACTTGGACCCGCAAGGTTGCCGGTTGGAGACCCCTGTCAAAGCCTTCTTGCAGATATTGCAGGATAATGGGTAGAGCCACTGTGTTGTCTGACATATGTGTTGATTGTAGCCAGAAGAGAAACCTTCACCATACTCTGTAATACACCTTGGAGGAAGAGGGCTGCCTTAAGTGGATCATCATTTCAAGGACGGGGGGGATAACCTAGCTCCTTGAGAGTCTCCTGCTCAATCTCCACACCGAGAGGAACAGATTGGAGTACAGTACTGGACCCTGATGCAGCAGGTCTGGGCTGATCAGAAAAATCAGCAGAGGCGAAGTGACATGTAAACCAGGCGTGGGAACCAAGGCTGGTGGGGCCAGTGAGGGCAGATAAGAATCTGTTCCGCCTGATCCAGGGTGACCATGTGCAAGACCCTTGAGATCAGCGGAACTGGGAGAAAGGCATACAGATCATCGTACTGACCGCAGTTTATGGAGAAGGCATCCTGAGTTACTGCAAGCTCGTCCTTGGCTAAAGAGCAAAACTTTGGAGTTTTGTCAGCAGGTGAAAAGATCTACCTGCGGAAGGCCCCACCAAGCAGCAAGAAGATGGCATGCGCCGTCTTTCAGCTCCCACTCTCCTGGCAGGACATCCTTTCAACTTTACCAGTCTGCTGTGATTTTCTCCTGGCTTGAGATGTAAATGGCCATCAGGCTTGCCAGGTGGTGCTTGGCACACTGAAAAAACAGAAGGGTTTCTTTTAGCATCTGAGAGCTCCTTGTGCCTCCCTGGTGATTGATGTAGGCCATCGTTGTTCGATTGTCTGTTAGGATCAGTATATCCAGGTTGGAGATCTGTACTTTGAATCACCAGAGTGCCAGATGAGCTGCTCTCATTTCCAGAACATTGATGCTGCAACGTGCTTCTGTCAGAAACTACTTGCCTTGTGATGAGAGCTGTCCCATGTGAGCTGCAACGTGCTTCTGTTAGCAACTACTTGCCTTGTGAAGACAGCTGTCCCATGTGAGCCCCCACCCACCCAAGCCCAGAAGGCTGCCATTGGTCGTGATCTTTACCTGGTGAGGATGTCCCAACTTGTGACCCCTCATGATACTGAATCACTGAGACCACCAATGGAGGGAGGATTTTGCCTGATGAGAGATTTGGATTCGTTGCCCCTGACTGTCTCTGGACTAAGACCACTGTTTGAGGAGGGTCGCATGTGAATCAGTGCCAAGGGAACCGAGTCTGCCAGGGAGACCATGGTCCCTATGAACTGCATGAAGCAGTGAGCTGGCAAGTGATGTGCCAACTGGAATCTGTTGATGAGAGTCCGGAGGTCCTTGAACTTTGATTCTGTAGGGAAGACCTTGTTATCTTGGGTTCTGAAGTCCACTCCGAGATGATTCAAGGTCTGGGATGGGGTTAAAGGACTCTTCTTCTGGTTGATGATGAAACCGAGTGAGGAGAGGCAACGGACAACCTCTGCCACTGCTTCAGTTACCTGATCGAACTGTGGGGCTTTTATTAGAATGTCGTCCAGATAGGAGAAGAGTTGGATCCCTTGCTGTTTGACACAAGCAATCACTATCACTAGGACCTTGGAGAAAACCCTGGGGACCATCGAAAGATGGAAGGGAAGCGTTGTGAATTGGAAGTGATGTTCCCCCACCTTGAACCCAAGATACTGCCTATGTGACCTTTGGATGGGGATATGTAGAAAAGCATCTTGTACAATGTATTGGGACCAAAACGTCTCCCTGATGGATTTCCCTGATGATGGATGAAAGGGTTTCCATCTTGAATGTTTTGTTGCATACAAAACTGTTCAGAAATTTTAGGTCTAGGATAGGCCTGAATCCCCCTGAGCATTTTGGTACTATGAAGAAAAGTGAGTAAATGCCCCAGCTCCATTCTGTGGGGGGGATCTTGTTTGATCGTCAGTGCCTGGAGAAGGTCTGTAATCACTTGAAACATCGCCCCTTTCTTTTCCGGATTGTTGGAGATGGGCGTAGGAATCACACTGGGTAGCAGGGGCTTTGAGTCGAATTCGATGAAGTAACCTTCGCATACTAGGTCTAGAACCCAACTATCTGTGGTAGTGCGGACCCATTCCTCAAAAAAATCTGGAAAGTCTGCCCTGTACTCAAGGATGGGTCTGGAGATCCTCACTGACTTTTTGTTATTGCTCCCGGCGTCCCTGTGCCACCTCTTCCTCCCCTGAAGCCACGCTGGTTGCAGGAGAAGTACCATGTTCATCTGCCTGAATAGGTCTTATTTTGCCCTCTTGAATAATTTTGGGTCCAAAAATTCTGTCTGTAGCCAGACAACCAGGATCTGTTCCTGTCCCTGGCTTGCGGCATGCAAACTTTTGCTGTTTCTCCGGATTCTTTGACTGCCTCTTTTAGAACTGACCCAAAAAGAAGGCCTCCTTCGTAAAAAGGGCATTCACCAAGTGTCCCTTTGAGGAGGCATACACCTGCCATGCCTGCAGCCACAGGCTGTGCCGTATCAAGGTCTGATAAAACATAGCTCTTGCCAACACCCGACTGCTTCCTCAGACACGTCTGCTGAGTAGGCAGACGCTAACCCCATGAGTTGAAGTTGCTGCAGGACAGGCTTGTTTTTCTCTAGTTCTTCAGCAAGTTGGAAATCAAGGTCAGTAGCCCAGGATAGTGCGTCTCGTGCCGAGAAAAGGTTGGCAGTAGTTGCTCTGAGTGAGGCTGTGGAGGTCTGGATAGCCTTTTTGAGAGATGCAGCCACCGGGTTCTGTAGGGAGGCCCCACCTTCTGCTGGGATAACTGTCTTCCTGGTGAGGTTGAAGATTAACAGGTCAATCCTGGGGCAATCTAGCCATTTCTCTGAATACTTATCAAATTTTAGCAGCTTGGTGAGGCGGCGTGGGACTGGATAGGTGCGCTCTGGCCTGTGCCACTCTTCCTTTAGTAGATCCTCTTGGCCGGAGGAATGGGTAATGTTGTTGCTGGTTTGGAGGCAGATGCGAGCCTGAAAACTGGTTTTGAGTGTTTAGGGGCTGGCGAGGTGGGGCCCAGGTGAATCTCATCTGTCACCTGTTTGATGAAAAAGTCAGGGTCATCCAATTCAAAGTTTCTGGCTGGAACAGCGTCCGAATCAGAGTCATCGTCCAGAAATTCCCCCTCTTCTGGGGAGGAGTAGCTAGATTCTGAGGGGTCTGGGGACCGGTCTCGTTGGCGTTTCCTCTTGAAGGTGTCCCGAGACTTGCTCCTGGATCTGGACCCCTTTCTCTTTTTGTCACAACGAGAGGAATGCCACTCCTCCTCATCGGTGGATGGAGAGGGGGTTCACTTCCGGGTGGCTTTCTTGTGAGTCCTTTGATCCGGAGACTGTGGTAGGAGATTGAAGTATGACTGGTTGAGGGCAAAAGCCCCATTTAGCTTTTCTATAAGGTCTGGTGCTAGATATCTGGACGATGAATGTTGTCCCTCTGAGGTGGAGGTCTCTGACCCCACAGCCAGGTGTTGCTGCTCCTGGGACTCCAAAATAGAGGTTTCCATCACCTCCTCGAACCTTACAGCTGCTCTGTTCTCACACTTTAGGCAGCCTGTGAAGGTGGCCAGCGGGGGGGGGGGGGTCTGCATTTGTGGCATTTTCTGCACCTGGAAGGCTTGTCAGAAGACATTCTGATGAATGGGGTTTCCCCTGATGCTGGGTGTGAGAACCTGGGGCCCCGCTATTCCAGTACTCCCTTATACTGCAGATCTTCTTGAGGAGAATTTCCAGCCTCCTCTGGTGCCGAGTTATGGGTGCCCCGAGGTATAGGCCTGTGGAAACTGGCTAGTAGCACTGGCGCTCGACTTAATGCAGCCTGGTATAGTTCTTCGTTGATGAACAAGGCCTCAGTGATGCCCATCAACGTTCAAAGAGCATTGCCCCCAGCCCTCCTCACGGCAGGCCTAGCTGCCAGCTGATCTCCATCCATGAGCTGATCCTTGAAGGGTTATTTGAAGAACAAACGCTTGTAGAGTGCTACCGCTCCTTACTGCCTTCTCCACTCGCTCTTCTTGGGGACTGTGCATTCTTCTATGCGCTCACTGATGAGCAGAGAGATGATGAAGCTCTTCAACGAGGAGCGGCATCGATGGCCTGAGTTGAAGTGGCTGTCAGGGTTGGGAGAAAAGTGCGGCTCTTCAGCTGCAAAATTTGGATGTGTTACCCTTGTAGCCCACGAGATTCCACCAGTAAAGTAACTGTCTCCAGTTGAGGGCAGGGCTGAAAAGATAGCACAGCTGGTGCTTCTCAGAGCACGAGAAGGTCGAGGTGGGGGGGGGGGGAGCCAGTCTGTTCAGCGTGCAAGGCTGAGACTGGGATCCCCAGGCAATGAAGAGAACTGACCAGAGAAAATGGGGGAAAAAAAATCCCTGCTCTCTACAGAAATCCCATTCCAGAAAAAAATTCCGCACTTACAGTGCCATTAAACTCCTGGAGAGGGTCCAGAGAAGGGCAACCAAAATGATTTGGGGTTTGGGGGACAGGGCCTATGGTGAGAGGCTCAAAGAGCTAAATATGTACACATTGGAAGAGAGAGGGGACCGGGGGGACATGATAAAGGTCTTCCGGTACATGAAGGGGGTAAATAGGGGAGTAGCAGTCAAGGTGCTTCGAAGGTTAGAGGAGGGGGCAACTAGAGGGCATGGGTGGAAGCTGGAGGGGGGGAAGATTCAGGAGAGAAAGTAGGAGGTGCTACTTCACTGAGAGGGTGGAGGAGCCATGGAATGCGCTGCCCAGGGGGCTGGCGGAGGCAAAGACGGTGGAGGAGTTCAAGAGGGGTTGGGACAGGTACAGGGGAAGGGTTCTGGAAGCAAAATTCAGTGCAGCGAAAATATACAGAACTGGGAAGGGAGAAGCCAAAGAAGGCAAGGGGGGCAGCAAGGTCAGCTCCCAGTGTGGGAGACACAAAAGACCATTAGGCCTATTCTGCTGGCATTTTAGTATGTTAGTTTGAAGTCTTCACCTCTGTTACTCCAATGACACAGCCCCGGCAGAGAAACTGCCTTTTGGAAGGCAGGAAGTAAACTGGTGGCTACTAGAAGTTTATTTTCATTTTGGTAACCAGGTAGACCCGCTGAGACCATGACAGTCCCTTTTTCAGGGGCAACCTGGATTTAGTTACAAGTACCTAGAGAGAAGCAAGAAAGTACAGAGAGTTCAATTTCAAACATTCCACAATCAACAAAATACAGTTCAAACGAGTGTTAGAAACAGATTTTACAACACATAAAACAAATTCAAGTGCAGAGAAATAATTTCTATAGACTTTTTGTGTGTGTGTGTGTGTGTGTGTGTGTGTGTGTGTGTGTATAGTGGAGGAGAGGATATACTCACCCTGCAGAGCTTTGTAGCCTATCACATGGTGCCAGGAAGGACCTCCCACCAGTGATGAGCCCGGAGACCAGCTTTAGGAGAGAGAAAGCAGCAGTTTTACATCGAGTGGGAACACAAAAAAGGTCCAGCTCTGGACAACCCCACCTGTTAAACAGGTCCTCTACAACGGAGGTCAGCAGCTCCCACTCATGCATTCTGGACTGCGTCCTGCTAGCCTGTCTGCCAGGACGTTTTGGACATCTAGAACATGGATTCCCAACAGTTCTAGACCGCGTTCTAGAGCCCAGTACCAAACCCTCATCACTTCCCTGCACAGGGGCTAAGAAGGAGTTCCCCTTGCTTGTTTATGCAGTGTACCACACTGATGTTGTCCATCTGCACCAGCAGAGACTAGTAGTTCTGGAAGGCCTGGAGAGCATGCAGAACAGCCCTCATTTCTAGGACATTTATATGGAGAGAAGTCTCCACTTAGGTCTATGTTCCTTGGGTCTGATGAGGCCTGAGATGCACCTCCCAGCCCAACCCTGAAGCATCTGTGGAGAGAATCTGCTGAGGGCAGAAATGAGGAAGGGAACCCCTCTCAGCAAGTTGCTGGGTTCCATCCACCACTGGAGCACCTTCCAGGGAGAGGAAGTTACTAGAACCTGCTGTTCTAGGTTGTCAGTGCACTGATCCCACTGGACTCTATGTCCATTTAGGGAAACTCATGTGCAACCTGGCCAGGGGTACTGTGACAATGACTGCTGCAGTCAGGCCCAACAATCTCAGGACTGCTCTGGCTGTGACATTCCTGTTGTTGGAAACCATCTGGGCCTGTGCCATGAGGCCCTCTGCCCTGTCCTACGGCAGGAAGGCTACGCCTTGGGCAGTGTCCAGTACTGCCCTATGTATTGCAGGCACTAACAATGGGTCAAGACTGACTTGGGAAGATTTACCGTGATCCCAAGGGTATTGAACGGCTGTCTGGTACGCACTAGGGTCTGAGACAGTTGCTCCCGGGACTGGGCTTTGAGCAACCAGTCATCCAAATAGGAGAAGATATACATTCCCTCTCTCCTGACAGCTGCTGCCACAACTGCCAAACATTTGGTAAACACACGTGATGCAAATGACAAGCCAAAGGGCGATACCCTGAACTGGTAGTGCTCCCTCAGAAACAGAAACCTTACATACCTCCTGTGAGGAGGATAAATTTAGATATGCAGATAAACCATCCTGCATGTCCAGGGAGCATATCCAGTCTCCCTTTTTTAGAAGTGACAGCACGCCCTGTAGAGTGACCACTCTGAACTTCTTGCACTGAATGTAGAAGTTCAGATTCCTCAGATCAAGAATGGACTCAAGCCCCTGTGGATTTGGGGATGAGAAAGAAATGAGAATAGAACCCCTGGTTTCTTTGTTTCCAGGGACTGGTTCTATGGCCCTCTTCAGCAATAGTGTGCATACTTACTAACATACTAAAATGCCAGCAGAATAGGCCTAATGGTCATTCGCGTCTGCTCGTTTGGTCAGCCCCCACCCTGGGAGCCGACCTTGCTGCCCCCCTCGCCTTCTCCCTTCCCAGTTCTGGATATTCTCGCTGCATTGGATTTTACTTCCAGAACCCTTCCCCTGTACCTGTCCCACCCCCTCTTGAACCCCTCCACCAGCCCCCTAAGCAGCGCATTCCATGGCTCCACCACCCTCTCACTGAAGTAGCAACTCCTCCTTTCTCCCATGAATCTTTCCACCTCCAGCTTCCACCCATGCCTCTAGTGGCCCTGTCCTCCTTCCTTTGAAGCACCCTGACTGCTCCTCCCCTATTTACCCTTCATGTACCTGAAGACCTCTATCATGTCCCCCGGTCTCTTCTCTCTTCCAAGTGAACATATATAGCTCTTCGAGCCTCTGCTCATAGGTCCTGTCCCCTAAGCCCCAAATTATTTTGGTTGCCCTCCTCTGGACCCTCTCCAGGAGTTTAATGTCCCCCTTTAAGTGTGGCCTCCAAAACTGCATGCAGTACTCGAGGTGCGGCCTCACCAAGCAGTTATACAGAGGGAGTATCACTTCCCTCCTTCTGGAGGTGATCCCCCTAGCGATGCACCCAGCATCCTGTTGACTTTGGCTGCTGGTCTCCTACAAGTCTCAGAGTTGTTCATCTTGACATCCACCACCACCCCCAGGTCCCTCTCAGCCATCGAGACTTGTAGCATTCCCCCCCCCAGGGTGTACACTTGGCCCAGGTTTCTGGCTCCCAGTGCAACACCTTGCATTTCCCTGCATTGAACCTCAGCTTCCACTTTCTAGACCATCTTTCCAGAGCCTCCAGATCCCCCAGGGGCCACCTCCCTCCTCCCCATCCACCACCACCCCCAGTTTTGAGTCATCCGCAAAGAGACTCATCTCACTCTGATACCTGTCCTATGTCAGAGATGTGGGCGTTGAACAGGAGGGGCCCAAGGACTGATCCTGTGGGACCCCACTAACGACCCTCCTTGGGGATCAGACTATCCGCCTAACTACGACCCTCTGGGTCTGGTCCTGAGCCAACTGCCTATCCATCTGATCATCTGATTCCCCACCCCATTTCTCCCAGATTATCCAACAGGCCCTCATGAGGAACAGAGTCAAATGCCTTGCTGAAGTCTAGAAAGAGGACGTCCACTGGTCTACCCAGGTCCAAGGCACTCGTCACCCAGTCATAGAACTCCACAATGTTTGTCTGACATGATTTCCCTGGGACGAATCCATGCTGTCTATCATCCAGGCACCCTGACTTTTCCAGGTCCCCCCCAGCCTCTCCTTGACAATGCCCTCCATCACCTTGCCCACCACCGATGTCAGGCTGACAGGCCTGTAGTTCCCTGCCACTTCCCTTGATCCCCCCTTGTGGATAGGCACTATATGCACCACCTTCCAGTCCTGGGGCACCCACCCTGTCCTCAGAAAGACAGTGAAACGCTCCACCAGGGGTTTCGCCAGGACATCTGCAAGTTCCTTTAGCACTCTGGGATACTTCCTCTAGTAGCACTGGTATGTGGTCTGGAGAATATGCTAAGGGGATAGGTAGAAGGTCTGTAGGTAACTCCAGAAATTCTACAGCTGAACCCTGTTGCATTAAGTGCAGGACCCAAGTGTCTGTGGCAACTTCCCTCCTCTGTTCCAGGTGGAGGGAGAAGCAACCCCCTACCAGCAACTCCAGATTTAGTACTGGAGGGTGGGGGTCTAAGGAGGAGTCATGCTGAAGCAGATCCAGCAGCCACAGTCACACCTCCACCTCTAGGGGCTTCTGAGAGGGCACCTGTGGAGGAGACTGCGGCCAGCAAAGCTGACCCTGTTTTGCTTTTGCTCTGCTGTCTGACCCCTGACCCAGGTCTGTTGGTAGTCCTGCGAAAGGGGATTCTCTGCCTACTTCTCAGTTGTGTATGGTAGGGAATGGATTGACAGAGTCCTCCCCGAGGCTTGCAGGTCAGAGAGGATCTCCTGCACAACTGCCCCAAAGAGACTGTATTCTTTGAAAGGGGCATCCAGAAGGGATTTACTAGTGATGTCCAGCAATCCAAACACCCTTAGCCAAGAATGCCTTCTTAAACAGCACCTTTCCCAGTCCTTTTGACTTTCATGCATAAATTACCCCTTCTTGCATGGATTCTGGAATTGTATTTCATTACTGTTCTTTGCAGTTGGTTTTTGCATTCTGAGCTGATAAAAACTGCAGGGTGTACCACAGCTTCTATAGCAAGCCTGGTGTTGCTGTGGACCTAGGGATGTACTGCTGACATCACTATATGGCAGAGAAGTGACTCACACTTCAGTACAGTGAAATTGCAGCAGTTTTGCAAGGGAAAACTACATTACTGAGTGCACATACCATAGTCCTTCTTCACCAAGACACTCTGTTAGCAATGCATTATGCCAAACACCAAATGCCTTGTCAGTATGTGTTTGTTTTTTTGTAAAACTGACTTATTTATGCCTCTGTAACAAAGCATGGGGACTGAGAGAAGATAGAGGTGCTGTCAGCACCTTTCCCAGTCCTTTTAGCTTTCATGCATAAACTACTCCTTCCTCCATGGATTCTGGAATTGTATTTGATTACTGTTCTCTGCAGTCAGGTGAGATTCAGAAGATGTCTAGGGAGGATATGGAATCTGAGGCATAGAACACCCCGTCTGGTCCCCCTCCTCAGGACCCTACCAAATGTCATAGAATATTTAGTCTGTGCAGCCAGCTGTACTCCTCCTTTTGGGCTGTTCTTTGTAATGCAAGGTCACTCAGGAATAAAAACAGTAGTGACGGAGGATTTCATCACAGATTCCTCAGCTGACCTTGTTTTCATCACAGATACCTCACTGGGTGATGATCCCAGACTTGTTCTGGAGGCATCAGTCCTACCAGGTTACTCAGTGGTGCATTATTTGAAAAAGGATTACAGAGGCGGCAGGGTGGCCATTAGCTTTAAATCTACTTTAGAACTCGCTGCACTCCTCATGGTACAGTCAGATCCTTTGAATATGTGGTAGTTAGATGTGCTCCAGGTGTTAGTGGTAGGATCACTCATATATACTGTCCTCTGGGGTATGGGAGTGATTTCTTGCAGGAGTTGCCAGACTTCATGGCTGAACAGGTGCTGGATGCCCCCAGATTGTTAGTGATAAGGGTCTCCAATGCTTAGGTTGACAATGACTCCTCGCATTTTGGACAGTTCCTCCAGCTTATGTCTTCACTGGGACTAGCACAGGAAGTTGCCTCTGGAACGCATCAAAATCACCACAGTTTGGACCTGATCTTTTCACTGGGAACAGACATAATGTGGTATTGGTTGATCCAGTCAGCTGGTCAGATCATCATGCAGGGTCATTCCTTTGAGAAGCCCACTGTTTTAATATCCCCTTCTATGGAGATTGTCTGGTACCGTCCAAAACACAACCTGGAGCCTTGCAAGCTCCAGGCGGCACTAGACATCTCAGATATGATGCTTGCTTTTGCCCTGGCAGCTGAGAAGGTGATTGGGCACTATAATACAGTTCTTGTGGCTGCTTTAGACTCCCTGGCACCTTACTGTGTTTGTCCCTTGATGTCCTGTCGCAGTTCACCATAGTACTGTTCTAAGCTGGGTCAGCTGAAGACTAAGGGACGAAAGTTGTAGCAGTCTTGGAGAAGATCACGATCTGAGGAGGACAGGTTGAAACTGAAAACTGAGTATCAACAGGCAATTGACATGAAAGAGTGCCCGTCAAGGTCGACTGCTGCAGGGAAGAACTGGCCAGCTCCACTCTTTTACACCGTACATAGATTGTTGCATCCTTCCTGTCTGCGATCCATTAAAGCCTTCTCAGCAAATGAGTAAGAAGAGTTTGGTAAATTCTTCTCTGACAAGGTGTCCTCCATTGGATCTGGTATCTCTTCAAGTAGCCTGTCAGGGGCCGGCTGTGGTCTACCTTCTGGTAGTTCAGATCTGACTACCTGGAGCGAGTTTTGGCCAGTTTTGGAGGATGAGGTGCTTTGGGTAATCTCTAGTTTGCATCCCACCTGCTGTATACTGGACCCAGGACCTACTTGGATGCTCTTGGGGTTGCAACAAATCCCTGGGTGCAGTGATTGCTGAGACTATCAGTGGCTCCTTGAGGGAGGATGTTTTTCCTTCTGCCCTGAAACAAGTGGTGGTTAAACCCCCTCCTAAAAAAACCTTGCTTGTCACCTGACATTCTGGCAAATAGCAGACTTGTTTCGAACCTTCCCTTTCTGGGGAAGATTGTAAAGATGGTTGTGGCCGACCGACTTATGGATCACCTGGAGAGTTATAACATCTATGAACCTCTCCAATCAGGTTTTTAGCCCTGTCACAGCACTGAGATGACACTTGCACAGGTGACCTACAATCTCCTCCTGGCAAGGAATCAGTGACTATGTTCCATCTTGATCTCTTGTCGGCATCTGACACAGTCGACCATGGGGTGCTGTTGGATCACCCGAGGACCTACGTGGGTCTCATTGGCACCGTCTTGCACTAGTCTGAATCCTACATAAAAGGGAGAATGCAGTAGGTTGCCATAGGAAATTTCATCTCTGGGGCTTTTGCGCTCTCCTGCAGGGTCCCTCAAGCCTCGATCCCTGCTCC
This sequence comes from Neoceratodus forsteri, assembly GCA_016271365.2. Lineage (NCBI taxonomy): Eukaryota > Metazoa > Chordata > Ceratodontiformes > Ceratodontidae > Neoceratodus > Neoceratodus forsteri. The sequence goes on from CM057449.1 coordinate 1,050,618,553, forward strand.
TGTGCCATTTTCTGTGTACTGGTTGCCTTTGGGGAAGATCAATAGATGGTATGAGGTTGAGTTTAACTGTTATGCAGATGATGCTCAGTTGTACCAGTTTTATTCTCCGGGCAGAGATCATGTGGCCTCAGTGCTGGGGCGATGTCTTTCCAACATAAACAACTGGATGGCCTCAAACTGGTTATGTCTCAGCCCAGGAAAGACAGAAGTCATGTTTACCGAGTAGAGTTGAAGGGGTGCATCAGCAATGGAAGATGCAATAGCCCTTCCTATGTTGGGTGGCCAACCTCTTGCTGCTGTTGATGCAGTTATGATTCTTGGGGTCATTTTGGACCACAGGCTGACACCAGACCAGCATGCATCAGTGGTGATCCGATCTGGCTTCTATCATCTTCCAAATACCGCAAGGATAAAACCGCATTTAGCTCCTGCTGACCTGGCAACAATCATTCATGCTTTCATTACCTCTAGGTCGGTCTACTGTATCGCTCTGTACTTGGAGCTATCTGGAGGTTTAACGCGGTGCCTGCAAGAGATCCAGAAAGCAGCAGCTTGGCTGGTGATGGGAACGTCTTGGAGGAACCACATCATGCCGGTTCTTCATGTGCTTCACTAGTTGCCTTTGCAAAGGTGGACAACCTCCAAAATATGCTTGTTATAATATAAGGCCCTGCATGGTTTGGGACCAGACTACTTGAATTATCTACTTGTTTCTTACTACCCAACCTGACCCCTCTGCTCTATCAATGCTGGCCTACTTGTGGTTCCTTCATCACAATGAGACAGTCAAGGGACAGAGCTTCTGAAGTAGTGGCTCCAATGTTGTGACACTACCTTCTGGAGAGTATCTGCTCTGCTGGTACTGTGGAGGCCTTGAGATTACTTAAAAACACACCCATTTGAGCAAGCCTTTCCCACCTAGCCAGTTTTCAGATCAAAATATCCTAGATATTTTAGTAGTTGTTATGTATTTTTTTTCTTGGCCTGTTTTTAACTTTTGGGATTTGTATGTCTTACAATTGTTAAATTACGTACAGTGCCCTGAGCCCCTGGGAAAAGGTGCTTTATAAATAAAACTGCCTTGCCTTACTTACTGTATGAAAAACAGTTTACATGAAAAATAGATAACATTGTGTGAAAACGTCAAGAGTTATCTGACAGCTGAAAAGTACAGCAGAACAGTTCCAGTGAAAGGAGCAGAATGAATGTCGGAAGTGGACAGCTGGTAGCAATTTCAGGAGGCTTTAAAATTTGGAAAACAGTGAGAAACTGTATCAACAGAGTTACACAGTGTACAAATAACACTTAATACTTAAAAATTTATCATGGACTTCATGCCTGTCAGACCCAGTATTAAAATGCTTAGAAGAGGAGAATGGTTCGTTAATGGCAAATACAAGAACAGTGTTTTCCATGATCCATGAACTTACAATTTCGTCATCAAATAAACAAGTTCGCAAGACAATGAATTAAGGACTTTATACTTGTTGCATGTTAAAAATTAATTAATGCCCCACACCAGTGTTCAATAATAAGTAATACTACTTATGGATGCGCATCTGTCTTTATTAATCTTTAATGAGAATATATTCCATCAGCAACACCTTTTCAGAAGCACCACAAAACTGAAAACAGTTTGCAGTAGGATAAGAGTTTTTTGTTTTTTTTTGGTAGGCCAGTGATGACATTAATACAGACGGGAGAGCAGAAATACAAATTCATATGTTAAATCGGTTGCTTCACATTCTATTTAGGTTTGTAAATATCATACATAAAAAATACTTATAATTTCAGGGGGGGGAGCTTTTAAAAAAAAAAAAAATGATAATGTTGGTGTGCTGTGTAACGTTCTGCATCCATACAAAGAAAGGCACATGCTGGTAGACGCATCCCAGATGCAGTACTGAAATCAATCCCAGAACGGAAACTTCACAGGAACTAAAAAGAACTTGCTGGTGCAAACAGAAAGCCATAGGTGAAGCACTCATAAGATACGATATGTTTGCTACAACATGTGGCAACATGTGAGTGCTTAATCTACGGCTTTACATTAAATTTGTCTGCACCAGCAAGATCTCCTTGGTTCCCACAATTTTTCCATTCTGGGACTTATTTCAGTACTGCTTCCAGGGTGCAGTTATCAGCATGTGCCTGTGTCTGCTTCCTGCCTAGCCAGCAATCGCTATTTCCTTAGCGCGTGGAACCCTGTCCTTGTATGCAATATAAAATAACAGTTAGATTTTAATGTGGAATATTGAAGTGTAAAATTGCAGGATATAAAAAGCCAGGATTAAAGTTCCTGGAGTACTGCACATTTCTTTTAGTATTGCATTATGACACTTTAAATACTGTACTTATCACAGGCTTGGAGGTTTCAAGCTAGGAGAGATCAGGCGGGGAGTCAACCGATGGGACTCCTGAAGTCAATGACCGAGCAAAAAGAGAATTAGGAAGAAAGAAAAAAAAAAAAGGCTGGCGAGTCCTAAAATACAGCTACTAAGAACCTGGGCTTCTTAATATACAAAGTCATCAAAATGTATGCGCCTGACCCACTCCCCAAAAAAGTGTGTATACTCTCCACGCTAAAGATGGGGCCAACAGTATAGCTAGAGCTTAGAGCAATGAAGTGTGAATGAGCCTGGTACATCCAGCAGACCTGGGTTTGATTCCCACAACCTCCACTTGCATACTGTGCGACTCAGAGCAAGTCACTTAACCACCCCAGTGTTCCGGGTCACTCCTGAAAACAGGCCTTGTGCCTAGTGAGCCTTACCTGTTTACAAAACTACTACCAAAAAAAATAAATAAATAAATAAATGTGAAGCTCAATTTACCCATTTACTGACCTTGGATATACGTCTTTTTAACCCAGTTTTAAAGTGTAACTGATTATATGCAAACCATATAAAATGTATACTTAGAAGCTAGTTAGTAAATATTGTTCCCGTTATATAAAACTTTATTCTTTGTCCTGTCCTGTTGTGAGTCTTGAAGTCCAAACTGATCTACAGTAAGTATTCCACTATGTCATCCTTGATAAAGCAGGACGTACTAGAATACTTGGATCAATTTGGGATTCAGGACACCAATCAACATGGCTTTGTGGCAGGCAGATCATGCCGACCAATCTAATCTTATTCTTCAACTGGGTTACTAAGAAAGTAGATAGGGCACATCCGGTCGACCTACTGTATTTTGACTTCAGTAAGGCCTTCGATTCGATCTCCCACCTACGCCTACTAAACAAGTTAAGAGACATGGGAGTTGCAGCGAACACTGTCAGACTGGTGGCTGCCTGGCTTCAAGACAGAAAACAGAGGGTGGCTGTAAACTGAGTAGGATCAGAACTTGGGGAGGTAATAAGTGGGGTCCCTCAGGGCTCAGTGCTTGGCCCGCTTCTGTTCAACCTGTCCATTAGCGGTATTACAGTTGGTATACAGTAAATGGTAAAGTACTGCTTTTTGCTGATGACACAAAGCTTGGAGGTAGGGTGGACAGTGATAAGGGCATTAGTAACATAAAAGAGGACCTGACAAGGTTGGGAATAGCCAGAGGACTGGCAATTAAAATTCAATGCCAGAACGTGTAGGGTAATCCATGCAGGTAGAAATAACAAAAAAAAACAAGAGTATTGGCTTAATGGCATCAAACTAAATGCCTCAACTGAGGAAAGGGACATAGGTATACAAATCACAGATAACCTCAAGTCGTCCAAGCAATGCAAAATGGCATACAGCAAGACAAGTAAAATGTTGGGGTGCATCGGCAGAAGCTTTGATAGCAGAAATAAGGAAGTCATCCTGCCAGTATATAGGTCCTTGGTGAGGCTGCACCTGGAATACAGAGTGCAGTTTTGGAGCCCTCGCCTCAAAAAAGATATAAACAGGCATGAAACAGTACAGAGAAGAGCAACAAAAATGATCTGTGCGATGAACGTGTTGTCATATGAACAGCATTTTGCAAAGCAAAACACAAACTCCTTGGAAGACAGAAGGAAGAGAGGGGACATGATAGAGACATTCAAATACCTAAAGGGTATAAACAAAGTCCCTTTTATGGAACTCTTCACCAGATCTAGTAACACCTGCATGAGAGGGTATGCTTGGAAGCTCAAGGGAGGCAATTTTAAACAAGAGATAAGAAACCACTTCTTTACTGAGTGAGTGATCCAACTGTGGAATAGATTTCCACATATAGTGGTTGAAGTAAAAACTGTCAAGGCCTTCAAACTGGGTTAGAACAGAGCATACCGTCTTGAAAAGCATTGCAGGACTCAGAGGGACATATCAGATAACAACTAGTTAGGCCCTGGATCCTCATAAGGATTCCAGGATTTTACTATGGGCAGACAAGATGGACGATTGCGTCTCCTTCTGCCGACAACCCTGATGTTTCTATGTTTCAAAACAACTGCTGTGGACCTGGAAACTCAGCTAGATGTTGCAAGAAACCATCTCATGCAAAAATGTTAAAAATATCAAATCAATCATTTTTTCAATAAGAAGTGATACCTCAAGCATTTCAGAGGGAAATAGATCACATGAATTATTTCCCCAGTAATATGAGTATGTACAATGCATCAAGACTAAAATCAATTGGCAGAATTTGTTGCAAAGTTCACTACTATGTCACTCACTACATTCTGGTTATCTTTGTATCACATAGAGACAAATCAGCACCAGACTTGAAAACTTGGAACACCAAAGTTTCCCCTTCCGGGGCAAGGCACAAGCCATCCTGCTGCTCCATCTGCTGTTTGAAAAGGAGAGCCATTCAGACCCTCCAGGAATCAGTCTGCCAATACAAGTCAATGGCCCAAACCTGGGCGCGTTACATGACTGATTTTTCTGCTGGGGAGTCTATGCGGAATAGTTACCTACACACCCCACTGAAGAAAATCTGAGAAATAAAATAGTCACACCAATGGTAATAGGCTCCCGACTTCACTTGGTGCCTAATAACCAGCTGTAGAAGGAAATCTCAGGCTGAGATTAAAGGAGCACTGTACTACACCCTCGTATCTTGTGTTGTAAATCTTTTGTGCTTCCCTGTCAACACTCGGCTCTTTTCTTATAGTTGTTAGGGTTATACATTTGTTTCACTTCATTTTCAGTACTCGTACTCGTCGCCCCTAACAATCCTAGGGAAACTCCATTTTCTGGTTGTTGAGATCTCACTGTCTCAGAGTTACATTAATGCAAGGGAACATATGTCAGCACCCTTTAGACTCTACTGCTTATTTAGCCAGCAAAACAAGCTGCAGCAAGGTGTATACCACATGTACATTCAAATAACTTTGAAAACTGCTTAGGAGTTCTGGTGCAGGTTTGTTTTTCTTTTAAACTGCACTCAATTTGTGAATTTCCAGAGAGTTTTACAGGTTATATGTACTTGCAGCACAGAAAAACAGGGTGCAGTGTCAGCATGTTCTCATATGCTAATACATACGAACATACGAAATTTGCCAACAGATAAAGGCCTAGAGGTCTATCAAGTCTGCTCGAATGTGCAGCTAGCACCCCTTATTCTGCAGCTGCCCCTCCCTTCCACCCTTCCCCTTCATTAACCCTCCCCCTTGTCCTGTCCCATCCTCGTTTGAAGCAGTCCACTGTTCTACTGCATACCACTTCTGCAGGTAACGCATTCCACCCAGCCACCACCCTCTCTGTAAAAGTGTCTCATCATCTCCTCCTGAACCTTCCTCGCCCAGTCTCATATCATGGCCCTGGTGGCCCTCCCTCCCTTACTTTGAACAGCCCCTCTGTACCTGTCTTGTTTATTCCTTTCATGTATTTAAAGGTTTCAATCATGTCCCCCCTGTCTCTCCTCTCCTCCAGTGAGTACATGTTCAACTCCTTCAACCTCCTCTCATATGATAAGTCCCCCAGACCCTTGATCATCTTTGTCGCCCTGCGCTGCACTCCCTCCAGTAACTTAATGTCCCTCTTCAGATACGGACGCCAGAACTGCACGCAGTACCAGGTGTGGTCTAACTAATGACCCATACAGTGGCAGAATCACCTCCTCCTTCATGAGGATATACTCCTGCAATACAACCCAGCATTTTGTTGGCCTTTGCAGCTGCCTTCCTACACTGTGCCGAGTTGTTCATTGACCCTGTGATGAGCACACCCAGATCCTTCTCCTCTGTCTGGGCTAGCTGCACTCCCCCTAACTGGTAAGTCCTCCTTGGGTTCTTCATCCCAAAATGCATCACCTTGCACTTTTTGGCATTAAAGCCCAGTTGCCAGGTGTCTGACCAGGTTTCAAGCTTTGCCAGATCATCCTGCAACCCCTGCCATCCCCCTAGGTCATCCACCACCGCGCCAACCTTGGTATCATCAGCAAACAGACTGATCTTGCTCTTGATGTCCCATGATATGTCTGCAATGAATATCCCAAACAACACTGGTCCCAACACCGAGCCCTGTGGGACACCGCGTCACTGCCCTTGGGTGTGAGAGCTCCCACCCACCACCACCCTCTGTTGCCTTCCCTGCAGCCAGTTTCCTACCCATCTCACCAGCATTGCACCTGCCCTGTGCCTACTAACTTCCTTCCCAGCCTTCCATGTGGCACTGGGTCGAATGCCTTACTGAAGTCCAGATACAGGACATCCACTGCATGTCCCTGTCCAGTTGCCTAGTTGCCAGTCATAGAACCCGACCAGGTTGGTTTGGCAGGATGACCCGCATGTGAAGCCATGCTGTCTGCTGTCCTGTAGTCCTTTGGCCTCTAAGAGGCCACCAGCCTCTCCTTCAGGATAGTCTCCATTAGCTTACCCACGATGGATGTGAGGCTCACTGGTCTGTAGTTTCCCGGTTCATCCTTGGGGCCACTCTTGTGGAGGGGCACCACATGAGCCATCCTCCAGTCCTGAAGTACACACCCCGAATGTAGTGAGGCATTAAATAGGTCTGCAAAGGTCCTGCAAGGACCTCTGCCAGCTCTTCAGTACCTCTGGGTGGATGCCATCTGGGCCTGGTGCCTTGTCCACCCTCAGTGCCTTCAAACCCTCTCGAACTCTGCCAGCCATGATTTCCCATTTGTCACCACTTCCCCCTCGTCTGCATTTCACCCATCTCGGTGTCACCCCCTCTTCTCTTTAGTAAATGCTGAGCAGAAGTACTCATTTGTGCTTCACGCCTTATAAATGCCCTGCTTCCACCCCAACCCCTCCTTCTAATCCTTACTATGTGGTTCTTACAGCTCCTTTTCTCCCTGATGTACTTAAAGAAGTCCTTCTCCCCTTCTTAATGCCTTGTGCCAGCCTGAGTTCCGTAGATGCTTTGGCTCCTTACTGCCCTTGTCACCTCCTTGATTCTGTCAAGTACTCCTCTCTGTCCTCCCCTCCCTGTTTTCTTGTATTTCCTAAAGGCAGCTCTTTTCCTCCTTACCTTTCCATGACCTCCTTGCTCAACCAGCTCGGTTTCTTAGCCCTAGCCTTCTTGCTCTGGGCTTTGCAGCAGGTTTTGTTGCCTCCACTATCCCAACTTTATGAGCTCCATCTCTGGTTAGTATCCATACTAGATTGAATTCTGGCCAGGTACCCTTTTACCACTTCCCCATCCTCCCAAAGTCAGCCCTCCTGAAGTCCAGCACTCTTGTGCCAGATTCCACTCCTTCCTTGCCCATATCCAATGTGAGCCATACTGAGTGGTGGTCACTCCCTGACAGCGGTTCCTCCACTGTAAGTTCTCTCACAAAGTCCCCATTTGCCAGCACAAGGTCAAGGGTATTCCCTAACCTGGTTGGTTCACTGACCATTTGCAGCAGGAAGCAGTCCTGGAAGGCATCCAGCAGTACCTGCTCCCTTCTGTTCCTGGTTGTTGGGGTGCTCCAGTCCACTCCTGGCATGTTGAAGTCCCCCACAATCACCACACTACCCTTCTCGTAGGTCCTCCTGATCTGTCCTGCTAGTTCCCTGTCTAACTCCTCCATCTGAGATGGTGGCCTGTACACCACTCCCATTCTAAGACTCCTATTCTTGGAATCCTGGATTTGCACCCAAAGTGACTCTGTACTACCCTCCTCCCCTTCCTCCCTTACACACTTCAGTCCTTCCTTCACATATAGTGCCACCCCCTCCTTTCCCAGTCACCCTGTCCTTACGAAATAACCTGTACCCTGGTACAGACAGGTCCCAGTCATTATATTGGGTGGCCCATGTTTCGTGATGGCTGCAATGTCCACCTCTCCTCTGCCATGAGAACCTGCAACTCTGCAGTTTTCCTCCCAAGGCTCCTAGCATTAGGGGTAACCACCTTCCACCCTTTCCCCTCCTCCCATCCTGCCCTCCTTTCCTAGCATCACCAACAGTACTTGCCATTTGTCCTTTGTCACTGTTATAGGGGTAAGCTCATATGATTTCCCAACCTGTGGTCTCTGCATATCTCTTCCCCAACTGCCCCCCACTCTAGTTTAAACTCCCAACTTCCTCTATATATTCTTCCATCCTCTGCTTCAACACTTTCTTTCCTTCCTCACTCAGTGTAGTCTGTCCTTGGCATAGAGACTACTGTCCTCCCAGGTCCCTCCCACCCTCCAACAGCCCATACCCTTTAGCACAACACCAGGTTCTTAGCCATCTGTTAAATTCCTCTATTCTCAGCTTTCTTGTTGTGCTTGCCTTTGGCACCGGAAGTATCTTGGAAAAAGTTACTGATCTTCCTGCCCCCTCACATAATTGTGCTAGTTCCTCAAACCTCCACTGGACTATATCCACTGTCTTGTCAGCCAGGTCGTTTGTCCCAAGATGTATAATTAAATGAGGCTTGTCCCTACCCCTTCTAGCATATTTCAGAACAGACTGTCCCACCCTTTCCGCTGTCATTCCTGGCATGGCCTCCACCCAAATGCGACTATGCCTCTCCGCCTTGCTACCCCACCTAACTCCTCTTAGTATTGAGTCCCCAGCACTAAGATTCCACCCTCTTACTCCCTGCTTGCTTCCTTTCATCTCCTCCCTCATTTCCAGCTCCTCCTCTTCCTCCTGCACATTATTATGCCCTTTACCCCTGTTGCAGTTCTCCCAGCAGAACTTCCCCCCGCTCCAGTTCGGTCCAGGCATTTATCAATTACTCCTCTAATTTCATCACTTCCCTCCTCCACCTTCTTCCTCTCTAGCAGTGCAAAACTATTTTCTGAAGATCCTTCACAAATGCCTGCTCCCTCTCTCTGCATAGTAACCTGTTCTCTCCTTTCCACTCCATGACTTTTGCCACTTCTTCGCCTCCCTCACAAGTCCCTATTGCCTCCTTCCATTTGACTTTGTCTCCTGACCTGGTTTCCCGGCAATCGCTCTTCCTGGCCTGGGCCCCTTTGTCTCTGCTTCCTTCTTCTGAGCCTCTCCTCACCACTGTTGGCTTAAATTGCCCTCCCTCATCTCCCCTTCTTCCTCCCTCCAGTATTGGGCTAAATCCACCCCCAATCTGCCTTGCCTGTCTTAGTTCCTCCTGCAGACCTTCAATCTCCTTTCTAAGTTTATCTATGTGGTTGCACACTAAACATCCTCCCACTCTCCAGGCAATGTTTAGAAAGATTGGTGCACCGCAGTTGTTGCAGCCTACCACCCTACCCATTGCTGTCGTTGCCCACCAGTGACCCCCACCCTTCCAGATGCAGGATACCAAACACTCCCCCAAGTCCCCACTCTCCCCTCTATCAGTGCAAAACATTCTTTATGTCCCTTACCTCCTTTGTTGCACGTTTAGATATGTTGAGCAACTGCTTTTATATTCCTATCCACACTCAAAATACTTTAAGTAGCCATTGCACAACCTTCTTCAACTCCTACTCCTCCTTTACCCAATGCAATAACTATGTGAAGTAGTAATAATGAAAGCGCTAGATTTGCATTTACTTCCCTTCCACTGAGAGAGCAGTCACCTCTTCACTTGCTGCAGTTCCTTTCCTGGATGTCTGCTTCTGTTATGACAGGTGTAAACTCTTGCTGTTTGAGGAAGTGATGTCAGAACCCCTAGTACAAAGGGAATAATTGACCAGGGGTGGGTGGGGTGAGGGGTTTGGGTGGGTGGGACCAGCCCAAGTCCTCCGAAGCAATCAGGTAGCTGAGGCCTCTAGTCAGACAATTAGCACCCTTCCCCACTCAAAACTTTGCAGCTAGTGAAGCCAGCAACAATGAATCAATTCTACTCAAAGCTCCCAACATAGGTTTGCTACCCAAAGAAACAGGACACCAATTCAAACAGCTTCACCAACAATACATCAAAATAGGTTTGGAATTATAAGAAATAGGTCTCCAATTCAAAGAAACAGACCAGTTAAATTACACCAATTATGTTTAAAAGAGAAGAAATAGGCCTCTACAAATGCAGCCTGCCACACCGTAAACCAAACAAATGAGCCCACTTTTAGCTACCAAAACAGGTTTCAAAATTCCAACAGCCCCAAACAATACCCTGCTAGCCCCTTAGTAGTAAGAAAGAAAATAAACATTCTACCAAGTAGAATCCATGAAAAACAATGTAAAACAAGTCTCAGACACTGAAATTTGAACTACCAGAAAAGGGAGTCCTCTAGGACAGTTACATGGGACTACTACTACTAAAAGTAAACTCAAGCAACAGTTTATATCCCAAACAGCTACAGGAATGGAGATCAATGGTGACAATTAAACGGATAAAATGTACTATACCAGGGGCTAGTGTTCCTTTAAAGAGACACTATCAGCTCTGAAGTGAAAAATCTCACGACCTGTGGACTGTGTATCTGTAGTAACCAAATTACAAAACTAACGACTGCAAATGCCCCAGTATATAAAAAAAATAAATCACTCTTACAATGCAAGCAATTTTTCATGATACAGCTGTCAGCTGAGAAATGGGGTCCACCCAACTCCAGCCGCTGACTCCATGAACGTATGCCTATAACGGCTACTAATAGCTTAATGCATACACGGCAGTTTCCCAGGTGAGTTAATGTAAGGTTACTGTCAGATAGGGTGTGAACTTCCGAAAACAAAGATGCATCTCACAGAAACATAGACTTTGACAGCAGATAAGGACCGCTTGGCCCACCTAGTCTGCCCATTTCCCTACCTAGAGGATAAGCTACAGATCCTATTTAACCAACAGCCTATTTCTTCCTACCCACCACAAAAATTGCCTTATGTCTGTCCCATGCATTCTTGAATTCTCCCACCGTTTTAGACCCCACAATCTCCTCAGGAAGGCTGTTCCATGCATCCACCACCCTCTCTGTGAAAAATACTTCCTCACATTGCCCTTGAGCTGTCCCCCTCTATCTTCAAATTGTGTCCCCTTGTTCTTGCACATCTCTTTTTCTGAAAGATGCTACCCTCTTGGACTTTGTTGATTCCACTGAGGTACTTAAAAGTTTCTATCATGCCCCCCTCCCTCCTTTCCTCAAGGGTATACATATTAAGCTCCTTTAGTCTCTCCTCGCATGGCTTCTCTTGCAGACCCTGCACCATTTTAGTTACCCTCCTCTGAACTGCCTCCATCCTGTCTATGTCCTTGCGGAGATGGGGTCTCCAGAACTGGACGCAGTACTCCAGATGGGGTCTCACCAATTGTCTGTACAGGGGATAACAACTTCCTGTTTCCTGCTGGTGATGCCTCACCCTATACATCCCAGTATCCCCCAGCCCTCCCTACTGCCTTCTCACGTTGCTTGCCAACCTTAAGGTCATCTGATATGATCACCCCAGGTTCCTTTCCATTTCTGTTGTTGTTACTACCCCAAATACTGTGTAATCTCCCCTGGGTTTTGTTTCCCAGGTGCACTTCTTTGCATTGAATCCAAGCTGCCATACTTCTGACCATTCCTCCAACCTTGCCAAGTCCCTTCTCATCCTTTCCACGCCTCCTTGTGTATCAACCCTGTTGCAGATCTTTGTGTCATCTGCAAAGAGGCATACTTTTCCTTCCAGTCCCTCTGCAATGTCACTTATAAAGACATTAAAAAGGACTGGACCCAGTACTGAACCCCATGGTACCCCACTAGTAACCCCTCTTTCTTCAGAGTGGACTCCATTTACAATTACCTTCTGTGACCTGTTGTTCAGCCAATGTTTTACCCAGGCTACCACCATGGGACCCACTCCAAGGCTGGTTAATCTGACTACTAATCTTTTGTGTGGGACTGTGTCAAATGCCTTAGAAACATAGACTTTGATGGCAGATAAGGACCGCTTGGCCCATCTAGTCTGCCCATTTCCCAACCTACAGAACAGGCCGCAGATCCTAGTTAACCAACAGCCTATTTCTTCCTACCCCCCACAAGAATTGCCTTATGTCTGTCCCATGCATTCTTGAATTCTCCCCCAGTTTTAGACCCCACACCCTCCTCAGGAAGGCTGTTCCATGCATCCACTACCCTCTCTGTGAAATAATACTTCCACACATTGCCCCTGAACTGCCTCCCTTCTATCTTTAAATTGTGTCCCCTTGTTCTTGCACATTCTTGCTAAAGTCTAGGTAGGCCATGACCACAGCCCCTCCTTGGTCTACTACTTTGGTCACCCAGTCAAAGAAATCAGATTCATCTGACATGACCTTCCCGCTGTGAACCCATGCTGCCTTGGGTCCTGTGCCCCACTGGCCTCTAGGTACTCAACAATTCTTTCCTTCAGAAGTGATTCCATCACTTTCCCTACCACAGAGGTCAAACTGACAGGTCTTTAGTTTCCTGCCTCTGTCTTGCTCCCACTTTTTCCAGTCCTCCGGTACCACACCATCCTCCCATGATTTGTTTTAAAGGGTAGTCAGTGGTGCCACTAGTTCTCTGCTTAATTCTTTTAGAATTCTGGGGTGAATTCCATCTGACCCCATTGCTTTGTTCACCTTCAGATTTAGGAGTTTTTTTAGAACCCTTCCTTCTGTGAAAGGACTGGGATCGACCCCCCTCACCACAGTGCTTCTGTTAATTGGATTGGGCACCTCCCCCACTTCCTCTTTTGTGAATACTGAACATAAGTATTCATTCAGTATCCCTGCTTTTTCACTGTCCCCCTCTGCCCACCCACCATCCATTCTATTCAGCCTCACTATCCCTCCCTTTGTCTTTCTACGCTCCCTGATATACCTGTAAAAGGTTTTATCCCCCTTCTTAACCGAGTTGGCTATCTTTTCCTCAGTTTGTGCCTTTGCTATTCTGACTACCCTCCCTGCTTCCTTCTGCCTTAACTGGTACAGCTCTCTGTCCTGCTCCTTCTGTGTTTCCTTATACTTCCTAAATGCTATCTTCTTCTCCCTAACCTTCACCGCCACTTCTTTTGAGAACCATAGTGGCTTTTTCTTTCGTTTTGATTTATTTGTGTCACACAAAGGCTTGTTGCCTCTGTGATGGCATTTCTGATATTTCCCCATTGTTGCTCCACCCCCTCCTTCTAGCCTGTTTGCTAGTGCTTTTCTAAGGCACTCTCCCATCCTGCCAAAGTCAGCCCTCCTGAAGTCCAGAACCCTCACTTTTGTATGACTTGACTCTGTAGCAGAGTTTATCGTGAACCACACTGTTTGGTGGTCACTTGTTCCCAAATCGCTACCCACTTCTAGATCTGAGAGCCTCTCGCTGTCCCCATTTTAGAGTACGAGGTCTAAGATTGCTCCCTCATGAGTAGGTTCCAAAACTAGCTGTCTGAGGCATGCCACCTGAATGGCATCAAGAATGGCCCTGCAGCAAAGGTGCTCCAGTTAACATTTGGCATATTAAGGTCCCCCATCAACAGTATCTCCCCTTTCTCTGCCATCCTAACTATGCCTTCTATCATATCCTTGTCCATTCCATCCCCCTGACATGGGGGTCTGCATATAACCCCTGTGCGGACTGTGGTGCCATTTCCAGTGTCTAAGGTGACCCACAGTGCCTCCTCTCCTCCCTGTTTACTCTTTTATTCAGTTGCTTTTATCCCTTCCCTTACATAAAGAGCTACCCCCCCTCCGCCCTCCCTGTCTCGCCTGTAGGTTGTGTATCCTGGTATGTTAACATCCCAGTCATGGTTCTCGGGGTACCATGTTTCTGTGACTGCTACGATATCCAGGCATCCCTCTTCCATCAAGGCCACCACTTCAGGGAGCTTGTTGCCCAGACTACGGGTGTTTGTACTCATTACCCTCCATTTCTTGATGGCCTTACCCCTTTTTGCCCCATCCCTGTCCTTACTGAGTTTGTCACTTTCTCCATTTACCCCAGCGCTTCTCCCTATTGACATCCTTATGTTGGTGTCTACCTCACCTAGTAACCTAGTACCCTGATTTTTTTTTGGGGGGGGCTAGATTTCCCTGCTCCTTTCCAGTCCTTCCCCCCCTTGGCTAGTTTAAATGTTTGCCAATGAAATATTTAAACCTATCACCTAGAATCTTGGTTCCCCTCCTGGACAGATGCAGACCATCACGCCAGTATAGGCCTGCATCCTCAGGTAGATCCCGAGTCCCCAATGAAGCCAAATCCCTGAGCTCTGCACCAGTTTTTCAACCACTGATTGAATCCCATGGTGTGGAGCACCCTAGCCTCATCCATGCCACAGACAGGCAGCACCTCCGAGGAGGTTACCGGCTGTGCCATTTGTCTAAGGCCCCTCCCCATCTCCACAAATGCTTCTTGCACTGCTCTGATCCCTTTCTTAGCCAGGTCATTTGTCCCTAGGTGAACAATGACATCCAGCTCCCTCCCTGTGCAGCTGCTCCTGTGATCCTGAGGATTCGCTCCCTGTCCTCCAAGACATGGCACCAGGCAGGCACCTTACCTCCACTCCCCTCCTCCCCAGTTCTACCTTTCCTAATGGAGTCCCCCACCAGGAGCTGTTTCCTTTCCTGTGGGGTCCCATGCTACCCTCCTGTGGGTCTCCTTTGTGAGGTTCCCAGCATCCTCCTTGGTCTCCACTGTGGGTGCCTCCATAGAGGAACCACACTTTTCCAGAAAGGCATAGAAATTGTGGAAAGGTACAACTGGAGGGATGCATCTCTGTTCCACCACTCACACCCTCCCTGAGCCCACTGTGGTCCAACCGCTCCTCTTTCTTGGCAACCTGTGAGGCAACGGCAGTGACTCTGGTGGTCCCTGGGTGGGAGAGGAGCTCCCACAAATCCTGGCCAACTCAGCCTGGACATGAGCAACCTCCTTCCTCAGCCTAGAGAGATGCCTGCAGATGGGGCATCCTCCAGAACGTCTTCCGGAAGACTGCTGCTCCACAGCCACTGCACTGCACCACTCCCATCATGTCTTTTTTCTGGCCCCCTGACTGTTGTGTGGAATACTTACTCTTTCCTCTGTTTGTTTATTTTCTTTTTTTTTTCTTTTTTTCCTTCACCTACTTACTGACTGCCTCTGCACCCTTTTATCTCCTGATCTTCCTGTTCTAAGACAAGAAGTCCCTATATTTCTCAGTAGTCTCCTTACTTGCTCAGCTGGGGGGGTGCGCGGGGACAGAGAGCTACTCTTGCCCTTCTAGGATGGTGAGTCTTTGGTGTCTCTGTGATCACTCACTTCCTGTTCCCAAACAGGAAGTTCCGAGCACTGGAAGTGTTAAAAAATTAGCCTGAAAAACTGAGCCAAGATCCCGAACATACACGTCTATGTTTCAAACTTTTTTTTTTTTTTTTTTTTAAAGCACTTCCAGTGCTAGTTTTCATTCCAGAGATGCATCTTCATGTTCAGAAGCTCACACCCTTTCTGACAGTAGCCTTACCTTAATTCACCTGGGAAAAAGTCAAACTTGCCATGCGGATTAGCTATTAGCAGCAGTTATAGACACACGTTTACTGAGATGGATATTATGGGTGGGGGGGGTGTTAGGCACCATGTTGTGATTGATATTAAAGTACAGTATAACTAAGTTGAATATATTAATTATGAAGTTAATGGCACCCAATGACAGCAGCAGAAAATAATTTTCATTTAAACACCTATCTCAAGATATTATAAAACACTGCACTGTACTAGCATTCTTAGGCTGGCTACAGTTCGAACGTAAATTCCAGTACTATACGCTTTGCTTTATGTATAAGCTCACACATCTCTTCATTCCGCCATGCCTACCCAACATAATAGTAAGAAAACAGTCCAGGCGGCCTGTCCACTCCACCTCTCTTCCACTACTAGACATATCGAAGAGAAGACTAGCAGCAGGTTGAAGATCCTTTGCTTATGCTGCCCCCTGGGCTTGGAATTCCCTCTCCCCCCCCAACTATCCTCTCCTGCTCTACCCTTCCTCGCTTCAAAACTTGCCCTGCATAACTACCTAGCCACTTCAGGAACCTGCATCTGCCTCATCCGACATGTAGGCTCCTGCTCTCATCTTATTCTTCTATAACACCAATGCCTAATTTCATCCAACCCTCAACAACCATTGTTCTGTAATTGTATTGCATTGAAGACATTGCTGTTGATAATGTACAGTACTATGATTAGGTTGCATTGAAGACACTGCTGTTGATAATGTACAGTACTGTGATTAGCTATATGTATTTATAGTCATGTTTATTGCTCAACCTTGTGACATTCATCCTTTTGTAAGCACTGACTTTGTATAGTTCTGTGGCTCTCTGTACATTGTAAACTATTTGTCCTATGTACCCTCTCCCGGGTCACCCCTGAAAAAGGGACTGCATGGTTTCAGTGCGCCTACCGGATTACCAAAATTCAAATAAATAAATTGAATGTATGCTTTCATGCTACTACAGGACTACAGGGGCCTTGAGAAAGTAGCGGGAAAGCCACAAAACATTGGCCGAATGTCTCTATAGGTGGTTACACACTGTATATAAAACTAATGAAATATTAATTATATCCTGGAGTTTGAGTCAGCCTCATCTTGTAAAGAATCTTCTTCGGATTATCCAGCACCAGGTTAAAGTTCCATGTTGGAATGATCTCTTTCACACTAGGCTTACGAAAGCCTGCCAATTTAAGAACAAGCACCGCATGTGTATAGGCACCTATAGGAACTCCATTACTTTCCAGAAGAGTAGCTAACAATGCCAACATCTGAACCCTCAGCGTAGATGGCAATAAGCCTAGCTATGTGACCTACTGCAAATGCTAAAGCAGTTCTAGGGCTCATGCTGCTTTACTGCCTCAACTGTAAGCTCGTTTTGTAAAGCCACTCCACATTAGTACTAGGTGCATCAATGACCTTAGTTAACCAACCTAAGTTTCTGAACTTTTTACTTTTTTTTTTTTTATTATAACTGGGTAAGGCCCACTAGGCACAAGTAACTGTTTTCAGGGGTGACCCAGGTGCACTGGGGAGGTTAAGTGACTTGCTCAGAGTAACACAGTATGCAAGTGAAGGTTAGGAATCAAACCCAGGTCTGTTAGATATACCAAGCTCATTCACAGCTTGTTACTTTAATCTCTAAGCTATATTGCCAACCTTTCTGATCTTGCCTCAGTCATTTACCAGGAATTGAGAGGATGAACCTTTGTACACTCCGGTGCCAAAGAGGTCCCTAGAGAAGCCAGTCTTGTCTGGTCAGTAGATTAAGGAATGAGGAATATCTGTCAGCAGTTCTATCAGGCTCAAGAACCAAGGTCTCCTGGGACAATATGGAGTCATGAGAATCATTTCCACTCCATTTTTTCCAACTTTCTGCATCACCTTACTGATGACCAGAAGCAGAGGAAATATGCAGAACAGCTCTCCTGTCCATTAAAACAACACAGCATCTACTTTACAAGCCCCCGAATCCCATTTCCTGGAACAGATCCTGTTCAGAACTTTGTTTCTCCAAGTGGCAAACTGGTCTACTGGCTGGCACCCCTAGAGGGAGGCTACCTAGTTGAACACCTCTAGATTCAATTGCCACTTTGTTGAGGAGAAGGACTCCCTGTTCAGTCAGTATTATCTAATACTCCTTCCCTGGAGAGTGAACTGCTGAGAGACAGAGAGAGAGAGAATATGGAGGATCTTCTCTGTTCATACCAGCAAAAGGGGGGGGTGGATATTTCTCTCACCAATGCCAAGCACAGAGTGCCCCACTGGTGACTGAAGGCCAAGGCTGTCCGACTGGATTAAGACTCCCTTGTCTTTCAACATGGGGAGAGGGGGCAAAGAAAAAAATCAGAGCCATTTTTAATGAACTTCATACAAGAACGCTAATTCCTTTTTTGCATTCCACTAAGGATCAGTGACGTTGGATCCAACTGGTATCCACTGCCACTTCCCAGCCCTTAAGGCTGGCATCCATCTAAATCACTACCTGCTGACAGAACCATAGCAGAACCCTTTTCTTTAAGTCCTTGCTCGACTGCCACCACTTCAGCAGAGATGCTATCCACTCTGGCACTGCTGCCACCTTCTGCAGCAGTGGTCTGGAATGGCATCTCATCCTCATTAACCATCTCTGCAACTCCCCGCAGTGGGCTACTGCCAATGGAACCAAACCTATATACACCAGCATCTTCCCTAAAGAAGCGCGGGAAATAACAGATGTCCAGACAGTTGGTTAAGATGCATAAAAAATGCAAATAAATGCATTTGTCAATTTATTTCAAAAATAAAAAAAATCAAATTAAAGTTCACAGCAAGGAAAAAATTGGTGATAACTCCACACCCAAAATAAACACGAAATACTTATTTCCATAGATTCCTGAAAATATATTTTCCTTTCCTTTTTCTTTACAAATAAGCACTTGTGTGAAAACACACACAACCTCTTTGGTCTGTTGTCAGTCGTATACCGAACCACCTCTCTATCTAATAATGTGTCCTAGTGGAGGGTTTATACACCACCCAAAAAGGGGCATGGTTTGAACGGAGCCCCTCCTCCTTTGTGACATCACATTAGCCAGTTCCTACAAATGCAGCCATTTTGTGGGCTGCCTGCCTTATAGTAGAAGCCTTCCCAGGTTAAGCTTCAGTCAGGTAAACAGCATTTTAATTACAAGAATACATATTTTATACAGAAAGGAAACAGCATAGTTATTTTCATTAAAAAAAAATCTAGAACCTAAACAAAGAAAACTAGATGAGGGGTACGCTCCCTGTCTCTTTGTAAGAGTTTAGATTCTTTTTATTTTTAAACTTCTCAATTTGTGCAAAAACAGAAGAAAAATCATTTATTTCAGGACAGTACAGTAATTTCCTGCACCTCAAACCTTTACTTCAGACTGCACAAGTCTTATCTGCAATTTAGAAGGTTTACATTTATACCTTCTGGTTTCCCGATGGCTGAAATTTCAGCAGATAGCTGTTTGTTTCAGTTGGCCTGCTGCCAGCCTCCTAACATAATTGAGGGCTTATCTTCCGGAATTACAGCTCCTTTTTGCGATTTGTGGACAGTACAGGGCTTTTTCCACCTGCCTGCAGTGTCCTGCTTTTGTTTCAACAATTCAGCCCCTGTTATATAGTATCCGTGGAGCGAATACCTTTTTCAGTGCTCTGGGACTTCAAAAGAGTGGTTCCCCTGGCAACAGTACACAGTTGTCTCCTTTCTTCTGCTGTTTGAACAAGCGCTCCATTCCTTGAGAGAATCGCAACAAGCAGTTGCGATTTTACAACACAGCGGCTCTAATATTCAGACCCTTTCTGCAGGAACATGTGCAGGGTCCTGCGAGTGCGAGCATGTGATCGATAAGACATTTTGTCAGCTACCACTGCCTCCGCAGACATAGCTAAGCGCTTTCTTTCTCCTTTTTATCACACAGAGGTCTCTAAAACATGCCTCTAAGTAGACAGCAGGGAAACTCTTTACAAATTAAATACAGTTTTTATTTGACAATGTGGTTTTGCTGGGGATAGCTGCCTAAGAGCAATTATACTTATTTAAAGCCCTACACTAATTTTTTTTATACAGCTGCATCCCAGCCTTTTCTTAATTCTGATGCAAGAATATTTTAATAAGAGATAAAAAGGGGACAGTAAAGTAGAAGTAAACGATTGCCAGGTTGGCTACCCTGACAAAAAAAGTTTAGGATAGATATGAGTTAGTAATAGGAGACAGGATAGAGTGAAAAGGAAATGGGGGGAGTTGCATCTTATTAGGGGAGCGTACTGTTTTGCTTATACATTTTAATACTTCTTCCTTCATAACAGGTCTCCCTGTTACACACCTCCTACAAGAAGGTAACATAATTTCCTTTTGTTGGCCGAGACCCTTCACCCTTGGAAGGATTGGAACTTCCACCCACCCACTCTCAGAAATTCCGCCTCAGGGACCCTAAATAACTAGTTCTGTGCAAATGCAGTACACAACATACTATCAGAACTACTGTAAAGAACTATTTCCTGAGGTTTTTAGTGCTTTACATAACACTACACATTCATTTCACTTTTGGTATACTCTCCGCACCATATCTAGATAGAAAATCAGCATTTAGATGTTCTGTACCTGACCTGTGTTTCACAGTAAACATACAGGGTTGTAAGGACAGATACCAACGCATAATCCGCGCATTCTTATCTTTCATCTGGTTTAACCAACACAGCGGATTATGATCTGTCATCACCACAAAATCACTGCCCAAACAGACAATACTTAAGGTATTCTATGGCCCACTTCAGGGCCAAACATTCCTTTTCTATTGTGGAGTATTTCCTTTCATGCTCATGAAGCTTCCTGCTAATATACAGTACTGGATATTCCCCTTTTTCATCATGTTGGGTCAACACAGCCCCCAAACCTGTCTCTGAGGCATCTGTTTGGATTTCAAAAGGTTTTTCAAATCTGGGCTAGTTAGCACAGGGGCTGAGCAAAAGACTGTCTTTATGTTCCAGAAAGCCTCCTCACACGCTTGAGTCCATTTAACTTTGTTGGGGTACTTGTTTTTAATAAGCTCAGTTAAAGGAGTGGCTGAGGTAGCAAAATACGAGATAAACAGTCTATAATAATTTGCTAATCCTAAGAAGGATCGAATATGTTTCTTTGTGATGGGGATGGGGCTGTTGGCTACTGCCTCTACTTTATCGATTTCTGGCTTTAAAGATCCTTCCCCAATAAAACCTAAATACCTTGTCTCAGTTTTCATAATGGCACACTTAGAAAGATTGATAGTTAATCCAGCATCTTTGATAGTTTGAATTATGGCCCTTAAATGTACTAAATGCATGGGCCAGTCATGACTAAAGATAACCACATTATCCAGGTAAGCTGAACTATACTGGGTATTGAGATCTTAAAATATGGTCCATATAACGCTGGAAAGTGGCAGGTGCACCATGGAGTCCAAACGGCATTTCTGTAAACTGATACAAACCTACTGGTGTAGGGAAGGCTGTTATCTCTTGTGCATTGGGGGTCAAGGATATTTGCCAGTATCCCTTGGTCAGATCTAATGTGCTAATGTAGCTGGCGTTTCCTATCCTACAAGAAGGTCATCTATCCTAGGCATAGGATACCCATCAAAATTTGTAACAGCATTAACTTTACGAAAGTCCAGGCATATTCTGATCCCTCCTTCCTTTTTGTTTACCATCGGGGAAGACCATGCACTCCTGGAAGGGACAATCACCCGTAACCGTTCCATATTTTTCACCTCATCAATCACCTCCTGCCTAATCTTTTCCGGTAATCTGTAGGCTTTTTGGCGTATGGGCTTCTGCTGGTTCACCTTAATGCCATGTTCCACTCCCTTAGCTCATCCTGGGGTGGTTGTGAAAGTGTCCTGAAAATAGTGTAGCAACTGATCTACCTCCACCTTTTGTTCAGGGCTTAGATCAGGATTTATTTGTATACCCTTATCACTTATGGGACGGTCAAGCCTCTCATAAGCAATCTCCATTTCTGTCTGCTGTGGCTCAGGGTGAATATAGAGTGCTTTGACCTGGGGTTTTTCTATCCATTTCCTCAAAAGGTTGCATGGTATACCCTATTGATTGGTCGATGACCAGGCATTTCTATTTCAAAGTTGACACTTCCTGCCTGTCCGATTACATCAAAGGGACCCTACCAGTGCATCAACAATTTGTTCTCAGTTGAGGGTAACAATAACAACACTTCTTCTCCAGGCATATAATTTTAACTCTTTACCCCCACATCATATGTTTCATTTTTGACCCATTTGTTTCTGGGTCACATTTAAATGGGCCATGTTTACATATTTGACCAATCTTTCTCTTAATGCAGTCATATAATCTATGATGTTACTGTACCCAACATTTTTACCTTCCTCCCAGTGTTCGTTTACCACATCTAATGGTCCACTGGGATTTCTTCCATAAAGTAAGGAAAAAGGTGAAAACCCAGTTGTAGCATGGGGTACCTCTCTGTAAGCGAACAGGAGGTAAGGGAGGTATTTGTCCCAATCTCTGCTTTCTTCCTGAATGTACTTCTGCAACATCTTTTTTAATGTGTAGTTAAATCTCTCCACAAGACCATCTGTTTGGGGGTGGTAAGGTGACGTACAAACAGCAGATACTCCTAGGAGACGATATAACTCCCTCAACATAACAGAAGTAAAATTACTACCTCTGTCTGTGAGAATCTCCTGGGGTATTCCCATCCTGCTGAATATTTTGGCCAATTCTTCAGCCATACGAGGCACAGTTACAGTGGGTATAGGAACAGCTTCAGGGTACCATGTGGCATAATCACATACCACTAGTATGAACCGGTTACCCTTAGAACTCTTAGTAAGTGGGCCTACAACATCCATTGCAATTCTTTCAAATGGTGTCGTTACATGGGGTATAGGCTAAAGGGGCACCTGGTCTCTTTTGCCCCCTTGGGCAACCAACTGGCATTCTTTACAGGGACGACAATATTCTGCCACATCCTGGTGTATACCTGGTCAACTAAAGTGTGCAAGTAATCTCTGTAATGTTCAGTCCCTCCCTTCATGGCCTGTCATTGGAATATTATGGGCCAACTGCATCACCTGCTCTCTATAAATTTTTGGTACCATCAGTTGCTCTACAGGTACATTCAATACAGTGTCTACAGAGACTCTATACAAGATTTTATGTTTCACAATAAAATGAGATTGTCAAGGGTGTTTCACTTGCTGAACCTGGTGGGGGGGGGGGGTGAAGAGAAGAAGGTTTTAAAGGAACATTTGCTTGTTGTTCCTTAATAATGTCTTGCAAGGGTAATTCTGGCAAAATGCCAGCAATACTGTTCTTTTGTTGTTTACCCACTTTTTCTGTTCTTTTTTCTTCAGGTTTCTAGACTTTCTGGGTTTCCCTGAACCCTCAGCTCCCTCACAGAAATCCTCTTCAAAAAGAAAAACACAGGTTCTGACTGTTTCTTTGCTTGGGCACCGGTTACTGCATTCACTGTTTTTACATAATCTTGTTCTTGCACCAGTGAGTTGAAGTGGGGAAAGTCTTGGCCAATAATCACTGGAACTGGCAATCGGGGTACCAGACCAAGAGTCATACAGTGGTGCTCATTATTAACAGTCATTTCAACCACTGTTGTGTAATACTAATGAATATCCCCATGTATGCACATTACAGTTGTATCACTTTGGGTAATCTTACTGTCCGGGACCAAATCCACTCTCATCAGGGTCTGCCCACTCCTGGTATCCAATAAACCCAATGTCTGTTGGTCTCCAATCCCCACATTTGCAACATACCCAATATTAGCCAATGCTAGGTGAGTCATGTCAGTTATTTTCTTATTTAGGCAGTTTCTCACTATATGGCCTTTGCCAAGACACCCATGGCACATCAATTCGGAATATGGTAATCTTCCCCCTCTGTCTCACCTGCTGTAATTATTCTGACGTGCATTAGAATAAAAAGGTCTTATGATTTCCTATGTCTAAGGTGGGGTATTCTGTTGCCCTCTGGGTCTAGTGGGTCGAGTAGCTATATAATCCTCTGCCAACTTCACAGTGTCCTCTGCAGATTCTGGCTGATGCTCTTTCACCCATAACTGTGCGTCATGTGGTAACATCTGAATAAACTGTTCAATGACAATCATGTCCATAATCTGTTCTTTAGTTTTCACCAAGGGTTGTAGCCATTTCTCACCACAGTCTTTTAGTTTTGCAAAGATCTCTCCAGGGGTATCATGAACAGTCATTCTCTGGGTAAGAAACCACTGTCTGTAGATTTCTACGTTGATATCATAGCGTCTTAAATAATTATGATCGGGTAAAAGAAGAGATATTGAGTCCACCCCACTTAACTGGCTGTATACCATCTGTGCTCTGCCAGTTAAATATGGGACCAGTCTTATGACCCATTGATCACGGGGCCAAGCACAAGTCTGGGCAATATGCTCGAAACAGGTGAGGTATGTTTCTATATCATCACTTTCTGACAGTTTGGTTAATATTATGTCTCTAGGCACAGTTCGATCAGACTAACCTTGTGAAAGTGCCTGGATAGCCTTCAGGGTATCTGTCCATTTCTCATCTTGTCTCCGACATTCCTCAGCCTGGACACACCTGTCCTCTTCCCTCTGGTACTGGTCCTCATCTCTTTGGTGACGATCCTCATCCCTCTGGCGATGCATCTCTATCTGGCAGATACACAGCCACTTTAATAGTTCTCCGGAGTCATCTGGTACTGGGGCCACCTGGGCTGTCTCCTGCTTCAGGGGTTCTGCATCCACATTCTCATCCTCGGTTCTCTTCATCTTAGGCCTTGCTCCAGGTTCCAGTCCAGGCAATAACCGAATACCAGTTCTCTCAGCCACTAATCTAGTGACGTGATATGCACCTTTCTCTGTCAGGTCCTCTTCCTCCATCTGTTAGGGTACTTCAGTACCCCCGGCAATGCCTCCCAGGCAGTCTTGATGTGCCAGTTTATCCCACTTCTAACTCCAGTGTAGAAGCGTTGGAAATAACAGATGTCCAGACAGTTGGTTAAGATGCATAAAAAAAGGCAAATAAATGCATCTGTCAATTTATTTAAAAAAAAAAAAAAAAAAATCTAATTAAAGTTCATAGAAAGGAAACAATTGGTATTAACTCCACACCCAAAATACTTTCCACAGACTCCTGAAAATGTAATTTCCTTTCCTTTTTCTTTCCGAATAAGCACTTGTTTGAAAACATACACCAACACAACCTCCTTGCTCTGTGGTCAGTCATATACTGACCTACCTCTCTATCTGATAATGTCTCCTAGTGGAGGGTTTATATAACACCCAAAAGGGGCGTGGTTTGAACTGACCCCTCCTCCTTTGTGACAGTACATTACCCAGTTCCTATAAAGGCAGCCATTTCATGGGCTGCCTGCCCTATAGTAGGAACCTTCCCAGGTTAAGCAGGTAAACAGCTTTTTAATTACAAGAATACATATTTTATACAGAAAGTAAACAGCATGGTTAATTATTTTCATTAAAAAGAATCTAGAACCTAAACAAAGAAAACTAGATGAGGAGCGTGCTCCCTATATCTCTCCTTGTAAGGGTTCAGATTCTTTTTATTTTTAAACATCTCAATTTGTGCAAAAACAGAAGAAAAATCATTTATTTCAGGACAGTACAGTAATTTCCTGCACCTAAAACCTCTATTTCAGACTGCGCAAGCCTTATCTGCAATTTAGAAGGTTTGCATTTATACCTTCTGGTTACCTGACGTTGACGGCTGAAATTTCAGCAAATAGCCGTTTGTTTCAATTGGCCTGCTTCCAGCCTTCTAACATAATTGAGGGCTTATCTTCAGGAATTACAGCTTTTTACAATTTGTGGACACTGCAGGGCTTTTTTCCACCTGCCTGCAGTGTCCTGCTTTTGTTTCAACAATTCAGCCCCTGTTATATAGTATCCATGGAGCGGATACCTTTTTCAGTGCTCTGGGACTTCAAAAGAGTGGTTCCCCTGGCAACAGTACACAGTTGCCTCCTTTTTTCTGCTGTCTGAGCAAGTGCTCCATTCCTTAAGAATCGCAACAAGCGGTTGCGATTTTACAGCACAGCAGCTCTAATATTCGGACCCTTTCCTACACAAACGTATGCAGAGTCCTTTGCGAGGGTGCGATCGTGTGCACATTTCACTGCCGCTACCACTCGCTCCAGCAGACATAGCGCTAAGCGCTTTCTTTCTCCTTTTTATCACACAGAGGTCTCTAAAACATGCCTCTAAGTAGACAGCAGGGAAACTCTTTACAAATTAAATACAGTTTTTATTTGACAATGTGGTTTTGCTGGGGATAGCTGCCTAAAAGCAATTATACTTATTTAAAGCCCTACACTAATTTTTTTTTATACAGCTGCATCCCAGCCTTTTTTTAATTCTGATGCAAGAATATTTTAATAAGAGATAAAAAGGGGACAGTAAAGTAGAGCAAAGTTTGCCATGTTGTCCACCCTGACAAAAAAGTTTAGGATACCTATGAATTAGTAATAGGAGACAGGATAGAGTGAAAAGGAAATTTGGGGAGGGTGGTGCATCTTATTAGGAGAGTGTACTGTTTTACTTAACATTGGCATTGCAGCATGCCTTAAATACATACATGAGAAAGGACCGGGGAACTTATGGAATTCATTTTGACACATAACAACTTCAACTTCAATGGTAAACATTATGTTCAAACTATGGGAATAGCAATGGGCACCAAAATGGCTCCACAGTATGCTAACTTCTTTATGGCTGACTTGGAGGAGGATTTTTTAAGGCAGTATCCCCACAAACCACTAGCTTATTTCCGTTACATTGATGATTTGTTTATCATCTGGACGGAGGAGCACAGATGCACTCAAAGATTTTCATCACAAACTTAATAATCTCCACCTACCATAAAGCTTACCCTGGAGTACTCTACCACCAAGGTTAACTTTCTGGACACCACAGTCACCATTAAGGATGGAACCTTACATACATGTATTACAGGAAGCCAACAGACAGACAGAGATACCTGCACAAGAAAAGTAATCACCCAAACCATACCAAAAATCTGTCATATACAGTCAAGCACTCCGTTGTCACGTATTTGATCAAATGAGGATGACAGAGATACACATTGGCTATGTTGAAAACCACCTTTATTGAGCAGGGACACTCTTCCAGGAAATTGACAGGATAACAGAGCAGGCAAGCAATTACCAAGACAACAACTACTTCAATATAAAGAAAAGACAGCTACAGACAGAGTACCCTTGGTAGTCACATATCATCAGACCTTGAACATCTAAGTAAGATTATTAAAGATCTCCACCCAATATTTAGTGAGGATGAAACCCTTAATTGTATTTTTAAGGAACTCCCACTACTATCTTTTAAACAACCACCAAATTTATCCAGCCTAATTATTAGGAGCAAACTTTCACGGAACAGAATACCATGTCACACAATGGCACACGACCCTGCAATCAACGCCCCTGTAAGACTTGTGGGCTCATTTCTACCTCGGACTGTGTGGTTACATCACAAAACAGACAATTCCAGGTGCATGGGAGTTATATATGCATGTCACGACATGTTGTTTATTTCATTCAGTGCAAGAGATGTCCACAAACCGGTTATGTTGGAGACACACACCAACAGCTCCGCACTAGGATGAACTCGCACAGACATACTATTACAGCAAAGAAGACTGAAAAACCAGTGGGGCACCACTTCTCCCAGCCTGACCACTCAATCTCAGATATGTCAGTAATGGACTTAAAAGGAAATCTCAAAAACACTCAACAGAGACGAGCTTTTGAGATAAAACTTATTTTACATCTCAATATGGTAGCAGATGGGATGAACGCTGATCTTGGTTTTATGGGACATTACAGAAACTAACATCCACAGACCTTTTCTTCTTCAGACTGACATAGGACTTCAGCATGTGTGGGATGTGGGTGCGTGTGTGGGTATATGTTGTGAGGTATGTGATATAACAGATGTGGGGCTTGCTGTCACATTGAGGTAAGTCTCTATTTAGATATATGTAGTTATAATGTGTTACTATTCTTACTTCACACACATAATGAATATTAATTCCTCCTTACTTTTTATCTTTGCCTGGGGGTGGGATTGATTCCATTGCACCATATTCAGATTACCTAGCCTGCTACTGTACATACAGGAGTGTTATCATATACTGTCACATATAATTTTTGTAACTGTACATATTGGGGTGCGTGATCTCATTTGCATGGGGGTCCTGCACAGACCTTTTTACATTTGGCTAATATTGTAGTAATTTGTGGATATGTAGGTATGTTAGACTTCTGGTCTTACACACATACTGTATATTCACTTCTAGTTACCTTATCCTGGGGAGGGCGGCAGGTTTATTTCATGGTAGTTCTATCCAGTATCCTTGGAAATGTTACTATGCAGACAGTAGTACGGTTAAATAGTGTCACATTTTTGCTCTGTAGGTATTAGGAGACATAAGCCCTTTTACTCAGGATTTCATGACAAGTTGAATTCCTCTGGGGAACAAATGCGGTGACTGAAGTGAATATAGGTTCACTAGGGGAGAGAGAGGGAGAGTGTGTGTGTGTGTGTGTGTGTGTGTGTGTGTGTGTGTGTGTGTGTGAGAGAGAGAGAGAGAAGAGAGAGAGAGAGGAAAAAAAAAGGGGGGAGGGAGAGAGAGAGAGAGAAGGCATCTCCTTAAAACTATATCTCCCCACCCACATATAGTGATGTGGGGTGGGTTAGGGTGTATTGTTTGTATGAAGAGGAGGAGAAATTACATTGTTATCTCTTTTCAGATTCCTTAGACACTTGTGGTACATCAAGTTGTTACATTCTCAGTGTATATTGACATCAGTACATAACAGGCTACAAGGTCTTAATTCCTTGAGGTTCCTCGACTAGAGTTTTTTGTTTGACACTAATATTATCAATTTATATTTAAATTATCATTTATATAGTCCTGAGGTTTTTGAAATTTCTGGGGCCTTATATCTAGTTGGAGAGTACAGCTGGGTGACAGGTCCAGCTAGGTTTTACACATTACACAGTGTGAACTGATGTCTTTAAGACAACTTTACTGGTAAATTCTTGTCTATAATGCAGACATTGAAACTTCATGAGCCCTATAACAATCTTAGTTTGTCTTTAATCTGGGTGGGGGTTGCCTTTCAGTAATCACATCCTTATACTAACTGTGACACTCATAGCTTGATTTAGAGTTATCTGCTTCAGCAATGTTATCTTATGTCAATTAAATTTATATGCAGTAGGATTCTTTGTATGTGTGTTCCACGCAACGTTTAACCCAAGGTTGCTTCTGGCTGAAGGCAGTATGGTATTGTTAAACTTCTCTGACATCATCTTCTGTTTTTTTTTTTTTAAATGAGTATTTTAAACCAATGGGGATTTTTTTCTGTTTTTCTCTGCATTATCTAGCTGTTATAAGTATTGTATTTTCTAAACAACTGCCATGAGCTTCTGAAGAAGGACTGGTTGGTCTGAAAGCTAGAGCACTTTGTTCTTGTTGTTACATCTATGTTGGTCCATTAAAAGGTATCAAATCATTTCCTTCTGGATCTGTTTTACTTATATATTTTAATACTTCTTTCTTCATAAACAGGTCTCGCTGTTACATTCCCCAGAACCTGGAGTCCCAGAAACAGTGATCACTCCTATTTTGATAGATGCTTACTCAAGCTGATTTGTAGACTTTGGAACCTGCCCTCTAACAGCATCACAAGGCCCAAGTCCATCCTGAACAGCTCCCCCTCCAACAGGGTTGCAGAGAACTTTTCCCAGTTTATGATGAACCTGTGAGCAATCAGTCTGGGCGAGTTTCTGAATGTTGTGCTAAGCTTACTGCTTGGTTGGGGCCCAAAGTAACCAATCATCCAGCTATGGGTGGTCACCGAATCACTGATCCTGGAATCCGGCTGCCAGGATACCACTGTTTTCGTGACAACTCTTGAAGCAGGTGCCAACTCATTTGAAAGGGGCTTGGACTAGTAATGTGTCCTGCAAAATTAAAATACAAGGAATTTTCAGTGATGGGAATACCATCAGAATGTGGAGCTAAACCTCCTTCAAATCCACTGAATGTAAACTACTTCCCAAGCAAACTACTTGGATTATTGCTCAGAGTGTTTCCTTGTGAAATCTTCACTTCTTATAAACTGATTCAGGTACTTTAAGACTGGCAAACTCCTCCTGTCTTTATGTGACAATAAAAAATAAGAAGTATACCCCATGCCTTGCTCCTGTAAAGGAACTGGGCACACTGCTTCTATGCCCAGAAATTTCTGGATACACTGTAGAGTTGCCCCTCTCTTTTCTGGATTTTTAGATAAAGGAAAGCCTCTCAGCAGGTGAGGAACAAGAACTCTATAGAGTATCTTACTGCTACAGTCTTCCTCACTTCACCCATTCTGTGCTGGAGGTGGCCCAATCCTGAACAAACAGCTGGAGGTGCCCACCAGCTGTTTGACTCTGGAGAGGACCAGACCACTTTCAGAAGCTTGATTTGGTGTTCTCCTGATCTCCTCCACATGCAGAGTCAGAGCCACTGACCTTACCTCCTCAGAAACTCCAGGAGAAACCTCCTGTTTACTGAACCTACTGCTGAGAAAGGACTGTCCTTAGCCAAACTGTTTCCTCCAAAAAGGACTCTGGGTGGCCCTTTGTAATACCCAGGGCAGTGTTCTTGTGAAACTTCCCCAAGCCCCTCAGAGCCCTGATACATTTGTCAAGAGCTTACCCAAACAGAACAAAGCCATCAAACAGAAGTTTGATCAACTGGCTTTCAGACATCTGGTCAACAGATCATGGTCATAACCAAATATTTCTCCAGCGATGATGGCAGATACTAACCTGCTTGGGACAGATACAGAGTCTTGCACGCATCCATCTAAAAAGTTACAGCTCTATCACTGTACTGCCTGACCAACCCCTGTCCACCTTTCCATGTTTTTCAGGGCATATACAAAGCCTGCTCCCAAACATCAATCACCCTGGTTAGGCAAGCTGTAAAGACCGTGACCTTCACAGACATGGCAGCCACATAATAGGCCCTTCCTATAAGTATAGCTTGCTTGCTTATCACGAGGGTCCTTGGAGACATTGAGCTTGACCAACAACACAGACTTGTGCCTCAGGTAAATCCTTATTGGAATGTGTGTTTGGGATGATGAAAAGGGTATTTATGACATCTTCATCAAATTTATAGAGCTTCACATGTCTTCTTTGGGGATGTCCATTTGTTGCCATTCCCCTAATCTAAACCCAGGTGTGTGGTACATGAACGACCCTTAGCATCCCTCGTATGACAAACAGCTCCCCTCTTCTCTCCGAGGGAGGACTTGGCTTGTGCAAGTTAAGGTCAGCCCCAACGTGCCTTATGAGGCTAAAAGCATCAAAAGACTCCAAGGTGGGATCCATGATGAAAAGAAAAAAAAAAAGGGGGGGGGGGACCAAATCTGAAGCAGATGATTACCAGCCTTGTCTCCACACTCCATGAACCTGTGCTTCTTCAGTGTGAGAGAATGTAGGTGGCTCTGAAGAACCCAAAACATTTTATTTTATTATGCGCTTCACACCTGCACTTATTCACAATATCCACACACTTCACTTTTTTTCCTCATTCCATTTTGGGCATTGGTGACTGGTTTTGTCTTCATTTTGATATTATCAATTTCTTAGGTATTAACTTTTCGTAATTTATTTATTATAAGTCCCTGTTGAATATTTCAGTCATGATTTGGTTGTGAATAGCATATGCTGTGGCTCACACACTACCAGTATATTTGCTGTAGAAAAGCATATCACACTTTCTGAATTATTTAAGGACATACACCCATCTCGGATGTGTATAAATGTACCTGTTATGGTGTGTTTAGTCACTCCCCCTGAAGAAGACATGAGAGAGTCGAAGCACCAGGGTTAGAGCCATGGCTGCTTATTGCTGAATAAATACTCAGCATTCTTCAAATAGCTCTGTAATTATTTTCAGTTTTGAACATATTTATCTAGCCTGGGTTCTCGAGTGCTCTGCATTTCTGGACTTGCTGGGTGAGACAACTCTGAGCAGCTACACCACTGCCACCCCTTAGCCTTACCTGCCTGGTCATTGCCTTTTTCTGGCATGAGGACTGCTTCTTTTGATCTCCCAGACTGGATGAAGAGTCCCCTACACCCGTTTAGCCTGTAATAATGCCACAGTTATTAACTCAAAGGTAGGAAAAAGCCATGGAGTGGATGCATTATTTTCCCCCACCAAAGTGCTTCTCTATCAATTACCTCTGCCCCTCCTCAAGCTACCTTTCTACTGCTGAATCAACACTGCTGCCCTGACTAGACCCAGTCTTCCCAAAATCCCTTGGGCTAACCTCATCTTGTGAGGGGCCATCATCTCTTCTGCAGTCACAGCCGGACCCAATGGATGCCCTCATCCATTCTTTGAGGATCCACATTCCCTGTGTTGACTGCAGCTCCGCTGTTTCACCACATCACGTTTTGCTACTGCCACTGCTGAGCCAAACCTATGAGCTTTAATGCAGCCACAATAGTTTGCCGAGTGCTCCCCTCTCCCCAGCCCAGCACAGTAAGATCCAGGTGCTCCCAGGGATATAACCAGGAGAGAATGCAAGCAGTGGTGGTTTTGATCCAGTAGGGAGGACAAAAGTGGTGGTTTTGGTCCAGTAGGGAGGCCAAACATAGGTTCCTATATTGAAAGACTTAAGAGCCCCATGGCACTGCAAGTGCGCCTGTTCAACTGAAGCCCTCGGCGTTGCCTGCCTTGCCTCACACTGTCGACTGCACTAAGCTCATGAGGCAATTGGTGTCAACTGCCAAATACAGCACTAAAACAGTCCTCCTCTACAGGTAGCTGTGCGGGCATCTCTGTCCAACTGCACTTGCTGCTACCTACCACAGAGACAAGCTAAAACTCCTGAATGCCAGAGACCATAACCTGGTGTGCCTGTTGTTCACACTAACAGGGTTTATTTTTGGGTGGGGGATTGGAATAACTGACAGTTTTTAATTTTAACCCACCTTTTTTTTCTACCTTTGGGACAACCTGCTCATGGTTATAGAGGTTTTAAGCTGCCGTTTTATGCATCTGGACTTGGTTGAACAATATGACCCATTAATTTTTTCATTTGACCCTTACTTTTTTATATCCAGTGGGTCAATGACCCACATAGATAAATATCAGAAATGAACCCCAGTTGACACCAATTACCTCATTAGCTTAGTGCAGTCGACAGTGTGAGGCGGGGCAGGCAACGCAGACGGCTTCAGTTGAACAGGCACACTTACAGTACTGTGGGGCTCTTAAGTCTGTGGTGCATATAGTGCCTATCCACAAAGGGGGGGGCAAGGGAGGTGGCACGGAACTACAGGCCTGTTAGCCTGACATCGGTGGTGGGCAAGGTGATGGAGGGCATTGTCAAGGAGAGGCTAGGGGGGACCTGAAAAAGTCAAGGTGCCTGGACGATAGACAGCATGGATTCATCCCGGGGAAACTGTATCAGACAAACCTTGTGGAGTTCTATGACTGGGTGACGAGTGCCTTGGACCTGGGTAGACCAGTGGACGTCCTCTCTAGACTTCAGCAAGGCATTTGACTCTGTTCCTCATGGGAACCTGTTGGATAAGCTGGGAGAAATGGGGTGGGGAACAAAATGATCAGATAGACAGGCAACTGGCTCCAGGACCAGACCCAGAGGGTCGTAGTTGGCGGGATAGTCTCATCCCCAAGGAGGGTCATTAGTGGGGTTCCACAGGGATCAGTCCTTGGGCCCCTCCTGTTCAATGACTACGTCTCTGACACAAGGACAGGTATCAGCAGTAAGATGAGTCAAAACTGGGGGCAGTGGTGGATGGGGAGGAGGGGAGGGTGGCCCTACAGGGGGACCTGGAGGCTCTGGAAAGATGGTCTAGAAAGTGGAAGCTGAGGTTTAATGCAGGGAAATGCAAGGTACTGCACCTAGGGGCCAGAAACCCAGGCCAAGTGTACACCCTGTGGGGGGAAATGTTACAAGTCTCGATGGCTGAGAGGAACCGGGGGTGGTGGTGGATGTCAAGATGAACAACTCGGACACTTGTAGGAGGGCAGCGGCCAAGGCCAACAGGATGCTGGGATGCATCGCTAGGGGGATCACCTCCAGAAGGAGGGAAGCAATACTCCCTCTGTAGAACTGCTTGGTGAGGTCACACCTCGAGTAATGCATGCAGTTTTGGAGGCCACACTTAAAGAAGGACATTAAACTCCTGGAGAGGGTCCAGAGGAGGGCAACCAAAATGATTTGGGGCTTGGGGGACAGGACCTATGGAGAGAGGCTCGAAGAGCTAAATATGTACACACTGGAAGAGAGAAGGGACTGGGGGGATATGATAGAGGTCTTCAGGTACATGAAGGGGGTAAACATGGGAGGAGCAGTCAGGATGCTTCGAAGGAAGGAGGAGGGGGCAACTAGAGGGCATGGATGGAAGCGAGAGGGGAGAAGATTCAGGGGAGAAAGAAGGAGTTGCTACTTCACTGAGAGGGTGGTGGAGCCATGGAATGCACTGCCCAGGGGGCTGGTGGAGACAGAGATGGTGGAGGAGTTCATGAGGGAGTGGGACAGGTACAGGGGAAGGGTTCTGGAAGCAAAATCCAGTGCAGCGAGAATATCTGGAACTCGGAACTGGGAAGCCAGAGAGGGCGAGGGGGGCAGTAAGATCAGCTTCCAGGGTGGGGGCTGTCCAAACAAGCAGAAACGAAAGACAGTTAGGCCTATTCTGCTGGCATTTTAGTATGTTAGTAACCCTGCACTAAAACGAAAACAACTGAGGTTTTCAGCAGGAACAATAGACTATATCCAGAAAAGAGCCCCAACTACCAGTCGATCTTTAGATAGGGTATGCCTCCATTCACAAGTTACATGGATCAGTACCCAAGTGTTACGACTAAGAGGGTGGAAATGTTAAAGTACTACGGAAAGCCATCAGTACCTTATCCTAAAATACATACATTATTCCTTTTTATGCTTCCTTTTTAAAGCTTTTCATGGGCCTTTACACCGTGATGAACACAGTTCAAGAATATGATGCCATCTGTGTACATATGTACAGTAGCTGATACCTCCCAATGTGCTTTGGGAGATCGCTAACAAAAATGGATGACAACAGAGGGCCAAGGACTGAGCTTTGAGGAAGACCAAAATGTAACACTGTAAGGTCTGAACAAATCCCTTGTATGGATACCTGCTAGGTTTGATTACTCAGGTAGTTTTCAAGCAATTTAATGGCTAGTCAGCGGAGACCCAGGGTCTTCAGCCTGAGCAACAGTACTTAATGATGCATCAATTCGAGGGCATTGGAGAGGTCCATGAAGATGGTCTCAGTGTGAAGACCACATCCTCAGATATTGGGTGAGGGGCGACTGAGCAATGCAGATATGGTGGAATGCCCTTTCTTGGAGTCGGCTTGCAAGAGAAATAGCAGATTGGGCACCTTAATCTGCACAGTCAGCTAAAGTGAATACACCGACAACTAACATACTAACATACTAAAATGCCAGCAGAATAGGCCTAACGGTCTTTCGTGTCTGCTCATTTGGTCAGACCCCACCCTGGGTGCTGACCTTGCTGCCCCCCTCGCTTTCTCTGGCTTCTCCCTTCCCAGTTCCGGAACTCTGGAGAGAGAAAGAAGGAAGGAAAGAAATGGGTACGTATGTATTATTTCAACCCTGTTTGGTTTCCTCCTTTGTGAAGAGGCACAAGTCTGACAATTCCAGACAGTAAGCATCTCACCAGAGGTGAAGGATAGAAACACAGACTTTGATGGCAGATGAGGACCGCTTGGCCCACCTAATATGCCCATTTCCCTACCTACAGAATAAGCTGCAGAACCTAGTTAACCAACAACCTATTGCTTCCTACTTCCCACAAGAATTGCCTTATGTCTGTCCCATGCATTCTTGAATCCTCCCACTGTTTTTGAGACCACAACCTCCTCAGGAAGGCTGTTCCATGCGTCCAACACCCTCTCCGTAAAAAAAAAAAAAAATTACTTCCTCACACTGCCCCCGAGCCAACCCCACCTCCATCTTCAAATTGTGTCCCCTTGTTCTTGCACATCTCTTTCTAAAAGATGCTACCCTCTTGGACTTTGTTGATTCCCCTGAGGTACTTACAAGTTTCTATCATGTCCACCCCCCCCCTTTTCCTCAAGGGTATACATATGAAGCTCCTTTAGTCTTTCCTTGTATGGTTTCTGTTGCAGATCCTGTACCATTTTAGTTGCCCTCCTCTGGACTGCCTCCATCCTGTCTATGTCCTTACAGAGATGGGGGTCTCCAGAACTGGACGCAGTACTCCAGATGGGGTCTCACCAACTGTCTGTACAGAGGGATAACAACTTCCTGTTTTCTGCTGCTGATGCCTCTCCCTATACATCCCAGTATCCCCCCAGCCATCCCTACTGCCTTCTTACATTGCTTGCTAACCTTTAGGCCATCTGATATGATTATCCCCAGGTCCCTTTCCATTTTAACACCATGGAAACTGTGGTGCAGATATGATGCACCACAAGTTGATGAAGCTTAAGATCAAGGGAGTCAGCACCAGCATGCTTGTTTGGGCTAAGGCACGTCAGTGCTATAGCAACCTCTACTGTAGTGATCTGTCAGAAGATAAAGTTTGGCAGAACATGAGGGTCAGAATCTGACTTGCTCGATGAGATGGCAACAGTGGATGGGACGATGGAGTTCTGGAGCTTGCCGGTGATGCTGAGGTTACTGAAGCAACTGTTAAAGGCATTTGCAATGTCTGAAAAAAGGTGTGACAAGGTCCTACACAAGGTATCAGATTTGAGCAATTTGCTCTTGATTCATTTCAAATAAGTTTTCTATAATAATATGACTTGAAGGATCCGGTATTTCTAAATCTAACCCAAGAAGCATCCCTCTGCGAGAACAATTCAACAATCTCCCCTGGCATCCAGGGTAATGGTGTCCACTGACCATGTATGTTCTGATTGGTGCAGGTTTTACAGACAAAGAGAAATTCACTGGCAAATAATTCCCAGGCATTAGCCATGGATACAGCATATCTATGTACTGCTATTTATTTAAAGATGGCAGGGAATTATTTCTAATTGGCAGTTGTTTATAACATTCCTATTTTCAACTAAATTATCCATATGTAACTGACACGCATTGGAAACTGACACACATGGAAAATGATGTGTAAAACTGCATTTTTGTTTTGTTTTGTTTTATTTTATGGTCAGTGCTCTGTTACTTTCTCTTTATGGAACCAGTGATCTGGAGTTGTAACTATTTCACTGTTTGCAGAAATCTAAATATGTTTTGATAGGTCAACAGCTCATGCTTAGCATTCTGTACAGAAACTGTGACATTGTAAAAGCTTCAAATTTCTGGTTCCATGAAGAGAATTGTACAGAATGTTTTTCAATAAAAAAAAATAAATAAATAAAATTTGAAAACAGAGAAACACAGAACCTGGACGGCAGACAAAGGTAGCTAGGCTCACCCACTCTGCCCATTTTTATTATCTTAATTTTTGCTGCAGACCTTACTTGACCTATGGCATTGTCTCTTCCTCCCTCTTCCTTACCCCAACAATTCCCTTGTGCCTATCCCAGGCATTTCTGAACCCCACCACTGTTTCTTCCCACAATACCTCTGTTGGAAGCTGTTACGTGAATCCACCACCCTGTCTGTGAAATACTTCCTTACAGTTCTCCTGAATCTACCTCCCTTCCTCCAGCTTCATAGCATGTCCATACCTCTCAACCTCTTAGCATTAAAAATCATAGCAAAGGGCCAGAATGTGTAGCACTTTAAACAGAAATTTGTGTACAGATAGTGGCATCCAGGGTAATGGTGTCCACTGACCATGTATGTTCTGATTGGTGCAGGTTTTACAGACAAAGAGAAATTCACTGGCAAATAATTCCCAGGCATTAGCCATGGATACAGCATATCTATGTACTGCTATTTATTTAAAGATGGCAGGGAATTATTTCTAATTGGCAGTTGTTTATAACATTCCTATTTTCAACTAAATTATCCATATGTAACTGACACGCATTGAAATTGACACACATGGAAACTGATGTAAAACTGCATTTTGTTTTGTTTTGTTTTATTTTATGGTCAGTGCTCTGTTACTTTCTCTTTATGGAACCAGTGATCTGGAGTTGTAACTATTTCACTGTTTGCAGAAATCTAAATATGTTTTGATAGGTCAACAGCTCATGCTTAGCATTCTGTACAGAAACTGTGACATTGTAAAAGCTTCAAATTTCTGGTTCCATGAAGAATTGTACAGAATGTTTTCAATAAAAAATAAATAAATAAAATTTGAAAACAGAGAAACACAGAACCTGGACGGCAGACAAAGGTAGCTAGGCTCACCCTCTGCCCATTTTATTATCTTAATTTTTGCTGCAGACCTTACTTGACCTATGGCATTGTCTCTTCCTCCCTCTTCCTTACCCCAACAATTCCCTTGTGCCTATCCGAGCATTCTGAACCCCACCACTGTTTCTTCCCACAATACCTCTGTTGGAAGCTGTTACGTGAATCCACCACCCTGTCTGTGAAATACTTCCTTACAGTTCTCCTGAATCTACCTCCCTTCCTCCAGCTTCATAGCATGTCCATACCTCTCAACCTCTTAGCATTAAAAATCATAGCAAAGGGCCAGAATGTGTAGCACTTTAAACAGAAATTTGTGTACAGATAGTGGGGCCCATATAACTAGTGATAAGGAGTGCTTCTATCAACTTAGTTCAATGATTTAATAGTTTGTATGTCCAGAAATAGCTGTAACTTTATGAGAAACATCAGTAAACCTATGCAGAACAAGGGTAAATTTGAGTGTGAAAATCATAGCACTATGCAAAATTCATAGCAGTTGAGAGCTATGAGCATGTCCCCTTGTTGTAGAGCACCTTTTTCACTGAAATATACTCCCCATCTGTACCATGTTAACCCACATGAGGTAAAGATCTCTATCATACCCCGTGTACATATTGAGCTCCTTCAGCCTCTCCTCTTAGGGCTTTTGATGCAGACCCTGCACCATTTTCGCAGCCCTCTTCTGGACCACCTCCACTCTATGTCTTTCCTGAGATGTGGTCTCTAGAACTGGAATCTTACTAGCGATCTATATAGGGGCAACACCACCTCGCTCTTTCTACTGGTCATACCCCTAACGATGCACCCCAGCATCCCACTAGCCCTACTGACTGCCCTGTCACACTGCCTGGCCACCTTTAGGTCATTCGATCTGATTACCCCCGGTCTCTTTCCTGCTTAGTCGTGGTCAGTATCACTCCCCCCATGTTGTACTCTTTCCCCGGGTTTCTATGGCCCAAGTGCACAGTTTTCACATCTGTGTGTTTTCAGGTACAGTAACATATGGACCATTTGGAGGCAGAATTGTAATTTATGTACACAGGTATATGACTAACTGTTGCCTATTAGCACAAATCTCCTGTCCCCTTTAACACCAACAGAAATATTAATCATGAAAAATCACACTGTTGTACAGTCCCTGTATGGAATGCTGAATTGGATTTAGGTCTATGTGGGACGGACCTTTGGCAACCCAAATGTGAGGGATGGGACAAAGGCCTAAAATTCACAGTATATCATAATACTCTCAACGGTATGGAAAAATCACCCATGAAGTCAATGTTGTCTTTTTCTATACTATGCTATAATACATAGATGGGACTTTTTCCCCACACATAAGTAATTAGCAGTTATTTCCCAGTATACACAATTGTTAGCAAAACATTATCAAAACTAACAGTAAACATCCACATGTATTGTATAATATGGGTAAAGTCTGCTATATTAGAAAACCTGACTGTTGCCAATGCCCTTCAACCCTTGCCTCAGTACGTTTGAGCTACGCTTCTTTTCCCTGTATACCACACCTGCCCATTATTTATTCTATACATACACTATACCATACCGGTATACAATGATATCCCTAATTAAGAAGACTCTCCCTTCCTACTGGAACCATAGGTGGTTCACTAATTTAAAGCTCTGGATATACAGGCACACTCAACCATTCTAATATCATCCAAGCAATAAGTTGGGGTAGGGATAGATCCAAAGGTGATTTGGATATTAGAAACTGAGTGAGAACTGGGGATGTCTTTGGAAAGACAGGGGTGGATCAAGATCAAACAGCGATCAGTTTCCTGTCCTAAGAAATCATGTCCTTGGTTATCCAGCCTATGTACAGTAACTCAGTTCCATGCAGCTGGCACCTGTACTGTTAATCCCTAGGCACTCTTGCTCTTGGCATGATCACCTCTCTAAATGTTCTGTAAATATTTATCATTCCTGATTTTTTAAAGTATAGCTAGGTTTCCCTCAAGCTACTGAATCTTCTGCTCGAGAAACTGAAACATATGATACTACTATTACATGCAAACATACAGCTCAAAGATCGCCTCATTCAGAAACCTCTGTAGCACTAACCAAAAAAAATTATACAGTTACTAAAACACAGATCCCATCTGGTAAACTAAACACTAATCCAGAACCCCCAACAAATATATCTGATGACAAATCTAGAAACTAGGCCTTCTATTTTGCACTGCTCCCTACCTCTCAAGTAGTGCAAGA
The DNA here is from genome assembly GCA_016271365.2 of Neoceratodus forsteri. NCBI lineage: Eukaryota > Metazoa > Chordata > Ceratodontiformes > Ceratodontidae > Neoceratodus > Neoceratodus forsteri. Next base: position 1,050,658,939 of record CM057449.1, read on the forward strand.
AGCATGGTTGCCTCTGCCACCCTTCTCCCAGGCCTCTTCTATGGTGCCTCTACAATCCACTCCTCTAAGACTACACTCCTGAACAAACTCAAACTGGCCTATCACAGAATTGCCCAATTTGCTATTAAGGTCCCAGCTCGCGCCCATCACTGTGACGTGCTGAACAATTTGGATTGGCTATCTTTCTGGCCAGACTCAACCTCCCAGTATATTGTGCCACCTTCAAGCTAATACACCTCCCACCTCCTCAGAGTATATCTAACTTACTAACCCTGAAACCCTTCTCACGAACACTCAGGTCCTCACACCTCCTAATGCTGGGTCTGCCCAAAACTCGCCTAGCTGTTGGAAAAAGATCCTTCTCCTTCATCACAGCACCACAAAAGTGGAATGACCTCCCACACTCACTACTCTCATGCAAGACCATTACTATCTTCGAAAGACAATATAGGGAAATATTTTAAAAGCCACCTGTCTGTAACGGAAACTGTACCTAATCTTCTCTAAACGTCTCCACCTGCTGCCTATACTCTCCTGGTGTGCATTATCAATGTCTAGGGTTATGGGTCTGTACACAGCCAATAGTCTATACTCTGTACTTATGTACTAAATGACTATTACAATTACACTGTATGCTTGTATCAACCTTACTGTTTGTTCACCTATATTGAAATTGACATCTTTAATTTGTACGGTCTCCCAATGATTGGGATGGTTAGTTTAGTCCATTAATGTATGTAACTGTCCAATGATATTTATACATTATTATCTGTATCTGTATCGTTTTCTTATGCTTGGAACATTTGGTTCCCTGGGTTGCCCCTGAAAAAGGGACTCTGTCTCAGAAGGTCCACCCAGTCACAAATTTAAATAAACAAATAACAATAATAAAATTAAAATTGTGTCTGACAGATAAAATAAGCAAAACACAAAGTAAAAAAATAAATGTCATCTCCTGGCAAACAAAATCGATCCAAGATCAAAGCAGCTTAATCCAAAAATATCATCTGGTAATTAGCCTTCTACATTTACCCACAAATACATAAAAAGCATGAAAATGTAGTACAGAGGACAGGAGGCACCAAGGGGAATATAACATGCTTATCAATTTTCACCTCCAATCTTCTGTTTTGCCCACAGAGTAATTCTGTATCTATGGAACTAAGGACAGCTTTGTTGGAAAATGTGATACAGTATGCTTTTTTTTTTTTATACTGCTTATTTATAAAATGTTCAACTTTACACATATAAATATAGTCATACTGTACAACAGGTAACAATAATCAAAAGCCTGACAGTTCACATCATTGCCATTGTTCTGTAGACAAGCTCACATTTTAAATACAAAATTAATAAATGTATCAGTATCAATAAATAGTGCTTAAGTATCAATTAGGTGCTAATTAGATGGTGAGGTAGACTATACAGTATCAAATCTATGGTAGAAAGTTTGATCTGCAAGATGAAATATATAATACCCAACACCTCCAAATTAATTCAAATCGGTCCTGTCTTTTATTAACCACTGCTGTTAAATGCTCCATCCGATATACATTTATCATAAGATCATGCCACTGTTCTAATGTTAGTATACACTTTGTGCCTGATAGAGGGATTATTAAACTGTTGCAGAGGGAAGCATTTAAATTCCCATCTTACATCACATCAGGAAGCTCAAAAGATGCACAGTCTTTCCAACAGGAGTCTATCTTAATGTTATTTTACTGGCCCGAGGCATAGTGCAAACTGCCTCGGGCCAATGCAGTCGTCTCCCAACTTTCCTGGCTTCACTAGTTCAGTCTAGCCATATTTGGTAAATGGCCCTTTAAGGGACTTCAAAGCGAAACACAGTTCCTGTTTTTTTCCCCCTCAGCAGAAACTCCTCCCAGGTCACCCCGAGCCTTCCAAAATCATTTTTTGCAGCACAGAAAACCCTCCCAGTCATTGTAGAGCTCTCCAATTGGGCAAAAGTCCAGACTACGCGCCTCCAAGTCCAGCCACTTTCACTTCACATGTGCCGAATGAATTGATACCATTAGCTGAAAAGTGGAGGAAACCGAGTCAGACTTCAAGGAAGAATAAGAGGTATAACAATTTTGTTTTAAAAATGTCACACTCAGGTCTGAAGCCAGCTTGTTAGCCAGCAAGCTGGGATTCAAATACTGTAGTTTTTGCTGAGAAGAGATTTGCAACTTGCTTGTAGTTTAATAACTTTGACAGGAGTGATTGATTTGATATCTTGGAGGAGGTGAAGGGTGAGGTTGACTGCGTGTCAGGTTGACAAGTTGTCCACGATGAGAGCAGCAGAAGGAGGCTTCAGTAAAGCAGGTATGAAGTGCAAGTCCTGAACCTGGCTGGAGTGTGGCTGGTCCGGATGTTGTGCAGCCTGGAGCCTGATCCAAATGTATGCATGAGAGAGAGCTTAGCTGGGGTGTTATTTGGCGGCCTATCGTAATTTGCCGTACGACAGTGATTAAGTAACTGGATCTGAGTGGCTATCAGGGATGGGTGTTGTGTGGGCTAAAATAAAGTTGGAGGAAAGTGTCGCAGTTCAAGCTTGCAAGGTACATGGATAGAACTGTAAAAAAAAAAAAAAGTCACCCGTGGCACTGCGCGTGACACTGGAGGGCTGGAGCAGTCTGTGGCTGGAGTGTGGCTGGCCTGGCTGTTAAAAATCACGTTTCCACCGTGGGCTCCCTTCTAGGTTCTGTTTAAATTAGAAAGTCGGGGCTGGTGGGCAAAAGTCACAGTACAAAAAAGGTAAAGGAACCAGCCACTCAAGATTTGTACTCTTTCAAGTGTTTTATTATTAATAAAAGTAACATTCCAATCCTCCTATGCACCCACGCCTGGGTGTTACTTAGAGGCCTGATTTTGATGATTTTCCACAATGGGTGAGGAGTTTTGAGTTAAAGGGTGCTGAAGGAATTTTGAGTTAAAGGGTGCTGAAGTCTTATCAGTGAGGCAAAAAAAATAATAAATAAATAAATATATAAAATTCTAGATGGCTCAAGGCCAGGGAGGGGAAGGTAAACAAACTGGATGGAAAATTAAAGTCACTGAGTGTCTGGCTGGAGTGTGGACTGTTGCCTTAGGCCAAGGCAGGCTGCTATGAAGAGGTTGCTGGTTGCATTGTGTTTTTAATCTTCCCACAACGAATGCATAGTGTGGGGCTAGGAACTGGAATTACTGGCTGATTGTTCCTGAAGAAGCTGCAGAGCTGGCAGAATGTCTGCATCACACCACCTTACCTGACATGCCCAGTCACAGTGACACATGCAGAAGTGCTTCTGTTCATAAAACTATAATGTTAATGTTGGGGCTAGTGCAATCTCTGGGGGGCCAGTGCAGCTGGGACATCACTTTCCCGGGTGGACCAGTGCAATAAAAAAAAAAAAAAAAAGAGAGTCAAGCATGACCCCTGTTCCAAGATCCTTTTAAAGATGCAAGACCAGTTGGCTCCAGCTGACACACTAGTTTTAATAATGAGCATTAGAAGGGGTTGAGGGCGGCACTAACGCAAAAAGGTACCGCAAGAATATTTAACAAAAAAACCCCCACAAATTATTAGATTCCATTCTTTCTCTTTCAGAAAACAAATCTCTTGTAAACTTCTACTTCCATATAGCAAAACTACATCAAAAGCAGCAAATCTACTACTCGGGGTATTAAATATCTAGTACAACATAGCAAAACACTGAACAAAATGGTGGGAAAGGTTAACCATTCCAGAAATGCTTAGCAGTAAACTGCTAACCATTTTTGTACGAGTCCGTAGCACAATAGACAACATCAGTAAAACTATACATTTTTATTTAAATTTTGCTGATCATTCTGTGCCAAGTGCTATGCATTTTCATAACTGACTAGCACTTTCATACATCAAACTGGAAATTAGTGTTTTCATCATATTTAAAACCCTGCTACTGTTGTTTTAAATAAAAAGCAAAAAGTAGACTGTGCAATATTAGAGAATTCAAATTTATAGCTAACCAGGCAGTCCTTGCAAAGAGATCAACAAATCTCAGCGAAATTTACAAAGTAACACACAGGTTAAACACAAAATTACCAGGGAATGACAAGATCAGTTTGTAGGGGGAACTGAAGGAAAAACAAACAAGCATTTGTCAATTCTGAATGTTTGCTTGCTGGCATTAGCATTGAAAGTGCAGGAGTTAGACAGATGCAGAATAGGAATGGCAGTGAAGTATTGAACTGACGCCAACCCCACCCTGCAGTGGGTTTTGGGGCTTTTCTGGAAGAAGCTCTAGTACTGCCTGCATAACTGATAAGCCTCTTAGTGTTAACTTAGCAGATACTTGTCACTTGAACCACCTCTTCCTCAGCTCAGACCTCATCATCACTGTGACTACACTCTCCCATTGTACTACTGACTGACAAAGTCACAAGTAACATTGATCTGAAGATGATGTGATGTGTGATCACCTACCTCCTCACTGGCAGCAGCGCAGCAGTAGCACTAGTCTCCTCCCATCCCAGACGAGTCCTGGACTTCTGGCTGGCTCTGTGATGATGACTCCTGTCCACAACTGAAGTCCTCTCCTCCCATGCATGTTGCTCCTCGTCCTCCTCCCGAATACTTTCTCCAAGTTCCCAACATGGGCACGGATGACCCTAAGAAATAAGATCCGTTGAATCGACCGGCCAGCACAATCTGGCAGGTGCTTACGGACTGCAAACTCATGGCATTGATGAGGAGTGGACGCCCAAACAGCACGGAGTCGGACTACTAAAAAAATGTAAGCCAGGACAAGGCCCGCAACTACATAAGATAGACCACAAGTGGAGTCCCTGTGGCTGCACACTGTAGTGACTGCCACAAACAGCGCTGGCCCACGGTGGCAAGAAATCCTACTCTCTAGAGTGCTCTTCTTTAGGATGGGATCACAGTGCACAAAGGGGTGGGTCAGACTCGGAGTGGAGAGAGACGGGACAGGAGGATAGATCTGCCACATATTCATCACACACACTCTGCCCCAAGCAAAATTCAGACGGCCAGATGGGGCGGGGGTTCCGGGTCAAAATCCAGATGGTCAGACAGACCAGCAACAGCCAGCTCTCCTCTGTGACAGTGAATGCAGCATGCCATCAAGAGTGCCACTGCGTCGGCCACGTACTTCCTAATTGGCTCACTGAGAGGAGGAGCAGACTCGCCAGGTGATAATTTGGGCCTTTGCTGACTAACTTGCTGCCTTCAGCAGTGCAGCAGCAGTGTATGACCTGTGCACTCGCTTCTGTCTTGTAGTCACACATATGCATTGTAAAGGGCCCACTGATTGTCACTGTAAATGCGGGACAATGGCAGGTGCTGGCAGGGCAGCGGGACCAGTTTAGGAAATCGGGCCAAATCTTGGATGTCCCGCACAATCACAGGACACTAAAGAAACAGTGTGTTTTAAATACCCCCCCATCCCCATCCCAGACAACAGCAACATTCTTTTTTCAATATTTCCAGTGGAGTGGTGTTAAACACACGGCCCCTACTAACTACACCTCCTACCCTACTCCGGCATCCTGCAGGGAACAACAATTACAGACTAGAGTGAGGCAGTTCAATCACCTCTGGCTCTGTGTAGGGAAGTTTTCTAATGTCTACTCTGTTGTCCTGTCGAGGAAGGGGTGGTCGGATGACAGTCCAGGAGAAGGGAAGGTGGCGGAGGACTGGGGAAAAAAAACTGGAGGGGAAAAAAAAAAAAAACAACAACAGCAGCTAGCAAGCCACATTTTGTATTATTATTCTTTTTAATCCCACTCCCTTAAGTACCTGATACTTCCAATGCATCTTGACTCACATTTTCAAATGAGCCATCTATGCCGGCAGTTCAGTTGCAGTGGTGATGTGCAGGCAACTTGCATACTGCCGACGGCAGTATGCAAACTGCCTACATGTTACTACCGTTGACTGCAGCAGTGTTTCACTTTCAACTGTATGCCACTGCATCTGAACGGCTGTCACAGACAGCTCGGACATTCATTGGCGAGGTGCAGCCCTGCCTGCAAAAGGGAGCAGTGCCTTGGAAGTGGGGGAGGCACACCTACAAAACTAGTATGGTGGCACTATGTTTCTTGCACATGCATGCAAGCAAACATAAAAAGGGAAAATGATATAACAAGACAAGCCATTCATAAAAGAGAAAGAAAATAGAAGCATGGTGACAACTAATACTTCTTTGTGCACAACTTCCATGGTCTCTGACAAAGGACTAGTGTCAAAAACAACAGTTTTTTTCTCCATTATTTTGCAGAAAATAACCTGGCTTGTGTTTCTGTAGTTTCACACCGAGTCTACTACTTGCTACGAGTTCTATGGCTGACTGCACCTTATTAGTTTATTTTATTGATATCTGTACACAAACCGGAGGAAATTGAGTAAGCCATGTAAACCAGAGAACAAAGAACACAGCTGACTAAATATAATAAGGATTATAGACCAGCACTTGACATGGTGATGTCTGATGGTTTATTTGCCTCAGTAATAAAATGACATCCAAAAAAAAAAAACAGACAGTTTTTTTTCCCTAAAACCAAAAAAAAAACTCATATGTGCTCTATAAAACCCAGTGTTAGCCTGCTATCTGCTCTTAAACATCAGAATCTGCTCTAACACTGAGCATTTAACCTTTCTGCATTTTCAAAGATTTACTCAAGACAATCCAACTTTGACGCAGTGTGCTTGCAATAGTGCCCTGTTTCTACCCAATTTTCCAGAGAGCTGAAGTACATGGAGAGCAAGCTGCCTGCTAAAGGTGGTTTTGTTTGCATAATGTAAGCTATCTAACCTGCATCTACACAGTCAGTGGGGCAGATACTGGCCTTTTTTAGGAAGCCACAGTTTTTGAAAACACCAGTCAACTATAAATGTTACAGCTGCATAATGGTACACTTGTCTCAAATTTCCTTTATAAATGGTCAACAACACAAAACAGTGGTTAAAGCAGCACAGTATGATAGAACAGTAAAAATGACAACGATACTATTTTATTCCACTTTAGCTTGCTTATCTCCCGTCTTGTACGAGTTCCTTTAGTCCTCATTTTAAGTCTGCTTTAGCACATTTTAACAGCTGAAATAATAAAAGGAGCACTCCTAATACAGTTCAGATTAGAGCTTCATCAATATTCTCTGTTGTGTTTGAACACCCATTGTTTAAGATCACTTTTCATGTGACTAATAAACTAGCATGCAGCAGATGCTGTTCCCTGACCTTGCAGGACAACAGGTGTACAAAAACAGCAGCGAACACTGACGAAAACCTGGTCCAAACAATATTAAAAGGAACACTCCATTTACTATTTCAAATGTGAAAAAAGTGTTTACCGGGAAAGAAGGATATCACACAAGTCAGGAGATAAGGGGCAATCAAAAATAGAACAAAATGTTCAGGTCAAATGTTTTACCGCTGTCATGCACTGCTTTAACTCTGGTAAAAAGCTGCAAATCTTTTGTATATAGTACACATTAGGCTGGGTATCTGTACATATTTTGTGCTACGTGCTAAATTGGACAAAACCCAAATACTGCTATGCTGGAACTGAAACTGTACACCTGCCAAGAGCACAACTGCTGTTCCAACGTAGGTGTATCAGTGCAAAGGTATTGTTAGGTGCCAATGAGCACAACAGATATACACTGGCCACAAAAGTGGCTTGTGGCCAGCATGCTGAATATGGCAGTGTAAAAGCAATAACACATCCCAAACGAGAGTACGCTCGTGCTCTGCACTGCTATATTCAATGAGAAAAATGTTAATGTCCCCATAATGGATGCCAATCGCTAATAACACTTCTGCATCCTATTATGGGGCCATTATCCAGGCTGGGGCATGCCTTTGCTGCCATGAGTCACAGCTTGGTGCAGCCGGACTGACAGACCTACCCCATCCCTTGATCACCAACACTGGACCACCAGGGATATATTTCCATAGGGTTTACCGGCGATCAGGGTTACAGTCAGGGTGGGGGGGGGGTACTACCAGAGATATGTTTTACTTATATTTTCGGCGGCGATTGGAGCATCAGGAGGGGTGGGGGATACCACTAGACTACCAGGGATATCTTACTCCGTTATGTTTGGTGATCGTGGCTACGGGAAGTGTGGGGGGTACCGCTAGACCCCCTCTGGCTGCACCACACACTATGCAGGGGCGCCATGCACATTTCACTGGCCAGCCCTGCACAACTCATGCAAACGGACCCATTTGCACCTTGCATACCTTATGGCCCCATCTGCATACTGCCAGCTGAATATCAGGAATCTGCGCACAGTGCAACTCTGCTGCACTGGTGCAGTTCCCATGTGTCAGTGCACCGTATTTGTGCAGTGTGTATTACCTGTTATTTTCAGAGGAGATTCGCCATTGCTCATCTCCTTTGAATATATCCCCGAGTTTCACTGCAATGCCACATGCGTCATTGCTGGACGCAATTCTGAATATTGGGGCCTACATATGTATTTTCTGTCAAAAAATGTTAATGAAAAGATTAAAAACTGTTTTGTTAAATTGCATATCAAGTATGTACAACTCCCCAGCACCACCCATTGTAAAATCCTGGATCCACCACTGATTTGGGATGTTGGTGAGCTGCCACAACTGCAGCTTCAGGGGATGAAAGCACTCAATCTGCAGCTTCATATCTCACTGTGCCCCTGGGTGTGCAGTTATGGCAGTGCAATCAACACCCTGTCATGTCTTATTGCTTACATAAAGAATGCTGGCAGTATAGCCTAGAGGTTAGAGCAACAAGCTGTGAACGAGCTTGGTACATCCAGCAGACCAGACCTGGGTTTGATTCTCACAACCTCCACTTGCATACTGTGGCACTCTGAGCAAGTCATTTAACCATCCAGTGCTCCCAGGTTGCCCCTGAAAACAGGTACTTTTGCCTAGTGGGCCTTACCTGGTTACCAAAGACTAAAAAAAAAAAAAAAAATGCTCCTCCCTTGCTCAGTCACTTTATTTTAAACACTTTTTTTATATAACTTCCCTTGTTTTGCAGGAGTGTTACTGGTGGTGGCCAGTATTCTGTTAACTGCATACATGTTTAACTTTCACATCACCAAATGCCCCTACCATTTTCCTCTCTATTCCTCCCCCCATCCCCTCCTCAATAAATGGTCAGTGCCTCTCTCACAATGTCACCTTTCATCTCAGAGTTCTGGTTTGGCTCCTCCTTCTACTGTGTCAGCTCCCTCCTGTCATCTTCCCTCCTCCAGTTCCCTGTGCTCCGCTGACCCTGGGCCCTGTCCTCTCACTCACTACTTCTCTACCCCATATGAAACCACAGCAGGGCTCTCTGCATCTCCTGCCAGCTCCCTCAGCTTTGGTATAGCTTCCTCCCCCCTTCTTTTCCCACTACACTGAAAGACCTGTCATCTGAAATCCCCAGTCTGCTCCTGCACCTAAACCCACCTCCCACCCCTTTCTCTACTTCTACCTTTTCTCCCACTTTTTTTTCCCTACGTCATCTAGTTTTCTTCTCCCCATTCTTTTGCTCCTTGCCCACCACGTTCTCCCCAATGTTTGATTCAGTACTGACTAGCTACCCACACGTTCTGTAAACTGTACTTGCTGATTCATACTAGGAACAAACAAGGGGGAGATGCTATAAGGGGACAGAGAGAAATTGGACTTGCTAAATAACTTTTTTTGGCTCAGTGTCCAATAGGGAGGAAGAAGATAAAGGCAGCAGAGCAGAAAAAGAAATGGCAGGGAAGGGGGAAGTGGAGATGAGGCAGTTTCTCGTGGAGGAGATTCTGGGGGAACTAGGCTGCATGAAGGTGGACAAGGCGATAGGGGTGCACCCAAGGGTGTTAAGGGAACTTAAGGAGATGGTCACCAAGGAGCTGTATCAGGGGAGGGCAGTAGATGTGCCTTATTTGGATTTCTGGAAGGTGTGTGACTCTGTGCCCCATGGGAGGCTGCTGTGTAAAATGTCAAGACTGAGGCTGGGGCAGAGGGTAGTTAAATGGGTGGGAAACTGGCTGTGGGACAGGAGGCAGAGGGTCATAATAAATGGGATGGCACCCGGAGAGGGTATGGTCACAAGCAGGGTCACTCAGGGATCAGTGCTGGGGCCCCTACTATTCAATATATCTGTAGGGGACATTGTGGAGGGCCTTGAGGGAGGTGTGAGTATGCTTGCGGACATGGGACCTGAAGGTGGAAGGGCAGTGGCCAGGGGGAGTGGAATGCTGGGATGCATCAGAAAGGGGTTCACCAGTAGGAACAGGGAGGTCATAGTACCCTTGTGCATCCATTTAGTTAGACCACACTTGGAGTACAGAGTCCAGTTCTGGAGGCCACATCTCAGGAAGGATGTTGGGAGGATACAGAGGGTTCAGAGGAGAGCGACAAAAATGGTAAAAGGGTTAGGCCACCTATTCTATGAAGAAAGGTTGAGAGATCTTAACATGTACCTCCCTGGAGCAGAGGAGGGTGAATGGGGACATGATCAAGACTTTCAAGTACCTTAAGGATATAAACAGGGTGCCAGGGGGGAGCATCTTCAAGATGAAAGGAAAACCGAGGATGAGGGGGCATGGCCTGCAGGTGGAGGAGCAGTTCAGGGGTAACATTACAAAATACTATTACACAGAGAGAGAGAGATAGAAAAAAGTGGAACAGACTCCCAGAGGCAGTCACTGGAGAGGAAACAGTGGAGGGATTCAAAAGAGCATGGGACAACCACATGGGAGTGTTGGGAGGGCGGCAGAGGTCCAAGCAGATAGCTGGGCAAATGGGCAGACTTGGTGGGCCTAGTTCAGTCCTTTTCTGCCGTCACACTTCTATGAATCCATGCATATCAAAATCTACAATAGGGTGGACACACAGGAAGGGGTACAACAAATGCAGAGAGATTTGGGGAGGCTTGAGGCATGGTCATGGAGGCGGCAGCTTGCATTCAATACTGAAAAATCATGCATCTTGGCCACAGAAATCGTAAGGCAGGGTATTGTATGGGGGGCAGAGATCTGGGAGTGACGGAACAAGAAAGGCACCTAGGCTTCATTACATCGGGGGTCCTGAAGGTGGAAAGGCAGTGCGGGAGGGCAGTGGCTAGGGGGAGTGGGATGCATCGGAAGGGGGAATCACCAGCAGTGAGGTCACAATACCCTTGTACACCCATCTAGTTAGACCGCATTTGGAGTACGGAGTCCAGTTCTGAAGGCCATACCTCAGGAAGGATGTGGGGAGGCTAGAGCAGGTTCAGAGGACAGCGACAAAGATGGTAAAAGGGTTAAGCCACCTATCCTATGAAAAAAAGACTGAGAGATCTGAACATGTACTCCTTGGGGGGAGGGGGGACATGATCAAGACCTTCAAGTACCTTAAGGGTATAAACAGGGTGCCAGTGGGGAGCATCTTCCAGATGAACAGAACGAGGGGGCATGGCCTGCAGGTAGAGGGGTTGGGGGACAGTTCAGGAGTAACATTAGGAAATAATATTTCACAGAGAGAGTGGTGGAAAAGTGACACAGACTCCCAGAGGCAGTCAAAGAAACAGTGGAGGAATTCAAAAGGGCATGGGATAACCACAGGGCAGTGGTAAAAGGGGGGGGGGGGGCACGTACAGGTCCAAGCAGCTAGCAGGACAAATGGGCAGACTTGGGCTTTGTTTCGGTCCTTTACTGCAGTCACACTTCTGTGAATATGTGTACCTGCTGCACAGACTTCATTTGAATTCCATTTGCACAGGTGTTGTATAGTGGTATTTCCCCTGTACAGTTTCCCCAGCATGCCACTGGAAAAGAGCTATTCTGGACCCAGTAAGTCTTTCTTAAGCAGATTTTCGACCACTATTGCAGATACATAGTTGATGGCAGTAAAAGACCTTACGTTCGTTCAGACTGCCCTTTAAGATCTAACTGTTGCTGACATTTATTGTTGTTTTGAAATAAACACGAATTTTTTTTTTTTTTTGGGGGGTTGCAGCACTTAAGACTTTTACATCATTTCAGAAGATATGAAAGTAAAACCAATGCCTCAACACAGTTCGCTACACTACAGCACCCATCATCCCGTATGCAGTTTCTGTCTGTTTCTATTGCATCAATCACAGTTTACTGGAGCCCCAGGCGACACTACTAAACCTCCGACATAAACCATGCTCGCCAATCCACGCACACACAAAAATTAAAAAACCACCCTGCCCAAATTCACTGTTTTGTGCGTGTTTCTCATCGGGATGCCCCTTTCAATAACATTTTTTCAAATGTGCTTGAAGTCGTACCTAGAACCTAATAACGACATGCACAGGAGGAAGAGGGACACGACCCCATTTCACACCAACCTCCGGTGCACACACAGCCATGCCCTCCATCCTCGCCTTTCACCTACCTTATTTACAAGACTCGCTTCCCGCAGAGTCTGCTTGTGGAATATCCCACATGAAGCACCACACCACATTTTCCTCGACCTCAAGGAAAACATGCCAAGGCAGCCAAAGCTACAGTTGTACTCACGTTCACACACGTCCCGTCCTGAGCTTAGGGCACGGCACCGCCTCCGCTGTCCAGAATAGGGAGTTACTGCAGCCCCACTGCCGCAGCAAAAGCAACCTTCTTCCTGTGAGCGTCTTGTCCTTCTCCTCGCGCAGTTCCAGCGGTCTTCTCTCGAACCCCGTTCACCTGCTGCTGGGGCGAGCTTTCCTTTCCATATCGGTGTCGTTAATCCCAAGAGGACATGACACAAGCAGCACGAACCCCTCCAATCTCAGCCTCTCTTTCTCGTTATTAGTATTCCTGTGCGTTCCTGTCTCTCACTCTTTTTCAGTTTCTGAGAGTTGCTAATTCTCGCTGCTAACCATCCCACTTGCGCGTCTCCGCGAGCCCGCGGCTCACATTCACGCGCATCGTTTCGCCTCTTCGATCCGCACTCCACCAGCCGCTCCCTGTCGGACCCCCTGATGACGTAATGTTTATGCCAACTGTAACCCGATAGGAAAGGTTCAGGCTGTTTTGCCTGGAGTGGGATCGCTGAACACAGTCAGAAGGATACTGCTTCAACATTGTAATGATATTTTAAAGAAACTTTGGTAATTACTCCTGTAGTGGAAGGAAAACAAGCTGGGACAGTAAAACGTAACACTAATAAGAGATCTTAAGGCGCTTTTATACACAGGTTTATATAACGGAATAACTGTTAAGGAAACAGTAGCCCCACTGGCCTCTCACAGGGGAAGGGGGGGGCAAGTTGCACACGGCACCCAAGAGGGTGTGGGCTAGGAGGGCCGCCCACTGCCTGGAGGAGGCGCCCCCCCCCCCCCGAGCAGGTGACCCAATCCGAGGAGCCCCTCGGATAGGGCTGGCCAGGACCCTTCCCATAGGGAGGGTCGGGAGAGGGCTTCAAAAGGAGCTGTCCCAGGGGATCTCGCCTCCTGGAACAGCTCCGCAACACGAAGTTTTGTCTCCTTCATCTCGCCGTAGTCCTCCTCGTTTGGCTTTTGCTCCCGGCCTTTGTTTCCTCGTTTTGTTGCCGTGTAGGTTTTTTCGGCGCCGTCTGCCCCTTGTTCTTTGCTTTTCAGTCGGCCTTTTTGCGCTGGCGCTCCCGCTTCTAGTTGCCTTCCTGATTCCAGGTAAGTGTGTCTTTTTGTTCTTCCTGGTCGCCAGGGCCTTGGCTGGTCTCCGAGGGGTTGTGCTGGGCTTCTGCCCCTCATGTTTACGGCGTTGTTCATTTTCTCAACAAGTTGCATCATTGGCAGCATGGGATGCAGGTAGAAGGTTTGGACTGGGTTCGATCTCCAGTCCCACATGCAAGGGCATTCCTTGCTCGTTAGTTTTAGCCCAGTCTAGCTGGACCACGTGAGACCCCTCGGTGATTCTCTTCGATGGTGAGCGTGGGCCCGGGCGGTGTGGCCGTTTCTGCTCCTGGGTGGGTCGCGGGAGGGGTCTGGGGTAGGCAGGACTCATGGCCCTTTTTCGCCAACCCTTTCTGCTGTTTCATTTTCTGCCCGGGGTTTATCCTCGGGCTCTCCTCTGGCTTCCTCCTTTCTGCGGGGCTCTCTGCCCCCCCCCCGTGGCCCTTTTTCGGCTCCTCGGGTTCCTGGCACGCTCGTTTTGTCTCGCCATAGCTGGGCGACTGTTCTGCCGGACAATGTCTCTGGGAAGAAAGAAGGAGGAAGAGGAAAGGAAAAAAAAAAAACTGGTTTGGTAAACGAAGGAGTTTTTCCTTTGTTATCAAGTATATTGAAGCGGGAATGGATGGGGTGCTGTTGTTGTGCTGTCCGAGTGCATTTTCAGCTGAGGGTAGCTCCAGTTTGGGTCTTGAGTCATGCAGAGTTGAAGTGCAGGGAAAGAAACCCCAAATTTAAAGCCTCCCAGTTCCCAGGCGTGTTTCCTTTCCCTGCAGGGCACCTCGGTGACCAGGTTATTTTTATTGGAAGTTTTGTTTGGGCTTTTGGTAACCCCGCCCGCTTTTCTTTCTGCCCCATTTTTTCTTCTTGGGAGCTTTTTTCAGCAGTTCTCTTCTGTTAATTTTCTCAAGTTTGGGCACCCAAAAAAAAAAAAAAAAACTTTTTTTTCTCTTTGGCAAGCTTTTGCTGGGGCCGTTTTTGAGCTCATTGGGTGTTAATCTTCAGCTTATGTTTTCTTCCCGAGTTGGGGGTGGTTTCCTGGCTCATATATATTCTGTGGAAAGGGTGATGTTGTGGGGTTTATTCCTGAATTAGAGCGAGTGAAGGTGTTCCCGGACAGCTGATGTTTTGTGGAAAAGAAAAGAGAGAGGAAAAAAAAAAACATTGGTTGGTTCAGGGCTGGGCTTTTTCTCCTTGGTAATGGGGAAATTTCATACGCTTCCTTTTGTGCAGTGGCTTTTCCTTGTGCACTAGGTACGGTCATGTAGTACTCTGTCCCTGTGTTAAAGTTGTTAAAGTTTTTATTTATTTTTAATTTTTTTCTCTCTCCCCTTGCTGGCTGAGGGTGGGGTCTGTTGCTGCGGAAGAAACACACAGACGAACCATTAGGAGTAGCTGTATAGGGAGGGAGTGGCACTAGAATTTGTGTTTTTTTTTTTTGTATGTGTTTTGTTCTAAAAAGTGACCTCTAAGGGGGGGGCAGTCAACTTGATTTAGTTCTAACAGGATGGGGCACGGCGACATAGAGGAGCCTGGAGCAAACTGAGCAGAGGCTAGGATAGGGCATTCAGTTAGAAGAGAGGATATAGGGGAAGAACGTTAACTTATAAAGGGCAGGATGAAGGTGTATTAACTAATGTTTTGTCTCATAGGTATTGCATCGTTGAACACTGCCTTGCCCTTAATATCAATAGCTAAAATGTCGAAATGCAGAATAACCACTTTCTGGACAACCAGTCTCATGAGGCGCAGGGCACGGTCAAGACCTTACGGTGCCGGAAGCCAGTCACAATATGTGGCACAAGCTATCCCAGTGCAAGGGCAAGACCAAGCCTTCCTCGAGGCCCTGCAATGCCTTAAGGACATTGGGGGATCTGATTGGCTGTCAACCATGTCCAGGTTAGAACCAGAAATACTAGTAGCCCATCAAAACGGGCAACAGAAAACAGTAGCAGACCCCCTTAACATGCCAGAGCCCAGACCACAAGAACCAGTGGATGATGTGGGGCGGCAGCCTAGGCGTAGTCAGCCATCGGCCCGATGGTTAGAATCCATGGCTCAGAAAAAATCTGTTGCTAAAAAGGGGCAGGGCAGGCAGACTAAGCGCAAGTCTTCACCAGTGGCAGAGGCGGAGAAAAAACGGACGGGGAAAAAACGGAACAGACCGGAAGGGAATGCACCTAGGGCGCAACCAGGAGAGGAGAACGATGAAGTGGAACAAGTAACGGTGGCCCAGCCACAGAGGGGTGAGTATGAGGGAGATCAGGCCAGCATGTATCAATAGATTTAGTGTGGTCTGAATCTGATAGTGAGGGCGTAATATAGTGACAGCATAGAAAGGCTGCCATTGGAATCGACAACAGAGGAAGCAAGGCATAAGAAAGAGATAAAGAACCTTGAGGACTTGGTCAAGGCCAAAAGATAAGGAACGTAACGGAAGAGGGCAGGGCACAAGGGGGACAGGAGGGAGGACGTGGCCAAAACAGTCAGTAAGGAACCCTAGGAAGAAAAAGGGAAAAAGGTAAGCAACCAGTCAAGTCACCAGGGGCTCCAGGGTTCAATCCTGGGCCGGTGATAACGGGCATCAAACATGGCAACATAACCCCTTTGTTGCCTTTTGTATGGGTCACCGAAATATGCCTTCACTTGGCCAGCAGTGACCCCTTGGGGCTCCTTCCCCTGGTTTCACAACAACCCGCAGGGTGGAATGCCCCCACCATTGGGGGCCCGGGCATATCCAACTAATGAACCTGGTCAGGTACCTCACTGGGCACGGCCGGGCTGCTGGGTCAAGAGGATTATAGCTAGGGACACACCACTTGGCCAAATCTGCAATGGCAGGAACCGATGCAGCTCAGGTAAGTCAAAAAGGAAGCGTACAACAGAACACCATGGTGTTTGAGCCTCGCTCGAGTCAGCCTCACTCCATTTTCTCCCAAAGTTATAGGGGGGAAGGGGGTAATGCACAAAGGGCAGCGGTTCACGTATGGACAGGTGCTGGGCCTCCCACATTACAACCCCTCCCAACTAACACGGAGAACAGGACATCAGGCTCACAAGAGCAAGAGATTATAGCCACTAGAATGGATAGCACTCCAAATACTGCAATGGGAGACAAGTCAACCAGCGCAGTATCTGGATCCCCAGAGCGTTGGGCGTATGCTGGGGTAGAAGACCCATTGGGGGGATCACTTATCCGACACAGTCCGGGAGAAAATCTGGAAAGGGGAATTCATAGACATGTTCTCTTTACTGCATAGGGAAATCCCAGAGGTGAGCGACGAAAAAGGGTATAAACAAGAGAGGCCACGGCGACCAAAGGTACCATTCACATTTGAGAACTGGGCAGCCGCCTTTGACATATTTATGTCAGTTTATGGGATGAAGCACCCTGATAAACTAATTGCACTTTTAAAATACAGGGATACCATAAAATTTGCACACCTCTCATTTGATGGATATGCATGGTTGAAATACGATGAGCAATTTCATCTAAAACTATCTAGGCAACCCAATCTCAAATGGGAAAACACACACATAGACCTGTGGGTTCGTTATATGACGCGGGGCCGGCCTAATGTTGTGACATACACAGATAGTGGCCATGTTATTGCAAGGCAAATGAGTGGAGAACACAGGAAAGAGCAGAAAAAAAGGGGCAGGGAGGAAGGCCTGTTACGACTACAATAGAGGGAAATGTTTTCGTTCCTTTTGTAAGTATGGGCACATCTGCAAGTCATGCGGAGGAGAGCACAGGTTCTCTGACTGTACACGGCAATCCCCCAGGACATCAAGCATCGAGGGAGCAAGCAGCAAAAGGGAAAGGGGTCTGGGAAATTTGGCTAACTCACCAGTACGATTAGATAGGATGGCCCCCTGGCTCGACTGCTACCCCAAAAAATCAGCTGCGAAATATATACACGATGGTTTCAGGTATGGTTTTAGGATACCATACAAGGGCCCAAGGGTAGAAACCACAGCACGCAATCTGAAGTCTGCAATTTTGCTTCCCAGCATCCTGGAGGAAAAAACTGCTAAGGAAGTGGAGGCAGGCAGGGTGGCTGGACCATTTGACCACCCCCCAGTGCACAACCTCAGAGTATCCCCATTGGGGCTGGTTCCCAAAAAAGGCAGGGAGTATAGGCTCATACATCACCTGTCCTACCCAAAAGGTAATTCAGTAAACGACTTCATCAACCCGGAGGATTACACAGTGCAATATACAACGTTTGATGAGGCTCTGCGCCACATACAACAGCTAGGCCAAGGTGCAATGATGGCAAAGAGCGACATCAAATCCGCTTTCCGTCTGCTACCTGTACATCCAAGTGACCAGGATTTACTGGGTTTCAAAGTGGGAGGTCGATGGTATATGGACAAGGCTATGCCTATGGGATGCTCCGTCAGCTGCTCAGCCTTGAAGCATTCTCAACCTTTTGAGGGGCCACCAGAGAACACACAAAAAACATACATGTAGTCCATTATCTCGATGATTTCTATTTATGGGGCCAAAGGGGAACCATGTGGAGACACTGCAAGGCTTCACCTCACTGATGGGTTATTATGGTGTCCCTCTACCGTGGAAAAAGCAGGGCCCGGCGACTTGTCTCTCATACCTGGGCATAGAAATAGACTCCGAGGCCATGGTTTCCCGGCTACCCAAGACAAGGTGGCACTTTTGTGCAAAATATTGGGTGAGATGGAAAAGCAAAGAAGGTGACCCTACAACAGCTGCAATCTGTTATAGGCCACTTGAATTTTGCATGCCGTGTAGCAGGCCATTCCTTAGGCGGATGGCATCTGCCACGGTGGGGCTTTAAAACCATATCACCACATCAGATTGACACAGGGCATAAAAGCAGACCTACAGGTTTGGGAACTTTTCCTGAAAGATTTTAATGGTATCACCATCTGGCAGACACCAACAGACCAATTTTTGGACCTGCACATGGTAACCGATGCTTCAGGGGGCATTGGTTTTGGGGCATTCTGGCAGGGAGCATGGTTTACGGGACACTGGCCACAGGAGTGGGTGTTGACGGGACTCACAAAGAATATTACCCTTTTGGAACTGTTCCCCATCATGGTAGACATAAGGGTGTGGGGACACAAACTTCAGAATAAGAAAGTGCTGTTTCACACAGACAACAGGGCAGTAGTGGACATATTGAACTCAGACATCTCGCTCTGAAGATGCGATGAAGGTCTTATGGTCTTTGTATTATGTTGCTTACAGTACAACATCTCTTTTAAGGCACGTCATCTGCCAGGAAAAAGAAATGTTATAGCTGATGCCCTGTCTCGATTTCAGCTCGAGCACTTCAGGCAGTTAGCCCGTAAGCGGACCAGTTCCCAACAGAAATACCGGAAGCAGTCTGGAGACTGGGAACCAAGATTGCAGCAACTGGTACAGCTCGCTGTGGCCCCCCTGACATGGAGGAAGTATGTAGGTAGCTATGAATCTTTCCAGCAATTTTGTGGTCACGAGGTAAGCGTGGAATTACACAATACCCAGAGACAGGTTCAAAGCTACATCCTACACTTAGAATGCCTGGGAAAATCCCCGGCGGCTATACACCTCCAACTAGCAGGCATTGCCTTTCTTCGGAAATACGAAGGTTTCCCCGACCCAACCAACAATTTCATTACAAAGAAAATGATGCAGGGCATGTCTAGACTCGGGAAAAAGGTGGACACAAGGAAGCCCATAGGATTACCGGAATTGTCCAACCTCCTGACAGCACTGGTGGTCACTTGCAGCTCTGGCTATGAAACCAAGCTGTTCAGGGCCCTATACACATGTGCATTTTTTGGGGCCTTCTGGGTGTCTGAGTTGGTACCGCAGTCCAACTCTCCAAGCCAGAACACCAATCTCCAGTTGAGTGATTTCGTCATCTGGCAAGACAGACTGTGTCTTCAGCTGCGGAAATCAAAAACTAACCAGTGCGGCCCCCCGGCTATGATTACACTGTTTAAGGCCCCACCCGGGAATATCTGCCCATGGATGGCAATGAGGGAGTATTTGGCGGGTCGTCCTACGGGAACAGGTCATTTGTGCACGGGGATGGAACAGCGGTCACAAGACGGCAATTCACTGCGGTCCTACGAAAGGGTTTATGGATGGCGGGAAAAAACCCGACCTGGTATAACACCCATTCATTCCGAATCAGAGCAGCCACTGAGGCTTCCAGGTGCGGTTTAAACGAGGATCAGATAAAAGGGGTTGGCAGATGGACTTCAAAGGCGTACATGGGTTACATAAGGCCTCAGCAGAGAACAGCAGCAAGTGATGTTGGGGAACCCAGCACAAGTTAGAACTGATAGTTCAAACCCGAGAACACTCACATGTTTCTACTTTTGTTTTACAGGCATGTCGGCGACATCCCCTCAGATATGGATCATGGGTCATTCGCACGTGAGGGAGGTGTACAGGAGGGCGAAAACACGGCCATATACAACTCAGCTGCTCATTCCAAGAAGTAGAGCTGTGATAAAATGGGCAGGAAAAGGGGGGATGAGGTGGGGGGCATTGTGTAAAACAATCATGGCATTAGGTCTACACGCCGACCGCTTGCGCTGGTGATTCACCTGGGAGGAATGTCTTGGTCACCCTAGGGGCAAAGAGATTAATTGGGGATATGAAGAGGGACTTGTCCCACTTAAAACAGTTATTGCCTCGCACCATTCTGGCATGGTCTCGAATGTTACCACGCCGGCATTGGCGTGGTGAGCGGAAGGCAGGGGCTATGGATAAAGCGCGGAGGTCCGTGAATAGGGAGGCGTCCCATTTTGCGGCCTCACTGGGCATGGAAGTAATCAGGCACTTCACGATTGCAAAAACAGATTTGGGATTTTATAGCCGGGATGGGGTTCATTTATCAGGGAAGGGAAACGATGTCCTTAACAATACACTTAATGATTTTTGCGAGACAGTGCTGTTTGGGAAAAGTAAGATCCCTTGGGCATTAGTGGGAGATACTGGTTGTCACAGTATGAAGTGGCAGTAAATTCATGGCTGACCCTGGGTAAGAGGCTCCGGACATAAGAAGAGCTGCGATTGGGTGTCACCTGGGAGAGGCACGACCCTAGGACGTGTATGCCTCGGAGGATCGGGAGAGGAAGACACCCAGGCTGGGGCATGCACCAAACGCTGGGATCCAAGACTCCAAGAGGAGGAGTGCGGCTCCCGATGGGCATGCTCCTCGTCAAGGGACTAGGAGGCCCTAAATTCAGAAGGGGGGGGAACTGTCTTGCGGAAAGGCACGGCCCTCAACGGGTCTGTTGGACTAAAGGGCCAGAGTTCCCCTCAAAACAAGCGGATGAAGGAGCTGGGGGTTTCAGCAGTACATGAATTAGGGCTGCCCAAGGGGTCTTACAGATGGGACATGTAATGTACATATGTTACAATTTTCTGTATAGCTTGGTGTATGTATATAATATATGTAAAGTGCATATCTGTAAATTGTGATGTACCTATTAGGCTCGTAAAAGCCAAGTGTCCCATGTAATGTATGCAATTTTGTTTAAGTAAAAAGAGCTGCGGCCCCTTTTTATACCAAAAAACAGTGTGGTGTCTTGGTTGAATTGGGGTTCCGCTTTGGGCAATAGCCCCACCGGCCTCTCACCGGGGGCAAATTGCCGGCAGTGCCCAAGAAGGGTGTGGGCTGGGAGGGCCGCCCACCGCCTGAAGAAGCGGCCCCCGAGCATGTGGCCCAATCAGAGAGCCCTCGGATAGGGCTAGCCAGAACCCACCCATAGGGAGGGTCAGGAGAGGGCTTCAAAGGAGCTGACCCAGGGATCTCGCCCTCCTGGAACAGCTCATAACCAAGTTTCCCCACCCTCCACCGCAAAACTTCGGGCCGTAGCAAGAGATCTGTCGGCTCGGAAACCTAATAAATGGCAGTAAATTCATGACTGACCCTGGGTAAGAGGCTCCGGACATAAGAAGAGCTGCGATTCGGTGTCACCTGGGAGAGGCACGACCCTAGGACGGGTATGCCTCGGAGGATCGGGAGAGGAAGACACCCAGGCTGGGGCATGCACTTAAACGCTGGGATCCAAGACTCCAAGAGGAGGAGTGCGGCACCCGATGGGCATGCTCCTCATCAAGGGGCTAGGAGGCCCTAAATTTGGAAGGGGGGGGAACTGTCTTGCAGAAAGGCACGGCCCTCAACGGGTCTGTTGGACTAAAGGGCCAGAGTTCCCCTCAGAACAAGCGGATGAAGGAGCTGGGGGTTTCAGCAGTACATGAATTAGGGCTGCCCAAGGGGTCTTACAGGATGGGACATGTAATGTACATATGTTACAATTTTCTGTATAGCTTGATGTATGTATATAATATATGTAAAGTGCATATCTGTAAATTGTGATGTACCTATTAGGCTCGTAAAAGCCAAGTGTCCCATGTAATGTATGCAATTTTGTTTAAGTAAAAAGAGCTGCGGCCCCTTTTTATACCAAAAAACAGTGTGGTGTCTTGATTGAATTGGGGGTCCACTTTGGGCAATATTCCGTTACATCCTTTGTGTGTAAATTGCATCTGTTTCGGTCCCTAGGCGAACGTTCGTCCAAACCGCAATCTCTGCTTATTGCGGTTTACACCGTTGTGTTCTGTTTTGTCATGCTGTGCAAAATAGCCATTCTGGTACAAAGGCAGAAAACAACATTTTTAGAGCAGCAAACTCTGGGGGAGCCGAAACAAATGGAGACAGGGTTGACGGAATACTCGCAGTATGTAGAAAGGAACCTGAAGGCAACAGAGTACAAAGGCGCCACACAGGTAAGGTTGATTCCCTTAAAAACATGTTGAAGCCTTTATTAATAATAGAGCCATGTAAGGAATACCTGTTAGGAAACAGTATTCCCATACATCCCTTGTGTGTAAAATGCATCTGTTTCATTCTATAGGCGAACGTTTGTCCAAACCGCAATCTCTACTTTTCACGGTTTGCTCCGTTTCGTGGGGCTGTGTAAAACAGCCATTCCCAAGCGGTGCACAAACAGCAATAGAGCAGCAAGCTCTATGGGGGTGCCATAACACAAATGGAGGTGGGAGCTGCCGGAAAACTTGCGGCGTGTAAAGGGATAGCAACAAAGCACAAGGGCGCCACAGGTAAAGCTCATTCCTTTTCCCTTTCTCACCTTTTATCTCAGGGGTAGATCCAGGAGTCCTATAGGTGGGGGAGCTCAAGTGAGATAAAAATAATAGGTCGGGGGTCTGGTGGACCGCCTAGGCCTCCAGAATTTTTTTTACATTCTGGTGCATTTTTGGAAGGCATTTCTAGCGCAATGTCTACCCATTTACTCTTTCCCCATGCTTTGTGAGTTGTATCCTGGCACCATCCCCAGAGTTTGCATGACAGTATGTTGCCTAAAATACCTTCCCACCCCAAAATAAAACAAAACACTAAAAGACTGCAGCTGGGCAGCAGCACATCTGAAACACATAAAAATCAGACCAGTTGAAAGAGATCTGGTGATAAAGACAAATTGCAGACAAATTAAATCACAATCCAAGTAAACAAGTTCACAAGTGTCACTCAAGCACAATATGACATTACCATAAAGCCAGCCCACCCCAGTTTGTCCTGCAGTACAGATTAACCTACCCCCAATCTTACCTCAGTAAAAAAATAAATATAATAACGATAGAAATATGGGAACAAAGTTACTTTGCTGTCTAGTTTCTGAAAATATAATTTCAAGTTTGCTTGCTATTTTTGCAAAACAGATTTTATTCTATAGAGCTACTTATTCTAAAGAAAATACATTTTTAAATAAAATATTTTTTAATTAAAAATGTCCTTTACTGGGATAACCCCATGGTATGAGGCATCTAATTTTTATCATAGGCCCAAGAAGTCAGTAAGCAGACAGCAGAACACAGTTTTTAAACAAATATAAAAATGCATTTTTTTTAAATTAGCAACATCACTTGCTTGGGTACATCAGAACTTGCACCCCACCCCCATTCAACACATACAACTATATAAACAGAATATTTGATTCTATCACTTTTTTTTCGGTTTTACAACTGCCTCTGTCGATGTGCCAAACAAGGTCTTATGACTTTTGTTCTAATTTTGCTCTCCAACTATGCTGAAACTCCTGCACATGCCATAATTTACAGCAGAACACCTTCAAAATCTGTCTATTACTTCCCTCTGTGCTCATTCACACTGTACAACCACACAGATTAGACATACAGTACATGCTGAAGTTTTTACCTCAGTTCAAAGGTCTCATGTACCAGTTTCTGCCTCTCTTGCTCTCCTGGTTCATGCTGTTGCTGATACCAGCCCTGCCCCAAGCATGCTACCAGAGGGCACTAACTTCCAAGTCCCTCTCCTATAAATCCACACCAAAATCAATTTGCCATATGGGCAAAACCAGCAGTGACCTTAAACTATTTTAATGCCATGAACTTAAGCTCCCCATGCTAGAAATGAATAACACTAGTACTACATTTATTATACACCCAGTTTGATGAACACTAATGTCCTTTCCCATCCCAGTAGCCACCTCCCACCCACCATAGTTTGAGACTGTGAAAGTTTTTCTTTCTAAAACAAGAAGTACCTGATTAAATGAAGACTTGATCCATTTTCAGCAGGCTGAAGTTTAGGTGCACCTTGTTGAGTACTGTCTCCGGTCACCTGGCAGACAAATTATTTCTCTCTAGGCAGCACACACTGACTTATTGACTCCTAATGAGCAGAGCTCTCAGCTACAGCTTGCTTCAACTACCAGAAGATGACCTGAACCTCACTCCAACTCCTTGTGCTGATTTACCAAGGCCACGCCAACTCTGTGTTACTGGATTGCTGCTGCCTGAAACCCCGGGCTCTGCTCTTCACTTGTGGGCTCCGCTCTCTCTCTCTGTCTGCTCCTCAGTAGTACACTCGCTCCTGTCTTGCTCCAACATTAATCTTCTGAGTGAATGAATTACAGCTCACTCTTGTTTCGACAGCTCAGACATTTATAGAAGGCACCCCTTGCTAGCCACATCCACTATTGGACGCAACAGCAAATCAGGAGCAGTGAGCACCAGACAGCCTGGTTAAGATCTGTATTGTTAAGGTCCACTCTGCTTTGCTGCAGCTGTACCCCCCGCACATGAACAAAGGAGCTGCATCAAGCCTGCACAAGTAGAGAACAAATGCTCAGGCTCACCAAGGTGAGACCAGCTGCTGGCACAGTGCTGGGACCTGACAAAATGGCGCAGGATGAAAGTTAGTAAATTCATGCTGGAAACCGGCTTTTGCGGGCCGGGGAGGAAATCAACTATGTTGACAGTAGTAAGGGAACCTTCTCCCAGGCCACACTGGACGGTAGGAAGGGAACCTCCCCCATCCAGGGAGCACCAGAGCCACCACCACTACCTCAGAGGTTGCGAAGAAAGCACAGCAGTTGGACCACAGTGGGCTCAGGGAGGGTGAGGATGGTGGAACAGAGGCACACCCAGTCAGTTGTTCCACACCACAATCCATACACCTATGCTCCCCCATGGATGCACCTGCAGAGGAGATTAAGGAGGCCGAGGACAACCGTCACAAGGGAGGCCCACAGGAAGGAGGCAGAGGACACCACAAGGAAAGGAAGCAGCTCCTGGTGGGGGACTCAATTATTAGGGGTATAGAACTGGGGGGAGCAGGGAAAACTGAAGTAAGGTGCCTGCCTGGTGCCATGGCTTGGAGAGACAGGAAGCGCATCCTCAGGATCACGAGAACAGCTGCACAGGAATCTGAGCTGGACGTCATTGTCCACCTAGGGACAAATGACTTGGCTAATCATGAGATTAGAGCAGTGCAGAAGGACTTTCTAGAATTGGAGAGGGGCCTAAGACAAGTAGCACACACAATATCCTTCTCTGAGGTGCTGCCTGTCAATGGCATGAGTGAAGCGAGGGTACTTTGCACCATGCAGTTTAATGAATGATTGAAAAAATGGTGTGGGACACAGGGTTTGGCTTCATTGGGGACTGGGGTTCCACCTGGAGGACACCAGCCTATACTAGCAGGATGGTCTGCATCTGTCAGGAAGGAACAAGTCTTTTGAGCAATCGGTTTAAAGGCTTCATTGGCAAGCTTTAAACTAGTCAGGGAAGACACATAAACAGCAGGAAAATCCCAGCCTCCCCTACAAAACAGGGTACTAAATGAGAAAAGACCAAGTAGGCAGGTCAGTGGGGGATGCTGCAAAAGAAGGTAAAGCCATCAAAAATGGAGAGCAATGAGTACCAATGCCCGTAGTCTGAGTAACAAGCTTCCTGAATTAGTGGCCTTGATGGAGGAGGAACATCTGATATCGTGGCAGTCACAGAAACATGGTACACACAAAACCATGACTGGGACATAAACATACCAGGATACACTATCTACAGGAGGGACAGGGAGGGTAAAGAGGAGGAGGAGTAGCTCTTTACAAGGGAAGGAATCAAGGCAACAGAACAAAAGGGAAAACAGGGAGGAGAAGAAGCACTGTGGGTAAATTTGGAGACCGGCAATGGCACCACAATCCACACATGGGTTGTATACAGACCCCCTTCTCAGGGGGAGGAAATGGACAAGGAAATGATAGAAAGAATACTTAGAATGGCAGAAAAAGGGGAGATATTGCTGATGGGTGATCTGAATATGCCAGATGTTAACTGGAATGCAGTTGCAGCAGCCACTTCAAAGAGTGGGGTTATTCTAGATGCCCTACAAGGGCATGCCTTAGACAACTAGTATTGGAGCCCACCGAGAGGGAGCAATCTTAGACCTGGTTCTCTCAAATGGAGATGAAGAGAGGATCACAGATGTAGAAGTGGTGGCCATCTGGGAACTAGCGACCATCGAACAGTATGGTTCACAATAACACAGCAATAGAGTCAAGCCATACAAAGGCAAAAGTACTGGACTTTAGGAGGCTGACTTTGCTAAAATGGGTGAGTGCCTCAGGAATGCACTAGCAAATGGGCAGGAAGGAGGGTGGAAGAACAATGGGGAATAATAAAAACTGCCATCACAGAGGTAACAAGCCTTTGTGTGAAGCAAATTAACAAAACGAAACGATGTAAGAAACCACTATGTTCTCAAAGGAAGTGGCAGTGAAGGTTCAAGAGAAAAAGAAAGCATTCAGGAAGTACAAGGAATCACAGAAGGAGCAGGACAGGGAACTGTATCAGTTAAAGCAAAGGAAGCTGGGAAGGCAGTCAGAACAGCAAAGGCCCAAGCCAAAGAAAAGATAGCCAACTCTGTTAAGAAGGGGATAAAACCTTTTATAGGTACATCAGGAGTGAAGGAAGACCAAGGGAGGCTAGTGAGGCTTACAAAGAGGAGGAGGGTGGGCAGAGGGTGACTGAAAGGCAGAGATACTAAACAAATATTTTGCTCAGTATTTACAAAGGAAGTGGGGAGGTACCTAAAACAAACAGTAGAAACACTCTGGATACAGAAGTTGATACCAGCCCATTTACAGAAGAAAGGGTTCTGAAAGAACTCTTAAAACTGAAGGTGGACAAAGCAATGGGGCCTGATGGGATTCATCCCAGAATTTAAAAGAACTAAGGTAGAACTAGTGACACACTGACTACCCTCTTTAACAAATCATGGGAGGATGAGGTGGTACCCGAGGACTGGAGAAGGGCAGATGTGATTCCTCACAAAGTGGGAGCAAGGCAGAAGCAGAAAACTACAGACCTGTTAGTTTAACCTCAGTGGTAGGGAAAATGATGGAATCACTCTGAAGGAAAGAATTGTCGAGTATCTAGAGGCCAGAGGGGCTCAGGACCCAAGGCAGCATGGATTCACAGCGGAAGGTCATGCCAGACAAATCTGATAGATTTCTTTGACTGAGTGACCAAAGTAGTAGATCAGGGAGGGCTGTGGACATGGCCTACCTAGACTTCAACAAGGCATTTGACACAGTCCACACAAAAGATTAATATAAGTTAGCCAGCCTGGGAGGTGGGTCCCAAGATGACAGCCTGGGTAAAGAATTGGCTGGAGAATAGGACACAGAGAGTAATAGTAAATGGAGTCCACTCTGAAGAAAGGGGGGTTACTAGTGGGGTACCACAGGGTTCAGTATTAGGACCAGTCCTCTTCAATGTCTTTATAAGCGATATTGCAGAGGGACTGGAAGGAAAAGTATGTCTCTTTGCAGATGACACAAAGATCTGCAACAGAGTTGATGCACAAGGTGGGATGGAAAGGATGAGAAGGGACTTGGCAAGGTTAGAGGAATGGTCAAATGTATGGCAGCTTAGATTCAATGCTAAGAAGTGCAAGGTAATGCACCTGGGAAACAAAAACCCAGGGGAAGAGTACACAATGGGGTGAGATACTAACAACAACAAAAACTGAAAGGGACCTGGGGTAGTCATATCAGATGACCTAAAGGTGGGCAAGCAATGTGAGAGGGCAGCAAGGAGGGCTGGGGGATACTGGGATGCATAGGGAGAGGCATCACCAGCAGAAAACAGGAAGTTATTATCCCTCTGTACAGACAGTTGGTGAGACCCCATCTGAGTACTCGTGCAGTTCTGAGACCCAATCTCCTAAGGATATAGACAAGATGGAGGCTGTCCAGAGGAGGGCAACTAAAATGGTGCAGGCCTGCACCGGAAGACATATGAAGTGAGACTTAAGGAGCTGAATATGTATAGCCTCGAGGAAAGGAGAGAGAGGGGGGACATGATAGAAACTTTCAAGTATCTCAGGGGAATCAACAAAGTCCAAGAGGGTAGCATCTTTCAAAAAAAGAGGTGTGCAAGAACAAGGGGGCACAATGTGAAGATAGAAGAGGTAATTTAAGGAAGCATTTTTCTCACAGAGAGGTTGTGGATGCATGGAAATGGCCTCCGGAGGAGGTCAGGAGTCAAAACGGTGGAATTCAAGCATGCATGGGACAGTCATAAGGCAATTCTAGGGGTGGGGGGTAGGAAGAAGTAGGCTGCTGGTTAACTAGGATCTGCAGCTTATCCAATAGGTAGGGAAATGGGCAGACTGGGTGGGCCAAGCGGTCCTTATCTCCCGTCAAAATCTATGTTTCTATGTAATGCGAGTGGGGGTGGTTGTTTACTGCACTACCAGGACACTGGAGGACAGATGAGACCAGTGTGGCTCAGGCGGCTTTAATGGAGGCATTAGTGCATACCGATTAAGAATGCAGCACAGTGTGTTACTAATAGAGGAGCTCCATGATGGGGAAGCTATAGCACCCTTAGCTCCCTGCAGTTGTGGAGCTCTACTCAAACAATGTACAGGAGAACCAATGCACTACTATACATTTTGGAATTCTACAGAGTGTGCTTGTTCCAAAGGTACCACACTTATGTACCTTCACCACAGAGGTCTGGCAGAGCTAGGCCCCAAACACACACAGTGCTGAGTTTAAACTGCAGAGGATATATTTGGGTGCATAATGGAAAATCTACAGCATTGTTTCTCTGGCCTGGAGAAACCCAGAACTTCATGTTACCTCAATAAAAGTATATATTTTCCAAAACTGCTCAAAATACTGATTTTAAACATGGGTGACACTGCCCACTATCCAAATGGTTGCTTTCCATAATCTTCTCTATGTTTGTTGAAACTCTGAAACATAATGGAAATTTGCAGAGAAACACAGAATCTGTCATCAGAAAAGGACTGCTTGGCCCACCCTGTCTGCCCAGATGTTCCCTGCCTAGTCTGTCTCCACAAACCCTAAATGATCTCCGTCAGCCTTCCCTCCTCCCTACCTATTTACTAATATTCCTCTATGTCTACTGCACACATGCTTGAAGTCCTCACTGTTTTTGCCTATACCACCTCCACTGGCAGTCTGTGCCAGGCAGTTATCACCCTTTTGGTGAAGTAGTACTGCTTCACATCCTTCTTAAAATCCCCCCCACCCACACACACACACACACACAACTTCATTGCATTCCCCCGATCCTGGTGCTCTTTCTCATTTGAGAATACATTTCATATTTTAGCAAACCAACTTTCTATGTTACATAGGCAACATCATGTATGTGAATGACCCATATTTGGATTCCAGAGTGAGTACTGGTTACGTCAGTATGGCAGCTGTGTGCAGTACCTTTACCTCAGAGATCGGGACAAAATCATCTCTAAACCTACATGGTGATAACAGTATTTTAAAAGGAAACATTTTGGCTTATAAAGGGAAAGAAAAAAAACTACAACATTGATTCTCTGGCCTGTAGACATTCAGGACATGATATTATAAGAAAAGTACACATTTTCTGAAACTGCACAAAATATTAGTTTTCAGATGAGTAACCTTGCCCACTGCATAAATGTTTTTTACCCATACTCCTCCTTCTCCTCTACATTTGGTACAACTATGAAAAATAATGGAAATTAGCAAAATTATCACCTTTTTAGCAAACCAAATGACTGTGTAACATAGGCTGCAATTACACAAACACCACAATTGTGGATTCTACAGAGAGCATCAGTTACACACATAAACCCTAAACCTTTTAGGTGCTGAGTGTATTTTAAACAGCTAGCGTACTGCCTGGAATTAATAGTAACGTTCTGAGGTAGTCAGCCATCACTTCTTATCTCTGAAGTGTGTGTGTGTGTGTGTATTTGTTTTGCTAACTAGAAGATTTGCTACCTGACAGTACTAGATGTGATGTGTGGAACAGCACTCTAAATGGAGGCTGGCATAGTCAGTACTTTTCCTCTGTGTACATCATCAGCATTGTGACCTCACTAATTGTGATATCAGCAGTAACCAAGAAAATCCAATCTCCTGCTGCTTGATTCTTAACTTGTTATACATGTCATCAATCAGGCGTCAGGGCTTGTGATGTGATAATGTGTAAGGTCACATGCTGTTAATGTAGTGGGAGGAATAGAACTAAATATGTCTGCTTCTATTTAAAGCACTGCTTTTCATACCACATTCAGTACTATCAGGGAAAAGACATCTAAAGAGTACATAGCAAAAGAAAAATACTTCAGAAGTAAACAGTCATAATGGACTGCTTTTAAAACTAGTAACATTTTCTGCACTACTACCTTTTTAAGGGTGAAATATGTAGTCTCAGAATGGAACATGAATAGCATTGATTCTCTGGCCCGTAGACATTCAGGATACTGTGGTGCCATAAGAAAAGTACATATTGTCTGGAACTGCAAGGAATACTGGTTTCAAATATGGACAACATTGCCTGCTACCCAAAAGTTTGCTACTCATAATCTTCCTCAACAGTTAATGCAACTGTGAAAAATAATGGATATTCACATATGTTTCACACCTTAGAAAGCCAAATGTCTGTGTAAAATAGGCTGCAGGTATACAAGCAACACATTTTTGGGTTATACAGAGAGTATGGGTTACATTGGTATCACATTAATGTACCTTGACCACAGAGATCAGGTAGAAATAAGCCCTAACCCTATAGGGTGCTAAGTGTATTTTAAAGTGGAAAAATGTTGGTTCATAATGGAAAATCCACAGCACCAAGTCTCTTGCCTGTATACATTCAGGACACCATGGTACCACAGAAAAAGTATTACATTTATACTTAAGATTTCAACTTCTATGGGGGAATTAGCTTTTTCAATACAGTCTGCAAAACTCTGGAACACAGTACCTCTATCTTGCACAAATACAAGCAGTCATGCAAACTTTAAAGTTCTGTTAAAAATCTTATTTTCAACAACAAACTGGATGTGAATGTTATTAAATGTATGTAATATATGTATATTATATGTTATGTTATTTTAATTTTGTACCACATTTTGTATTTTTTGTACTATTCTTGCCACAATTTTAGTGGCCCAGGTAGTTCCTGAAAAGGAGCCTTTGGCTCAGTGTACTTACCTGGTTAACAAAGTAAATGAACAAAATAAATAAAATAAAGTATTCATTTTCTGAAACTACACTCACACAAAAAAATGCTTGTTTTAACCCTTAGGCTGCCAGTGGATTGATAATGTATAGGAATTAAGGAATGTGTAGAAGTCTGTGGCACAGCAAGGGTTAAACATAGGTAACGTTGCCAGCTGCCTACATGTTGTCTACCTACAGTCCTTCTTGACATTTGGTACAACTATGAAAACAATAGAAATTTACATAATTTTTACATTTTAGCAAACCAAAAGTCTATAATATATGGTTAGGGCTTATAATGAATAGAAAGCCATGGCTTTCAAAATCTTGTTGTAGGAGAGTTCAAAGGTCAAAAAAGTTGTTGTACTATCGGTCTGACATCACATCGATAGTACCACAACTTTTATTTGCCTTGTCCTGCAACCTGATTGGCTTACTTAGCAACGCTCTGAGAAGAAAAATTGTGGAACATGGTGGCGATTAAGCGAGCCGCCTGGTCGGGGACCCCATCTCATGACACGGGAGCCTCAAGGCTCTGAGTCACTAAAGGAATCGCTGTTTTTTTTTTTTTATATATTTAAACCAAGTGGTGCCGAGCCTAGCGGATGGGGTGAAGCCGACCTGAGAGCGGGACGAGTTGGAGCAGGAGCAGAATAACACTGCGAAGGTAACTGTCAACTTGGGGAAGAAATGAAAAAAGACACACAAGCCAGGAACCATATACTATAAAAATAGTAGATGGTTAACCATCACACATATGGCTGTAGCTTCCATTCGGTTAGCTGACATCATGGAGACCTCTCGAGCTTCGCTGTCGAGGTCTCCATGATGTCATCAACAACCTCAATGGAAACACAGCCTTGTTGTTGATGGTCACCCATCCACTATTCTATATATGTAACCTAGGAAGTCAGTACACAAACACCACTTTTGTGGATTCTGTGAAGAGTACCAGTTACACTGGTATGACATTTATGTTCCTTTACCATAGCGATCTAGTAGAAAAAAAAGCATTAAACATATAGGGCCAGATATTCAAAACTTTGCCCTGGGGCTAAATTAGCACTGCCCGGCAGGCAAACTGAGTCCGGCGCACAAAACAAGCTATATTCAAAAGGAAGTAGCCCGGTGCAAAACCAGCTGAATATAGCAAGCAAAGGAAGCTGGGCAAACAGGGCCAGGAGTGCAGGACAAAAATTGCCCAGGAATAAGACAGCACTGAATATAGCAGCAGGGAAGTGCACACTGCAACTGCAGCTTATTAGACTCTGGAACAAGCCAGTGTTGCAGGTGGAGAACATCATGTGTGATTGCACAGAGATGTCTGACATCTACTGCAAACAACAATGTAAGCCACACACTGCAAAACTGTGCTAAGCTGAAGTAAGGTTTGCCCCAGGCTAACCTGATTGCACAGTGCTAACACATTAGCCCAGTGTAAACTGGTTAGCCCGGGGCAAACGGGAGCTATATTCAAAGCTCCCATGCAAATGAGCCTACTTAGGTAATCTGTGGGCAAACAGGCACATTTGCATCTCATTATGTGCTGCTTAGCATACATTACCATGCAGTTTGCCTGGTGCTACAGCGTGGAGCACACAACACCACCTATTGGTCGGAATGGAAGTACAGACAGGACGCTGCAGGCAAAGGCATGCTGACAGCATCCCCTGTTGGTTGGAATAGAAGTACAGGCTAGAAGCAGCAGGAACTGTGTGGTGGGAGGTACAGTCGGAGCATACATACCTCACAACCCCTTGCCTCCTGAGAAGGGACAAGGCTTCAAAGGATCAGGGACAAAGACCCATAATCAGGGACACAGTTTAAGAGGTATGCACTCAGGATGCTGATAGAATAAGGGGATTTGTGTTAAGAAGCAGTTTCAGAAGCAGAACCAGTCTGTAACAGTCATGTATGACATGAATGTGTGAGGTTAATCCCCACTGTTCTGTCACAGTAACACATTCTGTGAGAGACAGAGGAACATTTGGAGGCTAAATAAGGGACCACCCTAAATAGTAGGGTCAGTCAGGAGGTTTGAGTGCATACAACGCACCCATGCATATGTGTGCTTGATACACACAAGTGACCCTGGTAGTCTAGTGGACCCTCGGCCCCCAAGCATGACTCCGGACCCCCATTCCACCATATAACATTATTTCCCCCTGGTAGTCTAGTGCCCCCCAACCCCCCAAGCATGATCCCAGTCTCCCGTAGCCGCTGTAATTACAAAATTTGCCTGGTGTTCTAGTGGTCCCCCACCTCCCCAAATGCGATCCCGACCCCACGTGACTGCTAATTACAGAATTTCCCTGGTGTTCTAGTGGTCCCCCAAGTACAATCCCTGACCCCATAGCCGCTGCAATTCAAGAGTTTCCCTGGTGTTCCAGTGGTTCCCCCACCCCCAAACATGATCCTCAGTAGCCCTGAAAAGACAGCAGTACCTGGTGATCTAGTACCCCCCACACACACCCGGAAGTACACAAATACCCAGTTTATGAATTCTACAGAGATTACCAGTTACACTAGTACCGCATTTACCATCAAGGTCTGATAGAAATAAACCTTAAACATATAGAGGAAAAAAGAAGGATAGGACTAAACAAAACTAGCTAACATACAAAAGCACACATATTATAAGGGTTATGTAGTGCCCCTATAGTTAGGGTTGTACCAGCAGTTCAATGTTAAACCCCAATTTTTTCACTTCAATAACTTTGTGATACTTTGATGAAAATGGCCCAAAATTTGGCATACGCAGTCAAAACGTGAAAAATTTTGCGACAGCATCTTGTACGGTTTCTGAGATATGGGACCCCATTTTCAAAAGGTTAGTGTTAAGTAAGTAGTTTTTAACATACTGTACTACAACTGGATAAAGTCAATGAAACAATGAATCTTTTCCTTAATCAAGGCCTATTGCTCAAATGTGAGACGTGTTGTATGTTATCTACTCTAATGGGTTTATCTGGGGGTTGCAGCAGATGCTGCAAACTTGGAGAAATAGAAAAGGACATTGAGAGTCTCAGGTGTGAACTACGCCAGGCTTTTGAGATCAATAAAATGGAAACATTTTGTTAACAACATATCCAATGACGAAGCATTCATCAATGCTGCTATACAAGGTAACAGAAAGCGACCCTTGGAAAATAACTTTAGAAATCCAAACTCCCCACCCATTGCTTAACAAGCAAAAAAGTGCAATGAAGGTGGTGATGTTGACAAGCAAAGTCACTAAATGGGCTCCCAAGACTTGTAAATGAATCATAAAGAGCAGTCCCATTGAAACTACACATAGGTTCTCTGTTCCTAGCAAGGCCCCCATAACAAATATAGGGAGTAGTAATTTTGACCCACTACCTGAACAGATACCCAATAAAGAGCAACATTTCAACATTGTTGTAGGGGATTCAGTCGTTAAATACACTGATGAATAGGTGTGCAGAAATGATAAACTCAACAGTGTTGTAATGTGTTTGCCGGGGCCAAGATATCTGGGGCCCAATATTCAAAACTTTGCCTGTGAGCAAATTTAGCCCACAGCCAGTAGTATACAATATTCAAAGGAATAGCCCAGGGGCAAACACTGCTAAATATAGTTGGCAGATGAAGGTGGGCAATCATGGCTGTGAGTGCAGTGCAAAGACTGCCCAGCAAAGTAGACAACTCTGAATATAGCAATTCAGCAGTAATTAGAGGGATAGGAAATTGGCTGTCAGAGTATACACAGAGGGTAGTGGTTGAGGGGCTAGTCTCCTCTCCAAGGAGGGTCATTAGTGGGGTTCCCCAGGGATTGGTTCTGGGGCCCCTCCTGTTTAACACATATGTCTCTGACATAAGGAAGGGTATCGGGGTGAAATGAGTCTCTTTGTGGATGACTAGAAGCTGGGAGCAGTGGTGAATAGGAAGGAGGGAAGAGTAGTCCTTCAGGAGGACCTGGAGACTCTGGATAGGTGGTCGAGAAAGTGGAAACTGAGGTTCAGTGCAGGAAAGTGCAGGGTTCTGCATATGGGGGCCAGAAATCTGGGCCAATGGTATACCGGAGGGGGCACACTTCAAGTCTCAGAGGGTGAGAGGGACCTTGGGGTGGTGGTGGATGTCAGAATGAACAACTCTGAGAATTGTAGGCGGGCAGCAGCCAAAGCCAATAGGATGCTGGGATGCATCGCTAGGGGGATTACCTCCAGAAGGAGGGAAGTAATCCTCCAACTGTATAACTGTCTGTGGCAAGGAGCTCCTGCCACTCTTGAAGACCGATCTTTTCTTAAATCTGTTGCAACAGTTCTTCTATTTCTAAGCCTAATCTATCCTTTACTATTTCTAGTCCCTAAGGTTGGCCACCCCCTCCCTTTTCTTGACTATGTTATGGTGTCCTCTTTAATTTTCCTTTTCCCTCTCAGGTCCTCGTACAGGGAAGTTATTGTGGTGATCTCCAAGTGTATGTAAAACAGGTTGCATTTATTGTTGTTGGATTTAGTATGTAATAACTCTATGTCATAAAATACCTTGATGTATATACCTTATGTATTTGAAACCTGTAAATGTTGAAAATACCATGGCACTAGGTGTTTTTGATAATGGTAAAAAGTACTAGGTGACTATTACAGAAATTAAGTTAGTTGTGCTGTTTAAAATGCATGTAAATTGCTGTAAACTGAACAAGTCTAAATGGCATGGCGATTTGCATATGTCCCATGATGCTTTGCATTATGGAAGTAGGTATTATGTATTTCTTTGAAACTTGATTTGGTACCAATGCCTTTTGGGGTAACCTTTCTTTTAGTGATTCTGCATTGAGGTTCTTTGTCTATATCTTGTTTTTTTTTTTTTTTTTGTTTTGTTTTGTTTTGGCCCCCCTCCCAAGTAAACGGGGCCCGCACGGGGTGGAGGTTGCATCTCAGTTGGTAAGTTAGATCAGGGATTAGTGCCAGTAGGTTCTGGCTAAGTGCAGAGAAAGGACATACATAGTCTGTTAATGCAAACTGATGTGCCGAAGAAGGAATATAACATTGCAGAACCTTATTTCCTGTATTCTGAATAAACATCACACATAGATTGTGTGTTGAACCTGAAGTTTGGTGTCTGGTCCATCTGTTATCCCACAACCCCTCCACAGACTTGGTGTCAGAAGTGGAATAACTTGCTGGAAGTGTCTGGACTGGCTGAAGAGGGATGTTTTCTGGTGAATATAACTCAGATATCCCAGGTGGACTGATGCAGCAGGAGTTGCCAGAGTAGAAACCCAGAGAAGAAAGTCTGTGGAGTTCTGACCAGAACCATGGCTAACAGATGGAGAGAAGCTGCTGCCTGGACTGGACCTGGGCGCTCGGAGGAAGGCCAAGCCTGAGGATGACAGAGAGATGCAGATTGAGGCAGACTGGAGGTGCGAGAGACTACACCCAGGAGTTGAAGACCCTGATGAGGATGATCCACTGGATGAGTCGGCAATGGCTAGAGGCAGACCAACTACACAGAGAGGCGAAACACTGGTGCCAGCTGCTCGAGAGGTTCCTGCTGGAGAGTTTGGACAAAGAGTCAGAGGATTTTTCATGGGCTCAGTTTGAGGAGTACCCCCTGACCGAGCAGGATATCCCTTTGTCCCCAGGATCTTACCTGTTGGAGGTTGGAGATGTAAGTATGGAACTTAAATGTGAGACCCCAGGTAGGACTGTGCCTAGTGATACTGTGCTGGGGTTGAAAACTCCAAGCAAACAAGAAGAAGCCTATGAGGCTGAAGGGACTTTTCTTGTATTGATGCAGCTAAATCTGTTAACAATATTGACTGGGGTATACTGCATGTTAAAAATGCTAATGTTGCCAAACTATAACAGTGTGTTAAACTTAAGGTGAGTAGAGGTCATTTAAAAAAAAATGTTGTCGGGGGGGGAAGGAAAACTCTAACATAGGTCACAAGGTACTAGATTTATTATTTATTATTAATTTATTGCAATTGTTTCACCAGGAAAGGTACACTGAGCAACAAGATGCTCATCTCCCGGCGCAACCGGGGTGGGGGGGGTACACATGGATATGATAACATGCAGGTTATCAAGTGAACAGTTAACAGAAGCAAATAAAAAGCAGCATAAGGATACACGATTGCATGAATACACAAACAGCGCACATTGAATGCTTAGGATATTATAGTATCAAATAATTTTTGTGACAAGAAGCAGCAGACAAGGTAAATTAGCACAGCAGTAACAGCTGTAATAACAGAGGATGTATATCACAGTTATACGGTTATACACAGTACATAAGGCAAAATAGGCCCAGGACATAAGTGCGAGGTTGGGGTTATATGCCAGCTTCTGTATCAAGGCTAAGGCCACTGATCAGGCATTGGGGAGGGGATAGTGGGGCATGGCAGGTACAGGGACAGGAGCAATTTGTAGTAAGGAAGTTTGCTAGGGCGGTAGACAGAGAGTAGGAAGAGGAGGAGTGCCGAATTTGCGGTTGGAGGGCGTTCCAGAGCTTGGGTAGCTAGTGTGAGAAGGCAGCTTGACCGGCAGGGGTCTTCCACCTAGGGACTGAAAGTTGGCGGGAGTCACTGGATCTAAGATGATGGGAGGGGAGTGGGGCATCTGTGAGCATGGTGGCAAGGTAGAAGGGGATGGACCCGAGCCATAGGTTGGAGACAAATTTAGCACAGTGAGAGATGCAGCGGTTTTCGAGGGACAGTAGTGCCAAGGCTCGTAGAGGTCGCAGTGGTGGGTGAGGGGAGAGGCATCGAGAGCAAAGTGGCAGAAGACATTATAAAGTGTGTCCAGTTTAGATAGGGTGGACTTAGGGGATGCACTGTATACAATGCCGCAGTAGTCGATGGAGGGCAATATCATCTTCAGGACCAGTTCACATCAGACTCAGGGAGGGAGGCTGCTGTGGTTCCTATATAGTGCACTGAGCATGGGGCATAGTTGTTTGAGATAGTATTGATGTGGTCAAAGAAGGAGAGATTGCTGTCGAGCCAGACCCCCAAGTAATGGAACGAGGAGACATCTTCAAGTTTTTGGCCATCCAGGGTAGCGAAGTAGGGAAGGAAGGGGAGTCTGCTCAGGCGTTGTCGTGTGCCGAAAGTCATAGTGACAGTTTTTTTTGCATTTAGGGAGAGCTGGTGCGAGCTAAACCATTGCTGCACCTTGTTGAAGTCAGCTTGGAGGTTTGATTGTACCACATCAGGGGCGCAGCCCCAGTAGTAGAGTACAGTATCATCTGCATACATGTGGATTGAGGAGGTAGAGCAGATGAGTGGCAGGTCGTTTAGGTATATAGAGAACAGAATGGGACCAAGAACCGACCCTTGTGGGACACCGGTAGTTAAGGGAAGGGGGGTGGAGATCGCATTTGAGACTCTAATGGACTGAGTTCTATCAGACAGGGATGATCTAAACCAGTTTGTGGCTGCGACAGAGAGGCCTGATTCAGCGAGACTCGAGAGCAATATGGGGTGGGAGACAGTGTCGAAGGCTTTTGCAAGGTCGACAAAAAAGGCTGAGGTGATCAGTCCACTGTCCATGTCTGTCAGGATAGTGTCTGTAAGCCTTATCAGGGAGGTAGAGTGTCGCTTCCTGAAGCCAGACTGGAATGCCATGAAGAATTTGGAGTCATTGAGGAAGGAGATAAGTTGGGTGAGCACAAGGTGCTCTTGTAGTTTTGCTAGGGCTGGGAGGAGGGTGATAGGGTGGTAGTTAGAGGGGCAGGTAGGGGCACCTCCTTTTGACAGAGGGATGACAATGGCATGCTTCCATGCTTGGGGGATGGCAGCGGCAGCAAAGGATTTGTTTAGGGGTTTGGCAAGCGAAGTTGCTATAGTGGGGGCGGAGCAGTATAGAAGTTTGGTGTCTAATCCATCCGGGGATTTGCCTTTTGAAGGGTTGAGAGAAAGTAATGCATCTAGGTCCTCAGTTGCAGAGATGTCTTTGAAGGAAAAAGAGCGAGGCCTAGTCTGGGTCTTTATGTCTGTAGACGGTGCGAGAGGTGTAGTGTTGGGCAGGGAAGAGAGGAGGGTGGCAACACAAGTGGAGAAGTACATTTTGAACTCAGTGGCGACTGCTGCAGGCTCTGATAGGAGAGAGTTATTAACATTTAGCATTGGAGTGGGATTGGCAGCTGGTGGGGTGAAAAGGGAGTGAATGACCTTCCAGAATTTTGAGGGTTTATTTAGGTTTGACTGGAGGGAGCTGCTGAAATACTCTGCTTTTGCAATATGAGCGGCTGTGATGCACTTGTTACGGAACATGCGGTATGTGGAGAGGTGTTGTGGGAGGCGTGAGGATTTATGCGTTTTTCAGGCTTTGTCCTGTGCGATTTGACATGCAGTCAGTTCTTGGGTGATCCAAGGTAGGTGGTTTCCTCATGCTCTTGTATTATGCAGTGAGGTGTGTGTGTTCCAGATGCTGAGGAATGTGTTTTTAAAGTGTAGGAGTGCAGCATCAGTGGAGATTGTAGGAGGGGCAGGGGCCCAGTTTGCTAGCTCAGGGTCATCTAATACAGGTGCTAGATTGAGGGATTTATAGGAGCATTGGACTACAGATTTAATGGGGGATTTTGGGTGGGGGATTTTACACACTAAGAAGGTTACGTGGTGGTTGCTGATGGAGTCAGGAAGAATACCAGCTTGTTTGACCCAGTGGTGGTGTGTGGTAAGTACCCCGTCGATGAACAAGTGGTTACCAGATTTTAGGTTAAGCTGGGTGGGCTCAGTAATGATTTGTGAGAGGTTTAGAGTGGAAATTTCGGTCCTGGTTTTGTTGAGGGCAGGAGCTAGCCAATTGTGGTTAAGATTGCCCATAATGTAGAGTTCCTCTGTCGTGGTTAGGCAGGAGGTTTGCTTGAGGAGGTCGGTGACAGCAGAAGCTGGTGTACCAGGTCGGCAGTATATCCAAGCAATGTAGATTGGTAGTGAGAAGGGAAGGACAAGCTGAATTAGTATTACTTCAAGGACTTTTGGTTCAGACTTGGTCAGGACCACTGAATAGTGCAAGTCCGAGTTTACATAGATGGCTATTCTGCCGCCTTTAGAGGCTCAATCCTGGCAGGCCATAGTGTAGCCTGGGATAGCAACAGAGGAGTCGTTGATGTTTTTGTTGAGCCAGCTTTCGGACAGGGTGAGGATATCTGGAGCATAGTGGATGACAAGAACCTGAAGGGAGTCAAGCTTGTGGACAAGGCTTCTTATATTAAGGTGCAGGAGGTGCAGGCCACATGGGAGAAGGTCCCCAGAGTGAGGTGAAGAAGAGGCCGATGTTGGAGAGGGGCATGAGGGGAGAGTAGTATTGGGGCCGGGGTTAGGGTGGATGTCACCTGCTGCAAGGAGCAAGAGAGTGAGAGTTAGGTAGTGAGCAAATAGCTGTAAATGACTGACTGTGAGCGGTTGTCTCTTAGATTGGTGGTGTGTATGAGCTGGGCATAGGGGAATAAGTTGAAAAATGATCCAGGGGAGCGATGGGTTGGAAAGAAATGGACTGGGACATGTGGCATAGTGTGTCCATGCTTGGGTGAAAGGGGAGGTGGATGTCGGGCTGGAGGGGTAGCGGGGTGGGAGAGCTCAACGAAGTTTGGCAGGATTTGGGAGGGGGGCATGGGAGAGGTGGGTGGCATGTTGGAAAGGAAGGGATGGAGGGAGAAGAGAATAGGGATGAGCAGGGTCAGGTGGCCTGGTAGAAGGACTGCGTGCGGATCAGGTGCTAGGAGGACCCCACTGCTGTGGTTACTTAGCAGGGAGGTAGGTGCTGTAGTTACTTAGTGGAGAAGGTGGAGGCTGGATGTGGGGCAGGAAAATGATAGGGACCTGTAGGGACCAGGAACCAATGGGGAGCAGAGGCAATGAGGGTTTTAGGTAGCCAGTGAGGGAGTGAGCAGTGCTGCTAGGCTTCTTAGCCAGTGAGGAAGCGAGTACTGCTAGGCTTACTAACCAATGATGGAGGAAGAGGGAATGTGGGCGGGCAATAGGTGTATTTAATCGGGGTTGGGGGTGGCTGGGAGGGCTGAAAATCCTGTGAGACACTTGAAGTTTGCTTAGTTGCAGCTAACTCTATTTGTAAAGAGTGCTAGGTGGCAAAAATGGGAAAAAGTCCTGGCCAATTGGAGTGGGTTTGCTGGAAGCACCCGTGTTTTGATTGGCTGCGCTGTTGTCGTACCTTCCAAGGAGTTGTATTCAGGTGTTCTGGTCTTGGTCCGCTGGGTGCCGTCCGACCATGGGGGAGCTGAAGCAGCCCTGTTCAAGGGCAGGCAGCTGGAGAGAAGAAAAATAGCAGAGGTTAAATAGCGTAGAGGCAGGACAGGTTTAGACTGAGCAATTTAGCAAGACAAAGGAGAGTGAGACTTTTCGGTGCCAAGGCAGAGTGCTTGGATGGGGGGGGGGTGTGGGTGAAGGAGCAAGAAAACAACAGAAGAGCTGTAAGCACTTTAAAACAGTAGTAGAAATTACAATCCAGTTAATACAGTTGAAATCCTTCTATGAGACACCTGAATTTTGGTTAGTTGCAGCTAAATGTATTTGTAAAAAGTGCCAGGTGGCAAAAGCAGGGGAAAAAGTCCTGGCCAGTCGGAGCGGGTTTGCTGGAAGCGCCTGTGTTCTGATTGGCTGTGCTGTCACTGTACCTTCCAAGGAGCTGCAGGTGGGCATCTTGGTCTCTGTCAGCTGGGTGCTGTCTGACTGTGGGGGAGCTGAAGCAGCCCGGTTCAAGGGCAGGCAGCTGGAGAGAAGAAAAATAGCAGGGGTTAAAGACCGTAGAGGCAGGACAGGTTTAGATTGAGCAATTTAGCAAGACAAAGGAGAGTGAGACTTTTCGGTGCCAAGGCAGAATGCTTGGATGGAGGATAGGGGTGCAGGAGCAAGGAAACAACAGAAGAGCTGTAAGCACTTTAAAACAATAGTAGAAATTACAATCCAGTTAATACAGTTGAAATCCTTCTATGAGACACCCAAATTTTGGTTAATTGCAGCTAAATCTATTTGTAAAAAGCGCCAGGGGGAAAAAGTCCTGGCCAGTCGGAGCGGGTTTGCTGGAAGCGCCTGTGTTCTGATTGGCTGTGCTGTCACTGTACCTTCCAAGGAGCTGCAGGCGGGCATCCTGGTCTCGGTCGGCTGGGTACCGTCTGACTGTGGGGGAGCCGAAGCAGCCCCGTTCAAGGGCAGGCAGCTGGAGAGAAGAAGAATAGCAGGGGTTAAATAGCGTAGAGGCAGGACAGGTTTAGATTGAGCAATTTAGCAAGACAAAGGAGAGTGAGACTTTTTGGCGCCAAGGCAGAGTGCTTGGATAGGGGGTTGGGGGTGAAGGAGCAAGGAAACAACAGTCAGTAGAGCTGCCTGGGGATAAGATGACCAAGGATTTGGGGTCATAAGTTATAAAAGGTTGAAGTAGGAGAGTAGAAACTACTGTTGCTCCTTCCATATTCTCGCAGACACTTTGTGTAAGACAGAGGGGTCAAGTTAGTTTCAGGCAAGGCCAGATATGGCTCTGCAGTGGTCCCTTTCTGTAGGCAAAAGTGTAGCATGTTTGGTCAGGGGACAGGCTTGATGTCAAAGAAAGAGGTACCCAAGGGCAGACAAGGAGTCTGAGGTGGTACATGTGTTTTATTCTTTTCTGAGTGAAAACCTACAAAGGAGAAGTGGGTGGAAAATGGATTGGAACCTGTGCTGGGGTAACACCTTGAGTGTCTACCCTCAGGTGTCTATATCTGTAACAAGTGAAATGAATCAAGAGTCATAGTGGATCTATATAGAGGGGTTGAACCTATGTCTGTGCCCCTACTTAAAACTGACATGTCTCCATACTGTTTGGTTAGGCTGCACCTCGAGTACTGTGTGCAGTTTTGGAGACCGCACTTAAGGAGGGACATTGCACTCCTGGAGAGGATACAAAGGAGGGCAACTAAAATGATCTGGGGCCTGGGGGAAAGGACCTAAGGGGAGAGACTCAAAGAGCTCAACATGTACACCCTGGAGGAGAGGAGAGACAGGGGGACATGATAGAGGTCTTCAAGGACATGAAGGGGATCAATAAGGGAGGCTCAGTTGAGGTGCTCCAAAAGAAAGAGGGAGGGCAACTAGAGGGCATGGGTGGAAGCTGGAGGAGGGGAGGCCAAAGGGGGGAGGAGGTGTTACTTCACTGAGAGGGTGGTGGAACCATGGAATGCACTGCCCAAGGGACTGGTGGAGGCAGAGACTGCAGATGGATTGAAGAGGGACTGGGACAGTTATAGGGGGAGAGTGAAGTCCAGTACAAGAGGAACATCTTGGACTGGGAGACAGAGAAACCTGAGGAGTGGGGGACAGCAAAATAGGTGCCCAGTATGGGTGCTGATTATTGAGCAGACACAAAAGACCAATAGGCCTCCTCTGCTGGCATTTTAGTACGTTAGTATAGGAATTTCTTATAATAGCAAAAAACATTACGTTCAGACTGAAACAATATGGGTCAATATTCCGATGGACTAAACAAAGTCATTTTACCTGGGTGTATGCTGTTGCCCTCCTAATTGCACTGTGGAAATTTATAGTGCCATACTTGAAGACATTGAAGCAGTTAGTGAACTGGGCAGTTTTATTCTTTTGGGGGGATTTTAATCAGGGCAAAATAGATTGGCCCCATAAACAGCAAAGAACAGCCAAAGGGAAAAAAAACCTGTTATATTCATGTGATCAGCTTCATCTAACACAACATGTGATGACACCTACAAGGGGAGATAGGTTATAAGTATTGGCTCTGACTGCCTGCAGGTAGAAAATTGTGCAGTAAAGTCACCACTTGGTAATAGTGACCACAATGCAGTTGTAGTCTCCATCTCCAACACCAGGGTTTTTGTTTATGCATTAACAAATCCCTCAATGACATAGATTGGGAAACATCACTTACAAATAAAAAAATAATTGATATTTGGAAATTTATAAAAAATGACATTGTTTCTATTTGTAATAAATATATTCCTTCTAGACATAAATATAGCAAAAATAAATTAAATCCCAAATGGTTAATTAAAAGGATTAGGAGAATTATTAAAAAAAAAAAGAATAAAGCACATAAAGATTTCCTTAATCTCTAAACTGATACTGCTAAAAACACATTTTTAACCCATCAGAGGTTGTGTAAAAGGGGTATCAGAAAAGCTAAAGCTACACTGGAGAAACATGTAGCACTTAATGCTAGGAAGGATAATTTGAAATCTTTCTATTCTTATATTAATTTGCTTAAAAAAACCACCAACCAAGTTGGTCCCATCTCCAATAATGGTGTATTAGTTAATGACAGCTCTGAAATAGCTAATTTACTAAATGACAATTTCTGCGATGTCTGTGGCACTAAGCAGGATATTATTGCCTCTGGTAATATAAACTCCATTCTTAACCTTCCAGCCTGAAGTCATCAAAAACAAATTGTTAAAACTCAGAGGGGAAAATGTCACCAGGGCCTGATGGGATCACAGGGCATATGTTCTGCTTAATGGCCGATGCCATCACCTATCCTTTAACAGTACTGTTTGACTATTGCATCTGATATGGCTGTGTTCCTGAAGATTGGAAGTTGACATGTCATTCCCATCCACAAAA
Organism: Neoceratodus forsteri; assembly: GCA_016271365.2. NCBI lineage: Eukaryota > Metazoa > Chordata > Ceratodontiformes > Ceratodontidae > Neoceratodus > Neoceratodus forsteri. Next base: position 1,050,703,924 of record CM057449.1, read on the forward strand.
AGTGGTCTAAACAGTTGTGGAGTAATTGTTGTCCCATAAGTCTCACATCGGCTGTATGTAAGATTTTGGAAAATGTAATCAAGGATCTAATTGCCCCAGTGATAAACATAAAAGATGGCTTTACCAGAAATCATGGCACTTTGACAAATTTAGTTTGTTTTTACGATTACATAGCGCAATGCTTGAGAAAAACATCCACTGTGATACTGTGTCTTGTGACTTTGGTAAGGCCTACGACTTGATGCCCCATTGGACCTTAATCGAAAAAATAAGATCGTATGATATCCATAACCATATTATCATCTGGATTGTGGAATGGCTTTGCAACAGGAAACAAGTTATGACTAATGGACATCTATCCCAGCTGGGATCTGTGAATAGCGGAGTTCCCCAGGGCTAGGTCCTGGGTCCCTCCCTTTCTCAGTTATACATTTCTGCTATGACTCTAAATCTTTTAAACTGTACAGTAAAATACGCTGATGATGTCAAGTTAGGAGGTCCATGTTGCTCTGAACTGTAAGTATTAGAGTGCCAGAAAGAATTAACAATTGGGCGGAAGAGTGGGGGATGAAGTTAAACTTGGATACATGTCAAGTAATGCATTTGGGTAAATACAACCCACATAATTTATACACTTTAAACAATGTAATATTGAGTACTACCAACAACAAAAAAGATATGTGGGTGTATTTTTCTGATAACTTGTCCTGTAAACATCAGCTTAATGCCATCATAAGTAAAGCAAACAAAGTCACCTGGTCCATAAAACATAACATCAATTCCAGAAGTGCAAATGTCTTAATGCCTTTGTTTTGGGCATACGGTACATTAGACTACATTTAGAGTATGCAGCACAGGTTTTGTGCCCTTATAAAAAGGCTGATATCTTGTCGTTAGAAAAAGTGCAGTGCAAATTTAACAAAAATATTACCCAACTTAAAAATAAAACATATGAGGAATGAATGGATTCCTTAAAATTATTGCCCCTTGAGTTAAGGAGGCTATGGGGAGATCTATTATTGATGTACGATGTTATGAAAGACCCTTATCTTATGTGTGAGTTGGGTATAGAATATCTGGACAAAAGATACAAGAGCAGAGGGCATCCACTACAAGTTTCAGGTAGATCCTTTCAGACAAATCTGAGAAAATGCTCCTTCAGCCTGAGAGTTGTACACCTGTGAATAGTTTGCCTCTTGAGATTATTGTTAATAAATCAAAAGAGAAATCTAAGAGAAGATTGGATGGTTTCATTTTATCCAAGGGTATCCTGAAATACTGCTACTTTTAGTATAGGAGCAAACATGGGCATTATTGCCTCCTCGCTCCTTTGTGTCTTAGTGTGAACTTTAGTATGAAATGCATGTTCTAGATCCTCTGTGTGGCCTTGTGTGGGCACAAACCTTCAGTAGTGCTCTGCAGGAGGGTATGAAACCCTTCCTAGTCTTGTCCAAAGACTACTGGCTAGGGTAAAGTTTTGGAAATTCCCACCCTTATTATTCCTGCCCAGTTGCCTACTTTTAACCATATTGGGGCCGTGGGCTATTTATGGTTATCCCCATGCATGCAGGCAATATTTATGGGATCTCCCCACTGACCCAGGATGGGTCCTACCATAGATTCTTTAACCAATGTCTGTCCACAGCCTGAATCCAACAGAGCTGTAAACTGTTTGGTTCCCCACTTACACTGGTATTGTAAATAAATTTTTGGCCTGGGACTCGTGTATCGGTGGTAGCTATGCATTCCGTAAAATCACAGTCCATGCAATCACAAAACTTACTGATATGCCCCACTACATAGAAACATAGAATTTAATGCCAGATAAGGACCTCTTGGCCCACTCAGTCTGCCCATTGTTCCCTACCTACAGTATTACTGCAGACCCTATTTGGTCTCCAGCTCTCACTCCTTCCCCCATTCCTTTCCACAAAGTTTCCCTTATGCCTATCTCATGCTTTCTTGAACCCCACCACTGTTTTCGACCCACCACCTCATCTGGTAGGCTGTTTCTGGAATCCACTACTCTTTCTGTGAAGAAGTACTTCCTCACATCTCCCCTGAATTTACCCCTCTTCAGCTTCATAGCATGTTCTCTTGTTCTTGAGCACCTTTTCTTATAAAAAGAATTCCTTCCGTTACCTTATTTACCCCCATGAGGTTTGTAATGGTCTCTATCATATCACCCCCTTCTCTGTTCCAGGGTGTACATATTGGGTTCCTTTAGTCCCTCTGCATAGGGCTTTTGATGCAGACCCCGCACCATTTTAGTGGTCCTCTGTTGGACTGCTTCCACTATGTCTATGTCCTTCCAGACATGTGGCCTCCAGAACTGTATGCAGTATTCTAGGTGAGGTCTTACTATTGCTCTATACAGAGGCAATACGCCTTCATTCTTCTACAGATGATACTGATCCCCATGCACCCTAGCCTCCCACTAGCCCTCCCAACTGCCTTGCTGTACTTCCTGTCCAACTTTAGGTCCTCAGAGATGATTACCCCCCAGTCTCTCTCCTGCTTGGTGGTCATTGACAACACTCCCCCCATTTTGTGCTCTGCCCCTGGGGTTCTGTGTCCCAAGTGCATTATTCTGCACTTTTTCACATTGAAACTTAGCTGCCATACCCATGACCAATGACCATGATTTGAGTTCTCAGGTCACTGCTCATACTTTCTATCTCCCTGGAATGTCTACCCTGTTGCATATTTTGGTGTCATCCACAAAGAGGCAGAATTTCCCCTCCAGCCCCTCTGTAATGTCTCTTATAAATACATTACAGAGGATTGGTCCCAGAACTGATCCCTGAGGCACCCCACTGGTCACCCCCTCCTCTGAGTGAACTCTGTTCACTTCTACCCACTGTCGTCAATCCCCTAGCCAGATTCTTACCCAGTTTACCACCTTTGAACCTACTCTTAAGCTGCCTAACTTGTTTACTTATCTCCTATGTGGAACAGTGTCGAAAGCCTTAGGAAACTCTAGATATAGCACATCTACCAATCTACCCTGATAATTCCTTGGTCACCTAATCAAACAAATGTATTGGGAGTGTGTCACCACAGATCACTTTACCACCATGAAAACATACAATGTTACCATCAGGTATATGACCTGCACCCCCCCCCCCCAAATTTGGGTCACCCATGAACAGAGTCTGAGGAGTGGGGGAATTACAACAGGCCCTGGGGTTATACTTTTTTGAATTGGAGGAGTAAGTAATATTTCACTACTTACCCATACCAACATAATTTGTTCCCATCCCCCCAAAATCCTAGCTCCCCTCTTCTGCAGGGATCTTCTCTCTTCAGGTCACTGTCCAAGGGTTGTCATAGGTTTGCTTTTCTTAGTTATCTCTGGTCTTGCAGCTTCCAAGTAATGTTCCGTGATTTGCACTGCTGCAGCCAGAATGGTTTGTTCATGTTGGCTTACCCAATCATGGACTCAATCTAGTAAAATGTTCTGGTACTAGCTGGCCCGGTAGCACAGAGGGCAGAGGCACTGTGGAGCTCCTTAGCTCATGCCACAATGGCGAGCTGAGTTCAGGAATGAGCTTGGCTTACTGGGGCCTGGTGGGGGGCAGAGGGCTGGGAAATGGAGTGAGCAGCCAATAGGAAGCTGTCCTCTCCTGGACAGGGGTGGTTTGCCATCCCAGCTCTTGGCTGCCACCAGATGGAGGCCTGGTTGGTGATAGTGCTGAAGCTACGAGGGGCCAGATGGACATCCAGCTGGGTGTAGGGAGGTCACAATTCCAGATCACATGTGCACCTCCATGTACATGTGCATCTGTGCCATACTGTAGCTCTTGGACTGTAGGAGAAAATAAGAAAATGGAAGGGGACAGGGCTTCATGAAGCCCTGCCTGAGGTGCTGCGGCCTGTCCTACTGCTGCACTGGGTAAGTGAGGGGGACTTCTGGATGATAGTCATGGGGGGGGTGGCCCTCCCCTCTGGCACTACCATGTGAGAAAATCTGAAGGGGAATACTCCCCAGATAGAGAGAGGTAGCAGGCCAGCCAACAGCACACAGGAACTGGGCTGAACAGCAGGCCAGTCAGCTGAAGGAGGATAAAAAACTTTATTTAAAAAATGTTCCAGTACTGCAGCAGTACAATGAAATCCATACTCTTTAGTGCATACCTCTGGTTTTAACCACTGAGTAGCCAAGTCTTGTAACTTTTGTGCCAGCACTCTAAATCTTGTTCCAGTCTTGAAATCCAAAGTGTGAAAGTTATGTCAGTAACTCTCTTTGGTTATTCTGACCTGGTCTAAGATAGCACCTTTATCTCATCATAATCTTTGGTGGTGGCATCAGTTAGGCTTACATACGCAGCTTGGGCATCTCCAGCCAGGTACAGTACAAAGCGAGTAGCCCTACTTTCTCATGTCCAGGCAGTGGCACTGACAACTCTTTCAAAAGCCATAAGGTAGACCTTGGGCTTATCAGCATGGGGTGGGGTCCTACAGTGACTGGATTTCCTGTAACCTGGAGCTGGAGAACAGTTTCTTTCTGTGTTTCTGCTGCTCTTTCTGCACCTGGAATTGTTCTTGGTGGGCCATCCAGTGAGTTTGTTTGTATCTGGACTTGCTGTGCCATTTGTTGGTCTCTGAGTCTGTTGTTGTGCCAGCTGAAGCAAAAGACGTGGATGCAGCACACCTCAGGAGAGTCTAGTGTTGCAGTTAAGGGCAGCAAGCCTGAACAAGGATACCTGCATGTGAAAAAACACAGCTGGGAATGAAGTAAATGCAAAGTGCAGCAAAGTTCATTGTTACAAATTTAAGTGGCAAAGAAAGACTAGATGGAGGGTAATGAGTACCATTGCCCATAGTCTGGGCAACAAGCTCCTTGAGCTGGTGACCTTGATGGAAGAGGGATGCCTGGATATCGTAGCAGTCACAGAAACATGGTACACAGAGAACCATGACTGGGATGTTAACATACCAGGGTACATAACCTACAGGAGAGACAGGCAGGGGAGAAGAGGGGGAGGAGTAGCTCTCTTTGTAAAGGAAGGGATAAAAGCAACTGAACAAAAGAGTAAACAGGGAGGAGAGGAGGCACTGTGCGTCACCTTGGAGACTGGAAAGGGCACCACAATCTGCACAGGGGTTGTGTACAGACCCCCATGTCAGGGGGAGGGAATGGACAAGGATATGCTAGAAGGCATTCTTAGAATGGCAGAGAAAGGGGAGATACTGTTGATGGGAGACCTGAATATGCCAGATGTTAACTGGAGCACATTTGCTGCAGCCACATCCAAGAGCAGGCCATTCTTGATGCCCCACAGGTGGCAGGCTCAGCTAGTTTCGAACCCACTGTGAGGGAGCAATCTTAGACCTTGTACTCTCAAACGGGGCAGTGAGAGTGATCTCAGATCTAGAAGTGGGTTGCCATCTGGGAACAAGTGACCATCAAACAGTGTGGTTCACGCAAACTCAGCTACAGAGTAAAGCCATACAAAAGTGAGGGTACTGGACTTCAGGAGGGCTGACTTTGGCAAGATGGAGAGTGCTCAGAAAAGCACTAGCAAACAGGCTAGAAGGAGGTGTGGAGCAACAATGGGGAATCATCAAACTGCCATCACAGAGGCAACAAGCCTTTGTGTGAAACAAATAAATCAAAACGAAAGAAAAGCCACTATGGTTCTCAAAAGAGGTGGCTGTGAAAGTCAGGAAGAAAAGATAGCATTCGGAAGTATAAAAAACACAGAAAGAGCAGGACAGAGAGCTGTACCAGTTAAGGAAGAAGGAAGCAGGGAGGGAAGTCAGAATAGCAAAGGCCCAAACTGAAGAAAAGATAGCCAACCTGAGTTAAGAAGGGGGAAAACCTTTATAGGTACATCAGTGAGCGAGAAAGACAAAGGAGGGATAGTGAGGCTGAATAGAATGAACGGTGGGTGGGCAGAGGGGACAGTGAAAAGCAGGGATACTGAATGAATATTTTGCTCAGTATTCACAAAAGAGGAGGGAAGTGCCTAATCCAATTAACAGAAGCACTCTCAATAGCGGGTCGATCCCAACCTTTCACAGAAGAAAGGGTTCTGCAAGAACTCCTAAAAGTGAAGGTGACAAAGCAATGGGGCCTGATGGAATTCACCCCAGAATTCTAAAATAATTAAGGGGAACTAGTGAAACCACTGGCAACTCTTTAATAAATTTTGGGAGGATGGTGTGGTACCTGAGGACTGGAGGAAGGCGGATGTGATTCCCCTTCGCAAAAGTGGGACCAAGACAGAGGCAGGAAACTACAGACCTGTCAGTCTGACCTCTGTGGTAGGGAAAGTGATGGAGTCACTTCTGAAGGAAAGAATAGTTGAGTACCTAGAGGCCAGTGGGGCACAGGACTCAAGGCAGCATAGGTTCTCAGCGGGAAGGTCATGTCAGACGAATCCAATAGATTTCTTTGACCGGGTAACCAAAGTAGTAGACCAGGGAGGGGCTGTGGACATGGCCTACCTAGACTTTAGCAAGGCATTTGACACAGTCCCACACAAAAGATTAATAGTCAAATTAACCAGCTCTGGGAGTGGGTCCCAGGTGGTAGCCTGGGTAAAACATTGGCTGGACAACAGGACACAGAATGTAATTGTAAATGGAGTCCACTCTGAAGAAAGAGGGGTTACTGCTGGGGTACCGCAGGGTTCAGTATTGGGTCCAGTCCTTTTTAATGTCTTCATAAGTGACATTGCAGAGGGACTGGAAGGAAACGTATGCCTCTTTGCAGATGACACAAAGATCTGCAACAGGGTTGATACACAAGGAGGCGTGGAAAGGATGAGAAGGGACTTGGCAAGGTTGGAGGAATGGTCAGAAGTATGGCAGCTAGGATTCAATGCAAAGAAGTGCAAAATAATGCACCTGGGAAACATGAACCTAGTGGAAGAATACACAATGGGGGGGGAGGTAGTAACAACAACAAAAAAGGAAAGGGACCTGGGGGTAATCATATCAGATGACCTTAAGGTTAGCAAGCAATGTGAGAAGGCAGTAGGGAGGGCTGGGGGTATACTGGGATGCATAGGGAGGCATCAGCAGCAGAAAACAGGAAGTTGTTATCCCTCTGTACAGACAGTTGGTGAGACCCATCTGGAGTACTGTGTCCAGTTCTGGAGACCCCATCTCCGCAAGGACATAGACAGGATAGAGGCAGTCCAGAGGAGGGCAACTAAAATGGTGCAGGGTCTGCAAGAGAAGCCGTATGAGGAGAGACTAAAGGAGCTTAATATGTATACCCTTGAGGAAAGAAGGGAGAGGGGGACAGGATAGAAACTTTTAAGTACCTCAGTGGAATCAACAAAGTCCAAGAGGGTAGCATCTTTCAGAAAAAGAGATGTGCAAGAACAAGGGGACACAATTTAAAGATGGGGGGGTGTTTAGGGGCAATGTGAGGAAGTATTATTTCACAGAGAGGGTAGTGGATGCATGGAACAGCCTTCCTGAGGAAGTTGTGGGGTCTAAAACTGTGGGAGAATTCAAGAATGCATGGGACAGACATAAGGCAATTCTTGGGGGGGTTAGGAAGAAATAGGCTGTTGGTTAACTAGGATCTGCGGCCTATCCTGTAGGTAGGGAAATGGGCAGACTAGATGGGCCAAGCGGTCCTTATCTGCCGTCAAAGTCTCTGTTTCTGTGTTAGATGGAGAACAGATGCTGTTGTGCTTGCTAAGCCATCCAGTCCCTTTGTATCTGGGCCTGTACTTGCTATTCTGCCAGTCATTTCACCACTTTGTCCAACTGAGTCCATTTTACCCCTATTTAGACAAGGGGAAGGTTGATCCCATCGCTAAGGTCAACCACGTGTGACAGGGTAGTGAACCAGACAGCTTCTGGGTGAACACTCTCAAAGAGAAGACTCTGGACACCAGTTTAAATTAAATGAAATCTGCTTTACTTTCAGTAACAGAAAAAACATCTTATATTCAGCTGAACAAACAACTCTGTTCTGTTTTCTCTGTCTTCATGTGGATCTCACTGAAACAGAACGGCCCCCCTTCTCCTTTACTCTATTTACATGCAGGCTCGGAATCGATTATAAGATATTTGATTGCTGTTTAACTGATTGCGAGCCTACATGTAAATGACAGCATCGATTGTATAAGGATTGATCCTGGAACCGATCGAAGTGCACCAATACCAGGAACTTCAATTTTTAACTTTCATGTAGATGCGATCGGTGCCAGAACTGATCCAGCGCGCAGGCTCAGTAAACTTGCAACCCATTTACATGTAGAGTAAAATCGATTACGTGGTAATCAGTTACCTTGTAATCGAATATTAGCCTGCATTTAAACCTGGTCTCTTCTGGGTGCATCAATTGATGCCCTTCTTATAAACATGAAATGAGTTGGTAATCAACTACCTAGAATCGAAGCCTAGGTAATTGATCATCACTCATGTAAACATAGTACTTGTTCACCCTTTCTCTTAATTAAGCTCAGGTGTTGCTTGTTAACACCCCTCCCTTGAGGTACACCCAACCAGTATTTGAATTAAATTTTATGACCTTTGGGAGCTAGAGGGGCCCATAAGGGTCATATCTTTAAACTGAGCCCTCCTCCCCATTATAAATCAGTTGCAGTGAAGCATGAGCTACCGGGGCTCACTTCAGAGTTAGGGGCCTCGAGCTCTGACAAATCCCCCTGTAAGTTCAACACTGCATTCAACATCCAGAACAAGCAGGGCAGTAAGGTTTTAAAAGGTCAGCTTGATAGCAGTAGGGGTTTGGTACAGACCCCACCATAGCCCCAGTTAAAACCTACGTCGCCTGCATTGCAGGGTTGTGAATTCATTTACAGTTAAAAGGAGTTCAATGGACATAACATGCCATCACATTGACCCTCAAAATGTTTGTGTAGGTGTCACACAAGGATCAATTTTGGGTCCATTATTTGTTTTATTTGTTGTAAATGAGTTACCAACAGAACCAACTAATGCAAAGCTTCTTTTGTGTGTGGCTAACATGGTAATTCTCAGCTTGGGCCCTACTGTATTACAAATTCAGTTGGATTTGAAAATGAGCTCTAATAAACTAATTTTGTGGTAGCATAAAAATAAATTAAAATTAAACAAGTGAAAGCAGAAAGTAATACTGTTTGATAGAAATCAGAGATTGTCCTGAGCTGGGAATGACCTTGTCATTCATGAGTGCTCTGGTAGTATCTTGCGGATCGAGAAGTTCTAAATATCTTGGTATCTTTTTGGACTCAGCCCTGAGTTTTAGTACACATTTAGAGTTTTGACTCAAAAAATAATTGAAAGTTGGGATCCCTTCACAGGAACATAAATTCTTTGACCAAGGAAACCAAGTTGATAGCAAGGATAATTCTAATGTCCATACTAGATTATGGGATGTTATTATTTTCAAATCAAACTGACACATTAATCTCAAAGTATCACAGCGCTGAGTAGTATTTGTCGTTTTGTTCGCCAGGTTCCATATTAGCCTCACCACTGTGAGCTCTACAGGAATATAGTCATCTATTCTTCTGTCAATCAGATTGACCCTGGTTTGGCTGTGTTACACAGAAGACAAAACTTCCTGAGCCAGTTCCTCTTTGTTGACTAGTATAGCTCCTCAGGTCAATATTACCAGTTCTTCCTCTAGCTTTGGAAAAGCTATTGATTTATTCTATGCTACTTCCTCAGATTGCAAATGTTTTGATGCTCAGTGATTTTTATTTTTTGTGATATTTAAATATTGTTTGATGTACAAATTTACATGGTTGTATATTACTGTATCACTATATTATACTACTAGTCTGACTGTAACTTCCCAGGCCGGGCCTGAACACAGGCAAATCTTTGTCTAGTGCACTTACTTGGTAACCAGAAACTAAATAAATAAATTTGTCATATATTTTTATGTCAGAAGTGACTTTGAAAGGGCTGTGTACCAGTCCTCTTTCTGATGAAAAATAAAACAACAAAAAAAAATTAAGCTCTGCCATTCAATAACAGTCAGAAACACAGGTTTCAGGAGGCCTTTCCCACGGGTGGCTCCAGAACAGGACCAGACAGGACATATGCCCCGCTGGAAAAAAAGAAATCTGCTGCAACATTTAGAGCATCTCTGAAAATATGGGCTAGCCAATAGGTACAGTCTATGTATAATTTCTGAGAGCAAAGCTCCAGCTGAGCTTTATTGTGATGGAGTTGCCACCTTGCTTTTTTTTTTTTTTCTTTTCAATCTACATTTTTTCCCCCTTTCCAATGGGGCTGGTAGATGGCTCTGGTCCCTCCCTCGGAGGGGCTCAGTCTTCATTCTCCGATTCTCACTACCGACCCACCCAGTAGGTTCCCCACGGGTTCCCCCCCCTGTGGCAAGGGCAAAGGGCATCAATTTTCCTCCCCCGGAGACCAACATCTAGACTCTGGGAGGGCCAGCGCGACAGCTACAGGGACACCATGGAGCCTGCCAGCTCCAAGTTTCCACTTTTCTCCCCTCCCCTTTTGCCAAGGACAACTGAGCGTGTGTGGAGGCACGCACATGCAGTGATCCACGGCACTCTCCCTATTCAAGCAATTCCCGTCTGCTCAACCCTCAGGCCTCCACCCAGGGGCAGCCTTGCAGTGGTCATGAGTGGGTCCCAACCTGGGAGGGGAGAGCAGTTCAGTGGCCACTCAGTCCATCTCCCAGCCTCCCCTGAACCCCAACAACTGAGGCTGTTTCCCAAACTCGGGTCGCTGGCGTGGTACGAGGTGTGGCGTCCAGCACCTCAACCCTCAGTGCCACTGGGCCAGCTACCTTGCTTTATTTTAAAGCAGCAGAGCATGCTGTGGAGAAAATGTTGACATATGTTTTTATTCTGTTTAAAATAGCTTCTTCTTGTCATGTCAGCAGAAGAACCACGCCAGCATTATAACATCTGTAGGCATTTAATCAACCAGCCTATGTGGGCACCAGACTTATGCTGTGCAGTGACTGTCTCTCGTTTGCATCCTTACACCTGCATCAAAGAGACTGCCTCCTGTGTCTGTTTTCTTGCCTGCTTGCCCCAAAGGACAAGCTGCTGCACTCCCAGTCTGCTAGATACCAGCTGATTCCAGCAGGTCCTGGTAAACTGGGGGGGGGGCAGCTATCGGATATGGAGCAGGTACTGGAGGTGTCTGTGGGTGCAGAAATATTAGGTACAAAGTCACAGCCATGCTAGCAAACAGTGCACCTGCAGAAGAACCATATCAGCATGGTAACACCTGCTGGCATTGAATCAACCAGCCCGGGACAACTATGACCACTGCTGTTGCCATGCAGTGACTGTCTCCTGTTTATATCCTCACACCTGCATGGAAGAGAGTGTTTCTCATTTGTGTTTTCTCACCTGACTAGCTGTTGCACTCTCAGTCCACTAGATACTGGCTGATCCTACCAGGTCCTGGTAAGCTGGGGAAGGGGCTACCAGAGGTGGTGGCAGCACTGGAAGTGTCTGTGGGGGCAGAGACAGCAGGTACAAAAGCTCAGCCGTACTAGCGGCTGCCCACGTGAGTGACTTACGCAGGAGTGACGTGAGTCACCCCGTGTGAGTCCACCTGAAGGGAAGTCATGGGGAGGCCTTAGAAAATTATTTTTAGGTGAGTTCTATATTTGCTGGATTGCGTCTGTTAGTTTGTATGAGTGTAAGCCTTAGTTCAGTTGCTATTGCAAGTCCAGTACACTTAACTGCTAAAGTTATATCGGCATTTAATATCATTAGATTCAGTCTGGGGTTTTATTCATTAATTGTTAAAACTGCAGCCTAGCCATCTCTGCTCCTCCACAGAATGGAACTTATAACCATATGATAGTACACCCAGGTAATTTGTGAGATTTGCTCTGACCCTAACATTGACATTCCTTTTGCCTGCTTCTACAGTATTCCCCCCTGGCACTGTGTGTTCATCTATGTCCAAGTGTTTTGTGAGAGACTGTGCTGTGGTGTGAATCTCCAGCCTGTTTCCTGACCGAATGCTTGTCCTCCTCCTGCAGTGTGACCACATGCAGACTGTCAGCACCTGATTTCAGGGAGGAGCCATTATCCTGCACCATCTCAAACAGTGGCCACAGTTTGGAGCGGCATCAGGCAGAGAGGCATGCCTTCTGTGTCTGCCGGGGACACAGGAGATCAGGACAAGAGATTCTGCCCCCAAACATAATAGACATTGCTGTGTTCAGCTTTATGCATGTTTTAATAAGATTATTAGAAGTTATACTGTATTTAGATCACTGTGTCAGGAATTTGTCCTTTCTGCAAATAATTTAGGTTACCAAGTTCAGCTATGCCATCTATTAAGATGTGCACCTTCTGGTTTAAATTGTTTTTGTTATGTGGGACAATTTTATGCCTCTTAGATACCCAGTTTGTTAACACTTGTGGTGATTCTAACCTGACTCTCATATATAAAATCCACAATAGGACTATGAGCTTCTGCTGTCTTACATTTATATCCAGGGCCAAATCAATTTAATTCAATTTGGTTACAATTAGCCAAGAATGGATTTTGATCAAATTTATTTCTATATTTGCTTCCCTTTCAAAAATTACATTACTTGATGGTCTTAATTTTACTCTCTGATTATGGGATTTTTAGAATAGTCTTAAAACGATCAAGCTTGATAGATTGCATCTCTGTAAATTGGTCATAGTGATTTGTCTTATTATTTGCGGAGACATTCACCCTAATCCAGCCCTGATACTTGTATCAGGGTGTTCATTTTAATGCATGCAGAATCCCAAATAAGCTTGATTATTTCAGGGAATGAGTAACATGCTATAAACCAGACACTGTAGAGAATTCCGAGTCCTGGCTCAACAGCAAGATCCCTGACATTTCTGTTAATATTAGTGGTTTTCAGCTGTGGCATAAGGATGGGTCCAAAAGAGTTGGTGGGGTGTTAATTTACACCTGCTTAAGAGTTGGAGGTTAAAGGGGGGTTACTAACCCCTGCACTTGCTTTAATCCACCTTAGACCATTTCTTCTCCCTGCCCTTTTTTCTCTAGGTAATCCACTTCTCTGACGCCTCTTCCCCGCCTCTCTTAATACCCTCTTTCATGTCCTGTCTCTCATCCCCACTGTCTCTTTCTCTCCTTCCTACCACTCTCCCTTCCTCTCCCCTGCTCATTAACCACTCAATTGGCACTTATTGTATTGTTTTTGTGTATGCTGTCTCTTGCAATGCCTGTTTTCTCATATTGTTTTGATCTTGTGTTTACTTGTCCAATCTGTATTGTAACTGCTTAATACCGTAACATTTTTTCACTTGGGAAGCAATGTCTCTCCATACCCTAGTTTTGATTCCTTCTGAACTGTGCTGCTTTTCATGTGCCGCGTCACATGTGCACTTTATGTATATTAAGCTGTTTTCTCCTGGGTCGTGCCTGAAAATAGGCATTCTTATGCCTAGTGCACTTACCCGGTGACCAAAAGCAAATAAACAAATAAAGAAAGAAAGTGATACAAGGCTGTCCCACCAGCACAACAGTAGTGCTACCATCTGCAACGCCGACATCTCGGGTTCAGGAGCAGACCTTCAGTGTTGGTGGGTCGGCCAGGTGGGAGAAGGTGGAGTGTCTAGGGGACTGCTCACCTTTTCCAGGGAGGGGACTTGGTGCTCATCACCTACCGACCCCTAGCATTGGTGGGTGGGAGGGCATGGTAGCTATGGACCATGCTGCTTTCCCAATCGGACAGAGTTGGCAGACCTCTGCACATCAGGAGCAGGAGTGCTCCCAATCATGCACCAAGGTCATTGCATGACTGCCTCTGGGGGGATCTCTAATTGAAAAAAAAATCAGCATGAGCCCCATGATGTTGGATCCTGGTACGCTGGGACTGAGCCGATATGGGTTCTCCCCTCAACTGTTGTCCGAGAACAAAAAAAAATTGCATTTAAAAAAAAAGGAATTTGATATAAGGTGTGACTGGGGTAAGTCTGAGTTGCTGTGCTTAGATCTATCCCTGCCAGCTGCTGAAGCTATACTATTGCTAAGGACGTATTGTTCGCCAAAAATCAGTCTGGATATTTTTCCTGTTTCACAGGATTATTTAACGGGTTATAAACCCAGTCATAAAGTACTGTTTTTAGGTGATATGAATATAGACTGGAATAAACCTGATGAAAAGCGTGCTCTTGTGGATCCTACCTTTAGCTCAAGTCTCACCCAGCTTATTAATGATACAACGCAGATTAATTTTAAAGATATACATTCCTCATCCACTTTGTATTTCATTTTGACCTCTCACCAGAAAAGTTCACCCTATCAGGAGTTTTACCAGACTCTGTTTCTGACCTTCAGGTGATATTTTTGCATATAGAATCGGAAAAGGCAAAAGGAGCCTGGTAAAACTGTTGAATATTGAAGTTACAGTAAATTTTACTATGCAAATGTTATGTTAGATACAGAGGGCGGTGACTGGCATTGAGTAAAGTTAATTTTTAGAGTTATTGAAGCCTGATCCTTTTTTCACCAGAACCTTGTGGACATCTGTCATTTTCATGCACTGCTAAAATGTAGAAAGATCAAGTTTGGGACTGCCCCCTAGTTTAACTCTCATTTACATAAAATACATAAATTAAGAGACTGTGGAAAAAGGCTGAACTTTATAACAGTGATGCTGAATGGTTAAATTATAGACAGGTTAGAAATCAGTATACTTTTGAACTCCAGAAATCTAAGCAAGAATATTATAAAAGGGAACTTAATCAAGAACATGAAATAAAATCTGCAATTATTTTGTAAAACTATGCATAAATGAAAAGCAAATAAAAGTTCTGACCTACAAAATCATTTTGAGCCGGGTGGATAACATTTTCCCTTAAATGAATTTGTGGCCAACAAATTTAATGTTTCATTAAAATGGGTACTGCAGCCATGGACCAAACCAAGGTCCAGATATTCAAAACTTAGCCCTGGGGCAAAAGTAGCACTGCACAGCATGCAGCAATAGCCTGGAATCATTTACGTGTCATATTCAAAGGAATAGCCCCGGGGCTAAATCAGTTGAATATAGCATGTAAATGATCGTATGCAAACAGAGCCTTGAGTACAGTGCAGCCATAGCCCAGCAAATAAGAAAGCTCTGAATATAGCAATCAGGCAGTGCAAACTACAACAGCAGCCCAGTGCACACAAACATAGAGCAAGGCAAAGGTGAACTTCGTAGTCAATGTGTGTGTTAACAAAGAAGTGGATTCACAAAAAGTGCAAGCAACAGTGCAGAACAAATACTGCAGAACTGTACTATGGTTCTGACAGTTTTGCATGGGGCAAACTCATTTGTGCGGCACCCACACATTTGCCTGGTGCAAAATTTTGCTATATTCAAAAGTGCTGTGCAAATGAGCATACTTAGGCAATCGATGGGCAAACAGCCACATTAGCATGTAATTATTGCCTGATTTGCATGTGGCTTACCCAGTGCTATTGCAGAGTGCACACAGCTCCCCTGTAGGTCAGGCTGGAACTACAGGTTGATAGTTGCAGGCTGGGTCTCCTCACAGCACCATCTGTATGTCAGACTGGAGAAACATTTTGGTAGCTGCAGGCTACGTCTGTACACAGCAGCAGAGTCTAGTGTGCCCTAGGGGACTAGCACCACAGTCAGGGATGTTGATGTTGCATGCCGTGGACATATTGTAGTCCCTGCTGCAGTGCATAGCAGAGGCTACAGTACCACAGTGGCCAGTTTAGTAAGGGACACAGCAATGCCTATGGTGTGTCAGGCATCAATGACTGCTACTCTCCACACAGTGACAGGACCACTGTAATGCTGTCCTGTGTCCCACATGCACTGCACCACTGGCATAGGACACTCAGAGTAACATACACATGGCTAGCCGTGTGTGCCGTGGTATCTGTACAGATGTGAGGTATATGCCGTTGGGGGGTCACACATACCATCAGACATGCACACCATGTTGGGGTATACCCAACACTGGAACATATGCACCATGGGGATGTTCAAGTTCAAGTTATTATTACAGGAATTACTCCATTGAGCAAGCTCATTTACAAGGAGGTCCTGGAGATTTCAAACAGTACAGTGATGTAGATGATCTTATACAAAACAGATTTGGATAGCACAAGTAAACAGCAAAGGCAACGATAAGGTAAAACTTGGATTGTTAAATAACTGATACATTACTTACGAAAAACTAACTGCACTAATGTGCATGTAGATGATACACATTGAGTGAGACAAGTCTTCACTGGGGGCAGAAGGAAAAGGAAAAAAAGAAAAAAGTGAAAACATGGGGCTGTAGATGACATCGCAGAGGAGGGTGGTAGGTTCAGAGGGACAGGAATATTGTACACTGAGATGAGGGTACAGGGAGGGGTCTGGGGAGGAGGTGACTGGGGTGGGGGAGGGGTAGGGAGATGGAGGTGGAGGAAGGAAGAAGTGCTAGGAGGCAGAATGGGTAAAGGAGGGTTAGGGTAGGAATATAGGGGTAGGGGAGGAGGGGTAGGGAGACAGGGAGCTGGAGGAAGGGAAGAAGTGCTAAGAGGCAGAATGGGTAAAGGGGGTTGGGGTAGGAATAAGGAGATGGTGGGGCAGATGGGTGAGAGGTTAGGCTGGGTGGTTGGTGGGGAGACAGGGATAGGGTGACAAGCAGAAGGGATGGTGAACATTCATATATTAGCTTAGCGTGAAGAGCAGCAGCAGACCACTTCAAATACTTTCTTGGCTAGGGACTTGAAACAATTTAACATAACTATTTCAGTTAGCTTCATGGTTTTTTTGTAGTTGGTTCCATATAGATGGGAGGATGAAACTAATGGTACCTCTGCCCTGATTAGTACGTGTCCTGGGAACGTCTAGGAGCACAAAGTCTGAGGTGCACAGTGCATGCACATTGTGAGACTTGTGCACTAGGGAGCATATGTAGTGAGGTAACTTGCCAGTCAGCAGTTTGAGTCCACTGCCCACTATGGAACATATGCCTGGTTGATAGTGAGGTCCAGTTCAAAGAAGAGTAGTGGGTACAATGGTGTGTCCTGGCCAGAGCATTTAGTATGAAATGAAATGCACGATAGTACAGGACATTAAGTTTGTGAGTGTGAGTTGGTGCACTGTAATTATAAATGATATCCCCATAGTCAAGGAGTGGTAGGAATGTGGCCTGGACCAGTCTTCTTCTGCAGTCGAGTGTAAATAGGGATCTGTTCCTGAGGAAGAACCCCAGCCTGGCTTTTAGCTTGTTGACAAGGCAGTTGATATGGGCACTAAAAGTTAGTTTACTGTCTAGCCATATTCCAAGATACTTGAATTGATCCACAACCTCGAGGGTGTCCCCGAATATAGTAGTGATGGGCGATGAGGTACTCTGAGTACTGAGAGTAGGGGGCATATGGTTTCATGAAAGAAAATCACCTTTGTCTTCTTTGTATTCAGGAGAAGTTTTGAACGGGCCAGGTTGAACTGTAGCTGATTGAAATCAGACTAACTCAGCACAGGCTTTGTGCATTGAAGGCCTAGAGATGTAGAGGACCGTGTCATTGGCAAAAAAAGTGCAGCTAGGATTGTTGAATGTTTTTGTCCAATAAGTTGTTGTAAATAGTGAAGAGGAGAGGTCCTAGAATGTATTCCTGAGGGACTCCCCTCGTGATGGACACCGTGTCCGACATGGCTCCATCAGCCTTGATTCTTTGCAGCCTATTTGAGAGGTAACTAGAGAACCATCTTACCATAGTGTCATGAAATCCCAGGGATGTTAGGCAGTGCAGGAGAAGGGTATGGTCCACTGTGTCGAACGCCTTGCTTAAGTCAAGGAAAACAGCACAAGTAGACTGTTTGTTGTCAGTGGCAGAGAACCGGTCATTAGTTACCTTTGCCAGGGCTGAGACTGTACTGTGATTCTGCCTGAACCCTGATTCTAGTGGGTTAGTAGGTTGAAGTTCTCCAGATATTGTTTTGTTTAAACATGTATTCATTTTTCCATTAGCTTGGACAGGACTGATAGAATGGAAATTGGTCTGTAGTTGTTGAGGTCGCTCCAGTCTCCAGACTTGAACAGTGGGATGATATGTGGTTTTCCAGCTGGAGGGAACAGTAGTTGTGGAGATGGAAAGGTTACATATGTGCATGATGTTCGCAACTAATAGATGACTCCCTATTTTTAGAAAGAATGCTTTGATTCCGTCAGCACCTGCCCCTTTCCTGGTATCCAGCTTGATTAGGAGTTGCTTGACTTCCTTGAATGTGACCAGGGAGAGCTGGAAGGAGACATGTGGTGGTGAGGACTCAGTAGTCTGGAATGGAGGGGCTGGTGGGCAGCACTGCAGCTGGTGAAGTGTCGAAGGCCATACCAGCTGTGGTGAAGTGGGTGTTTAGAAGATCCAATATGGCGCATTGCTCAGTGACCAGTGTACCTTTAGAGGTGACCTTTTGTGGGAGAGATTGGGGGGGTTTTGTGGCCTTCGATAGTCTTGAAGGTGCGCCATATTGTTGCTGAGTTGTCTTTAGCTTCCTCTAAGGTTTCGACATAGTAAGTGGCCTTGGCACTCCTTATAAGCTTGGTGCATCTATTTCTAGCTGCTCAGAATTCCTGCCAGTGGGTCACAGTTTTAGTTTTCCTTGCATGTGCACACAGTTTATCACAATGCAAGAGTGCGCTTTCAGCTCAGGGGTTAACCATGGGTGTGAGAATTTCCTAACTCTGCATTTACAGAATGGTGCATGCTTGTTAGCAAGGCCTGTGATGATGGTATTAAAAATAGTAACAGTGGCTTCTACAGATCTGGCTAAATAAAAGGATTGCCAGTCTATCTGCTTAAGGTCTGCAAGATAGTTATGGACATTAAACTTACGGAAACTTCTGCTGGTGATGAATTTGAGCCCAGTGGGGCATTTGGTATGGGTATGTGTGCAGACCACAGTATTGTGATCGCTTACATCATTATGGAAGACCACTGAGTGTTCAATTTTGGGAGGTTAGTTTGTGAGGATTAGGTCAAGAATAGAACTGTGGTCTTTGTTTTTCATATTTGTCGTAGTAGGTTCAGTGACTAACTGAGTGAATCCAAGCTTGTCACATGGATCTTTGACGGCATTATCTTTGTTGGTGAGTCAGTCATGATTTAAGTCCCCAAGGATGGTGGTTTCATTGGTGCTGGATTCCACGATATCCTCGATCTTTGATAGAATATCCAGCCCATCTGAGGGAGGTCTGTAACAGCCAATGATATTGATTACTTCAGAGGATGGGAGTAGTAACCTAAGTGCTAGGCACTCAAACTCTTTGGGTTTTGACTCCAAAAATAGTTTCCATGGCATTGATCTTGTTATTGAGGTAGATAACTACCCCTCCACCCCTAGTGGGCCTATCTACTCTGAATGTGCTATATGATGGTAGTGCTGTCTGGGAGTCAGTGATGGAGCTGTTCAACCAGGACTCTGTGATTACTAGCACATCTGGGTTGGTATGGGCAGTCCAGATTTGGATTTGACTGAAATCTTTTAATAGAATGTGGGCAATAATCAGCATGAACTTAATGCCTGATACTAAAGCGAAGTCAGTTGGAGAGTCTAAGGTAGTAGGTGGTCCAGGGTTAAGTTCCACATTGCCCAAGCACAGGAGCATTAATAGGATTAACCTTTTCACGGTTGCTACTAGAGCTGCATGTTGTTTTTTCCTAGATGTACTACTACTTCAGTCGGGGTTGTCCATATGCTTCAATTCTACCTTGAAGTTTGAGATACAAGTTGAACTAAGGAGTGCATGGACACTTAAACTAGAGGGCTGCTGCCAGCTGGATGCAGCAGGTGGTTGGATGCAGGCTTTAGCCCAGGTAGGGCTAGGAGAATAAGGAGAAATCACGGGCATGTATGTCCCAGGTAGAAAATTCAAGTTTTCGGGAGCTGAGCCAGGTAGGGTTGATGCCAGAACGTGGAGTAAGCCATGGCCCTGGCAGTAATTTACGTAAGGATCTGATGAAGACAGTCTAAGATTAATATTACTATAGAAAAATGCTAGGACTAAAGGGCTGATTAAGATGAGGCAGTCACCAATGTTTGTTAAATCTGAGCATGAGAGAGGATCACTCCTTTAAGAAGTTTCAGGAAAGGAGAACCCCTTTAAGAAGTTGCTATAATTGACTAGTATGAGGCCTTGGGGGGGGAGGGGATCACTGGGGAAGTGTATTTAATAAAGGAGGGGGGTGAGGGGTTGGGCAAAAAAACTGTCCAGAGAGTAGTAGAGCAAGGCAGTGGCCAAGCTGTGATTTGAAAAAGGCACCTTGAGTGTTTGCTTTCTCAATAGGGATCTGCAGCATCCAATCGGGAAGTGACCACAGTCCCCAGGAGCCAGTCCAATTACAGGGATTGAAGCCTGGCAGCTATGGGCTAGGAGCTGACCAATCGTACCTGCTTTCCTTGGTCAGGGGATGGCGGGCTGGATGCAGAGGTCCGACCACCGGCAGGTATCGGCGTCGGGGCCGCCTCGCTGAAGTGGAGAGCCAGATTTGGGCTTGTGGCTGAAAAGAGCAGAAAAAGGCTGTCCTAAGAAGAAAGACAAAGCTCAGGTAAATTGGTGGGAGGGCCCTGGGCAATTTAGTGTTCAGGGCAGAAGTAGGTACATATAGTGGGAGAGAAAGGGTTCCTGCAGAGAGGTCTGGTCAAAGGTGCCAGGTGGGACTTTAGCAAAACAAAATGCTGGTTCAGGAGGTTGATGGGGAAGGAGGCAGGGGCCCAGGAGCAGGGGTAGAGAAGATTGCCAGAAATGCCAGGCAATATTTACAGAATATGCTGGTTCAGGGGGGTATCAGGAGAGGGAAACAGGGGTCCAGTAGCTGGCAGAAAAACAGTGTGGGAAAGGAGAAAAAGAAATGCAAAAGGGAAAAGGCAAGTGAAAGAGGGGAACAAAGAAGGCAGTCCAAGGAGAAATGAGAGTAACTGTAATGGGAAAAGAGGAACACTTTTAAATTGTGACAGTCACGGAAACATGGTACACAGAGAACCATGACTGGGATGTCAACATACCAGGGTACACAATCTACAGAAGGGACAGGGAGAGTAAAAGAGGAGGTGGAGTAGCTCTCTACATAAGGGAAGGGATCAAAGCTACAGAACTAAAAAGTAAAGGGGAAGGACAAGAGGCACTGTGGATTACCTTGGAGACAGGAAATGGCATCACAATCTGCACAGGGGTTGTATATACACCCCCATCTCAAAGGGAGGAAATTGACAAGAAAATGATAGAGGACATTCTAAAAATGGCTGAAAATGGGGAGATACTGTTGATGGGGGACCTGAATATGCCAAATGTTAACTGGACAACGGTGTACTGCAGCCACATCCAAGAGCAGGGTCATTCTCGATGCCCTACAGGGAGCATGCCTTAGACAGCTAGTGTTGGAACCCACTCAGGAGGGAGCAATATTAGACCTGGTACAATCAAATGGAGAGAGGATCACAGATTTAGAAGTCAGTAGCCATCTGGGAGCAAGTGACCACCACACAGTGTGGTTCACACTAAGCACAACCATGGAGACAAGCCATACAAAAACAAGGATATTGAAGGGCTGACTTTAGCAAAATAGGTGACTGCCTAAGGAATGCACTAACAAATAGGCAGGAAGGAGGGGTGGAACAACAATGGAGAAAAATCAAAACTGCCATCATGGAGGCAACAAGCCTTTGTGTGAAACAAATAAAGAAAACAAAACAGAGTAAAAAAACACTATGGTTCTCAAAAGAGGTGGCAGGGAAGGTTAAGGAGAAAAAGGCTGCATTCAAAAAGTATAAGGAATCACAGAAGGAGCACGATAGGGAACTGTATCAATTAAAGCTGAAAGAAGTGGGGAAGGCAGTCAGAATAGCAAAGGCTCAAACCAAGGAAAAGATAGCCAACTCAGTTAAGAAGGGGGATAAAACCTTTTAGAGGTACATTAGGGAGCATAGAAAGGTTAAGGGAGGGATAGTGAAGATTAATAAAGGAGAGGGGAGGTGGGCAGAGGGAGACAGTGAAAAGGCAGAGTTACTGAATGAATACTTTTGCTCAGTATTCACAAAAGAAGAAGAGGAGGAGTTACCTAAACCAAACAATAAAAGCACTCTGGGTAGGGGGGTTGACACCAGTCCATTTATAAAAGAAAAAGTCCTGAAAGAACTCCTAAAACTCAAGGTGGACAAAGCAATGGGGCCTGATGGGAATCCTAAAAGAACTAAGGGGGGACCTAGTCACACCACTGACCACACTTTTTAACAAATCATGGGAAGATGGGGTGTTACCTGAGGAATGGAGGAGGGCAGATATGATTCCCCTTCACAAAAGTGGGAGCAAGGCAGAAGCAGGAAACTACAGACCTGTTAGTTTGACCTCAAGTGGTAGGGAAAATGATGGAATCACTTCTGAAAGAAAGAATTGTTGAGTACCTAGAGGTCAGCGGGGGCACAGGACCCAAAGCAGCATGGATTCACAGCGGGAAGGTCATGTCAGACAAATCTAATTGATTTCTTTTACTGGGTGACTAAGGTAATAGACCAGGGAGGGGCTGTGGATATGGCCTACCTAGACTTTAGCAAGGCTTTGAACACAGTACTGCACAAAAGATTAATAATTAAGTTAGCCAGCCTGGGAGTGGGTCCCAGGGTGGTAGAGTGGGTAGCAAACTGGCTGCAGAACAGGACACAGAAGGTAATAGTGAATGGAATGCATTCCGAAGAAAGGGGAGTTACTAGTGGAGTACCTCTGGGCTCAGTACTGGGTCCAGTCCTCTTTAACGTCTTTATAGGTGACATTGCAGAGGGTCTGAAGGAAAGGTATGCCTCTTTGCAGATGACACGAAGATCTGTAACAGAGTTGATACACAAGCGGGGTAGAAAGGATGAGAAGGGACTTAGCAAAGTTGGAGGAATGGTCAGATGTATGGCAACTTAGATTCAATGCAAAGAAGTGCAAAGTAATGCACCTGGGAAACAAAAACCCAGAAGAGTACACAATGGCAGGGAAGGTACTAACAACAACAATAATGGAAAGGGACCTGGTGGTAATCATATCAGATGACCTAAAGGTGGGTAAGCAATGAGAAAAGTCAGTAAGGAGAGCAAGGGGGATACTGGGATGCATAGGAAGGGGCATCACAAGTAGAAAAAGGGAAGTGGTTATCCCTCTGTACAGACAGTTGGTGAGTCCCATCTGGAGTACTGCGTGCAGTTTTGGAGACCCCATCTGCACAAGGACATAGACAGGATGGAAGCAGTGCAGAGGAGGGCAACTAAAATGGTGCCGGGTCTGCATCAGAAACCATATGAAGAGAGACTGACAGAGCTTAATATGTATACCCTTGATATGTATACCCTTGATGAAAGGAGGGATGCGGGGACGTGATAGAAATTTTCAAGTACCTCAAGGGAATCAACAACGTCCAGGAGGTTAGCATCTTTCAGAAAAAGAGATGTGCAAGAACAAGGGGGCACAATTTAAAGATAGAGGGGGGACAACTCAGGGGTAATGTGAGGAAATTCTTTTTCACGGAGAGAGTGATGGACGCATGGAACCGCTTTCCTGGGGAGGTTGTGGGGTCTAAAACAGTGGAGGAATTCAAACATGCATGGGACAGACATAAGGCAATTATAGTGGGGGTTGCAGGAAGTAGGCTGTTGGTTAACTAGAACCTGCAGCTTATCCAGTAGATAGGGAAATGGGCAGACTGGGTGTGCCAAGTGGTCCTTATCTGCCGTCAAAGTCTGTGTTTCTATGTTTCAAGTGTTTCCCTTAATAGGCGGCACAATTTCCCCTCTTTGAAGTCAGGTATTTCCGTTGCATTCCATTTCTTAAGTATTAATTATTTAGTAGCCATTGTTCCTAGTCCTAGTATTTTTAATTGGAATTTGTTAATCTATATCTCTGGGATACAGTTAATAATGTTACTGGATCTAGGCTCATTTTTCTCTTTAGTATGTCTTCTAGTAAACTTTTTGTTTTAATCCACCCATTCTGTATTTTTCGGCAACTCCATAGACAATATTCAAGGCTGGCTTTCATACCACATCCATGCCAACAGTTTGTATTAGTTTGTTATTTTAGCTATGTTTATTGGTGTTAAGTATGCTCCGTCAAACATTTTTCTTTGTATTGACTTATTACGAGCTGCGATATATAATCTATTTGCAGAGATTTGAAAATTCTTTCATGGATTTACTATGAAAGACTGACAGGCAGTTGCCTGACAGTCATAATCCCGATGCTGCAAGCCCGACACAGAAAATCCCGACAGTGGCAGCAGATGTTTTTTCTATGTTTTGGCGTCAGGATTTCAAGTGTCAGGCAACAAAGTTTCAGTCTTACAATATACTTCCTTTTCCACTGTTGATCTGTCAAATCAAGATTAACTTCTTTATTCCATGTCTTATTACCACTACATTTTAACTCATTTTTTTTAATAGTTTTGTACATTCTACTAAGCAGCTTATCTACTCCTTTCTCAATGTTCTTTGTTTAAGCCTCCAAGAGGTTTTTAAAGTCCATTTGAGGAGAGCATCCACATTTAATGCAAATTTCTTGAAATATATTTTTTAATATCAAATAATTAAAATAGGCATTTTTAAACAATTTTTATCATATAATTCTAATTCCTGATATTGTGGAAATTTGCCTAGTTTTAAAAGGATCTACAAATAGTCGTCAACAAAAATCTTGTCGAGCGACCATGCAGCGAAACCGTTATGTTGACCGTACTTGCAGTCGGCATAAGGTTTCCCACTGCCTACCATGATTTCTTTGGGGGGCAAAGCCCCCCAAACCACCCACACCTCCTCCACTAAATATAATCAACTCATAGTTGGAGCTCATTGGGGAGGGGGTGCAGGACACCCAGAATACAGTGCCAGGGTCCAGCGCTGTAGTCGCTGTAGTGTTGGTTGCTGTCAAAATGTTGCTGTCAGAGGGGTATACCGTTATAAAATATCTTTCTATCTATATTTATTTTGTTTTATTGAGGGTTGTATATTAATATTAACTCCTTTTGGCCAGGTGTGATGACTATCCCGGATACTGAAAAATAACCATGGGACTTCTGTTTTATTAATCATTTTTTTCATTATTCTTTTAATTATTGGAACAGTTGAGGAAAAGAAAGGGATCTGGTGTAGCATAGCAGGGCCTTCTAGTAGTATGCTTAGTATTTTGGCCTGAATTGTTTTATATGTATTTATTAAATTGTTTATTATACAGTATTATGTTCTTCTTTAGAATAATAGACCCATTCCCAGATCATTTCTGCATATCGTGCTTTGGCATAAGTTGCTGGGTTTGGACGTCCTAGACCCCCTGAGCTTCTCAGTGATGTAATTGTTTGCCATGCAATGTGAGGTTTGCTTCCATGCCATATGAACTTCTTAAAAATTAAGTTTAGAGAACCAGCTCTCAGAAGGTAGTCCAGAAATATTCTGCAATGTATACGGTACATGAAGTATGGCATTATCATCATTTTTATAAGGTTGACCTTGCCCCATAAGAAAAAAAACAAATTGTGCAAGTTAGCTAGTTGATCTTTTATTTTGTTAAATGTTTTTGTAAACTCTTTTCTTATTTCTGGAAGGGTATTTTCTCCTTATTTAGTTATTTGCATTATAACTGACTTCATTCTGTTTAATTTGTATCCGGACACTTGTGAGAAGTGTTAAACTAGCTCCAAACATTTTTTTCAATGAATTATTAATATTTTTAATTATTAATAATATATCATCTGTGAATACATTATTTCCATATGTTGGGTTTGAAACTGGAGTCCCTCTATGAGCTGATTCTCTCTTATCTTGTTCAGAAAAGGTTAGAAACTCAGAATGAATAACATGGGGGAGAAGGGACATCCCTGTCTGACCTAATTTCTCATTTCAAACAGCTGGGAGAGAGAATAATTAATCTGGACTTTAACAAACATTATCTTATACATTGATTGTATTATTTTGATGAGGTTATTTGGTATTTTCTAAGCTTTCAGTGTTTTGACTGTATGGAATCCATTCAAGATGCCAAAGGCGTTATTGGCATCTAGCGGTATCGCATAATAAGCATTTTTATTTTCTTTTTCCATAGTTTTGATATATTGAAATATTGTTTGGGCCTGTCTTGTGGCATGTGCTATATTTCTGCCTTAATAAAACCATACTGGTTAAGGTGTGTTAAACAAGGCAATGCTTTTTTTTAGTCTGTGTGCTACTGTTTTTGCAATAATTTCATAGTTAGAATTTAGAAGGGCAATCAGTCTATATTGCTCTAGACTGTTTTATGGTTTACCTTCCTTATGTATCAAAATTACGTTTGCCTCTTACATTGATGGTGGTATTTGAGCATCCATGTCAGTGATTTGTAATATAATTTTTAACATCCAAGGTGCCACTTCTTTAAAGGCTTTAAAAAAACTCATTAGTGTATCCATCTAAACCCAGTGTTTTGTTATGTGGTAGGGATTCTATTGCTGTTATTATTTCATGTAACTGGATTGGACTATTGTCCCAATCAAAGTAGTTTATGTGAAGCTGATGTAACAAACTATTTGTTCTCCTTTAATTTGTAGGTCCTGTTGATATATTTTTTTCATAACATTTACAGAAGGTATCAGCTATGTCTTTATTGTTATTCATTACTTTGCCATTACTGTCATTTACAGCAGTGATATTTTTTTCTTTTGTTTCTTTTTTTAATTGGGTTAGCTAGCATTTTACCTGGCTTATCACCTTCCAGATATGTTATTGTTTTAACTTTCTTGATTATCCTAGTTGTTTGTTTATTATTTCTTTTGTGTGCTCGTGTTTGACCATTCTTTATAATTAGCATTATAATTTATCATTAATTGAAGTTCTTTTCATTTTTCTATCACGTTTATTGTTTTCCTCTCTATTTCCTTTATTTCTCCATATTTGGTAAGCTATTATGTGGCATCTTAAGGTTGGTTTGATTGCATCCCATATCTGAAACACCTGTTCAATTCGTGTACAGTTATACATCCAATAATTCTTTATCTGGTCTTTAGTTTGTTTAATAAAGGATTGTTCCTTGAGTAATTCATTACTGAATGTCCATGACCTGGCAAAAAGTCTGTCTTTATTTTTCTTGGTTATGTCTTCTTGTGCATGATCAGATAGGATTATTGAATTAATCTTTGTTTCTGTTACTTTAGAGACTAAGGATTGAGATATAAAAATATAGTCTATTCTAGTGAATTGCACATTTTTTTTACCATGGTGTGTATAATCTCTTTCCATAGAATGTTGTGTTTGCCATATATCTGCCAGCTCATGGGCATCCAGAAAGTTGTGGAGTATCTTAGACAGTGCTATATTATTTTTGTGATGTTACCAGTTTCATCTAATTTTGGCCAATATAATGCACTCATATCTACACCCATTATTATTGGAGATGATCCTAGTTTTAGTATACCCTCTGTAAGTTTTGCCAAGAAGGTTTGATAGGAAGTAAAAGGGTTGTAAACTGAACCTAGTATATATTTATTATTATGCAGCTTCACGTTTACCAGCATAATTCGGCCCTCTGCATCTCAAAATGAATCCAGCAACTCGATCTTTATTGTGTTTTTTAATTAATATGACTATACCACAGCTTTTCTTAGTTCTTTCTGAAAAAAATATGTTTGGTATCCATTTCCTTTTTAATTTCAGTACTTCTTTTGATTCCAAATGTACTTCCTGTACAAATATTGTATCCACCACTGATTTTTTAATGTATTGCATAATTCTTTGTTTCTTAATTGGGGGAACTGATCCTGTTTGCATTTAGTGTGGTGAACCTTATTGTTTAGTAATATGCCATTTAATATGTTAGATTTTAACCCTTTGTGTTTTATTTATAATATTCTGCTCTTTGCGTTCATAGTTTTTTCTTTAATATTTTTATAACTATGTACAAATCAGCATTCATCAAAAATAACATTTGTATAGTCCCCCAATAGCTGATTCTCCTACTTTCTCTACTTGTATTGTGTTCATTCTTTTTTACTTAGTAAAATGGCTACCAAAGTGGGGCAGCTAATTATTACCCCAGTCCTGTTAATTGACTGCCCTTATTTCATTACACCTTCCTTACCCATGTATGTTTTCATTTTTTCCTTCCCCTTATAGTTCCTCAATACTTATAGTATTTGACTTAACTCTTCCCCTTATTGGAAGTTCTTCCTAAAGCTTCCTTGTTGTTGTTTCTTGGAAGGCTCATCTTCTTCACCTTCTGTTCTTCTCTTCTTTTTGATCCTTTGGAGGGGTGAGGGAGGAGGAGGAAGAAGAAGAAGAAGATGACTATTCTATCCACTTCCCTCAGAAACATAGACTTTGATGGCAGATAAGGACTGCTCGGCCCACTCAGTCTGCCCATTTTCTTACCTATTGGATAGGCTACAGATCCTAGTTAACCAATAGCCTACTTCCTCCTACCCCCCACTAGACTTGCCTTTTATCTGTCCTATGCATTTTTAAATTCCCCCACTGTTTTTGACCCCACAACCTCCACATGAAGGCTAAGGCTATTCCATGCGTCCACCACCCTCTTTGTGAATAAATATTTCCTCACATTGCCCCTGAGCCATTCCCCCTCTATCTTCAAATTCTGCCTCCTTGTTCTTATATATCTCTTTTTCTGACAGATGCTACCCTCTTGGACTTTGTTGATTCCCTTGAGGTACATGAAAGTTTCTATCATGTCCCTCCTCTCCCTCCTTTCCTCAAGGATATACATATTAAGCTCTTTTAGTCAGTCTTCATATGGCTTTTGGTGCAGACACTACACCACTTTAGTTGCCCTCCTCTGGACTGCCTCCACCCTGTCTGTGTCCTTGTGGAGATGGAGTCTCCAGAACTGCATGCAGTACTCCAGATGGGGTCTCACCAAGTGTCTGTACAGAGGGATAACAACTTCCTGTTTTCTACTGGTGATGCTTCCCCTATGCATCCCAGTATCCTCCCTGCCCTCCTTACTGCCTTCTCACATTGCTTGCCTACTTTTAGGTTGTCTGATATGACTACCCCAGGTCCCTTTACATTTTTGTTATTGTCAATATCTCCCCCCATTGTGTACGCTTCCCTTGGGGTTTTGTTTCCCAAGTGCATTACTTCCAACTACCCCCACTAGAATTGCCTTATGTCTATCCCATGCATTCTTAAATTCCCCACTGTTTTTGACCCCACAACCTCCTCAGGAAGGCCATTCCATGCATTCACCACCATCTCCATGGAAAAAAATACTTCCTCACATTGTCCCAGAGACGTCCCCTCTCTATCTTCAAATTGTGCCCTCTTGTTCTTATACATATCTTTTTCTGACAGATGCTACCCTCTTGGACTTTGTTGATTCCCTTGAGGTAATTGAAAGTTTCTATCATGTTCTCCCTCTCCCTCCTTTCCTCAAGGGTATACATATTAAGCTCTTTGGGGTCTCCAGAACTGCATGCTGTAACTGGGTAATAAAATTACCTTTCTCAGGTTCTTGTTGGAATGGTACAAAAGGAAGAGATGACAGACAAGTGGTGTCCAGATAATAAATGTAATTTATTACTGGCAAATAATAATAGTACAGGCTTACAACCAACAGTGTAATCACTGGGAAAGTATCCAGCTTCCTTGCCCACGTAGGCACAGTCTCTAGTCTCAGTAAAGCTATGTGCTGCAAGGGGTCTTATACCCCAATAATCACTATGGTAACTATAAAAGAAGATACATAAAAAGTGTATAATTGGCCAGAAACAGGTGGCCTGAGAAACCGTCCTAACTAACATAAGAAGTTGCTTAGCTTGCAGAAGATAACTGAACAATAAGGTCTGTTATGCTTCCAGGGTCACTGGCAGTTACAGCTGTGCACAAGCACTAAAGTTGGCACTTTCGCCTAACTTATAATTATACAATAAAATATAGTGGATAACATCTCCCAGTGGCAGAATACATTATAAAAGTACAGTGAAGCATAATGTGCTTTAGAGAAGTACAGTAGAACTCAGATCCTGATACTTATGCATATATGATAATTGCCTCTGCCCTAAGGTTAGTACAGATACCTACATATGTGTTGCTGTCTGTGAGGTGAGGGGCACAGTCAGGGGTGTTGGACCATGAATAACATTCCCCCTCCTTGTTGCTTCAGAAGGGGCAACAATCCCAGGTAAGTAGTGGGATGGAGCTAAAAGGTTGTTTACAAGCCCGATGTATGAGCCTTGTAAAGGAATTTGAGTTCTCTCTGTTGTCATTGAGTACGTCACAGACAGCAGAAGGTTAGAATCAGAAAAACAATAAAAAATGCTTGGATAACAAAAGATTTAAAAGTGAGTTCTAACCAAGTATTGGATTGAGCAGTACTTAAATCACCGTCATGAATAAGATCATTAAGAGCATCACCAGCCTTAGAAATATTATTGCTGATATAAATCAAATGTGAATTCTTTCTAGCTAAAGAGGTTTCATGGAAAGAGTCAAAGGGTAAATGTGCACGTTAAACACGGGCAAATATTGAGACAAGGCAAGCATGTATTGCGGATCGGTATCAATAACATGTGGTTCAGGGAGAGGAACAGGAGCAATCAGAGTGTGACCAATAACTGTTTTCTGTTGTGGAGTAAAACAGAAGTTAAGAGTTGAGATAGCACAATATTTTTGACCATAAGCAAAGGATTTGTGATTTGTCACAACACAATACTGCCCATCGGAATTGTAAGTCACTCTTACAGTTGGTATCCTCCAGCGCTGTAGACATATAGGACAGGAGAAATACTGGTTGGTGAGCTGTGAAGTGAAACGATGTACCTCTTCCAGGTAGCTTTGAGATTTAGATGTTTCGGCATCAGGCGCAGAAGATGCAGCTTATAGAGATTCTGATTCATCATCCACATCAACATCAGTGAGATTGGATGACAATTCTTCACCCAAAGTGTAGGACCAGTCAAGATGTTCCAGGGAGTAGCCACAGACTGGTTTCACAATATCAAAAACGTCACAGTGGCACAGGTAGTAATAGCCTTTCTTGGCATAACAGTTCTTGGCATAACAGTTCGTGTGGGGTGCCACCCAGGCTTGGAGCACAGCATGGTAGACAAGTAATGAGGGTAAGTCTGTTCTTTCACGATAGATGCCATCATCAAGGTGTCTGATGGAATTTATTGCAGCTAACTTGTCAAAGACAGAGGTTTCAGAATCAAAGCTGGGTAGTGAGACAGTAAATGTGATAAACATGTTATCATGGATGGAACAAGTCTTAGTAAAATGACAAGGTGCTTGATTTGGATATCTGGAGACATATCCAAGGTTTCTAGCTGTGGACATAGAAATGTTAACAGTATTTGCTAAACAAATAGTAATGTAGCCATTGGATTTGCAATGAGGACAATACCATTTACCCATTCTTCTATCAGGATAAAATCTGGAATGCATCCTGTTTCCAAGTCCCTGAAGAGATTGTTAACAGTGGCAATTACATAAGAACCATAAGCAGAGCATAAAAGTTCATGGGCAATATACTGCTTGTCTGCCTCCTTATTATTTTGAAAAATCAGTTTATTAATCTTACAAATAGATTCCTGCAAATGTACTGTCATTGCTGAAAATTTTGTATAAGTGTACTATATCTGACTTCTACTTGTTTCCATGATGTTTTCTTGTATCTACTATTGTCTACATACCCTTTGTTGTAATATCCCGGGTTGTACCTGAAAATAGGCAGCTATGCTGTCTAGTGTACCTACCCGGTTAATAAAAACTAACTAAATAAATAAATAAATGAATTCTTAGTATCATTGAACCCTTTGGCAATTTACTGCATGTTATAGACTGTAAAATGTTCTTCCTTACCTAAACCATCTACACCATGTAACAGTGGGGGTAGGATATCATTCTTAGCAACTTGCTGAAAATTAAGAGTTTGTGCTTTAAAAGCAGCTATATCTGCTCTATTCCAGATAGACATGCCTGAGCCAAAAAGGCCAGAAATGGTGCTTGCTGCACCAGTTGCATCTGCAATGTCACGCACAGTGCATGGGTTAGCTTTAGCATTAGGTGCAGGTCTGAAGACCCCTACATGATCAGTGGTATGGGGGCCACTAACTGGATCATTAGTGTGTGTTTGGTATGCAACTACAATATCTGTAAGCATCATACTGTAAAATTTAGAAGTATTGGTCATGTGACAGAGACCACTGTCAGCCATGTTCCAATGTGTAAGATTGAAAATAACTGGAGCATACATAAATTTTACATTACTAATCAGGGCTCCAGGAATGGAAGTGGTGGTCAAACCACTAGGATGACCTTCCTCCTGTGGAGGGCAGACAGTCATTTCTTCTTTGGTGGGTGGGACAACAGAAAGAAAAAGAGCTTCAGTAGCTACATAGTTATGAAGACAGAAAGTACGTGACTCCTCAGAGGTGAGGTGGTCACACCAAGCAGGATCAATGAAAGCAGTAAGGTTATATTGACCAGTATTTCTGGGGGAAGTCTGTCGAATAGAAAGAGTACCCTTCTTGGATATATCTGTATTGGGCCATCCGTGGAATGTACCTTTGGATAGGCAAGCTACAGGGATGTATAGCCATTAATGTCAGTTTCCCATTGAATGGGAAGTGTAGATTTGTCTGGAGCAACTACCGTAGCATCAAGATAGGCATCTGAGCCTTCTTTAACAGCAATCATCTTATTGGGCACATTAATATGAACTCCCATCAGGGCTGAATGTTCAAGTTTGCTAAGCAAATGTTCTACACGGTGTCTGTGACTTGATAGGGGTTTATTCTGGGATTCAGTCAGGGGAAGTAGTAGTAGTCCCACCAAGATGAGGAGGTGCAAGATAGCCATCTTGCCAGCATACCTGAAAGAAACAGAAAAGGATTGCTAAGTGTGGGGTACTATTCCACCCTAAGTGGGTTAGGAAAAGTTAGTTTAGTCACCTTTGTACAACTTGAGCTGATTAGCATAGAACCACTTGTCGGTGGTCTTCTTTTGCTGTTGAACTCAGACCTGATAAACAGCAGGACTGAGTTTTTTGACAATGGGGTATGGGCCTTCCCATTTGCTGATGAATGAATGAGTTGGTTGTCTATATTGGAGAAGCATAACTTGGTCTCCAACTTGCCAGTCGACTTCTTTGATGTGTTTATCAAAATGAGCTTTAGCATGTTGTTGAGCCTTGCCCATTTAATTGGCAGTGAACAGGTGTGTCTTCCTGATGTCATCATGAAGCTTCTCAACATACTTGTCCACAGATGCTCTATCTGCAGTAGGGGTGTGGAGATCAATCAACAGTTGCGCAGGTAGTCTCATGGCTCTACCAGTCATAACCTCATAGGGTGTGCACTGAGTAGTGACTGCAGGAGTGCCCCTGATTGCCATCAATAGTAGTGGCAAGAGGGAATCCCAATCCTTGTGATTGTCATTGATGAATCTGCATAACATCTGTTTGATTCTTCTGTTTGCTCTTTCTACCTGGCCTGAGGATTGAGGATGGTATGGGATATGGAATTTCTGATCTACTCCAAGTAATTGAAATGTCTGCTTCATCAGCTCAGCTGTAAAACTGGTTTCCTGGTCTGAGTCTACCTTTAAGGGTAGGCCCCGCCTGGAGAATATTTGATCCACCAGGATCTTGGTGATTGTCTTTGCCATGTTACTCTTAGTGGAAAATGCTTCTACCCACTTAGAGAACAAATCTGTTACAACAAATGCATACTTGTTGTTCTTACTGGAGTTGGTAAGGGGGCCAATGAAATTGATTTGTATCGCATTCCATGGTCCAGTTTGCTGTTGTGAAGAATTTAGTGTTTCTTTTCACCGAAATTGGATTGTTCTGGGCACACACTATGCAGTTGTCCACATAGTGCTCTACATCTTTGGCCATGCCAGGCCACCAGATGATGGTTTTGAGATCCCGGGAGGGTGTCGTCGGCCCCCTGGTGTCCACCAGTGGGGGTATCATGAACCATATGGATGAACTTGGTTCAAAAAAATTGCGGTGCAACCCACAATTTGTCACCTGTATTCTCTTTTCGATACCAGATGAGCTTCTGATCACTAGACAAGTGTATGTTGTCAGAATGTCTCTTGTATAGAGTACCAACAGGCAGTGGTTGTTCAATTCCTTTGTCCAGGAATTTGAACACATCCTTTAGTTCTGGGTCAGATTTCTGTGCAGCAGAAAGGTCCAGTGGAGGTTCTGGTACTAGTTTCTGCCTAGTGTTAGCAGCTAAGAAAATAGCTGCCACAGCTATTGGGTGAGTCATTGTCCATGTCTCCCCCCCTCGAGTGCCTGCTTTGGCAAGTGAGTCTGCTCGATCAATTAATTCATGGTAAGGGTCAGATCTGCAGTGAGCCTTTACCTTTTAGATGTACAGTGTGTGAGTAAACTGCTGTGTCAGAATGTGTGTATACACAAACAAATCCCTGTATTTGACAGGTGTGCCATCAGAGGATGTGAAGTTATTTTTCTCCCA
Source organism: Neoceratodus forsteri (assembly GCA_016271365.2). Lineage (NCBI taxonomy): Eukaryota > Metazoa > Chordata > Ceratodontiformes > Ceratodontidae > Neoceratodus > Neoceratodus forsteri. The sequence goes on from CM057449.1 coordinate 1,050,738,307, forward strand.
GAATGGTAAAAACTCAGTAAGGGAAGAGAAGACCCAATTGGAGTCTGCAAAGATGATGACATCCTTGTCACCATGGGGCATAACCTCCAAGGCACAGGCCACAGCTGCCAATTTGGCATACTGTGAGGAGATAACAGTGCATTTCCTAGAAATACATCTGAAATCACCATCTTTGTCTAGAATGAGCACCCCAAATATTGCTACCTGCTCTCCATCTACATAGGAGGTGGAGCCATCTGTAAAGACACAATACATGGTGGTATCTTCTAAAACATCAGGTATAGACGGTAAGAATGGTCCCAGCTCAGGTAAGTCAGGAGGTTGGAGTGCACAGTCGTGGAGCATAACTGTGTAGAGTAGGCCATGAGCCAAGATTGAGGGCATTTTAGCAGGCAGTACCTTGATGTCCCTGTCCTGCAAAAGCAAATACCAGTGGGTAAGTCTGGTGTAGGAGACTGAATCAACTTTTACTTTGTCTAAAAGCAAAAAGTTGGTTGGGGTGTGACAGATATGCAGAACAATAGGAGCATACCAAATGATGTACAGAAAATATTTGACAGCCCAGAAGGTTGCCAAAAGTGTCATTTCACAAAGACTGTATTTTCTCTCTACTGGGGACAGCATCTGAGATGCGTAGGCAGTGGGCCTGTAGTACCCATTGTACTTTTGTGTCAGCACTGCAGACATGGCCACATCAGAGGTAGCAGTTTCCAAGTGAAATGGAAGGTTTGGGTTGGGATTGATCAGTGCTGGGGCTGAGGCCAAGGCCTGCTTAAGCTGTGTAACAGCTTCAGTGTGAGTAGGGCCCCATGTCCATGGGACGTCCTTTTTCAGAAGTTCATACAAGAGCAACATTCAAGGCAAAGTCTGGGATAAAATTCCTGGAGTAGTTTACCATTCCTAGGAAGCGTCTGAGTGTTGCCACACTAGTAGGAAGTGGCAGCTCTTGCAAGCCCTGGATCTTCTTGACAGCTGGGCTTCTGCCTTGGTCTGTAATTTGTAGGCCAAGGAAAATTATCTCTTTTTCACACAATTGTGTTATAGAGGGGTTGCACTTGAGGCCTACTCTCTTGAGGAGAGACAGAAGTTCATCTAGAAGGGCCAAATGATCTTTTTTCATGGTGGTTGCTAGAAGCAAGTCATCCAGGTACTGCTGGAGACACTGGGGTGTGGAGAACCTCTGCAGGGCATCCATCATGTGGAGGTGGAAGAGGGAAGGGCAGTTGTGAAAGCCCTGGGGAAGACAAGTCCAGGTGTGCTGACATCCATCAAAGGTGAAGGCAAATTTGTACTGGCTTTCCTGTGCTAATGGGAGTGACCAAAATCCATTAGAGATGTCAAGAGCTGTGAACCACTTTTTGTCAGGTGTCAACAGCTTGAGCACATCAGGTGCTGATGCTACTGTTGGGGTGCAACTCAGGGTAACTTGACTAAGTTTCCTGTAATTAGTTGTGAGTCTGTAAGCTCCATTTGTCTTTGTCACAGGCCAAATAGGTGAATTGACAGTGGAGACACAGATCCTAATTACTCCTTGTTGAAGCAGTGATTGGATAGTCTCCCTCAGTAATTTTAAGTCTTCAGCAGGAAATGGATACTGCTTCTGCCTCACAGGGTTAGGTCCTGTGATTTCAATGGTAGTGGGCATCCTACCACAGTCATGTTTGTGGCAAACACATAAAGGTGTTTTTACAGCAGAGGTGCAAGTTCAGAAAACAGGTCATGACATTTGAACAAAATCATGACATCATACTCCTTGTTGTTATGGGAAATGACTGCCACCAAGTGTGAGTCAGGGATGGTGACAGCATGACATTGTCCTTTGATCTGAATGAGTAGTCTGTTGGCCAGATCCACTACACAGCTGTGCAGTGTTAGGAAGTCGATTCCCAGTATGCTGGGATGATAACGTAATACCATGAGGTCAAAGACAAAATTGATCCTGAGGTGGCATACCACCATAGGCAGAGGGACAGATCGGTAGGTATGTAGCTAGGTGCCATCTACACCCTAGGCACTGGTCTCCCAGCCGGTAAACCAGTCAGATGAGACTGGGTCCTCATCATGGAGGACTGACATGGCTGTTCCAGTATTCAGGAGCATGGTAAGGTGGTGGCCCCCAACCATGGCCTTTACACAAGGCCATCCATTTGTGTCAACAAGCAAGTCACTCACAATCTGGACTGGGGCCTGTAGTTGCCAATCTGCACTTTCAGAATCATCATCATCATCCTGTTCCTGGAATCTGAGGCCCACAGGATCTCTCTGGGCCTCCTGTATGTCTTGCATGTGATATAGATGTACCCGTGATGTCACAGGCATGACAGTGGCCTGCTTGGTTGGCTCTTCTTAGCTGTCGTATCAGCCTGGCCAGTAGCCGATACTATGAAAGGATTCTTTCCTCAGCTGCTCAGTTGTTTGGTAGCTGAAGGCAGGAAAGGATTTCCCTGGCCACATAACTGTCCAGCAGCCAGGGCGGGGGCTGCTACAGTATGTGCAGGCTTAGCTACTCTCTTGGCATGGATCTTCTCCAGTAGTTTGCAGAGGGTCTCATTCTCATCCTTCAGGCTCTGATAGCTTGAACTGTTATGGTTCTGGCCATCGAACTGGGCATTTGGATTTTTCCAGTTGCTCTTGTCTCTATTCCTGTTGTTTTTATAGTTCCGGCTCCCCCCCTTTTGCGACTGCTTGTCATCAGAAGGGGTATCATTCTTGTGGTTGTTACCTTCCACAGTACAGTGAGTAGGCATATTGGAGGTCAGCTGCACTGCAGCTACCTGTGCTGCCAGAGTTTGGATGGTGGCAGTCTTGTTGGTTTTACCGGAAGCAAGATAATGGAGGTATACCTGGTAGGCACGTTCTGTTTTGGTGAGGATATTTGCAAAGGTGTTGGTACTGGGGTAAACATTAAGCTCCACCTTTTCCCATAGTGCTGGAGTCATGTTCTGGATGTACAAATCTTTGTATTCAATCTGGTCTCGGTCCACAGCTTCATTTGAAAGGGCTTTACCAGCTTCATAGGTGAGCCACAACTGTTGGTGGTAGGCCATGGGACTTTCCTTTACATTCTGATTAACCTTGTAGGCCAAGCGAGCTCCAACAACACCCAGGCAGTTGGCAGCGATGAGGGCCGCAGTGATATCATTGTATGTGAGTGTGTTGCAGTTGCGTGCGGTCTCTGGGAGCTTGGCCCAGAGGGTAGATTCAATCATCTGTCACAAGACTTGAACCTGGTCCTGGAGTTGGAGAGAAAGCTTCTCGCAATGGGAGCGCATCTTCTCCAAATGGCAACTGAGATTGTCAGTTGGGCTGATCTGTTCGATACTTTGGGCAATTTGCTGGACAGAATGAGCAACTTGCAAGGGGCTGGAAGTACAAGGACTCATGTTCAAGTCGAGACATTCCATGGTGCTGTGAAGGGCAGCTTCTGCCACCGCATCCACGACTGCCATGAATGCATGATCCTGGTTGACAGTATCCTCAAACATTTTGTCAATTTGATCCTGGAGGGCACTTTGTCTGTCCTCCAGTGCAGTAATATTAGTAATGGCCTCCTGAATTAGGCTGCAGACCTCCACCGTGTCCTCCCTGGAGAGGGCAGCAAGCGGAGGCACACCACAGAGGCCATCCACCTGTGTCATGAGGGCCGCTTTGTTTGTGCAGACGTGGCAACTTAGAGGGCATGCTGACTTGGGCGCCATCTTGTGGATGGCTGGAGAAGATGACAGCCCTATGGGGGTTGGACTTATACATGTCATGGCATGAATCATCATCAAAGTCAGAGTCCTCATTGCCAGAAGACGCAATGTCAATTGGCGTATAGTGGAACACACTCATAGCTTTAACATGGCCAGCAAGAACCTCTCGTTGATGGCGCATGGTCGCCATCTTTACTCTACATTTCTTATGACAAACTCTTGCAGTGCCCTGCTAAATACCCTTCTCAACCTCACACTGCAATACTCTGTATGCAGCGCCCAATTTGACATTTTCCTTAAGCTCTTTGTCTAACTCACGATTCATTCTCTCATTCTCCTCTTTCAGCTCAGCATTCTCTTCTCTCAAACCCTCATTCATATTACTCAAAATATTGTTCAAATATGCTAACTGTTTCTTGTCACATTTCAGCCTTTTGCAATCATCTTTCAACATACAAATTTCTTGGTCAGAGTCTTGAGCAGTACAATACAACTGCCTGTTATTAGCAACGCAGAATGACTGTGTCTCCTCTGCTAGTTTCTGTTCCTTTTTCTGTAACTCCAATGTCTGCAAGCCCACCCCTTTTTTTAGAGATGCATTTTGCAGTTCAAGGGAGGCACACTTCACTGTGAGACTCTCAACAGCGGTATGTAGGGCTGCAACCAAAAGACCTTTAAGGTTGTACTTTTTGGTTATTTGGACTCTAGATAGTGTTCCAAAATGAGCAGCAGTGGATTGTCTGCAGACTTTGTGTCCAGTGCAAAATCTGATCATCCACCATGGCATGTGAGGTAGTTCAAGACATTGAGTCTCAAGTTAGTGCAAAGTTCAGGCATGACAAACAAGGGGTAGACAAACACACAAAGAAGCAGTCAGAAGACTGGATAAAAATCATTGGCGCTGTCACCCAACAGGTTTCCATTCTCAAGTGGGCAAATGGTGGTGCCAAAGCAGTATGCTGTCACTTGCTGAGGTAGTGTAAAAGGGTCCAGTATGGGTATGCAACGCCCGAGACCAGGGCAAAGTCTGTCCATCACAATAGCAACTGCTGTAAGTAGAAGTAGGTCCAAGTAGGTGAGAAATGCACTACACCACTCGACATTTAAAATTAATTGAATGGCATCTTCACTTTGTACATTCCAACCTGTACACGGTCATCAAATGTAACTGGGTAATAAAATTACCTTTCTCAGGTTCTTGTTGGAACTGCGCAAAAGGAAGAGATGACAGACAAGTGGTGTCCAGATAATAAATGCAATTTATTACTGACAAATAATAATAATACAGGCTTACAACCATCAGTGTAATCACTGGAAGAGTATCCAGCTTCCTTACCTACGTAGGTGCAGTCTCTAGTCTCAGTAAAGCTATGTGCTGCAAGGGGTCTTATACCCCAATAATCACTATGGTAACTATAAAAGAAGATACATAAAAAGTGTATAATTGGCCAGAAACAGGTGGCCTGAGTAACCATAGTAACTAACATAAGAAGTTGCTTAGCTTGCAGAAGATAACTGAACAATAAGGTCTGTTATGCTTCCAGGGTCAGTGGCAGTTACAGTTGTGCACAAGCACCAAAGTTGGCACTGTCGCCTAACTTATAATTATACAATAAAATATAGTGGATAACATCTCCCAGTGGCAGAATACATTATAAAAGTACAGTGAAACATAATATGCATTAGAGAAGTACAGTAGAACTCAGATCCTGACACTTATGCGTATATGATAATTGCCTCTGCCCTAAGGTTAGTACAGATACTTACATATGTGTTGCTGTCTGCAAGGTGGGAGTACAATCAGGGTGCTGGACCATGGATAACAATGCAGTACTCCAGATGGGGTCTCACCAACTGTCTGTACAGAGGGATAACAACTTCCTGTTTTCTACGGTGATGCCTCTCCCTATGCATCCTAGTATCCCCCAGCCCTCCCTACTGCCTTCTCACATTGCTTGCCTACCTTTAGGTCATCTGACATGACTACCCCCAGGTCCCTTTCCATTTTTGTTTTTGTTAATACCTCCCCCACCCCTACCCCCATTGTGTAGTCTTCCCTTGGGTTTTTGTTTCCCAGGTGCATTACTTTGCACTTCTTTGCCTTGAGTCTAAGCTACCATACTTTTGACCATTCCTCCAACCTGGCCAAGTCCCTTCTCATCTTTTCCATACACACACCCTTATGTATCAACCCTGTTGCAGATCTTTGTGTCGTCTGCAAAGAGGCATACTTTTCCTTCCAGACCCTCCACAATGTCACTTATAAAGATATTTAAGAGGACCAGTCCCAGTAACCACCCCCCTTTCTTCAGAGTGGACTCTGTTCACTATTACCCTCTGTGTTCTGTTGTCCAGCCAATTTGTTACCCAGGTTACCACCCTGTTACCCACTCCCAGGCTGGCTAACTTGTTCATTGATCTTTTGTGCGGGACTGTGTCAAATGCCTTGCTAAAGTCTAGGTAGGCCATGTCCACAGCCCCTCCCTGGTCTACTACTTTGCTCACCCAGTCAAAGAAATCTACTAGATTTGTCTGACATGACCTTCCTGTTGTGAATCCATGCTGCCTTGGGTTCTGTGCCCTGCTGGCCTCTAGATACTCAACAGTTATTTCTTTCAGAAGTGATTCCATCATATTCCCTACCACTGAGGTCAAACTAACAGGTCTGTAGCTTGCTCCCACTTTTGTGAAGGGAAATCACATCTGCCCTCCTCCAGTCCTCAGGTACCACACCATCCTCCTATGACTTGTTAAAAAGGGTAGTCAGTGGTGTCGCTAGTTCTCCCCTTAGTCCTTTTACAATTCTGAGTTGAATCCTGTCAGGCCCCATTGCTTTGTCTACCTTCAGTTTCAGGAGTTCTTTCAGGACCTTTTCTTCTGTGAATGGACTGGTATCGACCTCCCTATCCAGAATGCTTCTATTGATTGGTTTAGGTCCCTCCCCTCGTCTTCTTTTGTGAATACTGAGCAGAAGTATTCGTTCAGTATCCCTGCCTTTTCACTGTTACCCTCTGCCCTCCTCCCCTTTATTAAGCCTTACTATCCCTCCATTGGTCTTTCTACGCTCCCTGATGTACCTGTAAAAGGTTTCATCCCTCTTCTTAACTGAGTTGGCTATCTTTTCCTTGGTTTGGGCCTTTGCTATTCTGACTGCCGTCCTTGCTTCTGTCTGCTTTAACTGGTACAGTTCTCTGTCCTGCTTCTCCTGTGTTTCTTTCTACTTTCTGAATGCTGTCTTTTTCTCCCTAACCTTCCCGCCACCTCTTTTGAGAACCATAGTGCTTTTTTCCTTCATTCAAACAACATGAAGTCTTGCTATATTCTGACGTATGCAGTGAGTCCCAACCTTCGAACTGCCCCGGAGATGAAAGAGTTAACTTTCCATGCCAGGCATGGAACGCTGAGCTCGAGCTCGGTTGAGACTCTGTCTGTTGTTCTTCAAACTCAAGCCGTCAGATTCTTTACTCCACCTCACTGAACAGTCGCTCCGGAGATTTCTCCTTCTGCTCGGTTCATTTTGTCGGTTAAAGTACCGCTTTTCTCGGTTTTCGACCGAATTTAAACCGCAACCTGTCAGTTCAGTCTCTGTCTGTGGTATTTGTGAGTACCAGATAGGTTTTACATTAATTCTATTCTGTGCGAAACTTGTAAATGGTTTATCGGTTCAGTTTGAACCGATCAAGTTGTTTAAAAAATCTTAATCTGTGATTTAGAGTGTGGTTACCGGTTCTTATCGGTTCTAAAAAAAACTGATTTTATTACGTTTTTTTCCACGACCCATGGCATGGTTGGGAACCGATAAGAGGGTCTTACCTGGCGGAATGCCATAAATGGGTAACTTTGGATAGGACTGGCACTATGTCTGAGAAACCCAAAAGAAAAACAGGGTCCACTGGGTTTCAACACTGTAGTGTGTGTGGGGAAGTCTTTGCCAAGGCTGATCCCCACACCACTTGTGTTTACTGTCTGGGGTTTGACCACCTCAATGCAGACTGCCAGATTTGTAAAAATTTTCCTGCAGCTACCCTGGAGAAGAGAGTTGGTAGGCTCAGGGAAAGGGAGGCCAAAAAGTCAGCTGAACCGGATGGCCAGCCCGGGTCGGTTCCAACCGAACCAGAAGGAGTGCCCTCTGACCAGGGTGAGACTTCTTCAGGCAAAAGGAGATCCGACTCTGAGGAGTCGGTTCCAGCAAAAAGGACTAGAAAATCAGCTGATGTGGAGCCAAAACTTTCCTCTCCAACCGCTGAAGAAATAGCCAAAGTGATCAAAATTGTCCATTCGCTTTCCCTGGTTCCGACCGAACCGGCACCATCAGGTAGTCGCTTGATTCGGCCGGTTCCACCGGTTCAAGAGTATGATTTAGAGGAATGTTATGAACTGAAGGAGGGGGAAGAGGAGTATGAGAAGAGTGAATGTGGATTTGAAAGTCTGGATGTGCACATTGACCTGGACATCTCCCCAGACAGACCTTCAGGAGTGTCTCCTCCTAGGCTTTCTGAGTCCTCTTCTCATTTTATGTTTTATAAAAAAGTAGCTGAAACCCTCCAGCTCCCTATGGAGGAAGCTGTGGATGATCAAGAGGAGCCTGACTATGTGGAAATGATGGATATCCCAGAGTCTAGGAGACTGTCTATTCCCTTGCATAAATCTTTTGGGGAAACAGACGTTTAAAATTCTAAAAACTCCTCACACTATACCTCCTGTGGATAAGAGAATGGACAAGAGGTACACATTGTCAGGCTGTGATATGGAGTTCCTTACACAACAATGCAGCCATGTTGGGGTAGTGCAGGCTGCAGCCTGTGACAAGGCAAATATTCCCTTGGCTTCACACCCCCAGACAAGGACTCCAGGAGGATTGATGCCATGGCAAAGAAACAGTACATGGCAGCATCCTTGGGACTTAGACAGGCAAATTATATGGCTTATGTTGCTAGATATCAGAAATCCAGATGGGACACTGTCATGGCTCTAGCAAAACAGGTCCCTGGCCAGCTTGCCAAGGAGCTGGAGCAGGTGGCTACTGATGGTATTGAGGCATCCAAGGTGCAATTCCATGCTGCAGTAGACTCAAATGATGTGTCATCAAGAGTCATGGCTACATCTGTGGCACTTCGAAGAATGGCTTGGCTCAGATGTACTAGCCTGTCACAGGATACCCAGACTAGGCCATGGATTTTCCTGTTGTGGGTAATTCCCTGTTTGGGGAGCAGACAGAGAATTACATGAAGAAAATGGATGAGCATAGGACCACCTATAGGAGTGCACAGGCCAAGGAAAGGCAGGCCACTCCTCAAAGGCAGCTTCCCAGGGGCAGGGGCAGGCCTTTTCATAGGCCTTTTTACCAGGCCCAGGCCTCCTCTTCTGCTTATGCCCAGAGGGGGTTCTTTAGAGGGAGAGGCAGACGGGGTACAAGCAGGCCTGCTTCCACCCCTCAGCCCAAAGCCCATGATGGGGTTGCCAGGGCCGATTCACAGCTACCCGTAAGGGGCAGGCTGGCTTACTTTGTCCAGGACTGGGATTCTCTGACGTCAGACAAATGGGTCCTGGAGGTAGTAAGCCAGGGACTTGTTCTCAGCTTCAAAAAGTTTCCAAAGATGAGAACCAGATCCTTTCCACCTGCAAATCCATCAGAGGCACTTGCCTTAGAGGCAGAGGTCTCTTCCCTCCTAGCTCTCAGAGCTGTGGAAAGGGTTCCACCCCTACACCAGGGCAAAGGATTGTATTCCAGGTACTTCCTTACCCCAAAAAAGACAGGAGAATGGCGGCCCATCCTGGATCTCAGAAACTTAAACAAGCACCTTTTAAAACCAAAATTCAAAATGGTGACTCTGGGAATTATTCTACCCTCTCTAAGGCCAGGGGACTGGCTAGTGTCCCTGGACCTCAAGGATGCCTACTTCCATATTCTCATCAGAAGCTCCCATCGAAAGTACCTCAGGTTTGAGCTGCCCTCAGGCCATTACCAGTTCAGAGCAATGCCCTTTGGCCTCACCTCTGCTCCAAGGGTATTCACAAAATGCCTGGCAGTAGTAGTTGCTTCTCTAAGAAGGCAGAAAATTGCCATTTTCCCTTACCTAGATGACTGGCTTATAGTAGGCCAGTCCCCAGACCAAGTCAAGTTACACTTACAGATAACTCAGCAACTGCTCACTTCTTTGGGTTTCCTCCTAAATGTCTCAAAGTCAGTTCTAGAGCCTGTCCAGCTCCTCACCTTCATAGGCGCAGAGCTAGACACAGAGAAGGCCAGAGCCTTCCTTCCCCTGGACTGGGCAAGGACCCTGGTCTCTCTGGCCTCCTCATTCACCCTGCAGGTGTCTTGACCAGCAAGGCATTTTCTACAGCTCCTGGGGCACATGGCTGCTTCTACAACAGTAGTGCAGGGAGCAAGATTTCAGATGAGGGACATTCAGTTCCATTTGAGAGCCTTTTGGTCTCAAAGGAAGGACCCTCTGACCAAACTGATCCCAGTAACTCGAACCCTGATCCAGGCCCTACAGTGGTGGTACATCAACAAGCAAGGAGGCACTCGGTCTACGGCCTTGTGCACCAAAGCAATGAAGTTGTGGTCTCTGGCTTACTCCCTGAACAACTCCCTCACGGCAATTCACCTACCAGGAAAGGACAATGTCCTGGCAGATGCTCTCACCAGGATTTCCCAGGGCCATCACGAATGGTCACTGGATCCCCTGGTCTTAGAAGTGATTTTTTCCAGATGGGGCACCCCGCAGACAGATCTTTTTGCAGCCCCAGACAATCACCAACTTCCTCTTCTTTGCCGCAGACCCCCAGTGTTGGGCTCAGTCCCCCTGGATGCCTTAGTTCTCAATTGGAAAGGGAAGTTTCTCTATGCTTTTCCCCCCTTCCCTCTCCTGTTCAAAGTGCTAGTCAAAATCAGATCTCAACCCTGCAAGATGATCCTGATTGCTCCAGACTGGGCCAGACAGCCCTAGTATCAACTCCTACTGTCCTTAGCAGTCCATCTTCCCCTGTGTCTTCCCAGGAATTACAACCTGTTAACCTGTGCTCAGGGGAGGGTTTGGTACCAGAACCTCAAATCTCTCAATCTCAAGGCCTGGTTCTTGAAGAGTTAGAGTTTGCTGACTTATACCTCTCCCAGGGTGTAATGGATATCCTGAAGGCTTCTAGAAAACCTTCCATCAGGGCTACTTATAATTCTAAATGGAAAAGATTTTCCATATGGTGCTCTGGGACGATATTTCCCCAGAATCTGCTGATCTGCCCACAGTCCTTGATTATATGGTCCACTTAAATAGCTTGGGGCTGAGACCAGCTACACTGAAAGTGCATCTGGCAGCTGTGTCTGCTTTTATTTCAGCAGGTAAGCCCTGTTCTCTCTCAGCTCACTCTGTTTTCTCCAAGTTTTTCAAGGAATTACTTCACACCAACCCTCCATTCAGGGACTCTGCCCCTGCCTGGGACCTCAATGTTTGCATTGCTCAGCTTATGCAACTCCCTTTTGAGCCTTTATCTTCAGCAGAGCTTAAGTACTTTACTTGGAAAACTGTGTTTCTGGTAGCCATCACTTCTGCCAGACGCATAAGTGAATTACAAGCTTTGTCAGTGAAGCCTGATTTTATCTCCTTTCATAGAGATAAGGTGGTCCTCAGGACTAACAGGAAGTTCTTGCCTAAGGTGGTTTCAGATTTCCACCTTAATCAATCTATGTCTCTTCCTGTGTACTTCACTGACCATTCCTCCTCTGGAGAGAGGAGACTGCACAGTTTAGATGTCAAAAGAGCCCTTAGTTACTACATAGAGCATACCAAGGGTCACAGGTTTGACTCCCTCCAACTGTTCCTCACTTATGGTGAGGTTGGTAAAGGGAAACCTGCCACTAAAAGATCCATTGCCAGGTGGATTGTCTCCTGTATCCAATTTTGCTATGAAAAACTGGGTAAGGTTCCTCCCTCAGGCCTGAGGGCTCACTCTATCAGGGGTACAGCTGCTTCCCTGGTGGCTGCCAGGGACATCCCTATTCTAGAGATATGTCAAGCAGCTACCTGGAAAACAGTTTACACTTTTACCAAGCATTACTTCCTGGACATCCAGGCTAGGAGTGATGCTCGGTTTGGCACAGCTGTACTTCAGAGCCTATTTCCTAAGTAGGTTCTGTCGCTCCTCCATGGACGTACTTCTTAGTAGTCTGCATATGTCAGAATATAGCAAGACTTCATGTTTTTTGAAGAAAAAAATTACTCACCTTAGTAATGTTGTTTCTTCTAGTGGAGTCTTGCTATATTCTGACCTCCCCCCCGCCTGCCCCTCTCAGAACCTCTGTTTTGGGATGTGGGTGGGCAGTGCAGTGTTGGCACATAGTAGGTGCCCACTCTTTTTGTTTCACCCCTTCTTTTTTGGGGTGAGTGGGTGTTGTGTTTTCATTTTTGGGTCTCCTGACCTGAGTCTTTGTGTTGGGACCAAAAAATGTGTTTTTATGTTTAGCAGCCAGTTGGCTAGTGTTGGTTTACAGCTTCCACACCGGACCTTAGTGAGTTTAGCTCATAAAGATCTGACGGTTTGAGTTTGAAGAACAACAGACAGAGTCTCAACCGAGCTCGAGCTCAGCGTTCCATGCCTGGCATGGAAAGTTAACTCTTTTATCTCCGGGGCAGTTCGAAGGTTGGGACTCACTGTATATGTCAGACTATAGCAAGACTCCACTAGAAGAAACAACATTACTAAGGTGAGTAATTTTTTCTTTTCTTTGTTTTGTTTATTTGCTTCACACAAAGGCTTGTTGCCTCTGTGATGGCAGTTTTGATTTTACCCCATTGTTTCTCCACCCCTCCTTCTTGCCCATTGCTAGTGCTTTTCTGAGGCACTGTCCCATTTTGCCAAAGTCAACACTCCTAATGTCTAGTACTCTCGGTTTTGTATGGCTTGACACCAGGGTTCGACAAATTGGATAGCCCAACATTCTGGACTATCAGATTTTTAACTGGAACAAGCATTTTCTAAGTTCCAACTAGCCCATGGACGAGTACTGCCAGAGCTTTAAAAAATACCTGGTGCAGTGGTGCTGTTCTCATATTTGGCCAGCAGGTTGCGCTGAGTCCAAGTAGCCAACAACCATAGGTGGATTTGGGGGAGGGCTAAGGGTGCTATAGCTCCCCCATCATGGAGCTCCTCTATTAGTAACACACTGTGCTGCATTCTTAATTTGTATGCATGAATGCCTCCATGAAAGCCGCCTGAGCCACATGGGTTTTATCTGTCCTCCAGTGTCCTGGTAGTGCAGTAAACAACCACCCCCACCTGCATTACATAGTTGATCCTCCCCGGAAAAGCCAGTCTCCAGCATGAATTTCTTACTATCTTTCATCCTGTGCTATGTGGTCAGGTTCCAGCACTGTGGCAACAGCTGGTCTTGCCTTGGTGAGCCTGAGCATTCGTTTTCTACTTTTGCAGGCTTGGTGCAGCTCCTTCATTCATGTGTGTGTGTGTGGGGGTTCATGCATGGGGGTTACAGCTGCAGCAAAGCAGAGTGGACCTTAACAATTCGGATCTCAATCAGGTCGCTGGGGCTCACTGCTCCTGATCTGCTGTTGTGTCCAGTAGTGGATGTGGCTAGTAAGAGGCGCTTTCTTTAAATGTCTGGGCTGCCAAAACAAGAGTGAGCTGTAATTCATTCACTCAGAAGATTAACGTTGGAGCAAGAGAGGAGTGAGTGTACTACTGAGGAGCAGATAGAGAGAGAGAGAGAGAGAGAGAGAGGGAGAGAAGCCCACAAATGAAGAGCAGAGCCTGGGGTTTTAGGCGGCAGCACTCCAGTAATGTGGGGTCGGTGTGGCCTTGGTAAATCAGCACAAGGAGTTGGAGTGAGGTTCAGGTCATCTTGCAGTAGCTGAAACAAGCTGTAACTGACAGCTCTGCTCATTAGGAGTCATGAGGTCAGTGTGTGCTGTCTAGAGAGAAAGAGTTCGGTGGCCAGGTGACTAGAGATAGTACTCAACTAGGAGCGCATAGACTTCAGCCTGCTGAAAATAGATCAAGTCTCCTTTTAATCAGGTACTTCTTGCTTAAAAAAAAAAAAAAGACTTTCACAGTCTGAGACTATGGTGGGTGGGAGGTGGCTGCTGACATGGGACAGGACATTAGTGTTCCATCAAACTGGGTGTGTAATAAATGTAGTACTAGTGTTATTAGCTTCTGGTATGGGGAGCTTAAATTAATAACATTAAAATAGTTTAAGGTCACTGCTGGTTTTGTCCTATATGACAAACTGATTTTGGTGTGGATTCACAGGACAGGGAGTTGAAGGGTAGTGCCCTCTGGTAGCATGCTAGGAATGGTACAAAACTAATGCTAGGGCAGGTCAGGTCTCAGCGACAGCATGAACCAGGAGAGGCAGAAACTGGTCCATGAGACTCTGAACTGAGGTAAAAACTTCAGCATGTACTGTATGTCTAATCTGTGTGGTCTTTTCAGTTGTGGTTGTACAGTGTGAATGAGCACAGAGGGAATTAATAGACACAGGGGTTTTGAAGGTGCTCTGCTGTATATTATGGCATGTGCAGGAGTTTCTGCATGCTTGGAGAGCAAAATTAGAAACAGAAGTCATAAGACCTTGTTTGGCACATTGACACAGACAGTTACAAAACCAAAGAAAAAAGTGATAGAATCAAATAATTATGTAGTTATATGTGTTGAATGGGGAGGGGGTGCAAGTTGTGATGTACCCAAGCAAGTGCTGTTGCTAATAAAAAAAAATGCATTTTTATATTTGTTTAAAAACTGTGTTCTGCTGTCTGCTTACTGACTTCTTGGGCCTATCTTAAGAATGAGATGCCTCATACCATTGGGTTATCCCAGTAGAGGAAATTTTAGAACAATAAAAAATATTTTATTTTAAAATGTATTTTCTTTGGAATAAGCTGCTCTACAGAATAAAATCTGTTCTGCAAAAATAGCAAGCAAACTTAAAATTATATTTTCAGAAATTAAATAGCAAAGAGACTTTGTTCCCATATTTCTATAGTTATTGTATTTATTTTTTACTGAGGTAAGGTTGGGGGATATGTTAATGTGTACTGCAGGACAAACTGGGATGGGATGGCTTCATGGTAATGTCATACCGTGCTTGAGTGAGTGACATTTGTGAACTTGTTTACTTGGATTGTCATTTAATTTGTCTGTAATTTGTCTTTATCACCAAGTCTCTTTCAACTTGTCTCATTTTTATGCGTTTGGATATGCTGCTGCCCAGCTGCAGTCTTTTGGTATTTTGTTTTATTTTTGGGGTGGGAGGGTATTTTGGGCAACATACTGTCATGTGGACTGTGGGGACTCTGTGGATGGTGTTAGGGTGCAACTCACTAAGCATGAAGAGGGAGGAAATGGGTGGAAATTGCATTAGAAATACCCTCCAAAATGCACCAGAATGTATCAAAATGTTAAAAAAATTTTGGGAGCCTAGGTGGCTCACCAGACCCCCATTCTATTATTTTTAATTTTTTATCTGACTTGTGTTCCCCATCTGTAGGACTCCTGGATCCGTCCCTGCAGCAACAGTCCATTATGTGACCTACTGGAATGCTGGGCAGGTGATCAGGCACATCACCGATGTGTAGGGAGCAAGCCTAGTGGCAGAAGATCTGCCAGAGAATCCACTGAGCTACAGGGAGGAGCTGGGATAGTGGCGAGTAATTGGCAGGTCATACAGCAAATGATATGATCTGCCAGAACCCTATTGGCTGCAGCGGTGAAGGTGGGGGTCTGACAGCCTGGCCTCTGTCCTTGGCACACTAACAACGGCACTTGCTATCTGACTCTTAGAGAGCAGAAGAGAGAGAGAGAGAGAGAGAGAGGATCAGTCAGTGTGCAGTCACTGTGTAGAGAAGCAAATTGCTGAATTTAGCTGTGGACAGTCACAACTCACTGACGCTGAGCAACATCTGATTTGCAGCACTTATTGGGGAGAAATAAATAATTATAAAATAATTATAAGGGTAAAGGCAGGGAGAGAGAGAGAGGGAGGGTGTTGGTGACTGCATGGTGGTGAACAGCAGGCGGAGACGGGGGAAGGGCAGGACGCAGTCAGGACTCAGGCGGCCCACAGCTAGGACTTGGTACCGTACCAGATGCCATGTGGAGTCTCAGGAGACCTTACTGATCACTGGTGTAGTGGTGTACTCTGCTGCCATTGTAATCCTAAAAAAAAAAAACTATGAATAACTTAAAATTTAAAAACAGTTTGTGTGGAGAGGGGCAGGCAGATCAGTGATCATTGAGAACTGATGCCATGTGATTGTTTGTACTGCAGGCAGAAGACCTACATTGTGAGGGTGAGGGAAATCGATAATTCTGAATCTACAGCACTTGTGTGCAGAAATACCAACCTGTGTACAGAAATACCAACCATAAACAGTACCACCAGTACTGAGGGGGAAAGGAGGGAGAAGTCAGAGGATTGGCCTTTTTTTGGCCATGGCACACTGGAAAAATGAAAAAAAAAATGGATAGTAAAGTAAACTGAATTGGGCAAAATAAAAAGGCAGAGAAAGTGTATGGTTTAATGCATTGAGCATTTATGCATTGTGCCTAAGACAAACAAAATAAGGAATACTTTATTAGTCTAGTACCAACTATAGTACCTACACGACCAGACAACCAGTCTGTCTCAGACCAGTAGAGGACTACAGTACTGTAGGTTGTAGCTAGTAAAAAATATTACATAAGGTCAGATTAGTTGTGTGGTGCTGTTGGGAGTGTGGAAAAAGTGGTGAAAAAGGGTTGATTAATTTGTTGTCTGTCCTATCTATCCACTGTCCAGTCCACTTCTGTGGCAGACACAAAAAACAAAACAAAAAAAGGAACAAAAGCTAAAAAAGATTGTAAAGAAAACAAAAGAAGCCTAGTTGTCTTGAGTGTGGGGTGGGCCACTGGGAGCAGTGGAGGGAGTGGGAGGAGAAAGGAGTTAAGCTTCAAGCAGGGGTGTGGTGTGACCTGCCCCCGCCCAGTGTCCTGTGGCCGGCTGGCTAAGTTTGTGACACATAAAAAAATTAAGAAAGAAGCTTGCAAACAAAAAAAAAAGGATTTTACAGAACGTAGCAGAAGCCTAACTAAACTAACTACTGTGTGTACTGTAAAGGCAAAGTGTGAACTAAAAACCAGAACTCAACTAACCCTAGTAAAGCAGTAAGAGGAGGAAATTAAAACAAAATAAAGTGTCTAGTCACAGTAGTGAAGTGTCTGTGAGTGGTGTAAGTATCAGGTGTGTCAGGTGGTTAGCAGGGACAGTCACTCACTGTGGTGGGACACTGGGACACAGGGACAGGGAGGGCTGGGGAGTGTGTGACTGGCTGGCACTGGGCAAAGTGCAGTCTCAGTGTGAAAAACGGTAACCAAAAGAAAAAAGTAAGCAGTGAAGCATAAGCACTAAGCATCAAAGCAACATTGTCCTGGTCCTTCCTAATACTTAGTATAGCTGGCTGCTGTGCTGTTGCTATTCTCTACCATTCTTCCACGGCCTTCCTAGCTGACTGAGACTCCCCTCCCAAGCTTATGCTGCTTAGTTACGCCACAGCAGAAAAGACTTTAGTGTCTGACATCTGTCTGTGTCAGTGCTCTCCTTGGCTCCCATTGTCTGTCTACCACCAGTGGAAAAAAGACACAGCACACAGTAACTTTAATAGAATAACATTTTATTATCATCATCATCACAAAAAATGTAAGCAAATCACTAGAGCAGACTAGCAGAGCCAAGCCAGACATAAGACATTCAATATGCAGGAGAGTAAGCAGCAACAAACATTATTATCCCTAAGGTCAGCAGCAGCAACTCCATCCTCAAGTTCTTCTAATACACAAACTATTTCTTCCGCAGAATCAGATGAAAGTAATAAAGAGTCAAGCAAGTGCATCTGCGTCTATGGAACTTGATAGAACAGCTGATTTAAGCAGTGAGGCCTAACTGAGACTGTAGCCCCTATATCACTGCCAAAGAAATGCAGTTTAGTGCCTGATGAGGTGGTGCATGAGAAAAGAAGTAAAGACAAAAAATTATGATTAAGAAAAGAGGGCCAGGCTGTTTCAGCCTCATTGGTTGACCACTTACAAATGGTTGAAATACAATGAAAAAAAAAAAGGACTGATGTACTGTATAGTGTGCGAAAAGTATCCCACTATTGCAACACCAGCCTTTAAAAAAAAAAATGTGTTAGCCGCAGGCTCTAACAATTTTAGAATCGAGTCACTACATGCACACAAAAAATCCAGTCCGCATGTGCTATGCCAGAACCAACGTACTCTGGAAAATGGCCAGCATGTAGTTCAGTGTGTGAGCCATGAGTCACCACTTTATCAAGCCTTTGCACAGCTGGAGGAGGCCACAAAGGTGAAAATGAGACACCTGTTTAACACAACGTACTCCACTGCAAAAAATCTGCACCCATTTTCCGACATGGGTTGGCTATGTGAATTGCAAGAGAAAAATGGGATTCAGCTTGGTATGAATTATACCAATGATAAGCGAGCAAGGGACTTTTGCAGAGCTATATCTGTTGTTCTATCCAAGACCCAGATGCAGACTGTTAATAATGCAAAATATGTTACAGTTCTTGCTGACGGCAGCACTGATGTTGCTATAATTGAATGGGAAAATGTCTTCCTGCATTTTGTAAATCCTAACACAAAAGGTATATATGTACATACTTGATCCAGGTTGTGCCCTTGGAAGCCTCACATGCTGAGGGTGTCTTTAATGCAATAAGAATTGCATTAGATTCACTACATCTTCCTATTACTGACTTATCGAATGTGAGCAATCCAGGGCCACTTCTGATTTCTGCCAATTTTGATAGAGCAAGTGTAATGCTGGGTGAAAGGGGTGGAACCATTGCCAAGTTACGGAAACACTGTCCTTACATCATTGCCATGCACTGTGTAGCACATAAGTTAGAGCTGGCAGTTCTTGATATGATCAAAACAAACCCCTTCATATCAAAGCTTGAAAATACTCTAAAGGGCATATTTAAATTCTACCGCTATAGTCCCCAAAAAATGAGAGCGCTACAAGAAATTGCAAATGTGATAGATACTGATCTGGCACACTTTAATACAATTAAACAGGTGAGATGGCTGGCCAGCAGATCCCGTTCAATACAGGCAGTTCAGGTGAACCTACCTACAGTTGCTCAGCACTTGGAACAAAGTGCAGCTGGTGCTGATGGGTCAAAAGCAAAGGTGCTGTTAAGAGAGGTACAGTCTGTACACTTTGTCATATCTCCTCATATCCTGCAGGATTTTTTGCCCATACTTAAAAATATGTCACTGCAGTTTCAGAGAGATGACTTAATAATTCTTGAAGTACCACATCTCATAGAGACCTGCCTCCTCCAGCTAATGGAACTGAAATCTAAACCAGGGAAATACATGACTGTTTTCCTGGATCGTTACAAACCTCAGGACAGATGCATGGATGTCGTAATTTCAAAGAAGGGAGTTGAGAAGACTGTTCTCTTTACATTTAGAGGCAACTGCCCTGAAATAAATTTGGGGACAGATACACAACTGCATACTTTAGTAGATGCAGCAGTAGATTACATTGATGCAAGATTTCAACATTTTTCAGAGGTGCCTCTGAAATGGTTCACGTCTGAATTTTAAACAGTTTGATCTACCTAGAGAACAACTTGTGGAGTTTGAGACCAAAGAAGTGGCTAATTTAGCAGCATACTTTAATTTTTTTCACAGAAGAACAGCAGGAAAATATTAGATCAGAATATGCTGCATTTAAGGTACTGCTGAAATCTGCAGTTGACAAACCTGTCTGCAGGTTTTTACAAGATTGCTGAAAGAAAAACCGTCCCAGATTGCTCACATTCTAGAGTTAGTGGAAATACTCCTGGTAATGAGTGTGTCAACTGCAAAGTGTGAATGAGTGTTCTCCACTCAGAACCTGATAACGACAAAAATAAGGACACGTCTGGCAGATGACACACTACAGTCGCTTCTTCAAATAGCAGTAGAGGGTCCTGAACTATGGGACTTCGATCCAGATCCAGCAGTAAACCATTGCCCGCTGTCTGGTCCAAGCACTCAGAATGTTTACGGGCATGCTGCTGCTGATACAACTGATGCTGTGTCTCCTGCTAGTACTTCTGTTGCTCCATCATCATCCTGTCCTAGCACTACTACCAGCAGTACACTTGATGTTGGTGACAGTTATGAATGAGTCCTCATTATCTTTGCCCTAATTATTCTCTGCTTCATTCAGGCACGTGGGACTGGACTGGAGTCGACTCTGTCTGGTAAGGCACCTGCACCACTTAACTTGTACTTTAAATCACTCAACCTTGTAACTTGTAACACAAAATAAGTCATGATATACATCTTCATTTTTACTGTTTTAAATAGCTTTTTCAACGTCTGTTAGTGTTAGTGTTAATAATACAATGCCACAACCACTTTCTTTGTTGCTGCATAATGTTTTATAAGTTCCCTTTAAAATACGGTCTTTCAACCATTGGACTACCACTCACAACAGTAGGACTACCATTTATGGACAGGTCAGTTGTCCTGGATTACCATGTAAATTTGAAATTTGTCAATCCCTGCATGACGCTATGGCTGTATTTATCGTGAACCACACTGTTTGGTGGTTGTGTGTTCCCAGATGGCTACCACTTCTAAATCTGAGATCCTGTCTCTGTCCCCATTTGAGAGCACCAGGTCTAAGACTGCTTCCTTCCGAGTGGGTTCCAACACTAGCTGTCTGAGGCATGCCCCCTGTAGGGCATCGAGAATGACCCTGCTTTCGGATGTGGCTGCAGAAAAGGTACTCCAGTTAACATCTGGCATATTCAGGTTCCCCATCAACAGTATCTCCCTCTTTTTCTGCCATTCTAAGGATGCTTTCTATCATTTCCTTGTCCATTTCCTCCCCCTGAGACAGGGGTCTGTATACAACCCCAGTGCGGATTGTGGTGCCATTTCCTATCTCCAGGGTGACTCACAGTGCCTCCTCTCCTCCTTGTTTACCCTTTAGTTCCATTGCTTTGATCACTTCCCTTACGTAGAGAGAGCTACTCCTCCTCCTCCCCTTTTACTCTCCCTGTCCCTCCTGTAGATTGTGTACACTGGTATGTTGACATCCCAGTCATGGTTCTCTGTGTACCGTGTTTCTGTGACTGCCACGATATTCAGGTGTCCCTTTTCCATCAAGGCCACTGGTTCAGGAAGCTTGTTACCCAGACTATGGGCATTGGTACTCATCGCTCTCCATTTTATGATGGCCTTACCCCTTTTAGCCCTATCCCTGTCCTCACTGCCTTTGCCTTTTTTTCCATTTACCCCTGTCCTGCTCCCTATTGACTTCTCTACCTTGGTGTTTACCTCACTAAGTACCCTGTTTTGTTGGGGGGGGCTGGGATTTCTGTGCAACTTTTCAGTGCCTCCTCCTTGGCTAGTTTAAATGCTTACCAATGAAGCATTTAAACCTCTCACCTAGGATCCTGGTTCACCTCTTGGACAGATGCAGACCATTGCACCAGTATAGGCCTCTATCCCTCCAGGTGAACCACCAGTCCCCAATGAAGCCAAACCCCTGAGCTCTGCACCAGTTCATCCATTCATTGAATCCCATGGTGTGGAGTACCCTAGCCTCACCCATGCCATAGACAGGCAGCACCTCCTAGAAGGTTACCATGCATGCTTCTTGTCTAAGGCATATCCTCAACTCCACAAACTCCTCCTGCACTGATCCCATTCCCAGCCAGGTCATTTATCCCTAGGTGGACAATGATGTCCAGCTCCCTCTCCCATGCAGCTGCTCCTGTGATCCTGAGGATTCACTTCCCATATGCTGACGCCACAGCAACATTTCAGTAGTGAAGTACATTACAGTGGCAAGTCACTGTTACCGCTGTAATGTACCCATGGGACACCAGTACTGCTTTCTCTGGGGTGTGTCCCATCCCCAAATCCACTCCGACTGTGAGCTGATAATTCACAGTTTCCCAACTTGCTGTCAACATAAATCTGTCGCTGTAGTGTCACGTTGGAAAAAAGTTGTCACCATCATGTCATGGATCCTTTGTTTCCTGTCCCTTCAACCATGACACTGGGCAGGCACCTTACCTCCCTCTCCTCTCCCTTCCCCGTTCTACCCCCATAACGATTGAGTCCCCCACCAGAAGTTGTTTCCTTCTCCTGTGGGGTCCTGTGCCACCCTCCTGTTGGTCTCCTTTGTGGAGGTTTCCAGCATCCTCCCTGGTCTCCACTGTGGGTGCCCCATAGAGGAACCACGCTCTGCCAGAATGGCATATGAATTGTGGAGAAGTACAATTGAAGGGATTCATCTCTGTTCTACCACCCTCACCCTCCCTGAACCCACTATGGTCCAACTGCTTCTCTTTCTTGGCAACCTCTGAGGCAGTGGAGGCAACCCTTGTGGTCCCTGGTTGGGGAAGAAGGTTTCCTGAATCCTCGCCAGGTGAGCTTGGAGACAGGGAACCTCCTCCCTCAGACCAGAGAGGTGTCTGCAAATAGGGCAGCATCGCATCCTCTAGAACGTCTCCCAAAAGACTGCCTCCCCACAGCCAGTACATTGCACCACTCTCCATATGTCTCTCTCCCTTTCTGTTTAAATATATATTTTTCCTTTTTTATTAGAGTGGGTGAGTGTGCGCATGCCTTTACCCCCTATGCAGTGTGCTGGCCTTTTAAGGTTATGAAAGGTGTATGGCCTTTGCCCTTTTGGGGAAGTGATGTCGGAATCCCTGGTATAAAGGAAATGATGCAAGTGGGTGCATTGAGGGGCAGGGTGGGTGGGATCACACCCGTGCCCTCCAGAAACAATCAGCTACAGCTCTGACCCACCACCCCGGTGTGTGCTTTCTTTTCTTTCAGCAAGACAACCTGCACAACAAATTTGTTTTTTTACTTTCTCTTTATCTTGCCTCTACTTGCCCCCATCTCTCCACTCATTTGGACCCCTGCAATGCACCGTACACCTCTACCTTTCCCGACTCAAGGTCTGCCCCTAGACTTCCCAGCTCAACTCCCCTGAAGTCCTTGATGGCAGGCAAGGAGAGGTCCCCCTTACCTTCCCTCCATGTGTTTCAGGGAGAGGGCTTGCAGAGCGGAGTCTGCCCTGCTGTGTCGGTGGGTGGCATGCATGCTGCTCGAGAAGTCGTCACCTAGGAGAGGTGAGGGTTTGTTTCTGTGTTCTGTTCCCCGACACTGGCGTGCAGTGGGGAGAAAGGGGTCAGGTGCATGCTGAGACGTGCGTCCACCCCAGTCCCCTGCCAGCGTCAACCCTTGCATTGCTGCATCCCCTACCACACCAACATCCCCTGAGTTCACCAGGAGGTGGCAGTATCGTGGTGGGGAAAGCTTCCCATCCCACCCTGGAGAAGGAGAGCAAGCCATTCCCGAACCCAGGTCACTGGCGTAGAGCGAGGTATGGCGTCCAGCGCCTCAACATTCAGCACCACCGGGCCATCACCTGCACAATTTAACAGAAAATATACCCTGCCAAAACAATTTTAATCAGAGAAAAATAAAGCAGTAACTGTAAAACCTGTAAGCACAAAACAGGAACAAAACCTGTAAGCACAACCTGTAACAATGTAATAGAAAATGTACCCTGTCAAAAACAATTCAATCAGAGAAACATAAAGCAGTAAACTGTAAAACCTGTAAGCACAAAACAGTAACAGAATCTGTAAGCACAACCTGTAACAATTTAACAGAAAATATACCCTGCCAAAACAATTTAAATCAAAGCAAAATAAAGCAGTAAATTGTAAAACCTGTAAGCACAAAACAGTTAGGATATAGTTATTCTAATAAGATGAAGAAGATTTTTTCTAGTTCAGTCCAAATATAAAGTCTATTATATATTACAAGGTTTCAGTTTTTAATATTTTTTTTTATCTGTCTTCCACTTCTTCCAAGGTTTCAAAGGTGTATCTTGTTCCCTCTACCACAACTCTGAGTTTTGCTGAGTACATCATTGTTGCCTTTCTTCACATTGGGCCCTATTCTCCAATAGGCTGGAATTACATGCCAGAGGCACTTATCCTGCCCACATAGGTCTGCACCTGCGGACACGTACGTGCCAGCAGAATTCATCACCAGCTGCCACCTGTCCACAGCCCTGACCCCCGGTGCACAAGACTCTGCAGGGCGGATGGGGGTTGAGTTGCAGACCTGGCCGGGCATCCAATTGGATGCCTAGACCGGGTCACTCAGTGGATCCCCTACATGGTGGGGTGCTCATTGGCAGCATGCCCTGTAAATGTCTGGCCAGCGGCTGTGGAGGTGGGAGGAGGGCAAAGCCACCAGCTCTCCCATGATGCAGCACCAGAGCAGTGTACAGGGATGGGGTGGGGGGTCTGTTGGCAGTACCAGAGGCACTGTACTTCACTGTATGCCCAGAGAGGCTGGTGGTGGGAGTGGGCTGGCAGTGCTATTCGGGGGGATGGGGGGCAGCATCCTTGGGCCGGTACCCCTGTGTGGGGTGTGCGCTGGGTGGGGGGTGCCTGGTAAGGGCTGTGTATCGATGTGTACTGAAGCAGCTGGTGCTGGGTGGTCATAGGGGGGTACGGCCGCATTGGTCCCTGTGGGTGAGTGGGCTATCTGCTCTGTCCGGGTGGAGATCTGAAGTGTGCACGGGGCATGTAGGGGTGTTATGGCAGGGTTCTCCCTCACATACCCTGTGCCCCTCTCTGCACCCCCGCAGCCAGCACTACACGCCTTTGTGCATGGTGCATACTGCTGGCACACCCCCAGCGAGCCCCCAGCGCAGTCTATGAACCAGGGGGATTGGATGCATTGGAGCTGCACACCCCCTGTTAGTGCATCCTGCGCAGGAGGGCATGTTGAGTGCGGAGTGGCTATGTGCCCAAGATACGCTGCGCATGGCCACTCCGTCCATTGGTGAATAGGGCCCTATGACCATAAGTTATTTTTTATGGAATCAAATTTCTTCCTTTCAACTACCAGTTCAGAAGGTAAATTGGTAAATATAGCAATCTGGGCTTCTTTTATCATCAATCATTTTTTCTCGTGGACCATTGCCATTAATGCTTCCTTTTCTTCTGTTTTAAAACATTTTGCAACAATTGGCATTGGTGGGCCTTGGGTACCTGCATCTGGATGATATGTTCTATGGAATGTATGGAAATCTGTGTGCATATTTGCAGAATTTATTTCTAAATATCTGGCTATTATTTGGTTCACTATTTCTGGCTATTATTTGGTTCACTATTTCTTTTAATGGCTTCTCCTTGTCCCAAGCTTCGGGGACGTCCTGTATCCGTATGCTTTTTTTCTGCATGCCCTTGATTCGAAATCCACCATTTTAAATCTGAGTTGTTTAGTTGGTTGCTCCAATTCTTTTATTTGCCTTTCGTGGGGTAGCACTTCTTCTTCTAATGTGTTTATTTTCTGCTGTGCTTCTTTATTTATTTATTTATTTAATTTAGTTTTTGTTGACCGGGTAAGTGCACTAGACAAATCCTGCCTATTTTCAGGCATGACCCGGAGGAGGGGATACAGATGAATGTCAACTGACCTTGAACCAGATTAAGCTGTTGGTGGTATTTTTAGTGAATGAGGGAGATTTGGCCAGGACACTGGGGGAAATTCCCCTACTCTTTTCGAGAAGTACCATGGGATCTTTAACATCCACCTGAACTACCACCAATCCAGGCAGATGGGACCTCGGTTTAATGTCTCATCCGAAATACGGCACCTCAGAAGTGCAGCACCCATCTCATGCTGCACTAGTGTCAGTACTGGGATATTAACCTAAGTGCCAGATGTGGGAACTGAACCCACAGCCCTCTGATCTCCTGGCCTCAGAGGCGAGTGTGCTACCTACTGAGCCACTGACACTGACAATCAAGTCAGTTCTTAACTTATGGTTTTCTGTTATTAGTTGATTTAGTGTTGCTTGAAAGTTCTCCACTTTTTCTTTCATATCTTTATTTCTTTCTTTGTTTCCTGTGTAAGTTTTTTAGTTGATATATTATAGTTTGACCCCATTGGGGGGGTCTTCCCATTGCCCTTCATATGCGTGCTCTGAGCAGTCTGTATCTTCAGATTCAGTTGAACTTTTATTTAATTCACTGTCTCTCCATTGCTGTTTGTTTTGAACCCCCTTTAATGACACAGCTACTGACGCTACCTTTATTGAGGAACTTATGTGTTTTATATATATATATATATATATATATATATACTTTATATTTATTAGTTTTTTGTATAAATGTACAATGTACAGTTACATTTCTCATACAAGGAGTAAAAACAACTTCATATGGACAACATGCCCTCTATAGCAATAGTATGGAGTGTAGTTACAACAATAGCCCTGTAAACTGGTACAAGAGGAGGTGGGGCAGTCCAGCACAGTTCAAATGATAAAGTCCAACAGTCTCTAGAAATTGCTAGCCTCTTCAATGACCGTAGGTATATCCTGTAGGGAGAATAATACATAGAGAGAATAATGCAGTCAAAAGATTGCAGTTTAACATGTGATGAATTAGGGAGAATATAAACATATACTTCAGACCCCCTTAACAATCCAGTTTCACCCTTCATGGGCCAGTTTGTAAGAAAACTTTTATTTAAACCCAGCTTACCACAAATAGTAATATTACTTCAAGTATTTGTTTTTCCAGAAAGGTTTTTATCCTCCACAGCAGGCTGCTGCTTATGTCGGTCAGCCTTCACCAAGCACTGGGGTCATTCAGGAGCTTACTTTACACTTTGTGTGTTCTGGTGGATCCCCAGTACCAGCCCAGAGGCTTCATCCTGCTGTGACCCCCCCATATTTTTCTCCAGTTTTCTCCCCACTACCCAAGGCCCCAGAACACAGTAGTGCATGCGCGTGGAGGTGCACATATGCACAGCGGCAACAGTAAGGGCCCTTTCCTCCCTCTCCATTGTGCCACTGCTCAGCCTCCAACAGGAGGCAGCCAAGCACTGCAGAGACCCTCCACAACCCCACCAAGGAGGAGAGCTGCCAGCTGGCAGCTCGATCAGCTCCACCCCTTCCCCCTGGATGACCCCTGATGACCCGAGCTCGAGCCTGAACTTGGGTTGCCAGCACGGTGTGAGGAGTATTTAATCGAAACCAGAGTTTGAAACTTGCACCAGCGGGGATCACTATTTATTTTATTAATTATAAATGCAGATCAGAGCAGTCTAGGTAATTGCAGCATCCAATTCCTAGGAGGAAAAGCCAAACAGGGCTACCAAAATGGCGGATTTCCCATGTTCACCCTAAACTGGTGAGCTCCAACATTGGTTTAAACAAAGATAACAATTTTTAATCCCCATAAAATTCCCCCCCCCCCAAGAGTCCCAACAAGAAGATTCAGTCAACAGTGTCTCTCTGACACTCAAATCAAAACTTGATACATATTACTGTCAGTCCACTCTCCTTGGCAACCTGCTACTCACAGATCAGTTCTCAGAGTCAGAGGCCAAATGGGTTGACTAAGGAGCATCTCTGCAGTTTGCAAACTCTGCTTCCACCTTTTCAATCCATCAGATCGCATCCTGGGGATTACTAAACTGCCACATTTGTCCCCCCGTAGATCACTCGAAACCATACCATGTCAAAGGCTTTCCACCATGCCCGACTCTGAAATGATAAATCCAGGAAGAGGTTAATGTCAGATCCAGTTATATCCAGAGGGTAGGTGGCACCCGTGGTCAGGATAACGGCATCTCTGAACCAGCCGTTTTGAGAAGGATGGTGTGTGGTTTGGTTCTTGGTGGCAGAATGGACCCTGGAATTAACATGCTATGCCTTAGTAAAGGAGCACCAGTTGAAACCATCCAGTAAGGACAATTTCTCTTATAACCAGGCCACCAGAAATTGCTGCAGTGTGGTCCCCTCTATGCCCTCAGGCACTCCAATGATCCAGACATTGCCAGAACAGATTTAATTTTGAGTTGTTTCCAAATGGCTCCGGAGTTGTCCATTTTCTTTAGTTAAAGTAGCTATTGTGGTCAGGGTGGGGACAGAGTGCTTTTCAGTTTCCACTACAGTTCCTGTTAGATTTTGGATGGCTGCATTGTGGGGCTCCAATTTCTGGAGAGTTTTTTCAATATTAGAGTCCATTGCCCTCACAGATTCAAGCAAGATGTTCCAGGCAGCTCCAATGCACCTTTAGCACCACTACTCCTGCCACTTGTTGGTCCCAAGGCCTTACTAGTGCTCGGTTACTGTTGTTCTTTTGCTGAACTCAGTGCTTGTGATTTCTGCCGACCCATTTTTGAAAATTAGATTGTTCTGTTCCTTGGGTCTTTCTGCATCGAGTTCTGGTTTCAGATTCAAGATTTATAACAGTTTTGACTGTATTTTAGTTTTATGTGGTCCCATGAGGTGAGGAGATGTAAGAAAGTGCATCCAGCCTGAAAGATGGCACTCTAGCACCCCCCTCCGGGACTTATGTTTTTAAGATTTGCAGTTAGCAAGTCTTGATTTTTCGTTACTGTCTTTTTACCTTATTCTGTCTTGTTATGATTCATTTGGGGGGGATTGGTTAGTTTGGTATTTTTTTATTTGTGTGGGTTTCCCTCTGTGTTCGAGTCTCCGTTATACCCCACTTTCCTCTTCAGGGTTGTTAACTGAGCATCTTTAAGTACAAGTGACTCTACAGTAGTATTTTCTTGGTTTAAAGTTTTATTCTCATAAGAGCTATTATGTGCAGAGTTAGTTTGTAAAACGTTTTGACATACCTGCTAAATGCTTTGCTGTTTGACTGGAGTTCTCTGTTTTAACATCATAGTCGGTTGTGCTGTAAGTGGAGAAGCTGCTTTTTCTTCAGTTTGCATTGCAGTACTGGTAGCTTCATTTGTTAAATTTGAAGTGCTTGGTTGCACCTCAGTTTCTTGATTAGCCAAAGTTAGAATATCTTTTGCTGTATTCACTGAACCCCCATTGGGTGTTTTCTCCGACTTCTCTAAACTCTCTGGCATTTGTTCTTCACTTGTTTTGTTCAACTTTGAGTCATGTTGAGCCCCTTTCTTTTTTTTATTTAAATTTTATTGAAGTTTTTCAATACAGAGAATAAATTCACAGTGTAATATACAAGATACAACCAGCATGAGTACAAATATTGTGAAGATTCATTCTCTCCCTACCTACCTACCTACCACTGGCTCCCTCCCCCCTACATCCCCAGCACAGTTGAACCCCTTTCTACAGAAAATGGTGCTGGAGTAAGGTTAGTGTTCACAATTGTAGTGGGCTGAATTCCTTTAGAGTTTGTTGGCTGCATGTTATTGGCAGGTATCGTTTGTCCTTCAGAGCTCGACTGCTGATCTGTTCCATTGCTTGAGTGGCATTTCCTAATGCTGGTATTTGCATGCAGTCGTGTTTTTATCTCCAGGTGCTTCAATGACCTGCTAATTGGTTTGGTTGGATTTACGTTCTTCTGTGAATTGCTCTTTCTCTGAATCATTTTACTAGCAGTTTACAGGTATCTTCAGAGTTTTTCCTTCCCTTTTTCTTCCTCCTTAGAACTTTTAGGGTGTTTTCATAAGTAGTTTGATAGATAATTATTTCAGCAAGTGTTGTAGCGAGGTATACGTCTACATACCAGGAGGCGGCTCACAGAATTCTGAACTCAACTGCCCGCTGACATCATCCTGATCATGCATGTTCATCCCTTTGCTCAGTTCCTCCAGTACTGCATATCAAGGAACATTATTTTGCTATTAATTGTTTTATTTGTCACAATACTGAATGGCTATTTTTCTATTAACAGAAATGCAATAACACCCCTTGAAAAAGTTTGTTTATCAGAGCAAAACATTGGGGATTTAAAAAAAATTGTTAGAAAATTGAAACAACTTGTTGGAGAAGTGTAATTCATCTAAAAAGAAATAGCTACCCTCACCTTTGCCGTTTACTTGTGACATTGACTACACACCCCGGGGAAACTGAACAAAAATCAAAACCATTTCCAACAGCACTTTTCTGTTTTGTTTAGATGTGGGGTTTTCCTTCGGCTGTGCTGCCCTCTCTCAACCCCACACACCTGGTATATCCAGCTGTTGGTGTTGCCAGCACTCAGTAGGCCCTGCAGAGGAGTAAGCTCCCTAGACCATTGCAGGACTTGCTGTGGTGGCAGAACATAGCACCATCAATCCATGGATGGGAGCGTTGATGCACAGCAGTGCCACCCCTGCCATGAGCTGTCTGTCCAGCTCAAAAGTGTACTCTTGAACCTGGGTCAGCAGCGTGATGTACCGCCTCTGGATCATTGGTGGATCCTTATGTTGGGCACCTTTTTTAAGTTAGCTATGAATAATCCATATAAAGGAAAATACAAATACAGAATTATGGAGGATACAGAAGTTTAACTCCAAACACTTTAAATGTCCACACAGATCTTCACCTAGGTTGTATGGTCTTAGTTCTGACCCAGGACTTAACAGGCCGTAATGTCAGATAATTAACTATGCTACAACATGGTAGGGTCTTTCCCTGTTTATTATTTATGCTTCCAAGTACTTCCTTGGAAGTTCAGGGTGATTTCCATCAGATTCTGGCATTCATGATATCTAGGCAGCCAATGTCCCACGTGGCAGAACCTACAGTTGTACTAGACTTCCCCCTCTCTGCCCTCTTGGTTGGGACTTTTCTTCTCTTCTCACCTCTTCCATTGCTGGAATCTTTCTCCTCTTGTCTCAGTGCATCCACCACCTCAACCCTGAAAGAACTTTATTAATACCCATACATTTAAATGAATAAGTAATATTATCAGCATGATTCCATCACAAATCTTGCCAGTGCATTCTCAATGTTCATCTGAGTAAAAGCCCACAGGTGCTGCCCTACCCTTACATTGAGCTGTCGTTTTGTCCTTCTGACATATAAAGCAATGCAAGCACATGTGGCCGGATGCATAACCCCACTCATGCTATTGTTCATAAAACTGACCCACACCAACTGTCTATGCTTCTATACAAAAGGAAAGTAGCAGTGCAGGGGGCAAGGGAGGGGAGATGATGGAAATAACCCTGACTAGACATTAAAGGATACCTAAACAACATTTTGACAACAAACTATTCAAAAATCTGACCTCAAACAGGACTAAAGGAAAGGCTGCTGAATTAGTTAATGTTAAAGCTACATTTATATAAGTTACCTAAATGTGGTCCAAGGCATTTGAAAAATGCAAAATCAGCCTTCCAATTTAAAAAAAATTGCCTTACCTGCTTCTTAAAATGGCTGCCAAATGTGTTACATGATGACATCATCGGAGCCAAAGTCAGAGAGCTATATGGCTCTCTATAGTGCTAACTAGTTAATTTTTCCCTTTCTATAGAATTGTTTCACCAAAATGGTCAAAACCATGTGTATTATTTAGATCAATATGCATGTTAGGCTGTGGTTCTGTTCATTTTGTTTACTTTAACATGCTGAAATTGTGTTTTAATTCAACTGACTTTCTCTTTGGCAAATCACGGTGCAGTACACATCTTGAATAACCTGGTGGTCTTGTGGTTAAGGTGGATCCAGGATGCTACAATGGGGGGGTGCATACTTGATATGCACATTTTAACGTTTTATGAAACCTTTATATTTTCAGCTATTATACTTTTCTAGTATGTTTTTGACTGAAACTACAAATGTAATCCATATTTTTGAATGTAAACATTTGTACACTCAATAAATCAGACTTCTTCAACAAAGTGAAATGCAGCAGCAAGTGAGTACTTTACAATGGGGTAGGGGGTGTACAGCCGCACCCTTCACCACCCCATAGATCCACCACTTGTTTGTAACAACGTTCTTCTGTAGTCCAGTGCCAGAGTTTGTACTTTCTTGGAAATCAAAAGTATGCTTGTTTTGTCTTCTCTACTTTTTTCATGGGAAATAATAAGAAGAATCAGTATTTATATAGTGCTTTTCACACACATTGTATCCCAAAGTGCTTTACAAGCAATTCTAGACTGGTAGTGAAGTGACTGAATGTGTAGTGGCAGCCAATTCACACATTAATACATGCACACAGCCTTGGACAATTGCATGAACTGGTTTTATGGGAAGGGGAATGTTGGCCAGGACCATGGGGTCAGGTAGTAATCATGGTGCTGGCAGCCCCACATCTTATATCTCACAGTGATCTGCTCATATTTCTCCCCTTCTGTCTTCCTCCTTCTCTGAATATAGCAGTACCTTGCAGGAGTGGCCATCTCAGTCCCCCTCTGGCATTCATTCTCACTACTCCTCATACCAAAAACTGGTGAGCTCATCACCCTTGTGCACCATGAGTGTAGGTAGTACAGTCCCCAGGTTTTTTGACACATCATGGTATATTTGTGTGAAGAGTCTTGATGTTAGTGGTTACTAACAACGAATCGGGTTAAAATTTGGGACGCCCCACTTCCAGTTTGAAGCCGACCAATTTGGCCACTTAACTTCACTCATTGGTCCCAAATCTCACAACAAACTTCTGTCTTCATCCATCCTACTGGTGTCTTATTGAGCAGGGAAACAGTGTTGAGTCCAAGTGTACAGCAGCTACACAGCAATCTACTCCTTAGTAATGGTACTGACCACACAACAGCAAAAAGGCACTGCTTCAGATTGTGACCTTTCCTCACAGTGTATCATCAACTACGATCATGGCAGAAGTGGGAAATATCAGAGGCCCTTCACCAGGACTGAACAAGGAGCCACTGGGGTATATCACATCCCTCCTCTAAATGCTTGTTCAAACTCAAACCCACAGTCTCCTCCACTTTTGATGAAATTTGGCAACTTTCCATTCATGCTAACATGTTGGGGCAATACATGGCAGACATCAAGGATTTGTAGCACTGAATATGGTGCCGCTTGGAAGAACATGAACACAGGCTGGAGTGCCTCTGGGACTGCAACATGAACCAAGAAAGCTATGACTTGTGTAACAATGTATGAATTTTCAGGGAAAAGAGGGCTCAGAAGGCTCTAGCATGGAACAATTCCTTCAGGACATGCTGCTGCAACTAGTTGCCCCAGCCTGGCTGGGGTCTATGGAAGTCGAGCAAGCATGCCACACTGGAGGCCCACTGCCCCCTACTTAGCTCAGAACTGCAACCAATTGTGTCATATTTTCTGTGCTACTTGGCAAAGGAGAAACTCCTCAGACATGTTAGAGAAAAGGACACCTAATGTGGAAAGTGACACGTTTCATTGTACCAGGATATTCTCAGGAGGTTGTTCACAAAAGGAAAGAATTTACTCCGAAAAGGGCTGCACCCAGAAAAGCTGGCATAACCTATCAATTCAAAGGACTGACCTCCTTCTACATAAATCATAATGGGCAAGTACTGGCATGCAGTTCACCAGAGAAGGCTTGTGCAAATATCAATAAACACTAGCCAGATGTCAAAACTGGAACTTCAACTTCAGAGAGCTCTGGGACAAACATAATTCTGGTGGACACTGCTCCCTGGACTGCATCAGTAGGATGCATACTCCACAGACATAGCCAGAAACTCAGATTGATGGACCAACATGGCAGCCTCCTCAACCTGAGAAAACCAAGACCAAAACCCATGAAGATGGGGAACACAGCAGAAAACAGAGACTTGGACAGAGACTCTAGGCTCACAGATCCTAGTAAAAGCAGTCCCCATGCACGGAGAGAGCAGAGGGTATGCAAATTAACATGGTGAGGCACGATCCAGTGTCCCTCTTCACTGTAGAACTACTAAAAGATCTTCTACATGGGGGCTCCGTCTTGTGAACTGAAGTGAAAGTTCCAGTCAGAAACTCTGATTGAAGGACCACCATGGCATGTGTGGAAATGACAGAGGGGCACTTGACCATAGAAGATGTCTGTCAAAGATAATGCTACACCAGTCCAGAAGCAATCACAAGGTGAGGGAATGGGGCAGAGCTAACATGGTAGTGTGGTGTTATTATCCTGGGCTTGGGGCACGGCGCAGCATGAGGTAACTGAACTATGCCCTGCCTGACCACTGTGGCTGTCTCATTCCAGTGTCTTAGTGGGTGCAGAACCCCCTTCCATTTGTACCCACTAACACATCTGGATAATCCCATTTGCATTTAGTGCTGAGTTACAGTGTTGTAGAGAGGACTCCACCCTCTGACAACAGTGTACCAGCTTTGTGCAGCACAAACAAAAATGACAGCAATGCAGGGTATCTGCTCACCCCATATAGCACAGCTGGTTTACTGTCAATACCGCTCAACCCTAATAGTGCGGTTCATTATAGTGACGATAGTTCAGCACTTGTCAGATACAGCGCTTATAAAAAAGACTTGAGAACATAAACAGCACTTGTGTTCACTGGTGTATTTATGATCAGAAATTCAACGCATTACTTGTTTGTTGCTTCACTTACATTTCACAGTGCTGACACAATGGGGTTTGATTACTGGTGCACCCATAGTGACCCCGATTGTGATAACCAACTGTATTGCTAGCCTGTGCTCAGCTGGGACTCTAGTTTTAGCTCTGATTACTAACTGTACTGCTAGCTGAACACCTAGGTCTATTGTGCCCATCTCTCAGCTGCCCTGTTGTAATGCTGTTAATGTCTTGCACCTCAACTTTGTGCCTGCTCTCCTCTTCTCTTCCCTCCTGCTGCGGCCTGTAGCCCCCCCCCATCTCAAGTTTCCATTCAGCCAGCTCACTTACCTTTGCCACTTATTCCTTTCCAGCTCCTGGTTACTTCCCCGATCATCGGCGGCTGAAGGGTCATGAAGGCATGAGCTACAGAGCCCTCCCTAGCAAATGGACTCCAGAACCAGATACTACCAGTGTTCAGTGCCATCGTGGGGCACTGCAGCAGACTATGCAGTCCCAGGACAGTCCAGCTTGGGCAAACTGCTAGCTAAAGTGTAGGCAGACTTGTCTGAATTAGAGCATCTCTATTAAATCACTACAGTACTACGTGCCATGGATTATCAATCCATGAGTAATGGGTTTTCAAAATCCAGTACAGAGTGATGGAATGATCATTTTACACAGATAAGTAACGGAAATGGAACAGATCCAAAGCAGGTAATTGTCAGCAATGTAAAGTGTAAGTGACAAAGTGACAAACATGTTATTCACTGAATTATTAAGAATGCACATTAAATGGCCACGCTGGTTTTGTTGCGCGATTTTCACCGGATACCAGCATGGCCACACTTTTTGCATTTGTGTATGTGTCCTTTTTTGTGTGTAGAAGGGGGAGGATGCCCTTTCAAACATTTTGAGCAGGCTATTGAGACTGAAGGAGGCTAACGCATGGGTCTGTTTTCTGCTCTGTCGGCATCCTCCATTTTGTGTCCAGACTTGCGCATCCTATTTTCAAAGATGTTCATGTTTTTGCAACAGTTTTCTTGATTACTGAGCTTGCACCCAGTGTAAGAGCCACCATGCTTTGTACAACTGTGCAAAGTTTGGATGTCATTAGACCACCTTGAATGTGGTGTAAGGTTCTGTTGCAGTTGCATAAAAATCTTAGCACGTGTCTTTGAAAATCCTGCCCTTTATATATTTTGCACTGTGCGCTTTTATATATGGGGGTACATTTTCCATAAAATTAAATCAGCAGCGTGTGATAGCAGTGAAACATTGACCTATGCTTTTTAAATTCTTTTTTTTAATTGCTCCATATCTATTGACTTGTATGGTACCCTACATTGCCCGGGTTGAGTCTGCTTTAGTATTTTTTCACATTTAAAATAATAAAAGGAGTGCTTTTTTTAATATGGTTCGATCCAGGTTTTCATCAGTATTCTTAGCTGTTTTTGTACACTGTCTGTCCCACAATGTCAGGGAGCAGTGTCTGCTGCATCTTGAACAGTGAGTGTTCAAGAACAACAGAGAATACCGATGAAATCCTGGCCCATGCCATATTAAAAGGAGCATTCCTTTTATTATTTCAGCAGTACAAAAAAGTGGTAAAAAATACTCAAAATGAGGAACAAATTGTATTATACAAGTCAGGAGATCAGGGGTAGTCTAAAACAAAATAAAATGTCTAACTCATATCTTTCATTGCTATCATGCACTGTTGCTCTCAGTACTTAATATTATCCTTTTTTAAAGTTTTTACCCTTCTTGCGCTCACAGCACTGATCCTGCTCCAGCTCAAGAGTTTCAGTTTCACTACTGGAACAGCATTCCTGTGTGTTCCTGCCCATTTTTGCTATGACACGACTACCAGCAGAGACAACTCTGCATGTGAGAAGGAAGAATCCACATTACGAGTGGTAAAGAGATACAATGCCAGTGGAATCTGTGAGCCAACATATCAGAAGGCTACCCTCCATTTCATAATTCTCCTTTTCTCCCCTGTGGGCATTCATGCTCTTAACTTGGCATTGATATTAAAGAGGCACACATTTATTTAGTTTACCTCCTGCAGGACCTTGTAGCATGGGAAGGTTTGCCTGCAGAATGCGGGGAGGGGCCCATTGTAATTCAGTGAATAAGTGCTAAGGGCATTACTTTGTTCTGTAGGATCTGCAGCCCTTCAGTGGGGGAAAACAAATGTGCACCACTGTAGCTGAGCCATATACAGGACTGCCTGCTGCAGGGCTCCCATATCTACAGGGATTCCTGTATTTTACAGGGATTTGGAGGCGTCTACAGGAAAACTCTTCCCATAGACTTGCATTGGTTATACAGGAAAACAGGGTAATTCAGCTTCCATTGGAGATAATGTAATCTACAGGAAAACACAGGAATATCACCCTGGAGTTACAGGAAAAATGCCAAATCAATATGGGAGCACTGCTTGCTGCTGCAGCTGATCATGGACTCTACAAGACAGGCTGCCATTCTCAACATGGTACTCGCCAACTTGGAAATGGTAAGTAGAGTGTGGGTTGGGAACCACTGGGATCCATTGATCATTGTAATGTTTAAAACCACAAACATACTCCTACAGGATTAGTTTGTTTACTTTACTTCAGCAACTTCAGCAAATTCATCCAGACAGTCTGCACTCTCTGCTCGGGGGATTCAACATACAGAGCCAAAATGTGCATGCATCATACTAACATTATGAGGCTCAAATTCCCCTTCTTAAAGCAACAGTACTACATTTCCTTAGAATCATAGCACAATAATATTAATGGTTTGAAGTAGACCTTGGTACCGATATACCCTTGTCAAAGAGTGTGGTTCTGGATTTCAGATGAGCAGACCTTGATCAGATGAGGGGAATTAGTCAAGGGTAACTCGGCTGAAGTGATGAAAATCGGAGGGTGTGGAGTAGAGGTGGAGAGAAATTAAATGGGCCATTCTTGAAGTAACCAAACAATGCTTGAGAATGGTTACCAAGGGTAATAGGCACAGGAGAACAATTTGGTTCTCTAAGAATGTAAGGGAGGCAGTGAGGGCCAAAAAAGGGGCCTTCATTAGCTACAAGGAGAAATGGTGACAAGGAGTGGAGCAACTACCAGGTAAATAGATTCAAGAAGAGACTTCTTCCCTTGAAATATAAAGGAGGCCAAGAAGGCAGTCGGGGGCACAAAAGCAGATACAGAGCTACGTATTGCAGAGGGGGTCGGGGGGTGGGGAACCATTCTTCAGGTATGGCAGAGAAAAAAGAAAGAGAAGAGGTAGAATTGTTAGACTGATGGAAGGGGCAGGGCAGTGAGGAGGACGAGCAGAAGGCAGCTGTTCTATATAACTACTTCTGCTCAGTATTCACAGTTGAGGATACTGGGGCCCTGCCAGAAAGCAGCATAAAGGCTGCTACAAAGGGGGATCTCAGAAATAGCGCAGTTGGTAATTAGAGGAAAAAGGGCTAGACAGAGGCTTGCAGCCCTGAAAATAGATATGACTTTTGAGCCGGATGGGATGCACCGGAGGGTGCTCAGGGAATTGTCATCTGAACTGGCTGAACCCCTGTTAGGGCTCTTCAATAGTTCACTACAGTCAGGGGTGGGTTCAGGAGATTAGAGGATAGCAGACGTGGTGCCACTCCACAAGGGATGGGACAGGAAGGAACTGGGAAAGTACAGGCCCATGAGTCATGCCTCCACTGAAGGTAAACTGATGGAAACACTAGTCAGAGAAGACCTAGTGGACTACCTGGAGAGAAATGGTCTCCAGAATAGTAAGCAGCATGGGTTCATGGCAGAATGTTCTTGTCAGACTGACCTAATAGCATTCTATGACTGCGTAACAAGGACAGTGTATAACAGACAAGCAGTAGATGTACTCTACTCGGACTTCAACAAAGCATTTGCCTCAGTATTGCGTAGAAGGTTGCTGAAGAAATTAGAGGATATGAGAGCAGCAAATGACCTAGTTAAATGGGCAGATAGTTGGTTGAGGGGAAACAGTAGGGGGTGGTGGTAAAATGTGTTAAATCAGGCAAAAGAGAGGTCACAAGTGGGGTACCGCAGGGGCCGGTCCTTTTCAATATATTAAACAGTGGTAATAATAATAATAAAACTTTATTTATACGGTGCCTTTCCATAACCAAGGTGCCTAACAAACAATTATAACAATAATAATAAAATCAGTAAATGTAAATACTTAAAACAAATATTACAGTTAAATCAAATTATAAATCAGTCACTGAATGCTTTCATCCACAAATACTTTTTAGTGCCTGTTTAAATCCCTCCACGGTTGCGCATTCCTGTAGCTGATGGGGTAGAGAATTCCAGAGGATAGGGGCCATGTGCATAAATGCACGGGCCCCAGACAATTTCAAACAGACCATCAAAATCTCTAGCAACCCCTTTTCAGCCAAGCGGAACGATTGTCCAGGGGAGTAAGGAACCAGAAACTCTTTCAGGTAGTCCAGGCCCAGTCTGTGTGGGCTTTATAAGTCAGAAGTCTGACTTTAAAGGTGATCCACCACTGTATCGGCAGCCAGTGCAGTTCATACAGCACCAGCGAAATATGACAGGAGCAAAAAGTTCCTGTCAATAATAGGGCCTCAGCGTTCTGCATCAGCTATAAGTGGTGGTTATCCCCCCAGGTAGCCCTAGGTAAAGAGAATTGCAATAATCCAGGCATGAGGACACAAAGGCATGAACCAGTGTAGGGAGGTCACTAGACAGAACAAGGTGCTTAACCCTGGAGATATTCCTCAGATGGTAAAAAGAGAATTTGATGACTGCCGACACCTGTGAATGCAGTGTCAGCCCTTCGTCAAAGATTACCCCCAGGTTTTGCACCCATTCAGAGGTCGGGAGTGATAAGCCCCCAAGAAAGAGACCCGAGGGCAAACCTACCCTCAACACCCCTATCTGGTGCCCTGGGTCCACAAAAAGCACCTCAGTCTTTTCGGAGTTCAACTTCAACCTGCTCAAATTCATCCAATCCTGGATTTCTATGAGACAGTTATTAAAAACCGAGGGAGCTCTATCCTAGTCAGGAGCAAAGGAAAGAGAGCTGGGCATCATCAGCATAGTAGTGAAACCTCAGCCCATAGAAATATAGAAACATAGAATCTGACGGCAGATAAGGACCGCTTGGCCCACCTAGTCTGCCCATTTTCCTACGTAACAGATAAGCTGCAGATCCTAGTTAACCAACAGCTTACTTCCTCCTACTCCCCACTAGGACTACCTTATGTCTGTCCCATGCATTCTTGAATTCCCCCACTGTTCTTGACTCCACGACCTCCTCAGGGAGGCTGTTCCATGCATCCACAACCTTCTCCGTGAAAAAATACTTCCTCACATTACCTCTGAGCCGTCCCCCCTCTATCTTCAAATTGTGCCCCCTTGTTCTTTCATATCTCTTTTTCTGAAAGATGCTACCCTCTTGGACTTTGTTGATTCCCTTGAGGTACTTGAAAGTTTCTATCATGTCCCCTCTCTCCCTTCTTTGCTCAAGGGTATACATATTAAGTTCCTTTAGTCTTTCTTTGTATGTCTTCTGGTGCAGACCCTGCACCATTTTGGTTGCCCTCCTCTGGACAGCCTCCACTCTGTCTATGTCTTTGCGGAGATGGGGTCTCCAGATGGGGTCTCACCAACTGTCTGTACAGAGGGATAACAACTTCCTGTTTTCTACTATTGATGCCTCTTCCTATGCATCCCAGTATCCCCCCAGCCTAATATGACAGGAGCAAGAAGTTCCTTCTTACAATGTCTCCAAGGGGCAGCATATACACTGTGAACAACATGGGGGACAACATAGATCCCTGAGGCACCCCACATAGCAGATTAATTGGGTCGGAGGAATAAATCCCCGACACCACACTCTTCGTTCTTCCAGTGAGGAAAGATGAAAACCACCTGAGGACTGTACCAGACAGACCTCAGATGAGCGAGTAGGACCCCATGGTCCATAGTGTCAAATGCTGATGAGAGATCAAGAAGAACCAAGATGGAACATTTTTTTGATCTCTTGTCATCAGGAGATCATTGAGCACCCGAACCAGCACCGTCTCAGCACTGTGCCTCTTTCAGAAACCGGACTGAAGAGGTTCATAGATGTCACGGATGGTCAAATGGTTCTCCAGTTGTACAGCCACTACTTTCTCAATCAACTTCCCTATAAAGGGAAGGTTTGAGATTGGGCTGTAGTTTACAGGGCAGTCTGGGTCCAAAAAAGCTTTCTTCAGGAGAGGTGTTACCACTGCCTCCTTCAGGGAGCTAGGAAACTCACCTGTTTCCAAGGAGCACCAGACAGTCCATGCAAGGACTGGACCAATGATGCCCCTACAACCCATAATCAGGGTAGTTGGTCCTGGGTCCAAACTACAGCACGTAGGGCGCATACCCTGGACAATCCGCATGAATTTCATTAACTCTGTGTGGTCAAAGGAACTCCAGGAAAACTAAGGAGCAGTGACCAAGTGCCAGTCCAATGCAACACCCTTAGAGTGTGCTGGTTGGAGCTCAGCCCTGATGTCAGCCACCTTAGCCGCAAAAAACTTGTGAAAAGACTTTTTGAACCTGTAGACAGGCTGGGTTGCACAGCCTGTCCACAGTACAAAAAAGCTGAGCTGGTCAATTCTGAGCTGCCGCAATTTCCCTGGACAGGAACTCTGCTTTCTTACGGATGATTGCGAATTGATAGGCTTAATAATGGTCCATCAAGCTAAGGTGGTCAACATCATGGCTGGATCTCTGCCAGCAATGCTCTAACCTTCGTCCTAATCTCTGCATCTCCCTTAAGGTCCCATCAAACCAAGGGGACCGAGGGTGAAGGGAGAGAGGACAAACACGTATGGGAGCAATGACATCCAGGGCCACAGAGACGGCTGTATTGTAGGCTGTCATTAGGGCCTCTGGGTCACTGTTTGCCACTGGAAGGACTGATAGGTCAAGCACTGCTGCCAGGCCTTCAGAGCTAACATCTTGTAAAGGGTGGTACCTGACCATCTCTACAGGGTTAGCCTATGGGGGGGGGGTGCAAACACTGAACCCCACGGTGTAGTGATCGGACCATCTGACTGGTACATGAGAAAGAATGCAGGGCAAGCTGTGTCTGCAGAGGCCAGTCCTTTTCAATATGTTAATCAGTGGTACATAAGAAAGAATGAAGGGCAGCCTGTGCCTCTTTGCAGATGACACTAAGTCTTTGTGGTAGGGTAGACAACAAGGAGGGGGTATGAGAGTTGCAGGGGGACCTGCAAAGGTTAGAGAGGTGGTCTATGGTCTGGTAGTTGCAATTCAGTGCCAAAAAGTACGTGGTGGTGCACATAAGGAGCAAGAACCTTAGGATGGAATACTGGATGGGAGGGATTAAGTTGGCTACTACTTCAGAAGAGATGGACCTGGGGGTCTTCAAAAGCGAATAAGTGATTCCCTAATACAAACTAGACAAAGTAACAAGGTTTACAGCAAGGCAGCACACAATTAGGAAGGCGCTTCACTGAATGTAATTTGTGTCAAGCCTTAAAATCAAAGTAGCAAGAACAAACACAGGCAGCACCTGACTTCCACGTAGTTGTACTACAAATTTATTAAAGTGCTAATGTGCTAGCAAATGTGGAAACACACAGTGCTAATAAAATTCTATACTGGCTGAAGTCTAACCACTAGCATGAGCACTGACTCTACTGGTTTCACTCGTAAGGACATCCTCAGGAGTCCTGCATGTAACAGGTATTATCCCTTGAATGTGCACAAATTTAAAATGAAATAGTGATTGGACAACAGTGTAAATGAGACAAACATCCAAAATACAAACTCACTATCCATTGACATGAGCCACCAATCCCGTTTGAACTGGATATGCTCCAGGATGACCACCTTGTTATCTATATCTCTGATGTACAGTATGAGAGCAAATCTTGCACCACACCCTTAATACGGAAGTCTACAAATTGGAACAGTGACTCCATTACTCAGCCAGTTCCTACAATAATTTGTGAACACCTTAGGGTGATAGTGAAGGAGATATGGCTAACGCCATATAACAATATATTTGTAGCCAAGGTTCAGGTGGTTCACATGATTTCTGTTTTTGTGGAACTGAAAAAAGTCCAGGCTGAATCCAGAGGTGGGGATATTGTAATCTGTTGCTTAGGTGTGAGGGAATATGCATGATACAGCATGGGGGTTTATATCCATAAGGTCTTAATGATAAGATCAACTTTGCCCCCTTTGTACAAACGAGATAGTTCCTATAACAGGCATTCTGTAAACCCAACTGCAAAGCCTTGAGGTTGCACAGAAGAGCAGGAGATTAGGGCCATAGCGTACTTCAGATTATGCATAGCCTTAAAGCTTTGTGCATTGCTGGATCAGTGCTAGAGAGGGCAAAAAAGGTAAGCAGTTGTAGCCTGTCCAGCAATGACCCACTTCCCACTTGACAGCAGGTCCTTGGCAGTGCACCTAGTGTGTAACAAAAGCTGAAAGGTGGCCAGCTTTTGTACTGGTGAAATGTATACTTTCAGTTAGGTGACCCCGTTGTTTCTCATTTGGGCCCACATTTTTTGTACCAGTGGGTCTAATTTGGCTCATGTTTTAAAACCCATAGCACTCTCACTGGCTCTTGGTCAAAAACATAGCAAAAACTGATACTTCATTTGTAGGATTTGTTTATTAAAGGAAAATAAAGTCTCAGCAGCAAGTGATGGCTCTCAAATGCAGCCAACATTTTGGGTGTATGTGCTTTGTCAAGGCTGACCTGCTGACTATTTGCCAGTCTTTTATACACCAGTTTCAAAGTGCAAGTGTTTACAAGTAATGCAGTGTCATCATTACAAAAACATTAACCAATATTTTTCAAGTGACAGCAAACTGACCAGGTGGTAACAGTGAATACTAAATGGGATCAGTACGTCTGCCCGATATGTGATTGCCCGACAATTTATTTCCTGACAGCAACTTTCCATCAGGTACCATTTACTGACATTCAATTGCCTGCTTACAAATTTCCCGACAGTAGTGCAGGAAGTCCATGTCTAAATCTTCATTGCAACAACTAAACATTTAGGGCATAATTACAATGGTTTAATTGTTTAATGTCAGGAGGGACATAGGTCCATTTCAAACAACATGAAGTCTTGCTATATTCTGACATATGCAGTTAGGTCCTGCCTTTCAACTGCCCCGGAGAACAAAGAGTTAAACTTTCCATGGCCAGCATGGAATGTTCACCGCGAGCTAGGTTGAAGCCCCTGTCTGCTGTTGTTTAAACTCCAACTGTCAGATTCTTTACTCCGCCTCACTCAACAGTCGCTCCGGAGATTTCTCCTTTGCTCGGTTCAAAAAAGTCGGTTAAAGTGTTGTTTTTCACTCGGTTTCTACCGAATTGCTGCTACCGAATTTGTCGGTTTAAGTCTCTGTCTGTGGTGTGGTACCGTGAGTACTAGATAGGTTTTCTATTTAGTTTCTGTGTGGAACTTGTAAATTGTGGATCTGTTTGGCTGAACCGATCAGTTCAGGTAAGAAAGTTTGTGAATTTACTTAGAGTATGGTAACCGGTCCATATCGGTTCTAAAAAAAAAAACGGATTTTTATTAAGTTTTTTTCCAAGACCCGTAACACAGTCAGGAACCGATAGGGGAGTCTTGCCTGGTGGATTGCAGAAAAAAGGGTATGTTTTGGATAGGATTGGCCATGTCTGAGAAACCCAAGAAAAAAACCGGGCCCACTGGGTTTCAACACTGCAGTGTGTGTGGGGAAGTCTTTGCTAAGGCTGATCCCCACACCGCCTGTGTTTATTGTCTGGGATTTGACCACCTCGATTCAGACTGCCAAATTTGTAAGGATTTTCCCAAAGCTACCCTGGAAGAGAGATTAGGTAGACTGAGGGAAAGGGAGGCTGAGAAGTCCACTGACCTGGATGGCCAGCCCCGTTCGGTTCCGACCGAACCAGAAGGAGTGCCCTCTGACGAGGGCGATACTTCTTCGGGCAAAAAGAGAGCCGATTCTGAGAGTAGGTTCAGTTAAAAGAAAAAGAAAGATAAATACGTCTGGTTTGGATCCAAAATTCATACTCCGACCGCTGATGAGATAGCCAAGGCGATAGAATAGTGCAATAAACTACTTCGGTTCCGGCGAACAGCGCACCATCTG
Organism: Neoceratodus forsteri; assembly: GCA_016271365.2. NCBI lineage: Eukaryota > Metazoa > Chordata > Ceratodontiformes > Ceratodontidae > Neoceratodus > Neoceratodus forsteri. Next base: position 1,050,782,455 of record CM057449.1, read on the forward strand.
GCAGGGTTCAGTTCAGTTAGTTCCCCGGTTCTGGATTACACCTTGAAGAATTTTATGAACCGGATGAGGAGGAGGAGAGTATGAGGATGATGATGGTGATTATGAAAGTCTGGATGTGCCTATTGACCCGGACATCTCCCCAGACAGACCTTCAGGTGTTTCTCCTCCTAGGCTTTTTGAGTCCCCTTCCCATTTTATGTTTTACAAAAAAGTGGCTGAAACCCTCCAGCCTCCTATGGAAGAAGCAGTAGAGGATCAGGAGGAGCCTGATTTTGTTGAAATGATGGACATCCCAGAGTCCAGGAGACTGTCTGATCCCCTCCATAAATCTTTTGGGAAACAGACAAATAAAATTCTTAAGACTCCTAACTCCATACCTCCTGTGGACAGACGAATGGACAAGAGGTATACTCTTTCAGGCTCAGATACGGAGTTCCTTTCTCAGCAATGCAGCTATGTTGGAGTAGTGCAGGCTGCTGCCTGTGATAAGGCAAATATCCCCTTGACATCACACCCCCCAGATAAGGACTCCGGGAGGATTGATGCCATGGCAAAGAAACAGTACATGGCAGCATCTTTGGGACTCAGGCAGGCTAACTATATGGCCTACACAGCTAGATACCAGAAGTCCAGATGGGACACTGTGCTGGCTCTGGCTAAACAGGCCCCTGACCAGCTTGCCAAGGAGCTAAGGCAGGTGGCTGCAGATGGGATTGAGGCATCCAAAGTGCAATTTCATGCTGCTGTGGACTCCAATGATGTTTCATCAAGAGTCATGGCTACATCTGTGGCTCTTCAGAGGATGGCTTGGCTCAGATGTACTAGCCTATCACAGGATACCCATGCTAAGGCCATGGATTTCCCTGTTATTGGTAATTCTCTGTTTGGGGAGCAGACAGAGAACTACATGAAAAAGATGGACGAGTACAGGACCACTTACAGGAGTGCTCAGGTCAAAGAATGGCAAGCAACTCCTCAAAGGCAGCAGTCCAGGGGCAGGGGCAGGCCTTTCCAAAGTCCTTTTTACCAAGCTCAGGCCTCCTCCTCTTATTCTCAGAGGGGGTTCTTCAGAGGGAGAGGCAGACAGGGGATGAGCAGGCCTGCATCCACCCCTCAGCCTAAAGGCCCTGCCAAGCAGACACCCTGATGGGTCTGCCCAGGCCGATTCTCCAATACCAGTAGGGGGCAGGCTGGTTTACTTTGTCCAGGACTTGAAGTCTCTGACATCAGACAAGTGGGTCCTGGAAGTAGTAAGCCAGGGACTGGTTCTCAGCTTCAAAAAATTTCCCAAAATGAGAACCAGATCCTTTCCACCTGCAAATCCATCAGAGACCCTTGCCTTAGAGGCAGAGGTTTCTTCCCTGCTAGCTGTCAGAGCCATAGAGAGGGTTCCCACCCTACACAAGGGCAAAGGATTGTACTCCAGGTACTTCCTAATCCCCCAAAAGACAGGAGAATGACAGCCCATCCTGGACCTAAAATATGTGAACAAACACCTTTTAAAACCAAAGTTCAAAATGGTGACTCTGGGAATAATCCTTCCCTCTCTAAGGCCAGGGGACTGGCTAGCCTCCCTGGACCTCAAAGATGCCTATTTTCACATTCCCATCAGGTGCTCCCACAGAAAGTACCTCAGGTTCGAGTTGCCCTCAGGCCACTATCAATTCAGAGCAATGCCCTTTGGCCTAACATCAGCCCCAAAGGTTTTCACAAAGTGCCTGGCAGTAGTGGTTGCTTTTCTAAGGAGAAAAAAGATCTCCATCTTCCCATACTTGGATGACTGGCTCATAATGAGTCAGTCTCCAGACCAAGTCAAGTCACATTTGCAAATAACTCAGCAAGTGCTCACTTCCTTAGGATTCCTCCTCAACCTTCCAAAGTCAGTTCTCGAGCCAGTACAGCTCCTCATCTTCATAGGGGCAGAGCTGGATACAGTAAGGGCAAGAGCCTTCCTTCCCTGGACAGGGCAAGGACCCTTATAGAACTAGCCTCTTCATTCCACCCTACAGGTGTCTCGACAACAAAGGCATTTCCTTCAGCTTCTGGGCCCACATGGCGGCTTCCACAGCAGTGGTCCAGGAGCAGATTCCAGATGAGGGACATTCAGTTCCACTAAAAGCCTTCTGGTCCCAAAGAAAGGATTCCCTTACCAAACTAGTCCCAGTGACTCGAACCCTGATCCAGGCCTTGCAATGGTGGCAGGATCAGGACAATTTGAGATAAGGAGTTCCTTTTGTCACTCAGTCTCATTCAGTGATACTCACCACAGATGCTTCCCTGCTGGGCTGGGGAGCCCACCTGGGGGATCTTACCACCCAAGGGCTGTGGTCACCTCAGGAATCACTGCTTCACATCAATCTCTTGGAACTCAGAGCAGTGTTTCTGGCACTGCAAGCCTTTTCCAAATCTGTACAGAACAAGGTGGTCCAGGTCAGAACAGACAGCACCACCAACATGTGGTACATCAACAAGCAAGGAGGCACTCGGTCTACAGCCTTGTGCACAGAAGCAATGAAACTGTGGCCCCTGACCTATTCCCTGCAAACCTCTCTGATAGCAGTTCACCTCCCAGGGAAGGACAATGTCCTAGCAGATGCTCTCAGCAGGATATCCCAGGGCCATCACGAATGGACCCTAGATCCCCTAGTTTTGAAAGTGATTTTTCTCAAGATGGGGCACTCCACAGATAGATCTTTTTGCAGCCCCAGACAATCACCAACTTCCTCTCTTTTGTTGCAGACCCCCAGTCTTGGGCTCAGTCCCCCTGGATGCTCTGATCCTGAATTGGGAAGGGAAATTTCTGTATGCTTCCCTCCTGTTCAAAGTGTTAGTCAAGATAAGGTCACAACCATGCAAAGTGATTCTGATTGCTCCAGACTGGGCCAGACAGCCCTGGTACCCTCTGTTGCTGTCCTTAGCAGTCCACCTTCCCCTGTCTCTTCCCAGGAATTACAACATGTTGACATCCTCTCAGGGGAGGATTTGGTACCAGAACCTCTGGTCTCTCAATCTCAAGGCATGGCTCTTGAAGAGTTAGAGTTTGCTGATCTGCATCTTTCCCAAGGTGTTCTAGATATCCTTAAGGCTTCTGGAAAGCCTTCCACCAGAAAGACTTACAATTCCAAATGGAAAAGGTTCACTATTTGGTGTTCTAATAAGAATATTTCTCCAGAATCTGCTGGGTTGCCTACGGTTCTGGACTATATGGTCCATCTCAATGGCCTGGGCCTTAGGTCTGCTACACTTAAAGTGCATTTGGCAGCTGTTTCTGCCTTCCTGTCAGTAGGCAAGCCCTCTCCTCTGTCAGCCCATCCTGTGTTTTGTAAGTTCTTCAAGGGATTGCTGCACACCAATCCCCCCTGTAGGGACCCTGCTCCTGCTTGGGACCTTAATGTTTGCATTGCTCAGCTTATGCAACCACCCTTTGAGCCTTTGTCCTCTGCAGAGCTTAAGTACTTGACTTGGAAAACTGTGTTTTTGGTAGCCATTACCTCCGCCAGGCGTATCCGTCAATTGCAAGCCTTGTCAGTGGAGCCTGATTTCATCTCTTTCCATAGAGATAAAGTGGTCCTAAGAACTAACAGGGAGTTTTTACCTAAGGTGGTTTCAGATTTCCACCTTAACCAGTTTATGTCTTTCCCTGTTTTCTTCACTGACCATTCCTCCTCTGGAGAGAGGAGGCTGCACAGCTTGGATGTTAAAAGGGCCCTCAGCTACTACATAGAGTGTACTGAGGGTCACAGGTTTGAGTCCCTCCAATTGTTCCTCACATATGGAGAGGTTGGTAAGGGCAAACCTGCCACTAAGAGATCTATTGCCAGGTTGATTGTCTCTCGTATACAATTCTGCTATGAAAAACTGGGTAGAACCCCACCCTCAGGCCTGAGGGCTCACTCTACTAGAGGTACAGCTGCTTCCCTGGCTGCTGCCAGGGATATCCCTCTGTTAGAAATTTGTCAAGCAGCCACCTGGAAAATAGTCCATACCTTTACCAAGCATTACTCTCTGGATATCCAGGCTAGGGGTGATGCTTGGTTTGGCAAAGCAGTACTTCAGAGCCTGTTTCCAAAGTAGGTTCTGTCCCTTCTCCATAGAGGTACTGCTTGGTAGTCTGCATGTGTCAGAATACAGCAAGACTTCATGTTGTTTGAAGAAAAAATTACTCACCTTAGTAATGTTGTTTCTTCTAATGGAGTCTTGCTGTATTCTGACCTCCACCCGCCTCCCCTCTCAGAACCTGTTTTTTGGGATGTGGGTGGGCAGGAGCAGTGTTGGCATCCAAGAGGTGTCCCTTTTTTACCCTCCTTTATTTTGGGTGAGCGTTGTGTTTCGGGATGTGTTTTGTTTTTTGGGTTTCCTGACTTGAGTCTTTGCTTTGAAACCAAAAAAAACTTTTATATAAATTTAGTTGCCAGTTGGCTAGTTTGAGTTTTACAGTTTCCACACAGAACTTCTAGTGAGTATTGCTCGTAAAGATCTGACGGCTGGAGTTTAAACAACAGACAGGGACTTCAACCGAGCTTACGGGAACATTCCATGCAGGCCATGGAAAGTTTAACTCTTTGTTCTCCGGGGCAGTTGAAAGGCAGGACCTAACTGCATATGTCAGAATACAGCAAGACTCCATTAGAGTAAACAACATTACTAAGGTGAGTAATTTGTTCATCATATCCTCTCCCCTTCATAAACAGCGATGAAAACAGGCATTCTTTGCAAACGTACATGCACAAATGTGCATTAATACAAGCGAACCTAAGTTGATTTTTGTTTTGTTAATTTTTGACTGCTTATCCAGTTTGCGAAATGGAGTGCCATTAGGTTTTTCAGCTCCATTACTAACTCCAGCTCATTTTAATCTGTTGGTTACAAGTAATAAAATCCCACCCAGCATTGGCTGCAAGAGAAGGAGCTGTCTAGTCACTAGGGGGAGGTGCTGTCCAGTGTAACAGAGTCCTGGATTGAGTGCAACAAGTACAGAAGAGCACATGAGGTCAAGGTCTAGCCATCGCAATACAGAATGAAGCACTCGGCTGTTGTTGCTGCACTGAACTTGTATATTCCTATTTCGCCCCCACCCCCACCTCCGATGTTCTAATCAGTCCATGCTGGAAAGTCGAGGCTTGTAACACAGCACCATATTTAACACGACAACCTTAAAACTGAGAAGGAAACTGGAGGAACTGTTTCATCAGACGCTTCTACTTACTTTTTGTTTTCAGATCATAATACACAATTTTTTTTCAGCAAGAAATGTGCATTTCGAGCAAGGATATATGCACACCAGACCTAACCAAAGCGCTGACTTTCCTCGTGCATCAGGCATCCAGGGATGGGGGAAAGAACTGTACCATTGTCTCATTTTTTGCAGTCAGTCCTCTATTTGCAGATCATGATTGTTCCCAACCCTACATATATGATGTGAATCTAAGTTTTGGAGTGGTGTTCACATTTCCAGTACTGAGTCAGGAAATATTCTGTCAATAAATTGTACCACTCAGGCAGATGAAAGTCAGGAAATGGGAGTCAGGAAAAGGTATGACAGTCAAATGTATGACGGGCAATTGTACCAGACCTATACTAAACTACCAGCACCTAGAAACATTAATATGAGGAATGACAAATACGTGTACGAGGAAGAGGAAGGAGGAAGGGCTGAAACAAGGAACACTGGGTACAAATACATACAGGGCAACACAGCTAACAATGATCTCATCTAATTATGCATAACTTATTTTCAATTCAAAGATAATATCAAGAGGTAATGTGTCAAGTGAGCTACAATCAATTTATACATCAATGATGGGTTTGTCTCGAACAGCAAAAAAACTTTGATTTGCAGTGATAAAACTGGTGAGAATCAGAAACAGTCCACTATACCATACAAAACATTTTAATCAGTCTAACAGGAATGGTCTTAACTGAAGACTCTCATTCAAGTGCATGCCATGATGTGACCTCATTTTATACTGCCACAAGGACTCATGTTTTAGCCTCCAGTTCAGGTGCTTTGTGAATGATTCAGAAGTTGAACATCTGATTCTAGGACTTCTGTTCACATCATCCTCCTGATGGCAGTTTGAGGGAATAGGCAGCAACTGCAAGCTCCTTTAAGCCTCACAAATGACCATATGTTACACAAATAAATGTCAGCTGGTGGGGAAGACCAGAACCATTCAATGGAGGGCATCAGGAGGAAAAATGCTAGTTCAGGTGTGGATGGTGAGGGATTCAGTGAAGGCCACTCAGACACTGAACTATTGCAGGCCTCAGCTGCCTTCTCCCCCTCGGGCTGCCAGTGTATGGCTTCTAAACAGATACAAAAATCCAAATCACAACCGACCGAGCACTTAAATCACTAAATGGATATACTAATTGCTGATTTCTGGGACATTTGGCAGGCAGTCCACAATAATAACACGGCCTTCCGTACTGACATCATAAAGCTAAAAAAGTGGGTGGATGAACAGGTGGCACAACTTAATCAGCATGGCTTGGAGAATGGACACAGCGGAGTTAATAATAATTCAGCTTTATTCAGCCATACAGACCATAGAGGAGAAATCAGAGGATGCAGCAACATCTCTGTATACTAAACAGTTGTGACTGCCATCCCAAACCTTTGGCCCCACCTTGCACTCACTTCCACCACCCTGCGTTAAGCCCACCTCTTATTTCCAGGCTAGGGCCATTGTCCCATGACCTCCCTTATTTTATTATTCTTCCTTTGCCTCTCCTCCCCTCCCACCCTACCCCTTAACACCTACACTGCTCTGGACAAAGTCACCCTTTGACTGCCTTGCCCTTCTTTTTCTTTCTCACTTCTTTTTCCTCTCCTCCTGCCCCCTTATTTTCTCACTTACCTTCCCTATTGAACTGCCACGCTCCCTCCCCCTGCTTGTTTCTACCCTGCCCTCTATTCTACCCATCTTGCCTGTACCCCTTAATGTCATCTTCCTAGATCTTTTGTCTTCTGCACTTGCGATGAACTATAATTCAGCTGTACATGCATTTACCTTTGTTATACCGAGTTTCTCCCATTTTATTGTCATTGTTCTCTACATTGACTTATTTTGCCTAACTTCCTGACTCCACCATGATTCTTTTCTTTACCCTTCCCTGAGATAATTGTAAATAGATTGTATATACTTGTACCCTTGTTGTATTACCCTTACCAAATGTGACACAATGGCAACACCATGGCAACACAGTGGTGAGCTGCAAAATGTGCAATGGTACTACCCAGTGGTACCATGGTTGTACTATGGTAGTTTACATTTTGATTATTTTTGTTGATGTGGTAGGACAGTGATACAATGGCATCACAGTGGAATTGAAATAAACCACTGTGATACCATGAAAACCTTAATGGTAGTACAGTGGTAATCACAGTGGTATTGCAATGGCAAATGAGTGGTATTACTTGTAAGGGTAGGCATCCTCTTGTTTCTCACTTATATTCACGTATGTCATCTTGAAATGTATTTCCCTGTACTATCTGTATTTGATGCAGAACCTTTGTAAATGAACCTATGGTTCAAAGATATTGTAATCCAAGCTATAAATAAATAAAGAAGCACAAAATCGCCGCAACACTTTCAGCTTCTATGGGATACCGGAGGGAGAGAAAGTCTCAGATATGCTAACCTTTTTGCAGACATTTCTTAGAGGGTCCCTGGACTTGCCTGTAGGTCACATGCTTGAAATAGAATGTGTGCATTGGTCCCAAAACCCACAGCATCAAATGTCTGTCCCTGTTCCATTGTGTCTTGTGCTTTAATGATAAACAGGATGTGTTAACGAGAGGGTGGTTAGAAAAGGAGATACTGTACAAAGGGAAGTGGGTCTACTTCAATATCGACTACCCAGTGTCTTTCCAGAACAAAAGAAGGGCCTTCCTCCCATTTATGAAACCACTGAGAGACCAGGAACTTAAACTTTTCACTCCATAGCCTCCAAAAATAGAGGTGCATTTTCCGGATGGTCCTAAGACTTCCACCTTGGTGGACCAGGTTCATGATGAACTTAAAGTGAGGGATGTTCCTTTGACTGCATGACAAGAGCAACCTGCCCCTGCCCCTTCCCCCATCATCAATCACTTCAAACTGGCCAGCAAGCATGGAAGACAGCGAATACCAGGAACATGCAGACAGCTGAAACTATGCAGCAGATTATCAAACACCTCCTGGGAGCCGGTGACAGCTGGCTAGTCCTTGAATTTTGCCTTATTGCCTATCTAGCTTGGTCCTACTGATATCCCAAGGCTGAGCTCCACCAGATGAGTCCCTTCATGCCTCTTTTGTCTCACCCAGCCTCTGTAGAGGTCTAATAGTGATTCCGCACCAGGAGGGTTGATTGGTCATTGGTCCTTCCCCCCACCCTCATCACTCGGTTCCCACCTGTAAGAAGCATAGTGATTTATGAAACCCCTGATGCTTACATTACAGGGTATAGGATGCTGCCATGCATCATAGATGCACTCAGTCTATTTAGCATTTGTTTTGTGGTCCCCAGCAGCCGTGCTCTAAATATTTGCCCTACTGTGAGACCTCCTTCGGCCACCACATGGGAACAGAGTCTTGTCTGGATGGCTTGTGGACCACTGGGGTTATGGCCCTCCTTTTGGCACAGATCAAACTATTTCTGTGTTGGGGGCCCCCCTGCTCCCATTCATCCTTTTGGTTGTTATAGTGGTGGTGGGGGTGCTTTCCTCCAGTTGTCAGTGGGATAGCTTTCAGGAGGCATTTGAACACGACTGCAAAAGGACCCACATTGTTGGGCCACACATTCCTTTGTGCGCTGGTCTTGACAAGAGAGCTATAATGGCTAAATTGCACTTGAGCCCCCTGCAGGGCAGTATGAGATATGGAACAATTGCCTTTGTTTCTCTTTGGAGGTTTAGGTGGTTATAGAGTGTCTTGCTGTTACTTTGTCTTGGCCTACCTTCCCCCAAGGGGCATTCAAACACTCACCAACTAAAGGGTTCGCCTCGGAAGGTCACATGTTCATTTTGCCCTCTGGACTTGACAAGAAAGCTATAATGGCTATGTTCCACTTGTGCCCCCTGTAGGGCAGTACTATTAATGCTGGTATAATTGTATTATCCTACACAAGGGCTGTGTTTCCTTATAAGTACAACTGTGGGAGGGGGCCAGCTTCATGTCACTGGGTTCCTTGGTGAGTGTCCTGACGGAGATGGATCATACTGGGTATATTATAGACTTCCCCTCAGTGTAGTACATTCATTATGTCAGCATATATTGCCCTCCCTCTAGAAAGGAGTCACTGGCCTATAATGCCTAGTGCTTAACTTCAGGTGATGAGGAGGGAAGCAACCCACCTATGGGTGTCAAGACTCACTCTAGTCCCTTTCCAGATAGTAATTTGTTACTATTAGCAGCACCCCCCCCCCACTAAGGGAGGGACATCCCCGACCCACCTGTTTCTAGGTGGGGGTAGGGCTTTAGATGAGCCCCTACCTTGGAGGCCCATTACTGTCATGTTTGGAGCAGGAGTAGCCCAGTTAGTGACTGACCTGCACCAGGTTGATGTTTCTGCTTTTTCGACATATTTTATTTTGCCCCATTTCCCTTATGAGGGAACAAGGTTGGCATCTCTGTTAGCCAGTTGCTAGCCCAATGTATTGTTCCAACGAAAAAGGCTGCACACTTGATTTCTGCCAAGTACAAAAGAAGTCTACGAGGTCAGAAGGGAGAGTGGATTCTCTGCATTGATCACTAGTGGGTAAGGACACTTTATGGTACTTGTTGAATGCCAGCTGGTAGAACAATCCTATTAAGAGGGCAAAGGTTTTGTCTTGCATTATGAAGGAATGACTGGAATTTGTATATTTGCAAGAGACCCATCTAGACAAAGCAGAACATGCAAAACTAAGAAATTTTGGATATGGAGCAGTGTACAGTTCAGAAATGCCTCAGGGATGACACAGAGGAGTGGCCATGTTAGCACTCCACAGGAATCTCTTTCAGGACACAAAAATGATTCAACATGGGAAGGATCACCTAGTTATTGTACAGGGGGTACTACATAAGGTAGAGGTCACTTTAGTATGCCTTTATATCCCCTCCAGCTTCCAATACCCCTGTGATCTGGAAACCTTTGGACCTTTTTTTTTTTATCACTACTGTATTTATCTCCACACTATGGCATGGGGCATCCAGCTGCCGGCTATGCCCGCCCAAAGAGCTGGGTAACTCAAAGTGCACCCAGGAGAATCCAGGATGGCCATTGTGCCATCCTGCTGGAGCGCTCCCCTCTGCTATTTCTAGCCAGGACAGCCCCAGACCCTCCCTGACAGGACTCCTCCAAAGTCCTCCGGGTGGCTCGGAGCATGGCCATCAAGCTGCATGGTTGCGCCCAGCTCTATTTTCCTCCTGTTTGTATGGCCCCTGGAGCATGGCCATGCAATTATGTTCAGGCACAAGGTGCCGATGTCCGCTATGCTCCCCCTCTGTAAACGCAGATGCTAGTAGTGCCCATGGATGTCCCCAGGGGCTGGTACAGCATGGTGAAGTTCCCCAGCTACTCCAGGACTAGGAGGGCAGTCTACAGACACTTAATCCTAGTCCTCCCCTGCTGACCTCTGACAGCCCTAGCTCATTTCCAAACCCAGGTCGCTGGCGTGGCGTGAGGAGTGGTGTCCAGTGCCTCAACCCTCAGTGCCACCAGGAGGTGGCAACTTTTGGACCTTATATTGTTGAACATGAAGGGGGTGTTGCTCTTAGTAGAAGATCTGAATTTATTATATCCCAATACTAGGAATCCTTCTAATCCCACCTGCCTAGGCAGCCAACAGCTCATAAAGCCTGTCTCTCCTTTTTGCATTCTAATAAATATCTTGATCTGTGGCAGGAATTGTATCCTAAAACTAGACATTATACTCACTATTCCCATGTTCATGCTGTCTATCTCAGATAGATTACAGCTTTATACAGCAAGAATGCATGTATTATATTATAGACTGCAGGATAGGTCCTGTCCTGTTATCTGACCATGCCCCATTGTTGACCTCCTTGCGGCTTAGTAAAGAACTTCAAGACTCAGTGGTGACTAAATGCTTTTCACCTCTGCTCGGAGGAATTCCATACTTTTCCTTTGGGAAACGATCAAAGAGACAATGGAGTTTAACGAAGGTGAGGAGCATGGAGGCCCTATTGTGGAACACCTTGAAAGTGGTCTTGAGAGGACACATCAGAGAAAATACTGAAAGGAAACAAAAAGAAAGGTCTCAGAGGTTGACTGAGTTGTAGGACACATTCAGTTTCCTGCATGAGGCCCACAAGCAGGGGGTTGCCTCTGTGGTGGATCAAATGGCTAAAACAAAACAAGAAATTGGCAACATTTTTCTGCACAAAACAGAGCTGGTCCTCATGTACCTCCACCACCAATACTATGAGGTGGTCCTCAGTGCCACAAGGTTTCTGGCACACCAGGTATGTCACCAGAAAGTCTGAGCCACAGTAGCCAAACTGAAACACCCAGTCTTCCGCTGCTTCCTCCATAAAAAAAGGGTGGGTGGGCAGAGAGTGACAATGAAAAAGCAGGGATACATTGAATACTTCTATTCAGTATTCACAAAAGAAAAGGAGGGGGAGGTACCTAAACCAATCAATAGAAGCACTCTGGATCGGGGGGTTGATACCAGTCCATTAACAGAAGAAAGGATCCTGAAAGAACTCCTAAAACTGAAGATGGACAAAGCTTGAGGCCTGACGGGATTTAGCTCAGAACTGTAAAAGAACTAAGGGGAGAACTAGTCAATCAATCAAGTCTTTATTTAACCAGGAGGTCATCGTTGAGCAATGCTCATTTGCAAGATGGACCTGAGTGGAGCAGAGACACAAGTTTATACAAGGCAGCACAGGTGTTTACAATCAGGTAAACAGGAAAAAAAACAATAGGTACAAATATAATATAGGACATAAATAACACAGTAGTTCGTATAGGCATGGAATACAACAGGCAATATACAAGGTATAAAGGCATATACATACACAATAGTATCTAAAAACAGCTAGGAGGGCAGGGTTAACTAATACAGTGGGAAGGAATACACTAGGCCGTAGCAGTGTTAGAAGAGGAGGAAGGGAGGAGAAAGGCTAGGAGGGCATTGGGTACAGAACAGGATAGAGGAAGGTTGGGATGGGGGAAGGGAAAAGAGTGGATGCACTGGGGATGCTGGATAGAAGAGAGAAGGGGCAGGGAGGTTATCTCAACCAGAGGGTAAGGAGGCTCCTACCCGAAGTAGGGAGACTAGGAAGGAGGTTGGGATATAGAGTCAATAAGTCAGGGGAATCTGGGAATTAAGACATCTAGGGCTTGTGAGGGAGGCAGGCAAGGTGTCGGTGCTTCATGGGTGGGTCTGTGCGGAGATGGTTACCAGGGTGGGCAGTGGTACTGGACCTAGATGCGGGAAGCAGTTACACGCTTCTTTGATTGTGCGGGAATATAGTGTCTTGAAAGCATTCAGACAGAGAAAAGTGCTCAATTTGAGAGTTTTTTGCAGATTGTTCCATAAGGTAGGCAGCATGAAGCTTATAGCTGCCCTGCCAAAACGAGATTTTGCCTTGGGCACTTTACGTGTGATAAATGAGTAGCTTCTTTGCGTATATTTCCCAACTACACTTAGGGGTAGACAGCAGGAGATACAGTGAGGCAGTTTATTAGAGATAGCTCTAAAGGTCCAGAGTGCGGCATTTCTGTCATGCCTGAACTTGAGGGAGGTCCAGCCCATAGCCGCATACAGGGCACAGTTCTATGGTAGAGTGTGTCCAATTTTGCCATTTATGAGCTGGGGCACTGGCTGTAAAGGAAATCCATGTAATCAACCAGCGATAGAAAAGCTGACTGGACCAACCATAGCTTGGCATCTCTGGTAAGAAATCAGTTAATTCTAAAGAAGAGACCTAACCTTTGTCGGAGTCGTTTTAGCAAATCCTTGACATGTTCGATGAAAGAGAGTCTGTGGTCTATTCATACTCCCAGATACTTGAATTTTGTAACAAATTTTAATTTTTCTGCTAGAACTGAGGTAATCCGGGGAAGTGACCCACTGGACACAGGGTTTGCTGCATGTATAAATGGAGAGAAGAACACAGCTTTTTCCTTTTTTTTTTGGCATTGTAGAGTAATTTGTTTTGAAGAAGTTGGCTTTGCAAAAGGTTGAATTCATACTGGAGATCGTTGCAGGCAGCGTCAGGCATTGGGCGACTCACATAGAGGACTGTATCATCTGCGAACAGATGAATGCTGGCATTTTTAATACAGCCGTTGATATTATTAATGTAGATTGCAAATAGAAGGGAACCTAATATAGATCCCTGGGGCACCCCTCTTTGGAGAGTTTTAAGAGAAGACAGACCTCCTTCTGCTTTAACTTGCTGAAGGCGCCCTGTAAGATAGTCAGTAAACCAACGCAGAGACTAGTGACACCACTGACTACCCTTTTTAACAAATCATGGGAGGATCATGTGGTACCTCAGTACTGGAGAAGGATGGATGTGATTCCCCTTCACAAAAGTGGGAGCAAAGCATAGGCAGGAAACTACAGACCTGTTAATTTGACCCAGTGGTAGGGAAAATTATGGAATCACTTCTGGAAGAAAGAATTGTTGAGTACTTAGAAGCTAGTGGGGCACAAGACCCAAGGCAGCATGGATTCACAGCAAGAAGGTCATGTCAGATGAATCTAATAGATTTGACTGGGTGAGCAAAGTAGTAGACCCAGGAGGGCCTGTGGACATACCCTACCTAGACTTTAACAAGGCATTTGACACAGTCCTACACAAAAGATTAATAAACAAGTTAGCCAGCCTGGGAGTGGATCCCAGGGTGATAGCCTGGGTAAAAATATTGGCTGGACAACAGGACATAGAGGGTAATAGTAAATGGAGTCCACTCCAAAGAAATGGGGGTTGCTAGCAGGGTACTGCAGGGTTCAGTACTGGGACTGGTCCTTTTAATGTCTTTATAAGTGACATTACAGAGGGACTGGAAGGAAAAGTATGCCTCTTTGCAGACAACACAAAGATCTGCAACAGGGTTGATACATGGGGGGGGGTGTGGAAAGGATGAAAAGGAACTTGGCAAGGTTGGATAAATGATTAAAAGTAAGGCAGCTTAAATTCAATGCAAATAATTTCAAAGTAATGCACCTGGGAAACAAAAACCCAAGGAGGAGTACACAGTGGGGGTACTAACAACAACAAAAATGGAAAGGTATCTGGGTGTAGTCATATCAGATGACCTAAAGGTAGGCAAGCAATGTGAGAATGCAGTAAGGAGGGTGTGGGGCGGCACTGGGATGCATAGGGAGAAGCATCACCAGTAGAAAACAGGAAGTTGTTTTCCCTCTGTACAGACAGTTGGCGAGACCCCATCTGGAGTACTGTGTGCAGTTCTGGAGATTCCACCTCCGCAAGGACATAGACAGGATGGAGGCAGTCCAGAGGAGGGCAACTAAAATGGTGCAGGGTTGGCACCAGAAGCCTTACGAAGAGCAACTAAAGGAGCTTAATATGTATACCCTCAAGGAAAGGAGGGAGAAGGGGGGACATGATAGAAACTTTCACGTACCTCAAGGGAATCAACAAAGTCCAAGAGGGTAGCATCTTTCAGACAAAGATATACAAGAACAAGGGGACACAATTTGAAGATGGGGGGGGACGGCTCAGTGGCAACGTGAGGAAGTATTTTTTTCACAGAGAGGGTGATGGACGTATGGAATGTTCTTCCTGAGGAGATTGTGGGTTCAAAAACAGTGGGACAGACATAAGGCAGTTCTGGTGGGGGGTAGGAAGAAGTAGGCTGTTGGTTTTCTAGGATCTGCAGCTTGTCAGATATGTAGGGAAATGGGCAGACTGGGTGGGCCAAGTGGTCCTTATCTGTCATCAAAGTCTATATTTCTATGTTTCTATAATGGGGAGATGGTGAAGGCATTTTGAACCTTTTACACTGTACTATATACTCCAGAGAAGGCATTTAATGCAGAGACCACACACAGCTTCCTGGGTCCCTTAACTCTCCCCAGGTCATTGCAGGCACAGACAGATGTTCTCACCTGATTAATTCAAATTACAGAATTAGAAGGGGTCCTCCACAAGGCTAAAATGCAGAAGGCCCCAGGTCCAGATGGATTTATCCTAGAAATTTATAAAACCCTGTGGGATCAGCTTCTGCCACTTTTATAGCGGAGTGTAATGAGGTGCAGGAGGAGGGTGAGATTCCTCGATTATGGCAATATGCCACCATTTCAATGATACCCAAACCCAAAGGATCCCTTGAGTGCTTGGCCTACCAGCTAATCTCCATCTTGAATATGGATTATAAACTATTTATGGCCATATTAGCTCAAAGATTAGACCCCTTGCTCCCTTTCCTTATTCATCCAGATCAGGCTGTCTTTGTCTGGTCTGGGCACATGGGCAATCACATCCTCCATCATGTACACACCCAGTCTACCCCACTCCTATTGGCCAACCTCAATATCAAAAAGGCATTTGATAAGTTGCCTGGCCCTGTCTGTGTGCCATACTGGATAAATTTGGATTTTTGGTGAACTTTGTTTGTTTGTTTGTTTGTAAATATTGATGCTTTGGTTCAAGAAAAGAATCACCCAATTGAGCAAAGCTTATTTACAATGGAGTCCATCATTCACACAACACACAAATAATGGCAAAAACATTTTACAGTATCATTAAAAATGTTTCCAATGTTTACATAATTTAAAAATACAATTTCTACATCACTTGTTTAGTAACCACAAATACAAAATTTCCAATTAACAACAACTTTTGGGTTGTAAGGATTCATTTGTCATCCTTTTTTTTTTTTTTTTTTTTCCTCATACGTCAAGGCACCATTTCTTTAGATTTAAAAATTTGTGGAAGACCATTCCAAGCTCTGGGCCCTAGATTTATGATTGTAGAGTTCCCTTTTACCGTTTTCAACACTGGTATTTTAAATTCCAAGTTTTGGGCTGTTCTTAAGTCACCTCGCAGTATGCGGGTTTGGAACAAACCACTTAAAGTGTTTTTTTTTTTTTTTTTAATAAATTCTTATATATAAAATATAAGATATGCAGATGTCTACTTTCTGCCAGGCTTATTTATTTATTTAATTTAGTTTTTGTTTACCAGGTCGGTGCACTAGCCAACAGTATGACTATTTTCAGGCACGACCCGGGAGAGTACAGAACATAAGTACAAGTGCAGGAGAGTACAAACTTGTAACAGGTGAGCAAAGCAATACATATTACAATAATGTGTACATTGCACAGTAATGCGAAACATTTAAGATATGACATAAAAGTGGCAGTGCAGCATTACATAAAGTGACAGTGCAGCATAACAGTTTAGAACATTTTAAAACAAACTAAACAGGTGGTAGTCAGTACCTGGAGCAGGAGGAAGAATGGAGGTGGAGACAGAAGTAGGTGAGTGGTTAGAGACAGTAGGTTAGTGTAAGAGGGAAGTGCTAGCACAGGAAGGAAGAGTGGAGAAGAGGAGAGAAGTAGGGAGTAGGTCCAAGCAAAAGAATAAGAAGCCAGCATAGAGGCAGGAAAGAGAGAAGAGTAAACTATATGAAAGGGGAGGGGTAAAAAGGAGCTATCGAGGTTTTAGGAGGGTAAAGATAAGTGCAGAGGTAAGCAAGGTAATGGGTTTTTGTGGGTAGGAGGGATCGCTATAATAAAAATGTATTCATTTACTGTAGAACTAGTTATTTTCATGCAAAGTAAATTTAGTGGAAACACAAATGCAACCATAATTGTGTAAATTTATTTTAGTGCTAAGTCATAATTACCACATTCACTATAATGGAAAAAGATACTAAAAGTGTTAGCACAAATTTATTTTCACACAAGTTGGTACTTCAACGAAAATAGTGAAAATGATTTTACAGTGAACATTTCAAGTTCTACAGTATTTAAAATTTGGTAACTGGGAAAGGTACACTGAACCAAGGCTTGTTTCTAGGTGCGACCTGGGGGGGGGGGGGAGGTATACAGGAAGTCAGATGTCAAACAATGCATCAGTTACAGTGTGGAGACATGACAGAGGAACAGAACAAGGTTCAATGATGACCTTATATACAATTTAGGTACAGTAAAAACAAGCAAAGAGAACTCCAGTTGATACAATATATACAATTTAGGATACGGGTGGTCTAGAAAAATGCTATGTACATGTGCAAGTGCTGGTTTGTCAGAGTAGGGCTCAAGCATACAATGAGCATACAATTCTGCATAGTTTTATTTTTATTTATTTAGCTTTTGTTGACCGGGTAAGTGCACTAGACAAATCCTGCCTATTTTCAGGCACGACCCGGGGGAGGGGGATACAGATGAATGCCAACTGACCTTGAACCAGATTAAGCTGTTGGTGGTATTTTTAGTGAATGAGGGAAATTTGGCCAGGACACCGGGGAAATTCCCCTACTCTTTTCGATAAGTGCCATGGGATCTTTAACATCCTCCAGAACTACCACCAATCCAGGCAGATGGGACCTCGGTTTAACATCTCATCCGAAAGATGGACGTAAAAGGAGAGGAAGTGAGTTCAGTTTACAAGGGGTGCCTGAATGAAAGTACAGGGAAAACGAGGGGTGTCTGAGCTTGAGAGGGAAAGGGAGGGAAAGGAGAGGGGGGAGGGATGGGAGACTGAAGAAATAGATTGGGGGTTGGGAATTGAGGGATGCATTAAGGTGGATCTGGGGGAAGCACTAGCAGGGTAGCGGCGGAAGAAGCTTCAGCTGATTCTTTAGTGCACCTCTAGTTGGGAGAGTTGATTCCAAAGGTCTAGGAGTCTGTAGGAGAAGGAAGCCTTGCCAGCTTTGGAGTGAGGGAGTGGGAGTTTGAAGGTATGAGAGTCACGGTATCTGAGGATTTACACCGGTAAGGGGGAAGGAGAGAGAATGGAGGAGAGATAGGAGGGGAATGCATTGAACCAGTACTTACCAATAAACGCAGCGCAGTGAGCAAGGCGGCGGGCAGTGAGGGAGGGAGGGAAGGTTGAGAGCGGAGTACAGGGTGCAGTGATGGGTTTGGTAGAGGAGGTTTGAGGAAAAGTGACAGAAAGTGTTGAACAGGGGGTCTAGTTTGGAGAGGGTCGACTGGGGGAGCAGAACTATACATTACATCAGCGTAGTCAAATATGCAGAGAATTAACTTGGTGATTAACTCTTTGTGGATTGGGGGAGAGAGGCCGTCTTAAATCAAATGTAGGGCTCCGAGTTTGGGCCGGAGTTTGGAGTGGATGGAGTTGTGTTTGGAAAAGGCTAGCTTGAGGTCCAGCCAGACTCCTAAGTACTTAAATGACTCAACAGTGTCTATAAGTGAGCCATCCAGTGAGAAGAAGGCGGAAGTAGAGAGTTTGGCCAGGTGCTGGGGGTGCCAAAGGCCATGGCAACAGATTTTTTGGTATTGCCCTTCAGGTCATTGGCCTCAAACCACCTGAGAGCTTTTAGGAAGGTCTCTTGCAGGGATGCCTGGGTAATGATAAGTGAGGGGCCTGAGGCAAAGATGACAGTATCATTGGTGTACATGTGGGTGTGTGTGTTTACAGAGGGGAGGTCATTGACAAAGACTGAGAAGAGGATGAGGCCCAACATAGAGCCTTGAGAGACCCGAGCAAGGATAGAGAGGGGGGAGAATTTGGCTTGGCTTAACTGCACATATTGGTATCTCCAAGATAGACAGGATTTAAACGATTCTGTGGAGGAGGGGGTGAGGCCTAGGGAAGCTGACTAACTCAAGAGGAGGTTGTGGGAGATTGAATCAAGCGCCTTGGCGAGATTGACAAAAATCGTCATAGTTGGGTGGCCTTTGTCCATAGCAGACTGGATATGATTGGTGAGATGGAGAAGGGAGGAGGAGGTGGAGTGGGCACATCTAAAACCAGATTGGAAGGGGCTTAGAGCATTGGCAGAGTTGAGGAAGGATGTTGGCCTGGATGAGATGAGCTTCTCCTGGGTTTTAGAGAGCGTGGCGAGAAGCGAGATGGGACGATAGTTTCCCAGCAAGGAGGGATCACCTCCTTCGTGGAGGGGGAGTACCTTTGCTAGCTTCCAAGCTCTTGGGACAGTGCACTGAATTATATGTAGGTTGAGCAGGTGGGAGATGGGAAGCTATTGCAGGGGCCGAGTGTCATCAAGGCACAAGTCAGGAAGCATAGGAAAACCAAGAGATGTTGTAAAATTCGCAGTAAGTGTTTTATTATTAATAACAGTAAAATAAAATAAAAAATAAAATTGTTCAGAATAACTATTTACAATGGCAGTAAAAACACAGAAAACAGAATCCTTTTTCTTCTGTTTCAAATCTTAGTCTGTTTCTGTCTTTTGCAAAACATAGCAGCTCTTTTTTATAAGTCTTTGCAGGAGCTAGTTAAGAAAACAGTATGCTTCTCAGGACATTGTGACCCAGAACTGACCTCTTGTTTACATCTCTACAAAAGGTTTAAAAACTGCATTTCAGGTTAATCTCTTGAGTTCCAAATAGCTTTTTGCAGTGCAATCATTTCAACATTATAACTATGTACAGTTTTAAACAAACGGGTCCCAGTATCAATTACATTTCCACAAAATGATTCACATATATTTTTATACCAGCAGATATGCAAGGGGGAGAAAAGACTGAACAGCAAGTGAGGGTAGAAATATAGCAAGAGGCAAAGAATTGCAAGACTATCAGGGTGATCAAGTCCTAGGTCTCACGAGAAAATTTGGTTGCGCAACCAGACAGAGAAGAGACAGAAGAGGAGAGAATAGAACAGATCCTTGCATTTAAACTCTTTCTCCATAACAACTGGGACAGGGCCGTATTCAACCCTGTCACATACCCCCCTCCTTAAGAGGGAACCCATTTTACAAAAACAAGTTTCCAAAATTTTCTAGTAATTCTCATCTAACATAAGCATATAACCTTTACAGTTCTGTGCATATGCAGTATCCTTTTTTTTTCATAACAGTACAGCAAATAGTGAAGTTTAAACTCACACATTTGTTTTTTCAGCCTTCAGAATTCTCATTTCCTGATCCATATCTTGACAGAAAATCAGCACTGACTTTCTCTTTCCCAGATTTGTGCTTCACTTTAAATGTAAATGGCTGTAGTGCCAAGTACCACCGTGTGATTCTAGAACGTGTATTCTTTATTTGGTTAAGCCAACAGAGAGGACTGTGATCTGTTACAAGTACAAAGTCAGCTCCTAGTAAATAAAACTTAAGGGACTCCATGGCCCACTTTGCAGCAAGGCATTCCTTTTCAATGTAGGAGTACCTTTTCTCTCTGTCGTGCAATTTCCTACTTATGTATAGAATAAGTTATTCCTTCCCAGCTATATGCTGACTCAAGACTGCACCTAGGCCTACCTCTGAGGCATCTGTCTGTAACAAAAACTGTTTCTCAAAGTCTAGGCTTCTAAAAACAGGGGCTGAACATAATGCAGCCTTAATGGCCTGAAAAGCCTCGTCACACTCTGGGGTCTATTTCACATTATTTGGGAACCGTTTCTTTGTGAGTTCAGTGAGGGGTGTAGCTTATTTGCAAGGCTGGGAACAAATCTCTGATAATAACCAGCCAGCCCTAAAAATGAGCTGACATGTTTCTTGGTTTTAGGGACAGGCTGTTAGCTACAGCTTCTGTCTTAAAAACCTCTGACTTGACTTCTCCATTTCCCAAAACATAGCCCAAATATCTGGTTTCCTGCATGCCCAGTGCACACTTGGTAGGATTAATTGTCAGACCTGCCTTTTTGATTGATTAGATAACTGCTCGTAGGTGTTCCAGGTGATTTTTCCAGTCTGGACTATACACCACAACATCATCCAGGTACGCAGCACAATAACCAGTGTGAGGGGATAAAATTACATCCATGTACTGCTGGAATGTAACAGGTGCGCCATGTAAACCAAACAACATGGTGGTGAACTGACAGAATCCTATAGGAGTGGCAAATGCAGTTTTATCTCTGGATTGTTTAACTAGGGGGATTTGCCAGTAAACCTTGGTGAGATCGAGGGTACTGATATACTTAATACTTCCCAGTCTGTCCACCAAATCATCTGTTATGGGCAAAGGATAACTGTCAAATTCTGACACTTGATTAAGTTTCCTAAAATCAAGGCAGATTCTTACACCCCTTTCTTTTTTGTTTACAATCACCATTGGCGATGACCAATCACTTCTTGACTCTTCTGTGATATCCAGTTCTTTCATTTTTTGTATTTCCTTAACCACGTCAGCTCTTAACCACTCTGGTAATCTGTAAGTCTTTTGTCTAACAGGGCGAGCATTCCTTGTCACTGTTACATGCTTCACCCCTTTTGCTTGGCCTGGTACTTGGTAAAAGTACTGTTAAATGTCTTTAGCAAGTTACAAATTTCTGCGGTTTGTTTGGAGGTTAAGGAAACATTCACTTTTTCAGCATCAGCAGTAACAGTTTGTTCCAGTCTATCATAAGCTACATCAATGTCTTCCTTATCAGTTTCTGGTAAAAGTAGCAAAACAGCCTTTTGGTGTTTTCTCAACCCATTTCTTGAGGAGGTTAACATGGTATATCTCAGTAGGATTTTTCCTATCAGGGGTCTCAGTCTCATAATTACTTGTGCCAGTATGTCTAAGCACTTTATAAAGTAATTACCCTACTTCATTAACAGTTTATTTTCTGTAGTGGGTAACAGTAGCAAAACCTTTTCACCTGGCTCAAAAACATTTTCTTTTACCCCATGGTCATAATACACCTTCTACTGGTTTAGGGCCTCTTCCCTATTACTGTGGGCGATTTCAACATATTTTGCAAGCTTCTTTCTCAGGGCACATATATAAGATGTTATAGATTGTTTCTGATGGGGGTTATCTTCCCATGTTTCTTTTATTACTTCTAGTGGTACTCCAGGCTGTCTACCATACAGCATTTCAAATGGTGAAAAACCTGTTGATGCCTGTGGCACTTCTCTGTAAGCAAAAAGCAAGTGAGGTAAGTATTAGGTCTTTCCCTTTCCCATTTACAAACCATTTTAACATGCGTTGCAGGGTTGGATAGAAATGCTCAACAAGACCGTCTGTCTGAGAGTGATAAGAGGAGGTTCTTATGGCAGTGATACCTAGTAGTGAGTACAGCTCCTTCAGTAATGCAGCACCAAAATAACTACCCTGATCAGTAATAATCTCTTTAGGTATGCCCACCCTGCTGGAAATTTTGGCAAGCTCTGCTGCCATTTTTGGGGCTGTGACAGGATCCATTGGAACTGCCTCTGAGTATTGAGTAGCATAGTCACATACTACCAAAATGAATTGATTACCCTTTTTACTTTTACCTAAGGGGCCAACCACATCCATTGCTATTCTCTCAAAAGGCACATCTATCAAGGGTAGGGGCACCAGGGGCACCTTGTGTTTTTTAGTCACTGGGGCTACTTTCTGACACTCAGCACAGGAACTGCAATAGGCAGGAACATCTTCATGAATTCCAGGCCAGTAAAATCTATACAGCAATCTGCAAGGGGTGTGATCCCTCCCCAAATGACCAGCCATAGGACTATCATGTGCTATCTGTAACGACTCTGTTCTATACTTTTGTGGTATAACCAAGTGTTCTGTTTGCTCCTGTGCCTGAGGTTTAGCCCAAACTCTGTAAAGTAGTCCATTACATTTTTTAAACATGGGTTCACCCTGTTTTGGTTTCACCCCCAGCTGCTCAAAATAACCTTGGAGAGAAACATTGTCAGCTTGTTCTGAAACAGAGTCACAATCAGTTATGAGTTTAGTTTCAGCATTCTCATATGTTAACCCCTTATATCCATCAGTCTTTTGTTGCTACTGTTTCTTCAGGTGTCATCTTTCTTTCCTGGATTTCTGGATCTTGGAGTTGTGCTCAAACAAGTCAAAATCAGTGAAAGGAAAAGAGTCTCTGCCATCTGAGATTTTCTTTGCCTGAGCTGTTGTCACCACAGCTGCTGAAACATCAGGATTTACTCCCTCTTTGATTAACTCAGCAAATCCTGGAAAGTAATTTCCAATAATTACAGGTACAGATAACTTGGGTACTACCCCCACTTTCATTTGGTGTGACTCCCTATTAATAGAGTTACTTGGCTGGTGGGATAGTATTGAGTGTCCCTGTGGATGCAGATGACACCTGTACCTGGTCCCTTTGGACATTGTTTTCCTAGTACTTCATTATGTACTAGGGTCT
Source organism: Neoceratodus forsteri (assembly GCA_016271365.2). Classification (NCBI taxonomy): domain Eukaryota; kingdom Metazoa; phylum Chordata; order Ceratodontiformes; family Ceratodontidae; genus Neoceratodus; species Neoceratodus forsteri. The sequence continues at coordinate 1,050,805,665 of CM057449.1, forward strand.
GTCAGCTTCCCAAATCTGTAAGTCCCTTCACAGTCTTATCTCCCACCTTCACATCTGTTAAGTACTTGCCCTAAATCTGCTCCAGTGTCACTCTGGCTTATTACAGTTATAACAGATAAAGTCTTTGGGCACAGCTTTGTTAGCCCCACCAGAGTTCTTATCAGACTTAGAGTTTAAATGGGAAAAAGAGTGTTTTACCGGTGCTTGGCTGTTACTGTGCTGCTATGGCATCTGTCTGGCCATTTGGTAGTCTTCAGCCAAAGAAAAAGCTTTTCCCCACTTTCTGGTCAGTGTTCTTTCAGCCAAAGCTGCACATCTGTAAGCAGGTTGTTGATGAATTGAGCCATTGCAAATGTGTTGATGATCTGTGGGACTGTTTTGCCCTCTGGTTGGAGCCATTTTATCAGAAGTTCTCTGATTCAGGTGAAGGCTTCGAGGATTGTCAACTGAGTTGTACTTCAGAGACCAAAATTTCTGTCTGTAGGTCTCTCCTGAGATTTCATATCTTTTCAGGATTTCAGTTTTCACCAGGTCATAATTTTCTGACTGTGCAGTGTCCATATTGCTGTAGGCAACTTGGGATTTCTCTGTCAGGTAAGGTACCAGTCTGATTGCCCACTGCTGCTTTGACCACTGGCAGGGTGTGGCAACCCTTTCAGAAGTTATCAGGTGTGCTTCAATATCATCCGAGGGACACAACTTTGCAAGTTTAATGTATTTTAAGTTGTTTGTGTCTTGTTGCTTTGCTGGACCAGTGCCAAATCCTCCAGCTTTAATAACTCGCAAGGCATCCATCCATCACTGCATCTCCTATTCTTTGCTGCTCCTGTCGCTGCATCTCTTCTTTTCTCTGCTGTTCAAGTTGTTGAATTTCGTCTTTTCTCTCTGCTCCAAGTGTTGAACTTCTTTTTCTCTGTGCTGCATCTTCTTTTCTCTGTGCCTCTAAATGTTGAATCTCTTTTTCTCTCTGCTGCATCTCCTCTCTTCTCTGTTTCTCCATCTTTTTGTTGTGTAGCCCACCATTTGAAAAAGGCAGTTAGGCTTTCAGGTTCTGTGCCTGTTCTTTTTCTATGACTGGTGCTAGCTGTATAGTCTCAGCTTGGACTTCTGTCTCTGCTAGTTTGGCTGCCATTCTTCTGGTAACCACTACTTGGCTTGCTGCTGCAGAATTTATACCTTTATTCTGTGCTTCCCTGGCACCAGGGCTAGTACCTACGCACAAAACTCCTGGCTTAGAATATGCATGGTGTAAATCCCATTTAGGCTGACACCATCTGTTGTCGAGGCACAGGTCAGGAAGCATAGGAATACCAGGAGCAGTCGTAAAATTCACAAGTGTTTTATTATTAACAACAGTAAAATAAAAAAATAAAATTGTTCAGAATAGCTATTTACAATGGCAATACAAACATAGAAAGCAGAGTCCTTTTTCTTCTCAATTTCAAATCTCAGTCTGTCTCTGTCTTTTGCAAAACATTACAGCTCTTTTTTATAAGTCTTTGCAGGAGCTCATTAAGAAAACATGCTTCTCACACAATGTACTTGTCAGTTTCAGCAGGTGCAGCAAAAAGAACATTGTCACCCAGAACTGACCTCTTGTTTACATCTCTGCAAAAGGCTTAAACACTGCATTTCAGGTTAACTCCTTGAGTTCCAAATAGCTTTTTGTAATTATTTCACCATTATAACTATATACAGTTTTAAACAAAGGGGTCCCAGTATCAATTACATTTTCATAAAATGATTCACATATATTTTTATACCAGTAGATATGCAAGGGGAAGAAAAGATAGAACAGCAGGTGAGGGTAGAGAGATAGCGAGAGACAGAGAATTGCAAGACCATCGGGGTGATCAAGTCCTAGGTCTCACGAGAAAATTTTGTTGTGCAACTAGACAGAGAGAAGACAGAAGAGGAGAGAATAGAGCAGATTCTTGCATTTTAAACTCTTTCTCCATAACAATGGGGACAGGGCCATAGTCAACCCTGTCACACTGAGATTTTGAGTAGTCTGGGATTGAGGCAGTCAGGGCTGTGTTTGGAGGGGTTTAAGCTTTTAGAGCCTGGAGAACTTCAGTGATGTGATAGATGGAAAGAAGAACATGCTGGTGGTGTTGGGGGGGAGGAAGGAGATGAGGTGAGGAGGGTGGGGGTGGACCAGGCGGAAGAGCATAAGTGGTGAAGAAGAAATTGATAGCGGAAGCAGCCCGAGCAAGGATCAGAGTCGACAGAGTTGGGGAAAACAGGAGTGGAAGAGGGGGTGGATCCTAGAAGTGGTGGAGGGTTTTCCAGAATTTGACTGGTGACGTCCTACTGTTATTAAATTTATTTCTAAAGAAACTGCTCTTAGCGGAGCGCACAGCCGTGGTGCAGGCATTGCGTAGTGTTCTGTAGTGCTGCAGATCCACTTGATTAGAGGAGGACTTGTAAGTAAGCCAAGCCATGTGTCTGATTTTGAAAAGGGAGATTAGTTTGTCGGAGATCCAGGGGAGGTGCTTGAAGTGTAGTTGCAACCTTTTGAGAGGAGCATGCATATCCCAAATTCTAAAGAAGGTGGTAGTGAAGGAAGTGAGAGTGGAGTCAACAGTGGGGGCAGCAAAAACACCTGACCAGTCTGCCAGGTAGAGGTCAGATAGTAGGGCTGTAGAGTTTAGACATTTGATCGATCTGAACCACAGATACTTGGGGGGGACTAGGAGGGATGGGAATCTTTGCAACAGTAGGTCTTGCAGTGGTCACTGACAGCATCAAGTAGCATTCTGGCAGAAGAGTATTTGAGGGGTTGGCAAGTGAGAATCCAGTCGATTAAGGAGTGGTTAGAGGAGAGCGGGTTCAGTCTGGTTTGTTCAGAAAGTAGTTGGACCAGGTTTAGGGCTTCATTTTCTTGGATGTTGGATCTGGCTTGGGCAGAGAGCCAGTTCACGTTAAAGTCTCCCAGAAGTAGCCGTCCCACCAGCACAGAGGTAGCGCTACCGCTCGTGATGCCAGTGATTCAGGTTTGGGAATGAGCCTGGGAAGTCAGAGAGCTTGGGGAGAATGCTTGAGCATCTGAGGACTGCTCGCCTTCTGGGGAGGGAGGGGGATGCGGCTCAGTGCTTGACTGCCCTCTGGCAGAGGCCTGAGGTGCAGCAAGCTCCTGGCCCTGGGAAGGAGGGGAGGGCATGACGGATGTCAGTGAGGCTCCACCTCAACATCAGGGTGCACGTCACACCTGAGAAAAAATGGGAAAAAGCTGGCCCACTGTGCTCAGAGAAGATGGAGCACCAGTCCAGATCCCTAATGCTCCCTGTCTGTCCCACCGGTGGCCCTGATGAAGTGCAAATGCTCGGGGTGTAAGTGCCCCCACCTTATCCTCACCTGGGGGAAACCAAGGCTACAAGGGGGGGTCCACTGTGAGTTCCAGGCAGGAAGGAGCAGGGACAGAGGCCAGGCACCTCCCAATGGAGTGGAGTGCAGGATGCAAGGGATGGAGCAAAAACAGAAAGTTAAAAAAAAAAAAGTCTTCCAGAAATAAAAGTTCTCCTTTACGAGAGAGACAGATGAGGGATTCCAGGGTAGAGACTAGGCTGGAGGGCAGGGCTTTAGGGGCGAAGTAGCAAACACCACTGAAGGTAGGGGCAGTCGATGGAAAGGACAGTTTGAAAAGCAATACTTCATGTGAGAAGTGGGTGACCTGCTGAAGTACAATAGAGGAGGGGAGAAGAGAGTCCAGCACATGGGCCACTATGCCTCCACCTCTTTTCCCTCGATCTTGTTTAATTAAAGTATAACCTGGGAGGTCTACGGCTGAGTTGGAGATTTTTGATGATAGCCAGGATTCTGAATCACAAAGTATATCAGGGGAGTTTAGAGACACCCAGGTCCTTAGCCCAACAGGATCCATGCGGTTAGGTGGTAGATTCTGAGGCCACCAGACAAGAAGCCAGAGGAGGTATTAGGGCCGGGTTCAATTCTACATCGACAGCCATTAGAAAGATAATAAAACAGGATAGCAGGAACTTATAGTAGCGCCTTTTCTTTAGGATGTTGAAGGAGCGTGCTGTTGGCTTGATTACTAGGGTATGACAGCCATCCGGGGGTGTGAGAACAGGGTCAGATGCTGGGGTGAGGAGAAATGGTGAATGTGAAAAGGGGAGTGGTGAGGGTGGAAGCAGGAGGAGGGAGATCGAGAGGCCAGTTAAGCAGGGACAGTGTGCGGAGTGGGGGTGAGGGTAGAGAAAGAAGGGGGAGCTTGTGTGAGGGGTGGAGGCTATTAGGGATGGCTATGATGATGAGGAGGAAAATAGTGAATAATAAAATGAGATGAGGAGGGGTAACATTATGAGGATGGTAGGGGAAAGGAGGCAGGGGAATCACAAGTTAACATGACGTTGGGTAGAGAGGTTCAGGAGGCTGTGGGAAGTGGGCACTAGATGTCCCAAGGTGTCCCACTAGGTGTCAGTATAGCAGGATGAGGTGAACTAACAGGAGAGTAAAGAAGAAGATAGTTGCTTGAAAGCTTTGTTGGTGGAGTGGCCTAATGGATAGGGCTATAGACTGTGGGTTATTCCAAGGGCATAGACCAGGGTTTGATACCCAGAGCCCCTAAGTGGGGAACGTGACTGTGGCTGGGGAGGGATCACTGAGGTGGAGCAGAGGAGGGAGCTCCAGAGGGGGTGGGAGGAGGAGGAGGAGGAGGAAGAGGAGGGCTTGGGAGGGACAAATCTTATTTTCACTGGGAGGTCCAAACAGGGGCTGATTGGTTCTAGTGACAACCTTTAAAGGTAGTACCACCCCTGGGTGGGAGGGTTCTTGGGTGGGTTGAGTAGGCAGCAGTGCCATGGCGCTGCAACCCCGCTGATCATACTGGAGACCACATGGTCCTGAGGCCAAGATGGCACTGTTCACAGTGTGTGTGACTCAAACTGGAATATTGCAGGTATCGGGAAGTTTCCATGCTGTCCAGGGAGTAGGGTTAGCTGCAGAAGGGGGGAGGGAGCAGGAGTGACTACACTTGCCCACAATGACCCTCACAATAGTCCATCTGCACTGTGTGTGGGCTCCTGGGGAGAAAGCAGATGGTATTTAGAATAAGAGCAGAAGGGGGGGTGTAATAGGAGAGGTAGAGGGAGGAGAGAGAGGAGGACAAAGAAGGGGGCTAGGCACCTGTAGGAAGGAGGCAGGTGGCAGGTACACAGGCTGACTAGAGGTGGCAGAGAGAAAACACTGTAAACTGTGGTTGTAACACAAACAATAGCTGATAACAATGCTGTGCCACTTATGAACATTACTGAACTAAACAATGCAGCAGGATAAATCGCTAGCACAGGAAGATATACAGTAAAATTGAACAGTAATGTAGAAATCAAACCAATAGACTCATGCACGCTAAGTGCAGATAGGTGAGCACTCACGGCTGTAAGCAAATCACAAGAGCCCTTAAAGCAGCCAAAATCCCTTAAAGTAACAGGCTGATCTAAACAAAGGTACGGTTTAGTCAGAGTGCATCAGAGTCTATCAGTGGAAGTACACCAACATCCCGGAGACCACGTGGTCCTGAGGGCAAGATGGTGCTGCTCACAGTGTGTGACTCAAACTGGAATATTGCATGTACCTGGGGAGTTTCCATGCCATCTGTGGAGTAGAGTTAGCTGTGGCGGGCAGGGGGGGAACAGGAGCAAATACACTTTCCCACAATGACTCTCACGATGGTCTATCTGTATTGTGTGTGGGCTCCTGGAGAGTTTCCATGCCGTCCGGGGAGTAGGGTTAGCTGTAGGAGGGGGGAGCAGGAGCAACTACACCTGCCCACAGCGACCCTCATGATGATCCATCTGTACTGTGTGTGGGCTCCTGGGGAGTTTCCGTGCTGCCTGAGGAGTAGGGTTAGCTGTGGGGGGAGGCAGGAGTGAATACACCTTCCCACAGTGACCCTCACGATGGTCCATCTGCGCTGTGTGTGGGCTCCTATGGAGTTTCCGTGCCATCCAGGGAGTAGGGTTTGCTGCAGGTGGGGAGGGGGAGCAGGAGCGACTACACCTGCCCACAATGACCCTCACAGTGGTGCGCCAACCAAGGGATGTCCAGGATGAAACGGGCAAACCTATTAAGAATTACATCCAGCCCATCCAGTTCCATCCTGGATGCCTCCCCTCAGCCCACATCCCCATAATCAATAAGTGGTATTATTGCGGTGTTAACTACAGTATATGTTTTCTGGCCTCAATGGGGATACATCTCTTCTCCCTATATAGGGCCCCTAACCTAATGTTCAATTTCTTAATTAGGCCCTCTATATGTACATCCCATCTAAGTTGTGAATCCAACCACTCTAAGATATTTATAGGAGTTTACCTGTTTCAAAATAGAACTGGTTTTAGTTTTAATCTGGAGAGTTTGATTTTTATTATTTTATTTCCAGAAATCATTACCTGAGATTTTCTTCTGTTTAGTAGTAGTCTGTTTTGAAGTAGTCCTGCAATCTGTCAAAATCATCTTGTTTTCTGTACTGAATTTCTGATACCGATGTACCCTCTAAGTATAAGATCACATCATCTGCATACAAATGGTCCTGGGCCTCCATAATAAGAGGCCCAATTTCATTTGAATGCACATTAAAAAAAAAAAAAAAAAACGGTCCCAGAACTGACCCTTGGGGAACTCCTGATCTGATAGCTTCACTAGGATCTCTAAAATTCCAGCCCAAAACTATCTGTGCCCTACCAAGAAAATATCCTCTAAACAAGTTCAGGGCTACCTGGTCGAGGCCAATCCTTGCCGACTTGTTCGATAGTATGGTGTGATCCAAGGTATCAAATGCCTTAGATAGGTCTATAAATATGGCCCTGACCAGGAGGTACCTATCCATGGCTAATTGAATATTTTTTGTTACCTTTGTCAGTGCAGTGCAAATGCTGTGTGCAGTATGAAAATCTGATTGATATGTGTTATATATGTTTCATCTTCATCTCCCTTCTGTTTTTTTTTCTCTTATACTGTCTTTGAGAGTTAGCAATAACATTACAGACCATACTGTTTGCATTTAGTTAACATACATACAGGTAATCTTATTCAGTCAAGTCTGTGTTTTAGTTTCAATATGATAATGTACTATTTCTTTTGAAACCACAAATCTAACAATGGAACATACAGTAAACAAGAATCTGGAGGTGTAGAGTGCTACTAGCCCTTCAAATACATATATCGAAAGTGAAGAGTCTTGGGCAAAAGAGGGGTAGTGTGAGTAGATTTAAACGACTTTCTGTATTTATTGCGAGGTGTGTTTAGGCATTTATTTCTCCAATTGCCCCCCCATGAAGTGTTTCCATTCCTGTGCTAATGCCTGTTCCAACTGTGAGGCCAGTTATTTGTATGCAAAAAGCCTCAGCCTTTTGTTCTTCTTACAGGAGCTCCCTGTGCTTCCCCTCCCTCTGTCAGTTCCCACCTGGTCCATCTGTTTTTATAGGCCTCTTCCCTGTCCTGTACTCGATAGGTTAGTCTTTCCATTTTAGCTATTGCAAAGACGGAAGCTCTGTTTGGAGCCATTTTATAGATTATGTCTTTTGTTGCAGCTGCAACACATATACGCCACAAGCGGATGGCTTCTTTCTATAGGTGGGCAAGCCAGAAAGTTTTCACATAGAGCCAAGCCAGAACCGAGCCAGGGGTCTGGCTTGACTCTACAAGCCAAAACACAAGCTGAGCCCTGGCTACTGCAGGCTGTTCTCTATATAGGAGTTGCACGTTTCTGACACTACACTAACTGCTCAGGCTGACAGAAATGTTTACTTTGACCACAACTGGCTTGGACTGACCTTGGTTCTCAGTTATTTATAGAGGTCGAGCTGAGCCAAGCCAAACACTAGGCTGGAGCCAGGCTTGAGCCTGCTCTGGCTTGTCCACCTCTACTTTGTTCCCTTTTATGGTTGTAGGTTTAAGTCCTAGCACTCTATTTCTGATGTGTGGCATGACCCTAAGGCTGAAGATGTTTTGTAACTGTCTCCCAATATGATTGAAGAGTTTCATGTTGCAAGAATATGTGACTGTGGGTCCCACGATGGTCCCTACAATTCTTCCAGCAAGTTGCTGAAGAGGTCTGATCCTATTTATCCTTAATAGCTGGAGTTATAAAGTATCTGGCTCTTATTTTCTAGGTAAATTCATGCCACCTTAGTGAGGAAGATGTCAAGAAGGAACCTTTTCACATTTTTTCCCATAGTGTATGTGTAGGTTTGATTTCTGCTTGCCACCTATCTACAAGAGATGTGGCTGCCTGTGCCCTCCTTTGTGCCAGGAACTGATACACCAGAGAGATAGCTCCTTTCCGTTGTAGTGTTTGATATAGTATACTAAAGGATATTCCTGCATGCTCCTGTGTCTGTGTTTGTCTGTTCTTGTCATAGTTGTTTGCCAGTGTAATCTCGTATTTGAAAATACTTGAATCTGTCAGTTATCCTCCAGTCAAATTCTGCCTTCAGGGCCTCAAAAGGGTAAATTATTTGCCCCTGGATGCACTGGGCTGGGCAACAGAATCCTGTTCTTTTGTTTATACTGTGGCTCTATTTGATTTGGTAGAAAAACAGGGTCCCAAAGTAACCACCTATAGAGCCACTGCATTTTTACCCTTGGATTCCACTGTAATTCTTCCCAGGCTTTCTGGGTGACCATCAGGACACGTAGATATGTATATCTGTCTGGTGACTTCCTGGGGCTGCTAAATAGCAAGGCCATCAGTGGTGTCACTTCTGCTGACTGCATCTCTATGTCCTTCCAATGGGCTTGATACTCTGAGTGTTCCCATAATAGTGCCAGCTTCATCTCTGTACATAGCCAGTACTCTTCTATGGAAGGCACTTCTATGGAAGGCACTGCCCATCCCCTCATAGCCAATAAAACCAGTTCCAAGAAGTCCAGCAAGTTGTGGGCGTCCTATGTCTGACACTACACTGACTCTGTTTTATTGATTTTTGCATTTTGTATTAAAAAAGTTTAAAATCAAACTAGATTTCTAGTGATATTCGTTGAGTGCTGGACTTTTTGGAACAGGTTTCACTGCCCATCCCCCTCATTTTTTCCTGACTAAAAGTATCTGACTATAGACTCTTGGTCTGGCATTAGCTGCATACTACACCAAAGTGTATAGGGATTCAAAGGCGGTGAGCCCATGAGCACTCCTTTCATTTCACCCGCTATACGAGAGGTTATATACCTGTAATATATATGAGTCTAGTTTACATTTGAATTCCTGTTTGTCCTTACTAATAACTACTTCCAAAGGTAGTCTGCTCCATGGATTCACTACCCTCTGAGTATAAGATGCCTGCCTTCTGTTGGTGTTAAATCTTTTGGGTCTTATATGTAGAGGATGGCCTCTAGTTCCCTGCATGTCATCTTTATATTCTAAGCATAACTCAATAAACTGATAATTTTCCTGGACAATATCATAACACAGCAAGTGCCCCCCCCCCCCCGGCTCTTAGTCTCCAAGGACATCAGATTTAGTTCTGTTAGATGTATGTTGTAGGACAGAATGTCTAATGTTATAAACCATCTTTGTGGCCTGTCTTTGGACCTTTTCAATCTTAAGAATATCACTTTTTTTAATTGGTTCCCACACAAGGTTCCCAAAATTTATGACGGGCTTGACATATGTTCTGCACACTGGCATTATAACCTATTGGTTTCCGCTCCTGAAATTTATTTTGATAGTCCATAGAAGTCATTTGGCCTTAACTACCTGTGCTGCACAGTGGGATTTGGAATTTAGGTTACTATTTATTATTATTTCCAGATCCTTCTCCTCTTCAGATTCCCTAATTACTGTACTATACCATCCAGAGAAAATGTGTACTTTTGATGCCGGTTGCCAAGATGTATAATACAACATTTGTCTTTGTTGAATTGCATGGGAAGACTGGATGGGCCTTGCGGTCCTTATCTGCCATCAACTTCTATGTTTCTATGCATGCCCCTTTCTCTAACGTACCAGAGTTTGATTCAAGTCAGCTTGTATGGAGGCCCTATCTTCTTCAGTTTGTGCAACTCCTGCAAGTTTAGTCCATATGAATTTTAAGATTTCACTCTGTGTAATTTTAAACTTCATCTCCATCCTTCAGAGGCTCTACAGCTCCCCATAGTCTTTTATTAAATGTGATGAACATATCTCCCCTTCCTTTAAGCTAGGGAGAGGTATGCAACAGGGCTGCCCCTTATCCCCCTTCTTTTTGCCCTATACATTGAGCCTTTAGTGCAGACATTGAGGGAGAGTGCTGGATTTTCCAGTATACACATGGGGGGTTGGAACACAGGGCAAGCCTGTACACCGATATCTTGCTGTATATTGTCAACCCAGCATCCTCTCTGAAGGCCATCTTCTCCATCCTGCAGAAGTTTAGCGAGTTGTTTGACTATAAGCTGAACACCTCCAAAAGAAGGCCTGACCCCATATGGTCTTCCCCACATTCTTTACGACACCGGTATCACGTTCACTGGGATCTCCCAGAGTTTAAATATCTGGAGGTCAAATTGACTCTGCCCTTGGACAGTCTGTACCAAGCTAACTGTGACTCCCTATCTGCCCAGATGGTCACATATTTGTGGCAGTGGCAACATTTGCCGTTAAGTTTGATAAGGAGGGTAGATAGCATCTGAATGTTAACACTGCTCTGCTTCTTATACTACTTTCAAAATGTTCCTCTTCCTATCTCAGAGGGGAAGGGGAAGAAGTGATTTATATGGAATGGGCAAAGACAGAGTCAGACTATGCACACTGATGCTGCCGAAGGCTAGGGGAGGATTGACACTGCCAGTTCTTCATACTTACTGTATTGTCTCACAACTCTAGGTCTTGCTGTGTTGGCACCAAACCAGTATCATGTCCCAGTGGCTAGATATGCAGCATGCTCTTCGTCCCTGTTGGGAAATAACCAGGTATGTTTTTGATCCAATAGGTCCAGGTAGGATTGAGGCACATCACAATCCTTGGATTGACTGGGTCTGCCATGTATCATGGGAAATGGTGGCCTCCATGAACCTAATAGCAGCTGAAAAGTGTGTATGCCCATTGGCACAACTTGATGACTGCCCACCTGCTCGTTTAGACCATGAGTACTGAGGGTGGGGTAGGTGTAACCTTATTTTCCTGTCACAGGTCTGCTCCGGGGGGGTGTAGTGTGCTCCTTTCAGGAGCTACAGAACTAATATGGTTTGGAACAGTGCTATTTCTTTAGATATCTCCAGGTTCGTCACTACATTGAGTCTCACCCACTGGCTGAGAGAGACCCTACTAAGGCACCCCCACAAATAATGACTTAGATGACACATATCAGAGCTCAAAATTCTTTGCACCTAATCTCCATAACCTACAGAGCAACATTAGATACACAGCCCCATGATACTGTGGGAGGAGGTAATTGGGCAGGCCATAGTACAGAATTTTTGGACCCTAGCCATCATGGCTAAATATGGAGGCCAGGCTGATGCCACCTGTTGTGGGCAATATGGTAAGCAGCTGACAACTTACACACACATATTACATGGGAATGGCCATCTGGGAAACCCTTTTTGGGGGACCTTGAATCAGCAGTGGAGGAAGTATTGCACACCAGACTAACTGTCTCCCCTGCGCTATAGCTCCTGCATCAGTACCCCAGAGCCCTTAAGGATAAATTGGAGAAATATTTACTTGGTGTCATGCTCCTTGCTGTAGAAAAATGCATCACAAAGAAATGGCTCTCTGACCAGAGGATTGAGATGAGCCAATGGAGGGATGTGGGGAACACCATATATAAGAGATGATAAATTTAATTGGATTTAGCATGATCATACAACTGTGTGTTTATAGTATTTATTTTCTATGTATTTACACTTTGTCTTGCAATGTATGTGGTGCATTATTAAAAAAGAAATCATGTAAATTTGTAAACTGGATTATCTGTCTATGTCAGTTTGTACCTGTACCCGGGCAAAGCCTGTGAAAGGGCCATGTGGCCCAGTGCTTACCACCCTGTTAACACATTTTTAGATAGCTAAGATAAATAAATAAAATATGGAAAGAATTACATATGGTTGCTATGAGAGGACCAAGGTCTCCACGTCCAGATGGAACACTGGGGTGTTATATGTCATGCAGTATGACCCAAACTTTGTCCCTTAGTAGGTTGGCCACCAGGAGGGGCGGAGGACTCATTGAAGGGGGGCATGACAGAGAGCACAGGAGACCCTTGGGGGGTGGGTGGCATATGGGAGTACAGATGGCCCTGCTCACCTCTCTCTCTCTCTCTCTCTCTTTCTTGCCTTATTCCTATGTTATAATCAACACTTAGTAGACACTATAGAAGCATTCTGGGTATCCCTGCCCCAAAAGCTGGGTCAGGAAGGAGGGACCCTATGGCTTTTTATACTATGATTTATGGTGCTATAATTTAATTGTAGTAATCTCTGCTGCCTTTGAGCATGTATATTTTACTATGAGATTGTGCAAGCTTGTAAGTTTTGTTTTTTTTTTAAATAAAACTACATTTACAAAGAAAAAGAACATCATATTCTGTCAACCTTCATATACTGGAGCACAGTTCATATAATATGTTATTTCCTACACAGTTTAAGCTCCTGTGCTGTTTTTAATTTTGGTGTTTGTCTTATTTGCACTGTTGTCCCATCACTATTTTCTAGCACTGTCACTTTAAATTTGTGCACATTTAAAAAGCCCCCGACACCTGTGGGAAAACTTTTTAGACACATTTTAGTTTATATTTTATATATAGTTTATATAACTTCTGTAATTCTTTCCTCTTTGTCATTATTATTGGGCAGTTACATGAAAACAAAGGCTCAATTTCCAAACATCTGGGACTGATGCAAGATGCTTGTGTAAAAAAAAAAAAAAAGAAAAAATGATGGTGGTGGTGGTGGTGGTGGGGGGTGAGGAGGGGGACTGTGTGCGACACCTTATGTCAGTCCTGATTCTGAAAGGAAGCTTACACCTCCAGTGGGGCTGCCTGCACCAAACATGCCAGGCTTGAGCTGGGTTGAGGATGCGCTGAGGCAGACAAGGGCTTGCTAAGGACACAGGCTGCAACATCCCCATGAGCAGGATTTTGAAACCTGGACTGTCTGTTCCAGTCTTAGCCCAGTCAGAGCTGGTCTAACAGCAGGATGCGCTGACACTGGCCATACTGTAGGAGTAGGCCAGCCAAGGGTTACCAGGCACAGGCACCATGTGACACACCATGGGCCAGAGCACAGAACAGGCAAAAATGTGCTACGGGAACCATCTAACAGCCATGCCCTGCACATGCCACACTGGTGGTCATACTGCTGCTGCCCAGACAGTGGTTGTCAGGGGCACTCACTGGTGCTGCACCAGGGCATGCCATCTGCAGTGGCCACTCTGGGCAGGCCTCAAGATCGGGATTCTCCAGTAGACTGGAAACCCCTGGGCCTCCTCGGTCATGAGGCACCATGGGCATAGGTTTCTGGGCTGCCATATGCAGAGTGCTCTGATGATTGAGCCTGGAGAAACTATAGACAGACACTGCAGTGGTGAAGGGATTGTGGGTACTAACCAGCCCCAGGAAAGAATAATTCTGTGCAGGGTGGGACGTTGTGTTCTGGGGCTTTTGCAGGGCACATTCTGCAGATCGGTTGTTCTGGGATTTGTGGGTTCTCAGTGATGGTTCTCTGGGCCTGAGTATGTGGCATGGGCTGTACTTGCCATGGTGCTGCCACTGGTGGCCAGTGTCACAGAGGGCATAGCCCCCAAGGTCCCCTTGCCTGGGGTGACATCCTACCCCTTCCCCCCATCCGATACACTCCAGGGGTCCTCTTTGGTGTCTTCTGGGGAGTTGTGTGTCTGCCGTGGGACACTGGTTCCCTTGTGGCACTGCTGGAGGGGTGCGCCAAAGCCTCTGCCAAACCCCTCCCTGCGCCACTTGTTTGGCGCATGGGAGTAGTTGCGGCAAATTTGCCGACTTTGGCACCAGGACTCCTCCCATATTAAAATCAGATGCAGGGTCCCTGGTGCACCAGTGATCGACACAAGCTGGTGTTTGCCACAGCTTGTATCAATCTATGGCTGGTTTTGAAAATCGGGCCCAGAATCTCGGTCTCCCAGACAATACTTGCTCTGACAGCTTGTCTACTCCTGGCATCATAGTCCCCTGTTTATGGCATCATAATTATCTCCACAGTAGCAGCTTGTGATGTCATAAAAAGAACTGTGATATCCAGTGTAGACAAGCGGCCAGAACAGATATGGCTGAAGTCCTGTTTTTATGCAAATATTCATTTATTTATTGAAAAGTTTCTCCAGGAAAGGCATACTGAGCCAAAATAGCTCATCTCCAGATGTGTCCTTGGGGGACTGGGAGAGGGAGAATACAGTAAAAATTACACATCAAGCTACAGAAAACACATATATGTACAGTACTATATACTCACGACTTACAATCATAACAGGAATACAAAAATAAACTCAGATTAGCAACTGTGCACCAAATAAATGGGGCAGTTGAGGAGAGGTATAGAAGGGTATAATGAAAGAAGAGCATGGTAGAAGAAGAGAGTGAGAGAGTAGGGGGAACGGGGACTTTTGGGAGAGGAACAGATAAGGAGCAGACCACTTCACTCTGGGATGTAGACCCCACAAGAGGTCAGACAAGGCTGGAAGGGTTCTGTATGTTAATGGAAACCATTGAAAGGCGATCCCTATTATCGCAACCTGCATTATCTCAGTGATATGCAGTAAAAGGTGACCGGGAAACTGAGTATGTGCTGCACCCCCCACACCCCCCTAACTAAAGATTCTCAACTCCAGGGGGGTGCATGTTGGGGAGGGAGGCACAGCCTGGTTTAAAAAAAAAAATGAATTCCTGCAGCTGTGGGATGCAGCAAAATTGTACCCGCCACCAGTCCCAAACGCAGGACCTGCTCCGTCAGAGCCAACCACCCTACCCACCACACCACATGGTTGGCTCAGCAGAAGCAGACACCCTACAGGGTTACCACTCTGTTCCCCATCCCTCCAAGTTCTGTCAGCCATGCTCCCTTCCTGTCACCCACCCTACCCTCGTGGTCACAACATTCGCCGTCTCCCTACCATCACCCACGATGATAGCGCCGTCATATGGGTCGCCGTTTTAACAGTTGCCCATATGCGGTCTCTATCATCACGGTATACCACTGGATGTAAACTCAGTCCTTGGCTTGGTCACCTGGGCCACCCAGAGGAAAAGGTTAAGGATTATAGAGGGAAAGAGCCTACAAAGGTAGGCCTTTGTCCTTCAGGGACATCCAATAGGGGAGGTAACTGATTATAGGAGGACAAAATAGTGTTATATGTAGGTGAGGGGAAAAGGGTTCATTTGCAGTTGCAAGAGGGTATGGTATAGTTAAACAGAAGGGAGGTTAGAGAGTGAGAAGAGGAGACAGACTGGATATATAAGGGGAGTGAGTTCCAGAGTTTAGGGAAGTGGTAAGAGAAAGCAGCCTGCTGGCTGAAGAGGTACTGGGTGGGAGAGAAGGGAGATAGCCAAACTGGTACTTGGCTTTGAAGGAAGAGCAATGGGTGAGGCGCCTATGTTCAGATGAGGGGAAGGGGAGAGAGAGGTGTAGACAGTGCAGTGGTGAGTGTGAGGTGAACAGTTTAGAGCAAAGTGACAGAAGGAGTGGAAGAGGGAATCCAGTCTAGAAAGGCTGGATTTAGGAGCAGTACTATAAACTATGTCACCATTGTTGAGTATGGGTAGGATCATTTTCTGACGAACAGCTCTGCGGGTCTCCAGACGGAGGCAGGCATGGTTACAGTACAGCACTCTAAGTTTTACAGTACTCCAAGTTTGGGATGGAGTGTTTTGCGAATGGCTTCCGCATGTTCAGAAAAGTCAGAGGTGACTGCAAAGCCAGACCCCGAGACATTTGAAGGGACGTCATCAGTGGAGGACCCATCCAGGTTGTGGAAGAAGGGGAGACTAGTAATCCTAGCGAGTTTTTGCCTCATACCAAAGGTCATGGAGACCATCTTCTTGGCATTAAGAGCCAGCTGATTTAAGTGGAACCAGAGCTGGATGTTGTCAAAGTCCAGTTAGAGTCTCGTCATCAAATCAATGGGGGAGGGGCCAGATCTAAAAAGGACTGTTTTATCAGCATACATGTGAAGGGATGCTGAGGAGCAGGCAGCAGGGAGGTCATTTAGGAAAGCTGAGAAGTGTACTGGGCCAAGGACAGAGCCTTGTGGGACCTGGTGCAGATCGGGAGGGGTTGGGATAGGGAGTTAACAAATCTAACTCATTGACTCCTACCCTCAAGATTAGAGTGGAACCATTTTGTGGCATGGGTGGAGAGCCCAGCTGCAGCGAGCTTGGTGAGGAGGAGATGGTGGGCTAGGATATTAAAGGCTTTGGCCAAGTCAACAAAGACAGCTGAGGTAATTTGGCCCTGATCCCTCCTTGAGAGAATGGAGTCAGTAAGCCAGAGTAGGGAGGAGGAGGAGGTGGAATGGGATTTGTGAAACCCAGACTGGTAAGTGGTGACATAAGAGGTGGAGTCAAGGAAAGGAGAGAGTTGGGATAAAACAATACGTTCATGGAGTTTGGGCAGAGTGGGAAGGAAGGAGACAGGACAATAATTGCCTGGGTTTGAGGTGTCACGACCTTTAGGAAGCGGAATAACAATGGTGTGCTTCCAGGCTACAGGGACAGAGGGGGGAGAGAGAGAAGGGGAGGTTGAGAAAGGAGGAGATAGAGAAAACAATAGAGAGGGCTGAGAGAGATGGAGGAGATTAGGGCTGAGACCATCAGGGCTTTCACTTTTGTGTGGGTTTAGGGCAAGAAGAGCCTTAACGGCATCAGCAGGAGAGATAGGCATGAAGGAGAATGGCAGGGTTTGAGAGGAAGGGAACTGGATGAAAGACATGGATGGGTTGGGAGTCGATGGGGGTGCTGGAGGGAGGAAGGCAAGAAGAGAGGAGGTACAAGAGGCGAAGAAGTGGGCCACGGGGGGGGGGGGCAGATATGGTGACATTATTTGCCTTGAGGACTGGGATGGTGGATTGAGCCTTAGGAGAGAATAAGGCATGGACTACCTTCCAGAACTCAGAAGGGTGGTTTATATTGTTTTGGAATGTAGCAGCAAAGTACTCAACTTTAGCCATCCTGGTGGCTCTGGTGCATGCATTGTGCAGTGTGCGGTAATTAAGCAGGTCCTGGGAAAAGCCAGAGGATTTGTATGCCTTCCAAGCTAGATTATGTGCATGCAGACAGGCTAGGAGTTCTGCTGAGATCAAGGGGAGGTGGGGGCCTCTGACCTTAGTGTTCCTTAGAGGGGCATGCCTATCTCAAATGGACAGGAGTTTGGAGTGGAAGAAATCAAGGGCAGAGTCAATGGAGTTGGAGGTTGAGATAGGTGACCAGCCTGCAGTGGACTAGTCCACATGTAGAGCAGACAGATCCAAGGACCCAAAGGGTCAGAGAAGGAGAATTTTTTTTCTTGGTGGGGGGGAGCCTTGAGGTGGCAGATTTTGCGAACACAGTAGACCATGTGGTGGTCACTAAGCAGATCCAGGAGGGTGCCGATAGCAATAATATGATGGGAAATAAGAGCAAAAATGACAGAAAAAATATAAAACATAAACTGAATTGTGCTTAAATATTTATTTTTTTCTAAGTTGTCAGAACAGTGTCAGGGACACTTTAAGGTACTATACTATCAGTTACATCTGGGATTCTTGAGGAAGCTCTTATGAGTGAAACTGGTAGAGTTAATGTTCCTGTCAGCAGTTAGTCTTTTGTTGTCCTAGTATTTTTTTTGTTTTTTTTGTTAGCAATATGCGTTTCCACATTTGCACTTTAAATACATTTGTAGTGCAACTACTTGGAAGTCTGCTACCACCTGTGTTTGTGCTTGCTAAGGTAAGGCAACCAGAATGTTGGGGTTATTGGAAGGGGTTTTGATAGCAGGGGGAAGAAGGTAATACTATCTCTCTATAGGTTACTGTTGAGACCCCATCTGGAATACTGTGCCCAGTTCTGGAGTCCTCACCTGAGGAAGAACAGAGACCAGCTGGAGACAGTGCAGTGTAGAGTAACCAAAATGATTCAGGCACAACAAGGTAGATCTAAAGAGGATCTGCTCAGGGTACTGAGCATGTACTCGATGGAGGCCAGAAGAGAGAGGGTCAACATGATAGAGACTTTTAAGTTCCTGAAAGGAATAAACAAGGTAAACTGCAGGGAACTATTTAGCAGGAATAGCGGGTCATAAACAAGGGGATTTGAATGTAAGCTGGCAGGGTGAGATTCAGGATGCCTTCGAGAAAGTTTTACTTTGTGAAGAGAGTGTTTGAGCTGTGTGGAACAGCCTACCGGTAGAGGTGGTGGTACCAAGAAGCATTAATGATTCAAGCATGGCTGGGACAGAGTAAAGGGCTTAATAATTACTCGGGGGGGGGGTAGCAGTAAGACAAGGAGTAAGAGGGGTAGCTGAGGGTGAAAACCCTGTCTAGACTACAGGTTATGGGGCAGTATAGGGTAAAACTGGATAGACTGGATGAATCAATAGTCTTTCTGCCGACATTGTCTATACAAGCAAAAATAACCAAGAGGGTGGGCAGTACTGAACTGTACTGGACTGCCCAGGGGCGTAACAAGGTGCGACGCTGCAGGCGGAGGGCCTTATGGCCTCTAGATGGTCCAGTATAGCCCATGCTGCCCACCCTGGAAGGTATTTTTTGCACTTAGTAAATGGATTGCTTATCAAATTTTAATTAAAATGTTTGAAAAAATGTATAAAATAAATACAATTTAGAAGAAAAGTATGTTTATTGTAAAGTAGTCCCTCAAATGGCACATTTGCCAGTAGAGGGCATGGGTATTGCATTGTATCACTTTTTTTTTTTTACTGTGGTCATCGTCTCCCCCCACCACCATCATTAGCATGTACATGTTAAATGACTGAGCAGCTGATGGCCTTCAGATGTTAAATACCCACCTGTCTCCCATTTTCCACAGTAGCAGTATGGTAGGTAGAATGGTACTTGCAAGCAGCAGACTGATCACAGTCAGAAACAGCAGTCCGAGCACAGTTGCAATTGCAGAGTGGTATCACACTGAAATTAGGTAATTTTTTATTTTTTTTTGAAATTGCAATTTATCCCTCCAATGCTCTCCAAGCACCGCTTCTTCGGGAGCCCCAGTGAAGGACTTGCCCCCACTCCTCCACCTACCTGATCCTGCAGTCCATCCCCCATGGAGCCGCGGATAATCAACTGGGCGGCGACGAGGTGGGGTGGAACACCCCGACAATCAACTTTCGTTGGGAGACCCCAGAAACAGGCAGGCAGGAGCAATCAGGAGTCTGCCTTGGGGCTCTGTCTACCCAGAGCTCGGAGAGGTGTTTTCCCTTTTCTTGCAGACAGTGGAGTATGCCCAACGTCAAGGCATCCATGCCTGACATCGCCACTCCCCCCCCCCCACCACAGAGCGTCAGCTCTATGCTTGCCGAGCCTCAAGCTTCTGCTATAGGCTGGTCAAGCGCTGAGCAGGAACCCACCTCCCTCCCAGGAGAAAAGAGCTGTCCTCCGGATGCTCAATCTTCTCCCTCCCCTGCCGACCCCTGATGGCCCGGGCTCATTCCTGAACCCAGGTAGCTGGCATGGAGCGAGGTGTGGTGTCCAGCGCCTCAACCCTTAAGGTAATATTTTTTTGTTACAGGTTTGATCTTTTGTTTTCTTGAAACTGCCTTCCCCTGATACATTTTGCAAGATGTGGCCATAAGCGAGTGGTGGAAGACTGAGTACCAGACTGTAGCACTCATTTTACGATGAGCTCGATATGTAAGCCCCCTTTAAAAAGGGAGTTATGCTCCCATTTTTAGGCACCCTCCCCCCCCCACTCCCCCACCGAGCTAGGGAATTTGTTACAGCTCTGGGGGACTTTGGCTGCTGGACATCTCAAGGTGGCAGGAGAGCGTAGGTTTCAGGGATATGTATATATAAGGGAGCAGACAGGAAGTTCGGGGTCTTTTCCAGCCTGGGTATCAGGTCAGGGGCTGGAGGGGGGCGGCTGATGGAGCAGGGTAGGCAGTTAAATAAGGGAGCTCGGCAGTCCAGCTGGGCCCATGGGGGGCCTCCCCCCTAAGTGCAGACAGGACAGCTTCTGCAGTGACTTGGCATCAAGGAGCTGGGGAAGGGAGCTCCGTGGGGAAGGATAGTTAGCCAGATCCTGTGTCATTGGGTCAGGGAAATGTAGGTGGCCATGGGGGGGCCAGGATAGGCAGGAGCCTGTAGAGATCCTGTAAGATGTTTTCCCAGGCTGCCAGGGCTGTGGTAACAGTGGCAGGGTCCTCATAGGGGGGAGGCTGGTGGCAGTGGCTCTCCCTCATACCCGGTGTGGCAGGGTGGCCTGGGGGCAGATGTAGCCAGGGGGTCTTTCACACATTTATGGAGCCTGCATGGAGGGGCAGGTCCCGGGGTGCTGGCATTAAAGGGCTGGGTGGGTCACAGTTTATAGGACAGGCCTTGGAGGGCTGCTGCTGGTTGGAGCTTAACGCAAGCCCAGGACAGATAAAGTAGGGACGTGGGCCGGGCATGGATTCCCCGAAAGGGCCAGCAGGAAGGAGAACCAGTAGCATGCCACTACCTGTGAAAGTGGGTTGTTCAGAGGGGCCTGGGTGGTGGCAGTGCCCAGGGGCTCTTCCATGGCAGGGCAGCTTGTAGCAGATGGGCTGAAGTACTGGAACAGGGTCAGATTTCGGGGCCGCCGCATCAGTGCAGCCATTAGAGAGGAAAGGCTGAGCACAAGGAGGGAGCAGGTGCAGTGAGTTTGGTAGCACCTACAGTGTTAGCCGATATTGAGTGAGTTACAGAGCCTGGGTCGAGGGACAAAATTCTGGTACCCCTTGAGGTTTGGGCTAAGGCCCAGGGGCCAGGTGAGGGAAGCCACACACTTTCCCATGCATGAGATTGGGCGTTGACCAGTGCCAGAGCATTAGAATGGGTAACCTAAGATAAGGAGGAAAGGTTTGGCTTACCAGATCATAAAGCCAAGAGCCTGGGGGGTTTCTGAGTTGGGAGGTCCTTGGGTAAAGCATCCAAGTAGTTAGAAGTGGAGAAGCCTTGCTTGCACTGCCTGTAATCCACCATATTACTGGTCTTAAAAAGTCTAGCCAAAGTTTGTACAAACATTCAAATAGCCCCATGCTTTATTTATTTGAAAGAAGGGAAAAAAAACCTACATTGCTGGAATCATTTGTGGTGCAGGAGCTAAATAAAGAAGTTAGTTGGGTAGAGATTGGTAGTGATGTGCCTTATTTGAGATGGAAGGGGAGCCGAATGAAATGGAAGTCCCCCCATGCCTAAATTAATTTCTCATAAGTTTTGATTCCAGATGAATTCTTCATTATGGCTTAGATGGGACTAAGGAGCTCTGGGACTTGAGGAGTCAGGAGGTGCAGCATGGGTATCCTGGTCTGGTGTCAGTGTTCAGGGAGAATTCAGATTTTGGTTCATGAGATCAAGAGTTCACAGGTGAAAGAAGTCACCAGTAAGGTAGGCCTGCAATTTTCCTGCCTTGTTTGGTATTGCACTTGCTCGGGTGTTTTTGCATTTGATGTGACCCACCCCTAAAGCCCCCGGACCAACTGGAATAGAGGTAATGCCCCTAGACTGGGGACTGTGGGTGAGGGTCACTCATGGGGATTCGTCCAGGATGCATCCCGAACCCCAAAATGCCATCGGACCCCAAGTTTTGTGGTCCAGTGTGGTGTTAGGTTTTCTGGCCTGGTTGGGCCCCATGGCACAGAAGAAATAGCTGTGGGGTAGTCCTTGAGCAGGTGTAGGCCTCAGCCTGCTAGTGTGAAGTGTGCTGTGTGTGATCCTCTGGTCACATGACCCTCAGACAGGGATCTGACTGGAGAATGGTCAGAGAAGAAGCTACAGCAGTTTAAAATAGAAGCGCCATCTTAGAAGGATTGGAGAAGAGAAGCTGAGAGGGTGGGGAAGAAGGAGCAGGAGGACAAACCAGCGAAAAAGAAAAAAAAATTCTTTGTGCATCCGCATTGAGGGAAGTGAATTGTGCTGTCAAGTACAGTAGAAGGACAGCAAGAGCAATCGGTTCAGCAGGTTCTTAGCTGTGGGTTTGGGAAGTACAGAGAAGAGACATAGGCTGACATCCACCATGGATTGGCGGTGGATAGCATCTGGCAGGGATGAAGGAGAACCTGAAGTGACCCCCCAAGGAAGAACCAACCCCTGGCTATGGTTCCTTCCTTTTTTCTCCTGGCTCTGGAAAGCTGGGGGAAAGGACAGATCAAACAAACAATGTGTGAGGTGTGGGTTTGGGGGGGAAGATGTTACCAGATTACCTGTGTGCTAGCATTGTACAGGCATGCTGCCAGTTCCAAATTTGGGGATGTTCCCTCTCAGTTCCACCACGAGCTCCTTTGTTTCATGGTCATCAGCTAGTGGGGATTCGGGAGCCTTTGAAAGACTGTCCCTGGAAGAAAGCGCTCGTGCCCAGGTGGAGGAGACAAGTGAATCTCCAGATGTCATTGTGGAGGCTGTAGAGGAGAAAGTGCAGGGAAGAAAGTTAAGGAAGAAGGTGATGAAGGAGCACAGCGGTCTGCCCAGCTTCCGGCCGCCAGCTACCGACAATCTCCCTTAATGGCACAAGGAGGGGCAGGGGTCTCAAACAACTAGCAGGAGATCCTCCAGGGCCCGGGGGGTTTCTGTCATGGCCTCAGTTTGGCAGTAGCCCATAGGCCCTGTCGTCCAAGTCAGAGCCTACCTCGGGAGCCAAGTTCCGAATCAAGCCCACTGGGTGTGGCTCCGAGTCAGGTTCTGCACCAGCAGCAGCCAGGGGAGCACTAGTGATCAAAAGGAGAAGGAGCATTTGAATGAAGAAAAATACATTGGTAGCAGCTTTCAGTTCCAGGACTATCAAGTGGTTAGGGCCATCCCCAGCCTCACCATCACCCTGTAATCACCTTAGCAGACAGCACCCCACAGCTACTGGTCTGGGCCAAGACCCTCTGGATTCAGATGGATGGGTTAAATCTGAGTGGCCCGTTAAACCTTAAGTATCAATGAGGGATATGGTTGCCAATGGGACAAGTCAGAAGGACCAGTGTGAGGGACTTGCCAGAATGGAGCCAAGTAGAAAGTTGGATCTGCAGGAGGCTGTGTGTGGAGTATCTCATATGAGCTATCTTTATGTGCCTGAAAGGTTATGGGACATCATTGAAGAGATGAGGGAAGACTGGATCTTTAAGGAGCAGATGGACCGCTTAAAGAATCGCCCTGGTGGAGGAGGTGCCCTATCTCAGCAGTTGATACAGCAGGCATGGCCGATGTGCTGCACAGGGACTTGGTTTGGTTAAACATTATTCAAACACTTTGCCTTAGTACAGGACTTAGCTGGGACCCAGACTAAATATTATATTCTGGTGTATCCCCCATTACCCGGGGTTACTAGAATCCCAGTAAGCCCTAGTGGTAGGCAGGGAAGGCAGCTTGTGAAACTCCAGTTAAATGGATTTCACACGGTCCCACTGTTCTCAGTCTTAGCTGAGACTGAGGGATGACATCATTTTAGAACTGTAGCAGCTGCATAAGCCACACTGGAATGTTGCAATTGGAGGTTAGAGTAGAACATCGGGGAATTTGAAGTGAGTTGAGTAGATTCTGTTGCAGTCTGTAGTAGAGGTGCTCTTCCGTAGGCAGGCCCTCAGAGCTCCAAGTTCTGTCAAAGAGCTATTTTTTGTTTGTATAGGTGTGTGTTCTCACCTGAAGAGGAACACAAGAAGAACACATTGAAGTAGTAGAGACCACTTTCAGTGGTTCAGGGTCCCATCCCTGCGCGGATGGGGGGAAGGAATCAGCCTGCTTCCAGGGGCAACTCCCCTGGTCCGGCTAGGGAAAAAGAAGCTGCCTGATTCAAGTTTGTGCTGAGGCACCAGAAGTTCTGGATGAGATTTCTTTGAGGAGAAAACGCCTGTGGGGCACCTGCAACCAAGGGGTGAGTTCGCTCTGCTACAGGGCCAATGTGTTTTCACCTGAAACAAGATGAAACTAAAGTGACTGTTACTGTGGGGTCAGGAAAAGACAGCCAAGTACAGTTTGGAAGATGTGGGGATTGGACTGCTTAACTCTGTGGGGGGATCTAGAGTAATGAACACAGCCACTTAAGTATGTTCAAGTTCAGCACAAATGGGATGTAAAGACAGTAGATTGAATGTGAATACATGTAAAGAGAATCTACACAGCAAAGTGTTTTCAAGGATGAGGTGTTTACAGTCCAGAGAAATGGCCGGGTATGAATTATGGGAGCGAGAGGTGGGAAACCCCCCATCAGTAGTAACCAAATTCACCTCTACGGGTTTGCTTTGGGACACCTGTTGCTTTTTCTCAGGTACTTGACCAGTGCCTGAGGAAAGTACCCAGACGTGGGATTGATGAGGAAGATTACCAGAATGGAGCAGAAGTGCTCATAGGTGGTTTAGGGAGCCATCAGTAATATTCCATGCTATATGGAAAGTGCCCAAAGGGCTGGCAAGGGAGCCGAGCTGGGGAAAACCCAGAGCAGAGTACAAGTTTGGGCTGTGTGCCCAGTGTGTTTCAGAGCCTGAGGACTAAAGTGAATGAGGATATGTTCTGATCTCCATAAATCTGCATTACCAGGAATGTAGCCCCTTGGGGGTCCATCTATGCTTTGTTTATTCTATTGGATGTGAATAAAAGTCACACTTTAGAATCCCACTTCTGGTATTGGACATTAGTTATTGCTTCCTTTGTCCGGAGTCGCTTGGGTGCCCCTGTTGCAGAGTAGCCAAACCTAGCCAATGTGCCGAGTGACACAATTCTCCCCGAACCCAGACCACCAGCTAGTGCTGTCAAGATGAAAATGGCATACCTGGGTGGGGGTTACACTTGATTGGGATTCCTTCAGGGATCTGACCACCAAGCCAGATCTAGACTTTTATTTCCCTCCAGGTGGGGGGCCAGCAACCTAGGCCTCCTGGAAATTTTGAACTTATAAACTGTGCCAGAACAATTGCTCTGCAGAGCAACTTTATGGCGACTGTATACAGTTCTATTTTCAGAAAGAGAATTTTGATATTTGAAAATAATGTTTCTAAAAATAAAATTTTATCTTTATGGTAGCAATGTTTGAATGGAAGTTGAAGGAGACTGGTGAGTGTATGTGTGAGTGAGTGGTCTGGGGACTGTACACAGACTAATCTGTTTTAAATTGGATGGGAGGTATTTTGGGGTATAGCTAAACTGTTAGAAAACTGCCTCATTACTGTTTTGCAAATGTTTAAGGCTGAAGTTCAATCATTATAACGAAATTATTAAGATTATCTGTTTAACGAAAAAAAAACGTTTTTTCTAAATATTTAGAATCTTCTGACGCAGGTAGGTTAGATTTTAGAAGTGTGTTGGGTTGAGAGGCAGGTTGGGTGGTGCCTGTGGCCAGGTATGCTAAGTCTGTTGCAAGAAGGCTAGGGAGTGCGCATACCCAGTTTGATGGGAGGAGACCATCGTTGGATCCTTGCCATCATTCCCAGGAGGGAACGATTTTCTGGGTGGGGGAAGAGTGTAAGCCCCCTTTAAAGAGGGGCTTATGCTCCCATTTTTAGGCACCCCTTTTCCCCCTCCTAACCCACCCCCCTCCGAGCTAGGGAATTTATTACAGCTTTAGGGACTTTGGCTCTGGGATGCCTTAAGGTGGCAGCAGAGGGCAGGTTTAGAAGATATGTATGGGTGCACTAATGAGCAGCTGATCTGACTGGTCGCACTACTCTGGAGCTCCATCTTTAATACAGAAATAAAAGTGCTTAATTTAATAGTTAGATAGTCTGCCTAACTGAAAAGAGCTGCTTTAATATCGGGGAGATGGATGAATACATCACCTCGGGCAAGTTGGTGCACCAAGTGGTTAAAAACGCCAATAAAACTCCAATCCACAAGAGAAGCACAAGCGGTGGACCAGGACCAGTTTCATTATTGGCGGTGGAGGTAGCTGCAATCAGCAGGGCGGTGTCGGAGCAATCTTGGCCGACTTTAAACCGCATTGGGAAAACCTGGAGCACACTCTGAAGGGGCTAGCACAAGAACTGAAGCAGCACACGAGGCAGATCACGGAGATGGAACAGAGAATCTCGCACCTTGAGGACCAGAGCAGTGAAAGCCCTTCCAAAATACAAAAGTTAGAAAAAGAGGTAGAGGAGCTTAAAGAAGCATTAGACTACCAGGAAAATGACAGCGGGAGAAATAATTTACATATCGGGGCCTGCCGGAGGGAACGGAGGGAGGGAACCTGCTCAAGTTTTGCTCAGAGACTCTGCCAAAGTTGCTAGACATGGACCTGCCCAAGCCTAAGCTTAAAGTTGAGAGGGCACACAGGGCCTTGGCCCCGAGGCCTCAGAATGGGCAACTGCCCCGACAGGTGATCTTCAGGCTGCATAACTATTCAGACAGGCAGGCCTTACTGGTGGCCTATAGAAATAAGAAAGAGCTAGTATACAAAGGCCATAGGCTCACTCTGCATCAAGCTATGTCTCAAATAATATAGAAGAAGAGACAGCAGTTTAATACACTGATGGATGGGATGAGACAACGGGGGCTCAATTTCTTTATGGTATACCCGGCTACAATCAAAGTAAAAATCGAGGGGGCTATATATTCATTTTGGGAGTCGGAGAAACTACAAACATTCCTGGAGGACTGGGACAGGAAGAATGGGAGAACCTGAGTGGGACCAGAGTACGCGGAGAGTGGCGAGAAGATGGAGGCTGACTTGGTGATCGACGAACTGGATCGGTGGCTGCACTTACCAGGGGAATAAACAGCGGGGGGAAAGAAAAGCATGAAGGAGATGGTAATCTGTTCAGGTTGCCCTTCCCCTTAATCCTGTAGGTGGCTAACAGAAGCAGATTTCCAGGGATTTACAGGTGGTGTAGGAGGAATGCTCGTGAGTTATAACTTGGCGCTAAAGAGCGGCAGGGATATGATCCCAACAGGCCTCGATCAGTGTGGACTAGAGACAGAACTGGGCCTTTGAAAGAGGCAGACTACTTGATGGGGTGGTTATGCTGCAAGTCTATAAAGTTTAATAAAGGGAGGTGGAAGGGTTGCTGGCGGCCCCACGAGTGTGGACTAGAGACAGAACTTTTTCTCTGCCAGGAGCAGGGGACACTGTGGGGTGCAAGCGTCCACCTTTTTCTTGTCTCTCCCCCTTGTGATAAGCGAGGGCTTAAATAGGAAAGCGCCAATGCAGGGATATACATAATGCTCGAATCAAGGGAGGCATACCTAGCAGAAGTAGGAATCAAGGACCGGGTGGGATGAGAAGAAGCCCTGATGGATGGGGAAACGTAACGAATGGGCTGTTGGAATGTAACTTTCTAGGATCTAGTGGGGGTGAAATGCCTGTAGATAGCATGAAGGACAAACATAGCAGGGGGGAGGAGGGGAATGGGGTGGATGTGGCAACCAATTGAAGGGAGGTTGGGGGGGCCTGGGCAAAGGGGGTGCAGACACCGATTCAGAGGGGGGCGAGGGCAGTACAGTAATAGCATAACAAGATAGACGGTTGGGGCATTCTGAGGCAAATATAGCATGTGCATAAGTTTGGGCTAAGAAAGACGGAGCAGGAGTAGTGTGTATGGGGAGTGATTATATACTGAAGATCGTAGTATATGCAGAGGGGAGGGAACAGTTGGGGTTCGGGAGGAGGGAGGGTCAGAATAGGGGAGGTAGGGATAAGAAGGGCTGTTTTGAAGATGAATCAAGGGAGGGAGGGGGGGCAAAGCTGTTTTTTCTTCACAGTTTCTGATTGTTCAGTTGTTCACTTGTATTTTTACTGTTTTCAGAATGGTCTGTGTCTTATGGTATCTGCTAGAGGTAAAAGGTCGAGCTGTGACCAGGACGTTTCATGGATGTTCGTACTGGAGAAATGACTAATGGTACGCCCCAGCCTTTGAAGGGGGTTAAAATAGTCTCTTGGAACATAAAAGGTTTTACGTCTCCCGCAAAAAGGGCAAACATTTTAATGGCCCTTAAAAGACGCAGGGTTTCAGTGGCTATGTTGCAAGAGACACATTTATCAAATAGTAAGCACAAAAAACTTGTGTGCAGTTGGGTGGGGGACTGTCATGTAGCAGCCTACAATTCGCATAAGGGGGGGCAACAATTCAAATTCACAAGCACCTGCCCTTTAAAACATTGAGGGTAGTGAGAGACTACAGAAGCGAGGTATGTTTTTGTAGAGGGGGAGCTCGAGGACAAAATGATCACTTTTGGAAATCAATATGCACTGGCTGATGGGGATTGGAGCTTTTATCAGAAGGTGTTGGATGTCCTGGTTAAGGAGCAATTTATGAGTTTGATATTGGGGGGAGATTTTAATTACATGGCAGACCCAAAAATGGATTACCTAGGGAATAGGGACAAGACGGACAGGGACATACAACAATGACTACTTGGATTAGCAGAACTAGGCCTGATTGATGGATGGAGAACAGCTAATCTGGGGGTGAAGGAATATACATTTTTCTCCAACCCACATCGTTCCTGGTCATGGCTGGACTATGTATCTATCCATAGAGACTTGTATCAATATACCAGAGCAATCGGAGATAGCCCAATATTTCTATCTGACCGTGCCATGGTGGAAATGGAGGTCGCCCTGGGTCAGAAGGATGTGCAGAAGGGTCGTTGGAAATTTCCCACATTCATGTTGGCGAGGGAGGAGTTTCGGCATTTTGTAAAACAGCAATGGAAATTTTATGAGGAGACAAATAAGGGTACGGTGGAAAGTGAGGGTATATACTGGGAAGCTGATAAAGCATTTATAAGAAGGGATATAATTGGTCACACAACTACGCAAAAAAGAGAAAAGACAGAAGCAAAGGGATTTGGAAGTCAAAATAGGTGACCTGGAGAAGGAAGTCCTTAGTGGAGGAGGAGAAGAAAAACAGAGAGCTTAGGTTGGCGAGGGAGATGCTTAATGTAAATCTGGGCAAGGAAGTGAATACTAACATTTTCTTTGCAAAACAGAGGATGTATGAGTGGGGCAATAAAGCAGGCCCCCTGTTGGTCCGGCTTATGAAGGGAGGAAAAAGTAGTCATAGGATAGTACAAATTAAAAATAGGGAGGGGAAAATACTTAAGAAGGAAGGCGAAATCTGTAACAGATTTAAGGAGTTTTATGAGGAGTTATACAGGACCGAGTGTCAAGGGAAAAAGTGGAGAAAGAGACGGCTTCCTTAAGGAGATGGAAGTACCCAGTCTACATAAGGCACAAAGGAAAAAGCTGGGGGGAAAATTAACATTGATGGAAGTCAAAAATGCTATCAGCCAGCTGAAAAATGGGAAGGCTGCTGGATCTGATGGGCTGGGGGTGGAGTTTTACAAGCTGTTGAAAGAAGAAGTGGCAGGCTAACTGTGTGACATCCTATAAGAGACCAGGGAAGGGGGAAGGATACCTAGCACATGCTGCCAGGCTTTGATCACTGTTCTTCCCAAAGTAGGAAGGAACTTGAAGGAATGCGAGTCCTTTAGACCGATCTCACTTTTGAATCATGATTGCAAAATTATGACAAAAGTTTTATCAAACCGATTGGAAGAGGTACTCCCTCTGTTGGTCAACTCGGACCAGACTGGGTTCATTAAAGGGAGGCACTCCTACCATAACCTAAGGAGACTGTTGAATATCATCTGGTGGGGAGAGCATCAAGCGAGGCTTGTGTCCTTTCAATGGATGCCGAAAAAGCCTTCGATAGAATTGAGTGGGGATATATGTTGCATATTTTGCAGAGATTTGAGCTGGGGGAAGAGTTTGTAAAGATGGTAGGGGCTTTCTATGTATACCCGAGGGCACAGATTCTAATTAATGGGGCAGTAACCCCGGAATTCAGACTATAGGGGAACAAGACAGGGATGCCCCCTGTTACTCTTGCTATTTGCGTTGGCAACAGAGCCCTTGGCAATCAAAATTAGAGTTGAACCTGCTATAAAGGGTATCAGGGTAAGACGGGAGGAGGCATGTCATATCTCTTTATGCGGATGATGTCTTGTTTTTGACAGAACCAAATGTGTCATTCCCTAAGGTGCTGTCAGTAATAGAACAATTCGCAGTTTTCTCCAGATATAAAATTAATGTGCAAAAGTCTGAAATCATGTTTTTGGGAGGGAGTAGCAGGAAGGAGGTCTGGGGGTTAAAAAGAGTACAACATACACTCACATACCTGTGAATTGAGGTGGGAAAGCAAGTGGGGAGCCTGTATGACGCAAATTATAGACCACTGATAAGGGAAGTTTTACACAACTTGAGTAGGTGGAAGGAGCTGAGTATTTCCTGGATGGGATGAATCAACTTCCTTAGAATGAACGTTTTGCCCAGAATCTTATATAAAATGCAGATGACCCCTTTCAGCCTGACAGCCCAAGATATAAAGAAGCTGGAAGGTGCATTTACAACCTTTGTCTGGAGGGGCAAGCATCCCAGAATTAGTCTGAAACGGTTAAAAGCACCAGTAGCACAAGGAGGGTTAAACTTCCCAGACAGGATGGGGTATTTTTGGCAACGCAGTATAGGTACATACAAAACTGGGTTTACAGACAGGAGGTGGCCAGGTGGGTTGAGCCTAGAAGGAGATGGGGCCCCAGGGAGAATTTCGAGTTACCTATGTGAAGAAGGACTCAGGCGGTACAGAAAGCTGGATGCACCTAACCCGATGGTGGTGGCGGGTTTATGTGCATGGGGGAAAAGGCATTGAGGTATGTCAGACTTTACTGGTCCTAGTGGTGGGGAACCCAGATTTCTTGCCCGGTCTGGAGGATGATGGATTCAAACTATGGCAGGATAAGGGGGTAACATGCATGGCGACCTTGACATCAGGTGAGACATGCACATTCCAGGAGGTTAAAGAGAGGGTGAATGTGCCCACTTCACACATATATAGATACTTCCAAGTAACGGATTATTATAAGCGGCTCAACAGATCTAGGAAAACAAGGAGACTGATGGAGGATGTGGAAAGAGAAATAATGGGGGCCAATAGGTTTGAGATGGGATTAATAGGGAG
Organism: Neoceratodus forsteri; assembly: GCA_016271365.2. Taxonomy (NCBI): domain Eukaryota; kingdom Metazoa; phylum Chordata; order Ceratodontiformes; family Ceratodontidae; genus Neoceratodus; species Neoceratodus forsteri. Next base: position 1,050,836,727 of record CM057449.1, read on the forward strand.
GGCTGTGAGGCTGGACAGGAAAAAATTTTGGAATCCTCCCCAGAAGGTGAAGGTATGGTGGGAGCGGGATATTGGGGAACAAGTCAGTGAGGCCAACTGGCAGCTAATGTTAGAATCCAACCAGGGACTGCTAGTGTGTAACAAGTATGAAGAAGCCCAATTGAAATATATTCAGAGGCTATATTATCCACCAGCTATGGTGCACAGCTTCTGTCTGGGGGTCTCGCCATTTTGCAATAAGTGCAAAATAAACAGGAGCACATACCAACATTATTATTGGGGTTGCCCAGTGATAAAGTCCTACTGGCAAAACATATCCAAAGAAATGACATCCAGGAGAGGAAAGTCCATTGAGATCTCCCAAAAATCTTTGTTGTTAGAGGTAGAAGGAGAAGAAAATGGGGAATTGGTTCTTTATCCTAGATGGATAAGAGTGTTACTTATAGTGGCTAGAATAGGAATACAAAATATATGGACTACGACTTTGGGGCCTACAGTGGGTCAATGGAAAGAACTTACAGTGAAAGTGTTAGCTGTGGATAAGCTGACATACAGCTTAAAAGGGACGGAGGATAGATTTGAGAGAACCTGGGCAGAATATTTGGGTGCTCTGAGCATGGGGGAAAGAATGCTGCTGGAGGGTAGTGGGTTATTTAATTGAGAGAACGGACCTCTGGGTAAGATGGGGATGAGATAGAAGGAAGGGACACAGACCGAGTTAATAGTTAATTGTTAGGGGTTAGTGGGTTAGAGGGGGGGATATATTAAAAAAATTGAAAAAAAGGACGGTAATGTGGCATGAAGTCTGAAATGTTATTATCCAAGTGTTGTGGCAAATGTATATGACTATCATATAGATTTCATATAGCTGTTGGCTATGAATTGTATATGGATAACTGTCCATTAATAAACATATGAAACAAACAAACAAAAAAGATATGTATAAGGGAACAGACAGGGAGTTTGGAGCTTTCCAGCCCGGGTGTTCGGCCTAGAGCTGGAGGAAGGCGGCCGGGGGAGCAGGATAGGCAGTTAAGTAAGGGAGCTCAGTGGGTCGGGTGAGCCCGTGGAGGGACTCCGTCCTAAGTGCAGAAAGGATAGCTTTCAGTGTTGTGGTGTCGAGGAGCTGGGGAAGGGAGCTCGTGGGGAAACCAGGTCTTGCGTTGTTGGGGTCGGGGAAATGTAGGTGGCCATGTGGGGGGCCAAGATAGACAGGATCCCATAGAGATCCCATAAGGTGTTTTCCTAGGCTGCCAGGGCTGTAGGGACAGTGGCAGGGTCCTCACAGGAGGGAGGCCTGTGTCAATGGCTCTCTTTCGTACCTGGTGTGGCAGGGTGGCCTAGAGGTAGATGGAGTCAGGGGGGCCTTTCGCCCATTTATGGGGATTTCTTGGAGGGGCAGGTCATGGGGCACCGGCATTAAAGGGCTGGGTAGGTCGTAGGTCATAGGACAGACCTTAGAGGGCTGTCACTGGCTGGAATTTAATGCAAGCCCAGGACAGATAAAGTAGGGACATGGGCCTGGGCATGGATTCCTTGAAAGACTCGGCAGGAAGCGGAGCCAGAAGCATGCCACTACCTGTGAAAATGGGTTGTTCGGAGGGGCCTGAGTGGTGGCAGTGCTGAGGGGCTCTCCCATGGCAAGGCAGCTGTTAGCAGATGGGCCGAAGTACTGGAGCAGGGCTGGGTTTGGGGGCCACTACACTAATGGAGCCGTTACAGAGGAAAGGCTGAGCACAAGGGGGGAGCAGGTGCAGTGAGTTTGGTAGCACCTACAGTGTTAGCCGACACTGAGTGGGATACAGGGCCTGAGTCGAGGGATAATTTCTGGGTATCCCTTGAGGTTTGAGCCGAGGCCCAGGGGCCAGGTGAGGGAAGCCACACGCTTTTCCACGCAGGGAATTGGGCGTTGACCAGTGCCAGAGTGTGAGAATGGGTAACCCAAGATAAGGAGGAAAGGTTTGGCTTACCAGATCATAAAGCCAGGAAGCTGGGAGTTTCTGAGCTGAGTGGTCCTTGGGTAAAGCATCCAAGTAGGTATAAGTGGAGCAGCCTTGCTTGCACTGTCTGTAATTCATCATGTTACTGCTCTTAAAAAGTCCAGCTAAAGTTTGCACAAAGGTTCGAATAGCCCCATGGAGCTGCTTTATTTATTTGAAAGAAGGGAAAAAACCTACATAGCTGGAATCATTTGTGGTGCAGGAGCTAAATAAAGAAGCTAGTTGGGAAGAGATTGGTAGTGATGTGCCTTATTTAAGATGGAAGGGGGCTGAATGAAATCTAAGTTTCCCCTCTCCCTGTGTCTAAATTAATTTCTCATAAGTTTTGATTCCAGATGAATTCTCCATCATGCCTTAGATGGGACCAAGGGGCTCTGGGGTTTGAGGAGTCAGGAGGTGCAGCATGGAGATCCTGGTCCAGTGTAAGTGTTCAGGGAGAATCCAGATTTCGGTTCATAAGATCAAGAGTGAACAGGTGAAAGACGTCGCCAGTAAGGTAAGCCCACAATTTTCCTGCCTTGTTTGGTAGTGCACTTGCTTGGGTGTTTTAGTGCTTGATGTGACCCCCCCAGTGCCCCTGGACCAACTGCGATAGAAGTAATACCCCTAGATGGGGGGCTGCAGAGGAGGGTTACAGGTAGTTTCTTTGTTTCATCTTTTGCAGATGGAGATGCGCTGCTAGGATACAGCATTAAAGAAAGTGGGCAGGCAGCCGGATGAAGGGGGTGCAGGGTTCATTTCAGATATTTATCTATATGGGAAATTGACCACTGGGTATAAAAAGAAAGGGTCAAATGAAAAAAATAATGGGTCATATTGTTCAACGGAGCCCAGTTTCATAAAACAGCAGTTTAAAACCACTAACAGTGAGCAGGTTGTCCCCAGGGTAGAAGAAAAGGTGGGTCAGAATTAAAAACTAGGTATCTATTTTGCAAATCCCCGACCCAAAAGTGAACCCTAGGGGTGCGAGTAGCATTCAGAGCTAAGAACACTTGGTAATAGCGACAAATCATAAAGTTTAAAAAAATTAAATAGTTTCTTTCTGTAACCCCAAGGTGGCACTATCCAAAGGGCTACTACCCTTGCCTGCATGGCTAGATGCAGGTTAAGGGGCCTGGGTATTGAGACGGGTGCTTCCACCTAGAGGTCAGGGTTGTTAGTGGTAAAGCTAACCTGGGCACAGCCCTCCAGGACACTGTAACCCCCTCTTTCCCTTCTAGTGGCCTGGACAATATACAATAATCACTTTCACAATGACCCTTATTCACCATTCAATTACCCACACTGTTTGCACTTACCACCAGGGCTGGTTCCTCTAGCTCGACTCTGGAGACCCCCTGTAAAACAAGGTTATACACAGCAAATAGCAAAATACAGTACTTTTGGCACAAACTGGAACCACAGTCAGGTTAAATGCAAAAAGAGTTAGATCTGCTTTATTTAAGGGACTTGAACAAGGAAGGGATGCAATCAGGTTGATTTGCTTAGAGGCTATATCAATCAAACAATCATGCATGCACTTCAGAGTCCCTACACAGTCACACACTCTGGGTACCCAGGTATGAGGAAGGTGGACTAGCCAGGATTGTTGCCCGGGGTAGGCCGGCATCGCAGCTAGTTGGGGCCCTGTGATGGAAGAAAGCAACATGCACAACACACACTATTTGTAATCCGGAGCCGGAGGGCTTAGTTCATGACAAAAAAGACAACAAAGCAATCAGATGACAACACTTTAGATTTAGCTGTTGTTGCAGGGAGCTACCCTGATGTCTACTCATGATATCCGATGCAGGACACAGACAGGACAAAATCAAGACTGCAGGTTGTTGAGCTGGAGTACTAGGAGAAGCAGGGCCCACACGAATCACAGAGGTGTCATTCCTGTTCAAAGTGTTGAGCAGGGGGCTGATTCCCAGGCAGGTCTCTTGTCGATGGCTTTCTCTGTGCAGTGGGTATTCTGGCTGGGCCAGTGTGGCAAGGCCCAGGCCGAAGGGAAATGAATACGGATTTAGTCCATGCAGCCTCCAGCGAGCAGAACACAGTTTAACACACAGTGGGGAACCAAATCACGACCCACTAACAGCATGTAGCACATTTACATGTAAGAAATTCCACTATACCAGGCAGATTGTTATCCGGTCGCAATTTATTATTTATTTAGCTTTTGTTAACCAGGTAAGTATACTAGACAAGACAATTGCCTATTTTCAGGTACGACCCAGGAGAGTACAGGAAATTACATACATACATAGGACAGCATGGTACATAATTAGGAAAAGCTTACAAGTCACGTGAGAACATCATAATACAGAATACACAAATTACAGTTTGTTTTTTTTCTCACAGCCCTACTAGTAATATTTATTTATCAGAGTCTCTGCACAAACCAGGAGTTCAGAGGTGGCTGGAAATCCTGACAGGCCGATCGCATTCAGCAAATCTTCGGTCTTCTTCAGGTTAAAGCCTGGTGGCTTAAATCATTCTCACAACTCAGATTCAATCCGAATAAACTCTATTTTCCCTCTCAGGGACAGGAGGCAGACAGGCAGGCCAAAACTCGGCCCTTTCACAGTTCTCCCACGTGAATTACGCAGGGGCTGCTGCTTGACTCATTCAAGCTGTTACCTCTTTCACATCCCAACTCAGACTGAACTGAAACTGCAAGCAGTCTGGGACTTCCCCCAGGATTCAAAAGGTTTGGTTGGCTAATTCCTCTGTCAGTCACAATAAGGCTCCCCTTCTAGGTTCATTTAGGTGCCAAAAGCCCCAAACTACAATTCCTACAGAATTTTGCTCCCACAATGCCCCTGGGGACAGGCTCCATTTTAGAGTCCCCAAAGGTAAGCATTGGCCCATTTCAGCAGTCCAGGACCAAAATAAATTATGACTGCAATCCAGGCAGTCCTTAAAGAGACAGTACACAGAGGCTGTACAGGCACTCTCTGGCAATACATTTAAACTGGTAAAATGCTGGACACCAGCCTGGTAGTGAGCATTTAGGCAAGCTCAATGAAGACTTTTTGGGAACCCCCATTTGTAGGGGGGTTACACCCTTCCCTGCCTGGAGAAAACTTGGAGTCCGCGACAAGTTTGCACCATCACACTATTGAAAATACACTATATACAAGACATACGTGACATTAGCATACTATGGAAATACTACATGATGCATCAGTTAATCATAACTTATCACATTACTATACATTTCACTATACCATATCTTCATTGTCAATACTTATGCATGTTTCATACGCTCTATACTGAGTCTATTACGATTTACATACTATGAACAGTTACCTAGGTCTTCACTTTATAATTTCTTATACAGTAAACAATGTGGAAGGGGGCTCTTCCCTATCAGCTGACTTGGGGCTTGATGGGACAGGGACACCATGTTTTGAAGGAAGAACAACTAACCTGGAATTGGCCATTAAGCTCAGTATGGGTAGTGAGCTCTGAGAAATATAAACACCTTTGTGAAGTACATTGAGAGACAAATCCACTGACCTCCTAGGAGAATCATAACTGAAGCACAATACTAGCTTAACAGTTTGGCCAGTCTTTCTGGGGGGGGGGGGATCAGCCACAGTCTCTGTACTTTCAGCACTAACTTTGGAGCTTTCGTCATTCGTGAGGGGTGTGTCTGCATGGATGGGAATGTCCAAACTGGGAGCACTGTCAGCTCCTTGCTCTGTAGGCTCAGTTTCCACAACACTTGGCTCATTTAGAGAAGGTTCTGGCACAATTAGGCTTTGTGGCACTGAAGGGGGGCTGTCAGCACTCTCATATTGTTGTTCAAGTTCTGGTGTGTCACCAGAGAGACTCAGACCATCAGCCCCTTCTTTGGGCAAGTCACACAGTTACACTAAACACAGGGCATCTGCAGCCTCAGACGTGATACTTTGCACTTTACCTTCAGGGAGTATTGGCTCCAAGGATGAAGCTGGGGGGGTAGGTCATCTAGAAGGCCCAGCTTCATCCCCATGATTCTGCAAAGGATTTCCACGAAACAACTGACTCAGTTCATAGGAGGGATAATAGGCATTTCCATAGTCACTTTCATCAGCGGTGGGCCTGCTCCGGGGGAAACCTTAAATCTGTAACTACTGGGGTAGGTTGACTGTCTTTTATACAGCAGCATGAGTCACCGGCCCAGGGGAGGCAATGTCTGCTGGCTCAGCTTCAATAATAACTTGGCCGATAGGCAGCAAGTGGTTACGGTGCATGATCTTGACAGCTTTGGAGTTATTCTCTGGGCATACCTTGTACACTGGTAGATCATCCAACTTTCCAACTACTGCATGAGGAAGATGGTGCCACCTATCAGCAATTTTGTGCTTGCCATGTAGTCCCAAATTGCGTAACACGGTCTCTGGGCCGTAGCTCTTGAGCCTTTACTTTCTTATCGTGCCTCTCTTTATTGGTGAGATTTCTCTTGGTGGCCATAGTCTGGGCCAGTTGATATACATAGTTCAATTGAGCTTTCAGTTTCTGTACATACTGCAGATAGTTTTCGGCTCAGACCCATCTGGAGAGACCCCCAAAGCAGACATCAGCTGGCAGTTGGGCCTCCCTCCGGAACATAAGGCGGTAGGGGGAAGAACCCAGTAGCATCATTTTTGGTGCAATTGTATGCATGTACCAAGGTGCTAATCTGCTGGCTCCACTTATGCTGGTCTTTTGGATGGTGTGTGCCCAGCATGTCTAGAAGGGTGTGGTTAAAATGTTCTGGTTGAGGGTCCCCCTGTGGGTGATAACGGGTGGTTCTTGACTTCTGCACCCCCCACAGAGAAAGCATTTCTTTGATTAGCCTACTTTCAAAGTCTCTGCCTTGGTCAGAGTGGATCCGCTGGGGGGCACCATAGTGGATGAAGAATTTTTCCACTAGCACCTTGGCCACGGTAGAGGCTTTTTGATCTTTAGTTGGAAAAGCTTGTGCATACCATGTGAAATGATCCGTAACTACTAACATTGCCAATAGTCCATTGATCAGGTTCTAAACACAAAATCTGCTGCAGACCAGTTCCATGGGGCGCTGGTAGTGATATTGACAAGGGGCAGCCCTCTGAGGCAGGGCTTTTCTTTGGAGGCAATGACTACAGGTCTTTACATGGTGCTCAACATCGGCCCCCATCTTGGGCCAGTAGAATCAAGATTGTACCAGGTCGAGAGTCCTGTCAATACCGAGGTGCCCCATGTGATTGGGGAGGGACCTCAGTACCAAGTGTTTAAAGGCTGTGGGCAGGACCAATTGTTGCTTGTCTAATGGACCACTATGATCCACTGTCTCTCTGTATAACAACTGATTGAGTAACTTCAACCTGCGGCCTTCTTTAAACAATAGAGAAGTTTGCAAGTCAGGGGAATGCAACTTACATAGAAACATAGAATTTGACGGCAGATAAGGACCGCTTGGCCCACCCAGTCTGCCCATTTCCCTGCCTACTGGATAAGCTGCAGATCCTAGTTAACCAGCAGCCTACTTTTTCCTACCCCCATCCCCTAGAATTGCCTTATAACTGTACCATGCATGCTTGAATTCCACCACTGTTTTTGACTCCATGACCTCCTCCGGAAGGCCGTTCCATGCATCCACAACCCTCTGTGAAAAAAATACTTCCTTAAATTACCTCTGAGCCGCCCCCCCCATCTTCAAATTGTGCCCCCTTGTTCTTAGACACATCTTTCCCCACACGCAAGGCATCAAGTGCAGGTTGAATCATAGGATCTTGGGATTGAGCCCACTGAATACTGTCATTGTCAAGTTGAGGTAGTGCACTAATATCTAGAGCAGAGAAATGGCAATAGGCAGCTGGTATGCAGGTATCAGGAGAGCCCAAGCAATCTACTAGACAGTCCACTGTGTCTGCAGATATCTATTCATCTCTGTCAAACTTTTGGCACAATGCTCGGATGTCAGGTTCAGACAGCCTGACCCAATCACTCTTGGAAATGGGCCTTTGTTACAGGGCATCAGCATCAATATGGTTCAGTCCCAGTCTATATTTGACAGCATAATCATAGGTTGATAAGACAGAAAGCCACCGGTGCCCAGTGTCGTCTAACTTAGCTGAAGCCTGTACATAGGTCAATGGGTTATTGTCGGTCTTCACCAATATCTTTGCCCCATAGAGGTACTCATGAAACTGGTCAATGATGGCCCATTTTAGGGCAAGTTACTCCAGCTTGTCAACAGGATAGTTTCACTCTGACAGGGTCAGACTCCTACTGGTGAAAGCTACTGGTCTCAAACCCTCCTCATGGTCTTGATACAGCACAGCTCCTAGGCCCTGCAGACTAGCATCTGTGTGCAGCACATAGGGCTTGGTAGGGTCAGCATAGGTGAGGATGGGGGCGTGGGTGAGCTGGTATGACTTCATGGAAGGCTGCTTCACATTCAGGTGTCCAGCGGTGCCCAAAAGGTTCACCTGTGTGGAAGTACACTTTCTCTGGTTCTTTGACAGACCCTTTTTTGTATTAATGGTTGGTAGGGGGGTAACCCTGGGTAGGATTCAGGAGTGGGCGAATCACCTCTGAATAGTCTTTCATGAACCTGCGGTGGTAGCCACTGAACCCCAGAAAACGTAGTTCTTTCAAGCTATGGGGCTGGGGCCAAGTGGTCAGTGACTCAACCTTACTGGGATTGGTCTCTATCCCTTCTGCAGATACTATGTGCCCCACATATTTCACGGAGGTTTGAAAAAACTGTCACTTGTTGATGGACAGCTTGAGGACGAAGTCTTCCAATCGGTCAAGCACTTTAAACAGTTGGGTCTCATGCTCCTCTAATGTGCATCTGAACACAATTACATCATCTAGGTACACTAGACATTCCAGCAAGTTCATATCTCCCACCGCACGTTCCATCAGTCGCTGAAAGGTGGTCAGGGTGCTCAAAATCCCCTGTGGCATTCTCAGGAATTCGTAGAACCCCAAAGGACAGATGAAGACTGTTTTCTCATGGTCCTCTGGGGCCATCAGAATCTGGTAATATCCGCTGTGAAGATCCATTACCGAGAACCATTTGCTCCCATTCAAGCAATCCGGGGCATCTTGTATACGGGGCATGGTGTACTGATCTGGGATGGTTCACCGGTTCAGGGTTCGATCATCAACACACATCCTCATGGACCCATTCTTCCTACGCACAGCCACAATGGGAGAGGCATATGGGCTCCTTGATTCTTGTATAACACCAGCAGCGAGCATTTCCTGCAGTTGCCTCCTAACATCATCCATGTCCACTAGGGCGAGGCGTCTGGATCTCTCTTGAAATGGCCAGTCATCATGCAGGTGTATGTGATGCTGTGCACCATGGACACACCCCACATCCCATTCTTTTAATGAAAACACTTGGTCTCTCTCTGGTCGAGTTTCTTGCTACTTCTAGCCTTCCATTCAGCTGGCAATGAGGAATCACCAAAGTCAAATAAGTCTGGGGTAACTCTTTTCTATTCACCAGAGTACTTGTTGCTCAGTAATATGGCAGTGCCTGCACAGTGTACTGTAGCTAGGGTGCACCCTCTGTTCAACCGGACCTCCCGACCTGACACATTCCGAATCTGGACCATCACTCATCATGCATAGGCATGGGCACTGGCAGGCAAAATGCTGGGTTTAACCAATAATCCCTCTGACAACTTTCCATCACCCGGTGCATCCAACATTAATATTTTATTTTTCACTTCCTTTCTAATGCAAACCTCTCCCTGAATGGTGTACTGAGCATTGGGAGGGAGTACCAAAAAATCAGGATCTTTCTTTCATGCTATCCTCACTGGCTCATCTCTGTCGGCTTCAGTAGTCCATTTTTGCAGATCATAGGCTCTCCTTATCAGGGCTGGAATTCTCAGTGCCCGCCCAGTCTGTTTCCCTTGTTTTTCATGACACAACTGCGCTAGTCTTCCAAACATGTGGGTGTTGGTTCCAATGAGCAAGAGAATCCCATCATACAATTCCGTAGGAGGGCACACCATTGCTAGTGTCTCTACTTGTTTACCTACACCAGATACAGTCACAGGGAAAGACAACCAGAGCTGGACATATCCTAGGTAGGGATAAGACTTGTCGCTCAGGCCCCACACATGCAAACCTTCCAGAGATTGTAGTGGCACATCAGATAAGTGTTTGTCATACCAGTCCTGGAATACAGTGGTCACTTGCAACCCGCTATTGAGCACAGCCCGAGCATGGATACCATTGACAGTCACAGAAGTCTCTATTGAAGGGCCAACTATTCTGGACCAGTCTGGAGAGGCAGTAGCAAAGGCCTGGACAGATGATTTAGCTACAAAGAAGTTTGAGTTAGGGTTTCTTAGTCCTGCTCTGTGGTCATTTCAGGCGCTCCCCGGCCATGGTCTCGCTTTCCAAAGCTCCCCTTGAAGTCTGTGTACAACTTTATCTAGGTCTTTTGGGGACTGGCATTCTCTCTTCATGTGCCCATCCTTCCCACAGTTATGACAAAATATGCCTTCCAGGGTCTGTTGTGGCCGAGACATCACATTAGGAGCTGAGGTGGGGGTACTACCAACATAAAACCTTGGTTCCACCTCTTTCTGCGGTGTGTCAAGCATTTAGAGACATCGCGTGAATTCTCTCACCTCCATAGTCAAGTCATCAATTTTTGAGCTGCTGTCATCAGGAGATGCCTGGGTGTGCACCCCACCCCACAGCAGATGCAGTCAGATAAGGATCGGGGCCTGTACCCACAGGAGCAGCCTTCATATAGAGCCTGATTTTTGTTTCTCTGAACTCCCTCAGCAGTTCATCCCATGGTGGAGCATCTGTAGCAGTTCCTCTCTTGCTGGGCCCCCCCAAGGCTGGCATTTATTTCTCGGATTCCATTATGTGATTGCAGTAATTCCAGGCCATCAGTGACTGACCCCATGCTTGGAGCAGGGGTTGCGGCAGCTATGACTGTGCAGGGCTCCAAAAAACCTTACTCCTCCTCAACTTCCCGTACCTCCTTCATCAACACATGGAAGGGCAAGGGATCAGATTTCCTTTGGTGCAGTTGCAATTTGAGCAATACCCAGCTGGAGTGCCGGGCAGTGCAGAGTATATGATCCAGTCTTACCCAGTCCACTTCACTAGAGGCCTAGCCTCCTTTCCGAAAAATGGTTTGTAGGATTCCCTCTAATCGATCCATGTAGGCAGATAACAATTACCCCGGCTGTTGTTTGACATCTTTAAGTTTCCACTTGAAGGCCTCAACACTAGTGGTGTCCTCAAACCCATTTTCAAGAATGACTATGTACTCTGGCTTTGGCATCAGGGTCAGAGGACCTCAGGGAGTGAAAAGTACATAGGGTGGGCCCCTGGAGGCTTTCCCCCAGGTGGGCCTTTTTTTAGGCATCTGAGCATTGCCAGTCCTGTACCGCAAGAGTAGCAGAGTCTATCCAGGCCTCCAGGTCGACCCTGAAGACCCCCTGTAAAACAAGGTTATGTACAGCAAATAGCAACAGTACAGTACTTTTGGCACAAACTGGAAACACAATCAGGTTAAATGCAAAAAGTTAGATCTGATTTATTCAGGGTACTTGAACAAGAGAGGGGCGTAATCAGGTTGATTTGCTTAAAGGCTATATCAATCAAACAGTCATGCGTGCACTTCAGAGTCCTTACACAGTCACACACACACACTGGGTACCCAGGTAGGAGGAAGGTGGGCTAGCCAGGATTGTTGCCCGGGGTAAGTCGGCATCGCAGCTGGTTGGGGCCCTGTGATGGAAGAAAGCAACATGCACAACACACACTATTTGTAATCCGGAGCCAGAGGGCTCAGTTCATGACAGAAAAGACAACAAAGCAATTAGATGACAACATTTTAGACTTAGCTGTTGTTGCAGGGAGCTACCCTGATGTCTACTCACGATACCTGATGCAGGACACAGGCAGGACAAAATCGAGACTGCAGGTTGTCATCTTTAAGTTTCCACTTCAAGGCCTCAACACAGCCGGGGGAATTGTTATCTGCCTACATGGATCGATTAGAGGGAATCCTACAAACCATTTTTCGGAAAGGAGGCTAGGCCTCCTGCTGGGTAGCTGGCCAGAAGACACCAGGAGAAAGGACTGCAGTGTGACTGGACTTCTCTACTGGGACTATATTGCCCTCCTTCTCTCCCACCCAAAGCTAGTTCTACTTTTATAGGCACAGAATTTGACTGACAACAGGAACTTCCTGTTTGAGGCAGGAAGTGGTGATCACAGGAAACCCAAGACCCACCATCCTAGAGAGAGCAAGAGTAGCTCTCTGGCCCCCTCAAGCTGCTGGAGGTCTGCCTCTGAGCAAGTAAGGGGTCTACTGAGAAATATAGGATATTCTTGTTTCAGAACAGGACAATCAGGAGCTTAAAAGGCACACAAGCAGAAAGTAAGGAGAGAGAAAAAAACCCAGAAGAAAGAGTAAGGATTGCAAACAGTTAAGGGGCCAGAAATAAGACATGATGGGAGTGGTGCAGTGCAGTGGCTGTGGAGCAGCAGTCTTCGGGAGATGTTCTGGAGGATGCAGTGTTGTCCCATCTGCAGGCACCTCTCTGGGCTGAGGGAGGAGGTTGCTCATCTCCAGGCTGAGTTGGCCAGGATTTGTGGGACCTCCTCTTCCATCCAGGGACCACCAGTGCCACTGCTGTTGCCTCAGAGGTTGCCAAGAAAGAAGAGTGGTTGGACCACAGTGGGCTCAGGGAGGATGAGGGTGGTGCAACAGAGGTGCACCCCTCCAGCTGTACCTCTCCACAATTCCTACGCCATTCTGGCAAAGTGTGGTTCCTCTATGGAGGCACCAGCAGAGGAGACTAAGGAGGATGCTGGGAACCTCCACAAAGGAGACCCAGAGGAGGGTGGCAGGGGACCCCACATGGGAAGGAAACAACTCCTGGTGGGGAACTCCATTGTTAGGAAGGTAGAACTGGGGGAGAAAGGGGAGAGGGCGGTAAGGTGCCTGCCTGGCGCCATGGCTTGGAGGGACAGGGAGCGAATCCTCAGGATTGCCGGAGCAGCTGCACAGGAGAGGGAGCTGGATGTCATTGTCCACCTAGGGACAAATGACCTGGCTAGGAAAAGGATTAGAGAAGTGCAGGAAGAGTTTGTGGAATTGGGGAGGGGACTTAGACACGTAGCACGCACAGTAACCTTCTTGGAGGTGCTGCCCATCTATGGCGTAGGAGAGGCTAGGGTGTTCCGCACCATGGGATTCAATCAGTGGTTGAAAAACTGGTGTGCAGCTCAGGGTTTTGGCTTCATTGGGGACTGGGGGTCCACCTGGAGTGATGCAAGCCTATACTGGCATGATGGGTTGCATCTGTCCAGGAGGGGAACCATGATCCTAGGTGATAGGTTTAAGTGCTTCACTGGCAAGCATTTAAACTAGCCAAAGGTGGAGGCACTGGAAAGGAGCAGGGAAATCATAGTCCCCCCCAAAAAGTCACGGTAGTAAGTGTGGTAAACACCAACATAGAGGTGTCGATAGGGAGAAGGGCAGGGGTAAATGGAGAAAGTGACAAAGGCAAGAAGGACAGGGATGGGGCAAAATGGAGTAAGGCCATCAGGAAATGGAGGGTGTGAGTACCAATGCCCGTGAGTCTGGGAAACAAGCTCCCTGAGCTGGTGGCCTTGATGGAAGAGGGATGCCTGGATATCGTAGCAGTCACAGAAACATGGTGCACGAAGAACCATGACTGGGATGTTAACATACCAGGGTACATAACCTACAGGGGAGAAGAGGGGGAGGAGTAGCTCTCTATGTAAAGGAAGGGATAAAAGCAACTGAACAAAAGAGTAAACTAGGAGGAGAGGAGGCACTGTGGGTTACCTTGGAGACTGGAAATGGCACCACAATCTGCACAGGGGTTGTGTACAGACCCCCATGTCAGGGGGAGGGAATGGACAAGGATATGATGGAAGGCATTCTTAGAATGGCAGAGAAAGGGGAGATACTGTTGATGGGAGACCTGAATATGCCAGATGTTAACTGGAGCACATTTGCTGCAGCCACATCCAAAGCAGGGCCATTCTTGATGCCCTACAGGTGGCAGGCTTCAGACAGCTAGTTTCGGAACCCACTCATGAGGAGCAATCTACACCTCATACTCTCAAACGGGGGCAGTGAGAGGATCTCAGATCTAGAAGTGGGTTGCCATCTGGGAACAAGTGACCATCAAACAGTGTGGTTCACGTTAAACTCGGGACAGAGTCAAGCCATACAAAAGTGAGGGTATTGGACTTCAGGAGGGCTGACTTTGGCAAGATGGGAGAGTGCCTCAGAAAAGCACTAGCAAACAGGCTAGAAGGAGGTGTGGAACAACAATGGGGAATCATCAAAACTGCCATCATAGAGGCAACAAGCCTTTGTGTGAAGCAAATAAACAAATCAAAGAGAAAGAAAAAAGCCACTATGGTTCTCAAAAGAGGTGGCTGTGAAAGTCAGGAAGAAAAGGATAGCATTCTGGAAGTATAAGGAAACACAGAGAGCAGGACAGAGAGCTGTACCAGTTAAGGCAGAAGGAAGCAGGGAGGGTAGTCGAATAGCAAAGGCCCAAACTAAGGAAAAGATAGCCAACTCAGTTAAGAAGGGAGATAAAACCTTTTATAGGTACATCAGTGAGCGTAGAAAGACAAAGGGAGGGATAGTGAGGCTGAATAGAATGAACGGTGGGTGGGCAGAGGGGGACAGTGAAAAAGCAGGGATACTGAATGAATATTTCTGCTCAGTATTCACAAAAGAGGAGGGGGAAGTGCCTAATCCAATTAACAGAAGCATTCTTGATAGGGGGGTGGATCCCAGTCCTTTCACAGAAGAAAGGGTTCTGCAAGAACTCCTAAAACTGAAGGTGGACAAAACAATGGGGCCTGATGGAATTCACCCCAGAATTTTAAAATAATTAAGGGGGGAACTAGTGAAACTACTGGCAACTCTAATAAATCATGGGAGGATGGTGTGGTATCTGAGGACTGGAGGAAGGCGGATGTGATTCACCTTCACAAAAGTGGGACCAAGACAGAGGCAGGAAACTACAGACCTGTCAGTCTGACCTTTGTGGTAGGGAAAGTGATGGAGTCACTTCTGAAGAAAAGAATAGTTGAGTACCTAGAGGCCAGTGGGGCACAGGGCCCAAGGCAGCATGGGTTCACAGGGGAAGGTCATATCAGACAAATCTAATTGATTTCTTTGACTGGGTGACCAAAGTAGTAGACCAGGGAGGGGCTGTGGACATGGCCTACCTAGACTTTAGTAAAGCATTTGACATAGTCCCACACAAAAGATTAATAGTCAAATTAACCAGCCTGGGAGTGGGTCCCAGGGTGGTAGCCTGGGTAAAACATTGGCTGGACAACAGGACACAGAAGGTAATTGTAAATGGAGTCCACTCTGAAGAAAGAGGGGTTACTAGTGGGGTACCACAGGGTTCAGTATTGGGTCCAGTCCTTTTTAATGTCTTCATAAGTGACATTGCAGAGGGATTGGAAGGAAAAGTATGCCTCTTTGCAGATGACACAAAGATCTGCAACAGGGTTGATACACAAGGAGGCATGGAAAAGATGAGAAGGGACTTGGCAAGGTTGGAGGAATGGTCAGAAGTATGGCAGCTAGGATTCAATGCAAAGAAGTGCAAAATAATGCACCTGGGAAACAAACTCAGGGGAAGAATACACAATGGGGGGGAGGTAGTAACAACAACAAAGATGGAAAGGTACCTGGGGGTAATCATATCAGATGACCTTAAAGTTAGCAAGCAATGTGAGAAGGCAGTAGGGAGGGCTGGGGGTATACTGGGATGCATAGGGAGAGGCATCAGCAGCAGAAAACAGGAAGTTGTTATCCCTCTGTACAGACAGTTGGTGAGACCCCATCTGGAGTACTGTGTCCAGTTCTGGATACCCCATCTCCGCAAGGACATAGACAGGATAGAGGCAGTCCAGAGGAGGGCAACTAAAATGGTGCAGGGTCTGCAACAGAAGCCGTACGAGGAGAGACTAAAGGAGCTTAATATGTATACCCTTGAGGAAAGAAGGGAGAGGGGGACATGATAGAAACTTTTAAGTACCTCAGTGGAATCAACAAAGTCCAAGAGGGTAGCATCTTTCAGAAAAAGTGACATGCAAGAACAAGGGGACACAATTTAAAGATGGGGGCGGTTCAGGGGCAATGTGAGGAAGTATTATTTCACAGAGAGGGTAGTGGATGCATGGAACAGCCTTCCTGAGGAGGTTGTGGGGTCTAAAACTGTGGGAGAATTCAAGAATGCATGGGACAGACATAAGGCAATTTTGTGGGGGGTAGGAAGAAATAGGCTGTTGGTTAACTAGGATCTGTGGCCTATCCTGTAGGTAGGGAAATGGGCAGACTAGATGGGCCAAGCGGTCCTTATCTGCCGTCAAAGTCTATGTTTCTATGTTTCTATGTTGAGCTGCAGTGCCAGCAGAAGCAGGGCCCTCACGAATCACCGAGGCTTTGTTCCTGTTCAAAGCATTGAACAGAGGGCTGATCCCCAGGCAGGGCTCTCTTCGATGGCTTTCTCTGTGCAGCCAGTATTCTGCCTGGGCTAGTGTGGCAAGGCCCAGGCCAAAGGGAAATGAATACGGATTTAGTCCGTGGGAGCTGGATGCAGCCTCCAGCGAGCAGAACACAGTTCAACACAGAGTGGGAAACCAAATCATGACCCACTAACAGCACACAGCACATTTACATGTAAGAAATTCCACTCTACCAGGCAGATTGCTATCTGGCCTCAATTACAGTCTCTCTGCACAAACCGGGAATTCAGAGGTGGCTTGAAATCCTGACAGGCCGATCGCATTCAGCAGATCTTCGGTATTCAGGTTAAACAGTTCAGTGGCTTAAATCATTCTCAGAACTTGGATTCGGTCTGAATAAACTCTGTTTTCTCTCTCAGGGACAGCAGGCAGACAGGCAGGCCAAAACTCAGTCCTTTCACAGTTCTCCCGCGCGAATTACGCTGGGGCTGCTGCTTGAATCACTTAAGCCCTTACCTCTTTCACTTCCCAACTCAGACTGAACTGAAACTGCAAGCAGTCTGGAACTTTTCCCAGGATCCAAAAGGTTTGGTTGGCTGATTCCTCTGTCAGTCACAAAAAGGGCTCCCCCTCCAGGTTCATTTAGGTGCCAAAAGCCCTAAACTACAATTCATACAGAATTTTGCTCCCACAAAGCCCCTGTGGACAGGCTCTGTTTTAGAGTCCCCAAAGTTACTGATTGGCTCATTTCAGCAGTCCAGGACCAAGATTAATTATGACTGCAATCCAGGCAGCCCTTAAAGAGAAAGTACACAGAGGCTATACAGGCACACTCTGGCAATACATTTAAACTGGTAAGACGCTGGACACCAGCCTGGCAGTGAGCATTTAGGCAAGCTCAAGGAAGACCTTTCAGGAACCCCCATTTGTAGGGGGTTACATTTCTGACAGTTAGCAGCAGTTCATCATTATGGCAGATACTCCTGGGAATCATGCAAGAGGACTATCTCTCACTCGCTAAGTGAGGAAAAAAATGGTGGACAGTAATTTAAAAACTTCTGTGTGGCCAGGTAAACAAGCAGATGGCAATGGGTCTTATTTTTAGGTGGGCATTGTTGTCTCATAAGTGCCCTCCTTGGCAAGTCTCTTAGCCAGTGAGAATGCAGGAATTCTGCTTCCCATTTTCTAGGTTTCCGTATACTGGTCCTTCAGGATTTTATTGCCTGATGCAAAATAAGAGCCAAGTCTATTAATACAGTTGAGATAATTGGCTTGTAAACTGGGGATTATAAAATGCCTGCCAGTTTCACTTTTGCACACCCCATTAGCCAGTTTCTGTATTAGTCCAAGTTAAATTGCTGGAGGTGCCCGTAAAACATTTCTGTATTGAAATGTTTTTGGTTGACTGAGCAGCTTATCTTTCCATTGAAATGCCAAAGGAAAAAAATAAAACTAAAATATTCCACCTACAGAATAAGTCTTGCCCAGTCATGTTTAACGAGTCTATCCTGTATATTTCCATGTTCAGAATGCTGAAGTTTAAGAATGAAGCTCTTGCTGCTAGTAGGATAACATACATACTAACATACTAAAATGCCAGCAGAATAGGCCTAACGGTCTTTCGCGTCTGCTCGTTTGGTCAGCCCCCACCCTGGGAGCTGACCTTGCTGCCTCCCTCGCCTTCTCTGGCTTCTCCCTTCCCAGTTCCAGATACTCTCGCTGCATTGGATTTTGCTTCCAGAACCCTTCCCCTGTACCTATCCCACCCCTTCTTGAACCCCTCTACTGTCTCTGCCTCACCCAGCCCCCTGGGTAGCGCATTCCATGGCTCCACCACCCTCTCAGTGAAGTAGCACCTCCTCCTTTCTCCCCTGAATGTTCCCCCTCCAGCTTCCACCCATGCCCTCTAGTGGCCCCCTCCTCCTTCCTTTGAAGCACCCTGACTGCTTCTCCCTATTTACCCCCTTCATGTACCTGAAGACCTCTATCATGTCCCCGGTCCCTTCTCTCTTCCAATGTGTACATATTTAGCTCTTCAAGCCTCTCCCCATAGGTCCTGTCCCCCAAGCCCCAAATCATTTTGGTTGCCCTCCTCTGGACCCTTTCCAGGAGTTTAATGTCCCTCTTTAAGTGTGGCCTCCAAAACTGCACGCAGTACTCGAGGTGCGGCCTCACCAAGTAGTTATACAGAGGGAGTAT
Source organism: Neoceratodus forsteri (assembly GCA_016271365.2). Taxonomy (NCBI): domain Eukaryota; kingdom Metazoa; phylum Chordata; order Ceratodontiformes; family Ceratodontidae; genus Neoceratodus; species Neoceratodus forsteri. Next base: position 1,050,855,401 of record CM057449.1, read on the forward strand.
CATTTCCCTCCTTCTGGAGGTGATCCCCTTGGCTGCTGCCCTCCTAGATAAGCAGTAGTACTTTTAATTTTGTTTTTGCTGTACAGAACAAATGATTCAGAAGCGGGTACCTGCAAAGCATAGATCTTTTAGCAAAAATAAAACTAGTGCCATACTGAAGACTATCAGGGTAAACAAAACCATATGTAACCAAGTTTTCTTTTTTGCGAGCAGTGTAAAGTCTTTTTGAAATGATGCTTTTTAAATTAATAACATGGCTACTGTTGTAAGACTTTTTCTTCTCACCATTTTGTGTTCCATTTTAGGATTATTCATTTCAATTCAATTCAAGTTTATTGTAGGTAAACTCCATTGAGCAAGCTCATTCACAAGGAGATCCTAGTACAAGGCAGATGTACAAGAACAGGTTTATAAAATAAAAGGAACATACTTTGAATAAGACAATGGGTTTTATACATCACAACATACATTCACAGTAAAAACAGGTCCTGGTGATAATATAGAGCAGCAATGAGGCAATTTACGTAATACAACAATACGAGAATCTGCGATAGGATGTATAAGACAATGGGTGTAGTACATAACATACTATCACAGTGAAAACAGGTCCTGGCAACAAGTTAGTGCAATAATGAGGCAAATTACATGATGCAACAATGCAGCAATCTGTGGTAGGATGTAGAGAAGGCCAGGAATGCAGCAGAGGGAAGGTACAGGACAGAAGTGAGTAAGGACGTGAAATAGTTAATAGGGAGGGGAGTGCTACAGGATAGGGTAGGGGACTTAGGCAGCAAAAGGATGACGCATGAGACAGGGCCAGAGGGGAAGATAGAGGAAAGGGGGGGAGAAGAGGGATTCAGAGAGCTAAGCCCTTGGGCATTTGCAAGGATCAATGAAGAATCTTGAGGCGAGTGACTTGAAGAAACTAATAGTAACCAGGCCGGTGAGCTTGAATACTGTTTGAATGCTGTTCCAAGCCACAGGGAAAGAATGCGATATTGCTTCCTTGCTGTGGGAGGTTCTAGTTCAGAGGATATTGAGGAGGAGGAAGGAAGACTTACTAAAGGAATAAACAGTGCAAAATGTGGACGGGAGAGAAAATATAGTTTGGGAATTTATTATGCAGTGCTTTGAGCATCCATGTACCAAGGTGGAGTAGTCTTCTAGTGGCTAGGGACGTCAACCCAGCAGTAGAATATAGTGATGGGTCCTGGGGGATGCATTAGTAATAAAACAAAGGGCATGGTGGAAGAGGACATCAAGCCTGTGGAGACTGGTAGCCGAAGTGCAGTTGTATATTATATCACCATAGTCTAAGAGCGGGATGAATGTTGCCTGGATGAGTCTGAGTCTGACATGGGGTGGGAAGAGGCTTCTATGTCTGAAAAAGAAGCCTAATCTGGTTTTTAGATTGGCAGAGAGATTATCAGTGTGGGCACTGAAGGATAGTTTGTTGTCAATCCAGATTCCTAGGTATTTGAACTTGATAACTTCAAGTGGTTCCCCTAGTAAAGTTTTGACACTTGCGAGGTTGGACTTGGTCCCAACAGGGGGTTGTTGTGGTGGAAGTACATTACCTTAGATTTCTTAGTGTCAAGCGAAAGCTTGGCACAGGTAAGATTACATTCGAGCTGAAGGAAGTCGGTTTGGGCTCTTCACGGACATCAAGAAGCGAGGGCATGGAGGTGTAAAGTACAGTATCGTACGCAAAGAAGTGCAGTTTTGAGTTAGTGATATTGAAATTAAGGTTGTTAATGTAGATGGAGAAGAGGATGGGGCTGAGTATGGACCCTTGGAGATGCCTTGAGTGATGTGAAGGGGGTTTGAAAGGAGATCATCTGCTTTTACTTGCTGAACACGCCCTGTGAGATAGCTGGAGAACCAATGGATTGTGGAGGCAGAGACACCTAGGTTGGAGAGGCTGTGCAGGGACAGATTATGGTCCACAGTGTCAAACTCTTTGCTCAGATCGAGGAACACTGCTAGTTATTTGCTTGGAGTCCCAGGCGGAGAACCAGTCATTGAGGACTTTACCTAGGGCAGAGATAGTGCTATGGTTATGTCTAAAGCCCAATTGAGCAGGGCTGAGGAGAGAGTGGGCTTCAATGTCGTGTTTCAGCTGAGAGTATAGAAATTTTTCTAGGATTTTGGAGAGCACTGGTAGTATCGAGATTGGTCTATAGTTGTTTAAGTAGGAGGTGGTCACCGGATTTGAAGAGGGGCAGAATGTGGGCTGACTTCCAGCAGGAGGGACAGTGGCCATTGAGACAGACATGTTAAAAAATGTGGAGAACGGGGGCAGTGCAATATTAATATCCAAGTTTAAGAAAAAAGGGCTCTAACCCATTGGAACCACCACTCTTAGTTTCAACTCTATGAAGGTGGTCTTTGACGTCCTTGTATGTTACGGGAGAAAGTGGGAGGGGGTGTGGTGAAGGAGGCGCAGGAGGGGCAGGATAGCCCCACATAGGTGGAGGAGTCGAATGCTAACCCATGGTGGCAAAATGAGAGTTTGTTTTCTATAAAATAAGGTTGTGGTCTTCAAGAACATTTCCACTGTCAATGATCTTTGGGGGGGGGGGGGGGGGATGGAGGAGGCTGCTTTACATCCTTCTATGGATTTTGTAGTGTGCCAGGTCTTGGCTGAGCTTCCTTTGGCTTATTCAAGAGTGCTGACATAGTAGTTAGATTTTGCCAAGCAGATTAGTTTGAAGCAGGAGTTTCTGCCAGTTCTGAAGGCCTGCCAATCAGCATGGGACTTGGAATGCCTGATTTGGGCCCAATGTTTATCCCATGCTGTAAGTGCAGCTTTCAGAGCTGGTGTGAACCAGGGGTGGGAGAATTTATGGGCTTTAATTTTAAAATGAATGGGCGTGCTTGTCAGCTAGTTGAGGGAGATGTGTATTGAGGATAGCAGTGGCCTAGTTCACAGTTTTGGAGCAGTAAAGACTTTCCCAGTTAGTTGCCCTGAGGTCACTGAGATAGTGACAGGCATTGAATTTACGGAAGCTGCATTTGGTACTGAATTTAGTGAAGGAGGGGCCTCTCTCCTGGGCCCTTGCGCATACAACAATACCATGATCACTCAGGTCATTGTGAAACACTGCTGTGTTTAGGATCTTGTGGGGGTGATTAGATAGGATGACATCAAGGAGAGAGCTATTGTCACAAATTCTGGAATTTTCCCTGGTAGATTCTTTGATAAGCTGGGAAAAGCTGACTTCATCGCAGAATCCTTTCAAGGCATTTAATTTATGAGTTAGCCAGTCAAAGGTTAGATCACCAAGAATGGTGGTCTCACTATTGCAGAGGGTTACCAGAGATCTGAGGGTGCTAATAGCTGCCTTACCCCTTACCCCCCCCCCGCCGTAGCAGCCGATGATGTGGAGGACTTTGGAGGATGGGAGATGGAATTTTAGTGACACATATTCATACTCTTTAGGCAGAGAAGTGGTCCGGATATTGGAAACTTTAAATTTATCTTTGTAATAGATGATCACTCCTCCCCACCCCACCCCCGAGGGCCTATCTGTGCAATGTATGTTGCAGGCAGGAATAGCTATAGCTTGGTTTGAGATGGAGTGCTTCAGGCAGGATTTAGTTATGATGATGAGGTCTGGCTAGGTGTGAGCAGCCCACACTTTTAGTTGGTCAGTTTTGTTAATCACGCTTGTTGAATTTATTAGCATTGGTTTGAGGCCAGGGGCAGAGGCGAAGTCCAGGGGAGAGGTGATGGGGCTGGGGTTTACTTCAACATTTCCCAAACAGCAGTGTCAGTGGCTCAGAAGATAGCACACTCACCTCTGAGGCCGTGAGATCAGAGGACTGTGGGTTCAGTTCCCACATCTGGCACTTGGGTTAATATCCCAGTACTGACACTGTAGTGCAGCATGAGAGGGGTGGCGCACTTGTGAGGTGCCGTCTTTTGGATGAGATGTTAAACCGAGGTCCCATCTGCCTGGATTGGTGGTAGTTCAGGTGGATGTTAAAGATCCCATGGCACTTATAGGATACAGTAGGGGAAGGTTTATTAAAGAAAACAGTACAGGTAATAACCAACAAATAAGAACACATCTATCATGATCATACAGCTAAATGAAAAAAGAAACTTCAAATAATTACACAATGTAAGGTAAAACTAAGAAGAAAGAAAAATCTAAAAAGAAAACAAATGAGGGAAAACTAAGAAATAGAGACAAAACATCCCACTAACCATGGTACAGAAACAATTCATCCTATCTTATCTTTCATAAAAGGAATAGTCTTCCAACGAGTATACCATTTGTCATAAATCAAATGAGACCGTTCAAATGTACATTGGCAGCATAAATCATGTTCAATCTTATCAACTATGATAGAAGATGGCATGCAGACCTGCTGTAAAACAAATTTACAGCGTGCTTGCCATAAATGGAACTTAATAAATGCAAAGAGAAGTCTCACCGCACCAGCTTCAAAACCAGTATGGCACAACAAGAAACCACCGACAACTTCAGCATAAGAAACAACACGCCAAAAACCAACATTCCTTTCTTTCTTGGAGATATCTTGGACCAGAATTCATTCACTCTTAGATCATTTGCAGACTTGTAGGTCACATGGAAACTTCCTAAACAGGACTTCTGGAAGTTTTTACAAATTCGGGCAGCTTATAACTCTCTCTCTCTAGTTAGTGTATAGGCATACTCTTCTAAACTGATACATCTCGCACTGGACTAATTTATCAGTAAAATTAAATAGCTCCATTTACAAAGACATTATTGATAATCTACCTGATCAGTCTATACAGGCCAAAAATAAATGGAGTACTCTTCTTAACAATATTTCAGACGCACAATGGAGTAATTGTTGGCGTATTTGCACATAATACCTTTAAAGATGCCCATAGTTCTGTAATACAAACTAAAATCCTACATCTTTGGTATAGAACCCCACTGTGCTTCAACGAATGGGCCTATTAAATAATAATAATTGCTGGCGCTGCAATTTGGCCGAGGATCTACTTCATATCTTGTGGTCTTGTTCTCCCATTAATGAGCTCTGGCACAAAGTCTGTTTATTTGCCTCCAGAGTAACAGGACAAAAACTACCTTTTGACCCCAAGCTATTCCTTCTAGGTATCCTTATCCCCAATAGCTTTCTCCTCTCACATGCACATTTTAGCTGGCTAAACACACTTTCTCTTCTGGTCAAACATCTGATTCTTATGAAATGGAAATCAACTCTGGTGTCTTCTCTTTCAGATGTTCTTCAAAGCCTCTCTCAGTATGCCTCCCTAGACCAATTATCTCATGTTACTCATAACTGACTCACTGTATATGACAGATGTTGGCAGGATGACTTCAAGTACATCGAACCTAGTTCTTCTAGGCCGTAATTCTTAGGGATATTTAGCCGTCCTTATTTGCTCTCAGATTAGGTTTTCTTGAAACTTTTGTGCACAGATTTCTCCCTCTCTCCTTCCCTTCTTCATTGCTTTTTTCTCTCTTCTTTCTTTCCTTGCACACTTTTCTCTTATCTTCACCTTTCTATTACTGAACATTGTTCATATTACCACATTTATCACTTTTTGCAATTTACTGAATGCCTTGCCATAGCTGGCCCTAGCATGTATTTTGTACATGGGTGCTATTTCTCATCCTATAATACCCTATTGATTGTAACCCTTCTGCTCTCCACTTGCATCCTGTCTAGGTTTGTGTTTTATTATCAGTACATGTATAAGGCTTCTCCAACATGTTTACCCTAAATACTGTGTTTTGTTAAGTGATATTTTATACCTTGCATGGAAGATAGTCTTCTATTGTATTAGATGTGTGCTTTCTTATGTACTCGAATTTCAATAAAAAGATAGTGAAAAAAGAACAACATTCCAACGTACAGCGAGGTCTTGCCAAAAAGTCTGTACAAAAGGACACTGAATAAAGAAATGATCCGTGGTTTCTTCTTGGGCCACACAAGTCAATCTTGGGCACATCCTGTCAGCAAGCTTCTTATGCTTGGTGTTACCTTTAACCTGAAGCCTACCATGGCTACTAAGCCACAAAACATCCCATATTCTGGGACAATTTATCAGTCAAACCAAGCTTCACATGAGCATAATATATTTCTGGAACACCTTTAAAAGTTGGGGAAATAGAATGAGCTTAGGATTGTAAACAGTGATAAATAGACCTACTAGGCCGGGACAAAACTTGTGATGAACACAGTTTCCACCTATTCATTTTTCTAACAGCATGTCGTAAAAACATGGGAAAGGATGAAACCGAGAATGGTTTACCCGGTAACATATGCCATAAATTATGTAATGAACTAAGCCAAAGATCAGCATAAAGGACCCACACAGCAGGCTGAGGTTTGGTCAAATCAACAAAATTCTTATAAAAAAAAAAAAAACACTGTAAAAAAAAAGTAACGGGATTAATGCAATTTAGTCTACCCTGTGCAAGAGGGAGATACGACACATACCTCTTAATCGGGTTTAAACGACTTCCCCATATGACTTGAAAAAACAAACTAAGAAGGGTAGTTTCTAAAGCTGGGGGCAAAGGATAAAATACACTAATATATAAAAAATAGGGAGCAAAAGCGACTTTATCAACGCAACCTTCGCTTTCTTCGACTGTTGCCAAACCTTCCTGATCGCTACACGTTGTTTGGCAACCTCAAGTTTGTTAGTCCAATTCAACAAAGCATTATCATCCTGACCAAACAAAATACCCAATATCTTAACGGGACTTTGCTGAAAGGCAATATCTTGTACATGGGAAACAGTGAAGGAAAATGTACACAAAGGGTACAAGAAACTTAGATTTGTTCAAAGAGGCCCCTGCCACAACCGCGTAGGTAGTGAAATGCTGTACTACCCTGTGACCTAAGGGAATATCAGCAACAAAGACACACACATCATCAGCATATGCTGATACTTTAGTACAAACAGAAGAATGGTGAGAACAAATTCCCGAAATGAGGGAACCCTGATCAATCACACTCAACAAGGGGTCTAAACAAAAAACATAAAGAAGAGGACAATCCGGTCTAACCCCTCTACGAAGAAGGAAATATGAACCCAGATAACCATTGATGAGAGGCAAGGCTGAAGCATTGCTATACAACAAAACAAGCCAGGAAATGAACATATCAGGAATGCCATAGGATTTCAAAACCTGAAACAAATCCATGGGGAACCCGATCAAAAGCCTTTTCTTGATCAAAAGACATGAGAATCCCAGATACAGCATCCACCTTTCCCAGTTCCACGAATTCTCTAAGCAACAGTAAATTATGATCTATGGTTCTACCCGGAATGGAACAAGTTTGATTTAAAAAATTCAGTGAAGGGGCTATTTGTAACACTGTGGAAGTCAGGATCTTCATAAGAATCTTCAGATCAGTATTTAAGAGAGTCAAAGGCCACCAATTACGAAGGTCCTGTCTCTCCCCTTTCTTAAAAAGCAATATTTGCACAGAAACACAGAAATGAAAATCAACATCTTGATTCACTAGACACCAGTTAAAAAATGTCGCTAGGATGTCACTTAGAAAAGAACTACAAGTTTTATAAAACTCCAATGGCAAACCATCAATACCAGGGGCAGTATCCTTTTTCAAACTGGAAATTCCCCGTGTCACCTCATCACTACTAATAGGGGCAAGCAAGTGCGGAAAATAGACATTAGAACAATGCGGATGTGAAAAGGATGAAAGAAATTGCCAAATACTGCCTTCAGCCAAAGTAGGGGCTGAAAACAAATCAGTGTAATATTCAGTAACTTTCTGCAAAATGTCTGGTACTGCAGTATAGATAATACCATCAGATCCTAAAACTCCAGTCAAAACACAATCAGAAGCTCTCTTAGCACTACATGCAAAAACATCCCCTAAACCCTTTTTACCTGGAAAACAAACCCTATGTTCATGCAAGAGGGAGGCAGCCCCAGAATATTGTAGGGCTTCCATTTCCTTTTTCACAGCCTGTACTTGAGAAGTAAGGTTAAGCTTTTGTGCATTAATAGCTGAATATAGCGTTTCCAAATGAGTTCTCAAGGCCAGATATCTCTTACAGTGTGAAACTGTATTTGCCTTGGAAAAAGAAGTAGCAAGGTACTTTAAGTCCCGATTGGTAGCAACCCACAACGTACATAAATTATCTGTAAGCCCAGCTACAGACATACGGGCATTTAAAAGGTCATGAACCTTGCTAACAAAAAGGGCATCATCCAGTAAGGTTATATTAGACTTCCAATATCCCCTCCCAGTGGAAACATAAGGTCCCACCTCCAATTCTGTCAGTAAGACAACATGATCTGATGTTTCAGCAGGAACAGTTCTTGCATGAACTCGGGCAACTGCAGCAAAAAAAGAAAATCAATCCTGGTAGAAAGACGACCCTTGAAAAAAAGTATGTCCACCCAGCGCATGACAGACCCTATAAGAATCCTGCAGTCCACTCATTGCAAGTATATGAGTAAGACAAGTGGAGTCACAGAAATTCTTATCAGTACGAGCCCCCCTGTCAGATCTAGAAATTACACAATTAAAATCACGTCCCCAAATAACCTGTCTAATTGTAAACAAATACGTTTTAACAGACTGAAACAGATCAACTCTGTCTTTCTTAGTAACAGGTGCATATACATTAATCAATCTCCAATATGTGTGCTGATAAGTAAAATCCAAAAGAAGGTCTCTCCCTGAAAATATCTCTACCAATTTGGTAACCTGAAAACCATCCCCACGAAACAGAATCCCAACACCATCACACGTGTCCATACCAAAAGAAAAAAAAGAAGGGCCCCACAGCCAAAGCTTTTTAGCCAGGGATACCAAAGACAGGGTATTCAACTGAGTATCCTGAAGAAGACAAATATCACGTCAAATCCTGCAGTAAAGAAAACGTCAGACGGCGGCGAGCATTCTTTACGCTGTTCGCATTAAAAGCAGCAACACTCAAATGAACCGGGAATGCCATGTGTCAAAGATTAAAGTAACAACAACAAAAAAATGGGAAAGTAACTATCAAGTAACTTTGCCAGACCTAGTACTACAACGAAGTCTAGTACCAGGTTTCTGAGGCTTGTGCAGAGGACTAGCATCCCTAGACCTGTCTCCCTCCGAGTCAGAAGATAGGATTGGCTGGGAAGAGGTATCCGAGTCATCCCCTAGGTCCGAAGATTGAGTCATAACAGTGAGAACAGCAAATTTATTAGACAAGGGACCCCCTCTCCAGGGGAAGAAGCCTTAGCCAACTTAGACCTAGTCTTAAGTTGTTTTTGCGCACGCTTCTTGGCCTTAACACTTACATCGGGAGGCAGCATTACCAGTTTGTCATCCAACACCTCAGTAGTGACCACTGCAGTCAGGGCCACTGCATGAGACACATGGGGAGGGAGAACAGAGTCAGGGACCAGAGGCAATGATGGTAAAATATCCAAAGCAGTTTCTGCAGGGGTGGGAGGCAGAAGGCTCCAATTGTACTCTAGGAGACTCGGGGGGGGGGGTGGTCAGAGACAGGTTCAGTAGGAACAGGGACAGATTTTGAAGCAACGATATCCTTCTTTTGAGCCTCAGTAAGGAGGGAATCCTGATTAGGACAATCAGTTCTATTTTGGGTAGCCCAAGGGCATGTACAAAACCCATGACCTTGCTCCTCACAAAGGTTACAACACAACTCATTAGTACAATCCTGACAAGCATGCCCAAAAGAAAGACACAGAGAGCAACACAACCTATCACAGGCAGCATTTAAATGCAAACCAGAATCACATTTAAAGCATGTCCGAGGCTGTCCCACATAAAAACAATGACCCCGCACCCTGCCCAAAAAAAAGACTGTTTGGTAAATGAATGGGGCCTAAATTATTATGCCTTGGCCTCACCTGAAATTTCCACCCACCAGTCCAATAATGTTCAGAGTCAGAAATAGGTTGCGGTGCCCCCAAAATCTCACATCTTTGTTTCGACCAGTGGGAGATATCATGAACAGCCACATTTTCATTACAGAATAGAATAGTAAGAATTTTTACAGTAGGACAAGTAAGAGGGATAGCATGAAAGGGCAATCATAAAGCCGTATATCTGAGAGTCTCATACTTAGTTCGAAACTGGTCACATCCCTGCGGGGTCTTAAAGCTAATATCAAACAAAGTGTGTCCAGAAATATGAATAAGGGCATGAACCACATTTGAAAAAAAAAACAAAAAAACAATGAACCCTTTATAAGTGTTATGCCAACATAGATACGATCAGGGGCGAGCAACAGGCCACCTAGATATTGAAGGCGAACAGCATTCCTCCTCTGCAATGGAGGGGGGTGTCCCTGGAAAGGGTCTTTTTTTCTGAAATTCTTCCCAGTTAGCCTTTGCTGTATCCCTGGGATCGGGAGGTACATCAGGGAGGGTGGAGGAAGTTTCCATACATTCTCCCCAAGTAGGGAGCTTGGAGCTCGTACCTTCATCTGCCGATGAAGAGGCTGAGAGGAGTGGCACCCTGTCTGAGGAATGGAACTCCACCACAGGAGACTGGACTTCTTAGTTTGAAGATCTAAATCTAAGTCATTGAAAAAGGAACAGACAAGGTAGTAGAGTCCCGTGTGTCTAAAGCAGTAGAGACAAGACAAGTGCTCATTCCAGGAATTGGACTATGCACCAGATCAGGCACCCAATGCCCCTCGCTACCATGCTTCCAACCCGCTGCCTGAAACGATTGTTCCAATGAAGGAGTGAGGCCTGTCTCTATAGGGGATACAGGCGTTGTAACCACCGGCAATGCAGAGACCACAGGAGTTTTAGCATCAATACGCGACGAGCAGGTAGGGACATGTAGAGAAATTATAATATCAGGAGGTGAAAGAACAACAGCAGCTGCCAAAACAGTAGACTGAGAAGCAGCATGCGGAAAAGCAGAAAGTTTGTCATCCACCGAGTCACTAACGCAGCATTCTTCTGATGCAAACGTATTGGAGTGGGGAACCATAATCGGGAGACACACTGCAGTAGGAGTGTGTAGTAATGTTGTGGAGGGAGGCAAAATCACAGGGAGACCGCTCAGCACAGCAGGAGGTTGCTTACCAGGCCCATCGCAGCAGAAGTAGAAGCACCGAGTTGTAAACCAGGTTCTGCAGCCAGCAAGGACAAAACATGTTGCCAGTTTGTCGTGGGTTGAACAAATCAGGTCACACAGGAATCAACAAATTTGGCACAACATACCTAAATGGTATGATTTTTATTAAACAAACAAAAAAAATTAAATCCAAAAAAAAAAAAATAACAGCTTACAGCAGCAAACTTCTGATAATAAACAAACAAAATAAAACTTGAAAACAGCACAGCTTCCCTGCCAAGGGTCTAGCAGTGGAACATAATCTTGTGCAGTATAACAGAGAGCAGGAGGTCCTCACGTGAACTCTCCCTAACAGCATCTGACCTGAGGATCTAGGCTGGCTTCTTTTAAAGAGTCGAGCTCCACCCCTTAGCTCAAAGCCCCACCTAATTATTAAGCTATTTACAGGAAAATAGCTTATTTCTTTGTACAATCAATTACATAGAATTTACATAAATGAAAGGCATAACAAATAATCCGTTATTATGACATCAACATAAGCACCCTAATGCTCTACCAGATATGACTGCACATTTCTTGCAGAGTGGGCTGCATTATAGACAACTCCTCCCCTTTTCTAAAGGTAACCTAGGAGCTGCAGCATATAAAAGAAGGGAGAAAGGTGCTGCTGACTTTCTATAGGAGACAGCACCTTGCAAGGACACCAGCACTGATTGGAGACATGAAACTCCAGGGAGCTGTGTAGGTAAACCACATTTTAGTTCTTCTCTATTGTCCTGTATTTTAGTTAATTTGCTAACTGTTTAACCTTTTCAAGAACAGGATATTCCAATCTGCACCTGTACATATCTTAAAGAAAAACATTTAAACAGGCATTGGTAATTTCTTAGTTTGACTGTCAATCCCAGCTTGCTTTTTACATTGTGAAAAAACTTTGCCTACCAAGTCTGTTTACAGACCTTTAGTTACTTTCATTCTTTAAGTCTGTGCAGCTCATTTAGACCATTTTCTGCACATTTAAGGACAGTACAGGAAAAAAGTGCTTATATTTAACTGGACCATGACGTAGAAGAGCAGAAATAGGAAGGGGATGAAAAATAGTTTCAATTGTAATACACAGCGTCAGATGGCCAGTCTGACTGCAGCATATTCTGTATGTTTTACACAGAAAAGGGGGAGAATTAGAAAGAGACAGAAAGACATAAAATGAAGGAGTAAAGTGCTTTCGATAGCGCTTTGGAACAGATATAGGAGAGAAGAAGAAAACGTCAGGTTCAGCTAAGCACTATTCACATGGGGGGGCGGGGGTTCAACTACCACACAATTAGTAAAGAATAGTTTCTTTAGCCAGAGTTTTTCTGCAGGTAGAAATCTAGAATCTGTAACATCCATAGCCAGAGCAGGCGTAACATCCATATTCTCAACTTCAGGCAACACAGACAAATCAGGCAGAATAGGCTTCACAACTGGACCTACAGGAGCGGAGCTCTATTCTCCTGTAGGTACACCAGCACAGTGAGCACACTCTGAGGATGAAGCCATGGTCAGCAGCTCCCCCTACCACAGAGTAGAGGAATTTCCCTGCTGTCCTGGTCAAATTTCCCTCATTCACTAAAAGTACCACCAACAACTTAATCTGGTTCAAGGTCAGTTGGTATCCATCTGTATCCCCCTCTCCTGGGTCGTGCCTGAAAATAGGCAGGATTTGTCTACTGCACTAACCCAGTCAACAAAAACTAAATAAATATTAGGAGTAGCAGGATGAGCTTCATGAGGTGCCATCGAGCCATGGATAGCACCTTGCGCTCCTGGGAGTGGTCTCTGTGAGTCCATGACTTGGCATGGTAGAAGTGAAGGGGACAGGTCATGAGGATGAGTGGAAGGGCACCAGCAGATGTGGGGGTAGGGATGGTATTGAGTTCCACAGGTGTGTAATGGGCACACTTCTTAGAGGTTTGGTGGGAGGTGTGGGTTCAGGTGGCTCTGCAAGAGGGAGAGAGAGAGCACTGTAGTGCACCTTGAAGGGGGAGGGTCTGGCTTGAGTCATTGTCTATGGTCGGGCCAGTGGCGAGGCAGTCCCAGCATGGGCAAGTGAGCAAGGCAAGGATAATAAGTAGCTGTGGTAGCATGCTTAGGGGCGAGAGTGTGGGATAACAGTAGCTAGCCATAGGGATAATGTGGTGGTTAGGGTTACCACCTCTAAAAAAAGAAGCCACAGCATCCTCCAGTCCCAGCCAAAGCACCCCAAACCTGAGTAAGAGCTATGCAAAAGAATGTCAGAGGAATACTCAGTGTGTGAAGAAGAAGGAAACACTGATCTCTAGGGGTAGGTGGATATAACTTGCAAATGGGAAAGTGGGCACTCTGGTTTAAGCCACAGAAGCATCCTTTATTCAAAGTAAGGAAAGCGCTGCTGGTGTTCCAAGGTGGCTTCTGCAATGGTGGAGGAGCTGAGGCATATCTGAGGTCCAGAGGATGTGGCTGAAGCTCCGGGGGTGGGTGGCGACTGAAATGCTGGAAGCACCATGAGAGAAAGGCAGTGCCCTTTCAGCCTGGTCAGAGGGAGGGCTGGGGAAAAAGAGAAGGAAGCAAAGGTTCAAACAACATGAATTCTTGCTGTATTCTGACATTATGCTGTTAGCCCCAGCACTTGAACTGCTCCGGAGAGGAAAGAGTTAACTCTATGCCAGAGCATAGAACATTGAGATCGAGCTCGGTTCAAACCTCTGTCTGCTGCACTTTGAAGTGTAACTGTCAGATTCTTTACTCCGCCTAACTGAACAGGTGCTCCGGAGATCTCTCCTGCTATCTGTTCGGTCAGGTAAATAACATCGGTTTAAACCACTATTTTACTTAATTTCGGTTCAGATCCCTGTCTGCGGTACAGTAAGTACTTTAGGTAGTGGACTAGTGCTGAATTTTGTGGAAATTGTAAAACTTGTATCTCAATCGGTTCGGCTGAACCGGTTGTCTGTATTTTGTCTGGTGTTTTTTCTTTTAGTCTGAATTTAGTGTGAGGTACCGATCCTTATCGGTTCTAAAAAACAAAACGTGTTTTATGAATTTTTTCCCAACACCTGTGACACAGTTAGGAACTGATATGCGGGTCTTACCTGGCTGTTGCCATAAAAAGGGTAAGTTGTAGGATGGTTTCGTCTGAGAAACCCAAGAGAAAAACTGGGCACACTGGGTTTCAACACTGCAGTGAGTGTGGGGAGGCCTTTGCTAAGGCTGATCCCCACACCACCTGTGTTTATTGTCTGGGTTTTGACCACGTGGAGTCAGACTACCAAATATGTAAAAATTTCCCTAAGGCAACCCTGGATAAAGGATTGGGCAGCCTTAGGGAAAAGGAGGCTGAGAAGTCCGCTGACCCGGATGGCCAGCACGGTTTGGTTCCGACCAAACCTGAGGGAGTGCCCATTGATCTGGGCAAGACTCCCTCAGGCAAATGGAGAGCCGATCCTGAGGGTCGGTTCCGACAAAAAGAAAGAAAAAGGAGAAATCGACCGGTTCGGATCCAGAACCTCATCGTCCAACCGCCGAGGAGATTGCCATAGCGATTAGTATAGCTGAAACGCTCCGTTCGGTTCCGGCTGATCCGATGCCTCCTGGTAGGCGTTCGGTTCAGTCGGTTCCCCCGGTTCAGGATTATTCCCCTGAAGACATTTATGAACTGGATTTGGAGGGATGATGATGATGATGATGATGATGGTGTGAAAGGTCTGGATGAGCTCATAAACCGGACATCTCCCCAGACAGACCTTCTAGTGTTTCCCCTGCTAGGCTTTCTGAGTCCCCTTCCTACTTTATGTTCTACAAAAAAGTGGCAGAAACCCCCCAGCTCCCTTTGGATGAAGCTGTTGAGGAGCAAGAGGAGCCGACTATGTGGAGATGATGTACATCCCAGAGTCCAAGAAATTGTCTATTCCCCATCACAGATCTTTTGGGAAAGAGACACAGAAGTTACTTAAAACTCCAAATTATTTATCTCCTGTGGACAGGTGAATGGACAAGAGGTGTATGTTGTCAGGCCCAGGTATGGAGTACTTGTACCAGCAATGCAGCCATGTTGGGGCTGTGCAGGCTGCAGCCTGTGACAAAGCTAACATACCCTTGGCTTCACACGCCCAGATAAAGACTCCAGGAAGCTGGATGCCATGGCTAAAAAACAGTACATGGCATCCTCCTTGGGACTCAGGCAGGCTAACTACATGGCCTACACAGCCAGATGCCAGAAGTCCACATGGGATACTGTTCTGGAGCTGGCTAAACAGGCCTCCTCCAGCTGGCCAAGGAGCTGGAGGAGGTGGCTGCTGATGGGACTGAGGTATCCAAAATCCAGCTTCATGCTGCTGTGGACTCCAATGATGTGTCATCAAGAGTCATGGCTACATCTGTGGCTCTTTGGAGACTGGCTTGGCTCATAGGTACTAGCCTATCACAGGACACCCAGGCTAAGGCCATGGATTTCCCTGTCATCGAGAATTCTCTGTTTGGGGAGCAGACAGAGAATTATATGAAAAAGATGGATGAGTATAGGACCACCTACAGGAGTGCACAGGCCAAGGTAGGGCAGACAACTCCTCAAAAGCAGCAATCTAGGGGCAGGGGCAGGCCCTTTCACAGGCGTTTCTACCAGGCACAGGCCTCCTCTCCTTTTCCTCAGAGGGGGCTCTTCAGAGGGAGAGGCAGAAGGGGGATGAGCAGGGCTGTATCCTGCTCTATCTAAGGCTCCTGCCAAGCAGACACGCTGATGTGTCAGCTCGGGTTGACTCCCCAATTCCTGTAGGAGGCAGGCTGGCTTACTACTTCCAGAACTGGAAGTCTGTTACCTCAGACAAGTGGGTCCTGGAGGTAGTAAGCCAGGGACTGACCCTCAGCTTCAAAACATTTCCAAAGCTGAGGGTCAGGTCTTTTCCACCTGAAAACATCTCCGAAACCACTGCCCTAGAGGCAGAGGTTTCATCTCTGCTGGCTCTCAGAGTCCTAGAAAAAGTTACTACACCTCACAGGGCCAAAGGTTTGTACTGCAGATACTTCCTTACTCTGAAAACAGGGGAGTGGCGGCCCATCCTAGATTTAAGATACTTAAACAAGCACCTAGTAAAGCCAAAATTCAGAATGGTGACTCTGGGAATAATTCTTCCTTCTTTAAGGCCAGGGGACTGGCTAGCCTCCCTGGACCTGAAGAATGCCTATTTTCACATTCCTATTAGGTGCTCCCACAGAAAGTACCTCAGGTTCGAACTGCCTTCAGGCCATTATCAGTTCAAAGCAATGCCCTTTGACCTAACATCAGCTCCAAGGGTGTTTACAAAATGCCTAGCAGTAGTAGTGGCCTTTCTAAGGAGACAAAACATTTCCATATTCCCATACCTGGATGACTGGCTCACTGTGGGTCAGTCTCCAGACCAAGTCAAGTCAAATTTGCAAGTGACCCAACAAGTGCTCACCTCTCTAGGAGTCCTCAATCTTCCCAAATCAGTTCTCGAGCCAGTACAACTCTTGACCTTCATAGGGGTAGAGTTGGATACTGTCAAAGCAAGAGCCTTTCTCCCTCTGGCAAGGGTAAAGACCATTATAGAGCTGGCTTCTTCTTTCCACCTTCTGGTGTCTCAACCAGCAAGGCATTTCCTTCATCTCCTAGGCCACATGGCAGCTTCCACTGCAGTGGTCCAAGGGGCCAGATTTCAGATAAGGGACATCCAGTTCCATTTGAGGGCTTTTTGGTCTCAGAAAAAAAGATCCTCTAACCAAGCTTATTCCAGTGACTCAGACTCTGATCCATGCTCTCCAATGGTGGTTGGATCAGGACAACCTCAGGCAAGGGGTTCTATTCATCACTCAGTCTCATTATGTGGTTCTAACCATGGATGCTTCTCTCCTGGGATAGGGAGCTCACCTGGGAGCCCTCACAGCTCAGGGAGTGTGGTCCCCTCAGGAGTCTCTTCTCCACATCAATCTTCTGGAGCTCAGGGCAGTGTACCTGGCTCTACAAGCCTTCTTGGAATCCATACAGAACAAGGTGGTTCAGGTCAGGACAGACAACACCACCACTATATGGTACATCAACAAGCAGGGAGGCACTCGGTCTATGGCCTTGTGCACCGAAGCCATGAAGTTATGGTCCCTGGCTTATTCTCTACAGACCTCTCTGGTAGCAGTCCACCTTCCAGGAAAGGTGCTAGCAGATGCATTGAGCAGGATTTCCTAGGGCCATCATGAATGGTCCCTGGATCCCCTGGTGTTAAGTGATCTTTTCAAGGTAGGACACCCCAGAGATAGATCTCTTTGCAGCCCCAGACAATCACCACCTTCCTCTCTTTTGTTGCAGACTCCCAGTCTTGGGATCAGTCCCCCTGGATGCTCTAATTCTGGATTGGAAGGGGAAATTTCTGTGTGCTTTTCCTCCTTTTCCTCTACTGTTCAAAGTCCTGGTCAAGATAAGGTCACAATCTTGCAACGTGATCCTGATTGCTCCAGACTGGGTCAGACAGCCTTGGTATCCACTGTTGCTGTCCCTAGCAGTCCATCTTCCCCTATCTCTCCCCAGGAATTACAACCTGTTAACTACCTCTCAGGGGAGGATCTGGTACCCCAACCTTCGGTCTCTCAATCTCAAGGCATGGCTCTTGAAGAGCTAGAATGTGAACATTTGCATCTGTCTTAAGGGGTTCTGGACATTCTCAAAGCCTCTTGAAAACCTGCCACCAGAAAGACTTATAACTCCAAATGGAAAGATTCAGCATTTGGTGTTCGAAGAAGAATATATCCCCAGATACTGCTGTCTTGTCTACAGTTCTGTATTACATGGATCATCTTAATGGCCTAGACCTTAGACCAGCTACTCTCAAGTACATTTGTCAGCTGTTCCTGCTTTTCTGTCAGTGGGATAGCCTTCCTCACTGTCATCTCACCCTTTGTTCTGTAAATTTTTCAAGGGATTGCTTCATACCAATCCCCCATTTAGGGATCCTTCTCCTGCTTGGGATCTTAATGTTTACATTGCTCAGCTTATGCAACCCCCTTTTGAGCCTTTGTCCTCAGCAGAGCTTAAGTACTTGACTTGGAAAACTGTGTTCCTGGTAGCTATTACCTCTGCCAGGCGTATCAGTAAACTGCAAGCTCTGTCAGTGGAGTCTGATTTTATCTCATTTCACAGAGATAAGGTGGTCCTTAGAACCAAGAGGAGGTTCTTACCCAAAGTGTTTTCAGATTTTCATCTGAACCAATCCATGTCTCTTCCTGTATTCTTCATTGATCATTCTTCTTCAGGAGAGAGAAGATTACACAGTTTGGATGTTAAAAAGGCTCTTAGCTACTACACTGAGCGTACTAAGGCACTTAGGTTTGACTCTCTCCAGTTGTTCCTCACTTATGGTGAAGTGGGGAAGGGTAAACCTGCTACTAAGAGAACTATTGCCAGGCGAATTGTCTCTTGTATACAATTCTGCTATGAAAAGCTGGGCAAAGTACCCCCCTCAGGCCTGAGGGCTCATTCGACTAGAGGTATAGCTGCTGCTCTGGCTACTGCCAGAGATATACCCTTATTAGAGATATGCAAAGCAGCCACCTGGAAAACAGTCCATACATTCACCAAGCATTAATCTCTGGTCATCCAGGCTAGGAGTGATGCTAGGTTTGGTACAGCAGTACTGTAGAGCCTATTCCCAAAATAGGTTTGATATCCTCCTCCATTGAGGTACTGCTTAGTAGTCTGCATAATGTCAGAATACAGCAAGACTTCATGTTGTTTGAAGAAAAAATTACTCACCTTAGTAATTGTGTTTCTTCTAATGGAGTCTTGCTGCATTCTGACCTGCCTCCCCTCTCAGAATCTGTTCTTTGGGAAGTGGGCTGGTAGGCGCAGTGTTGCACCTCAGGGGTGTACTTGGCACTCTCCCCTCTTTAGACAGGCGGAGTCAGTTATTTAGATGTTTTGGTAATTATTTTTGTTCATTGCCTAGTTTTTGTTTTGGATTTCTCGACTTGAGTCTTTTGGGGATCCAAAATATTTGGTTGCCTTTTTGGCTAGTGAATTTTACAATTTCCACATAGTGGGGTAGTTAGTTAGTGTTAGCTCATAAGAATCTGATGGTTACACTTCAAAGTGCAGCAGACAGAGGTTTGAACTGAGCTGAAGCTCAACATTCTATGCTCTGGCAAAGAGTTAACTCTTTCCTCTCCTGAGCAGTTCAAGTGCTGGGGTTAACTGCATAATGTGAGAATACAGCAAAACTCCATTAGAAGAAACACAATTACTAAGGTGATCAATTTTTTCTTTTAGTATACACACATGAATCCAGAGCAGAGATCAGAGGGTGGTGGGAAACAGTATCAGGAGACAGGGAATTAGCAGGGGGCCAGGGCAGAAGGTAATAAAAGAAATAGTGGGGTGGGTTAGAAAGGAGATGGAGTGAGAGGAATGAGAAGCAGCTGGGGGGTGTCAGTGCCTGCTAGGAGACTAGGAGAAGGATATTTCAGAGTTAGAAGGAAAGAGAAACAAGGCAAAAAATGGCAAAGCAAGAGAAATAGTATAGGCTGCAGGTTTTAAACATATATTAAATCAGTAACCCAGCCCAACACATTTAGCAGCCCCTAATTTATACATTTAGCTACACATTTAAGTAGCCCAACAGTTTAAGTAGTAAAATTTCAGCAGTCTTAGCAAAAATAGAATTGAGCAGCCTTTCCTGTTAAAATAAGCTCACAGAAAAAGGTAAATTTGCAGCAAGCCACAGAGTACAAAGCATATAGAGAAAGGGCCAATCAGCACACCAATGAAGCCGAGAAATGGCCAATCAGATTTAAGCCACAGAAGTGCCCTTAATTCAAAGTAAAGAAAGCTCTGCTGGTGTTCCAAGGTGTCTTCTGCAGTGGCGGAGGAGCCGAGGTGTGCCTGGAGTCCAGAGGATGCAGTTGAAGGTCGGGGGGGGTGACGGCTGAAATGCTGGAAGTGCCAGGACAAAGGCAGTGTCTTTTTAGCCTGGTCAGAGGGAGGGCTGGGGTCCAGAGGATGCAGCTGAAGGTCCGGGGGGGTGGTCATTGAAATGCTGGAAGCACCACAGGAGAAAGGCAGCACCCTTTCAGCCTGGTCAGAGGGAGGGCTGGGGTCCAGAGGATGCGGTTGATGGTCCGGGGGGGCAGGTGGTGGCTGAAATGCCAGAAGCACCACAGGAGAAAGGCAGCACCCTTTCAACCTGGTCAGAGGGATGGCTGGGGAGAAAGAGAGGATGACTACTTACCTCTGTTACAGGCTTTGATACCTGTTCCATCACCATAATGCCAGATACAGTGAGACACCACTGTCACCCTCCCACACCAGGGTCACGCTTTGGTACAGTGGATCCACCTGGAAAGTTGACATTGGGGCCCACCTGGAAAGTCAGTAGGTGGCCCCAAAGTGACATACTCCTATTAGTATTCCACTTCAGTTGAACATTATATTTATACTACGGTTACACTATGATATTAAAGATATAAGAGATTTACGTGCAGTAAACTGAAACCAGAGTTTATTTATTCATGTTTTTCATGACTGGATAGGTGCACTAGAACAACATAGAATTAGAAAACAAATGATACATGGAAGGAATTTCAGAGTTTAAATGTGGAGTGTAGCTTAACTGAGAGGGGCCCTGTGGCAGGGTGTATGCCATTCCATCCATCTCGTCCTGTTTTTACCTGTCCATGTTCTGAACCTGAGGGCAGCCCTTCAGATAAGTCTATTTTGGACGTATTTTATGTCCATAATTTTGCTCATAATGTCCAAAAATGTAGCCTCTGGAGTCACTGACGTCCAGCAACATTTATCTTCTTTAAGGCTGACGTCCGTTTTTCATTGTGTGGATGTCATATCTTTAATTTTTTTTTCAGTCCTTTGGACTTGTTGCCAGTTGTCATGGCAATCTTTTTTTTTTTCCAAATTCTGGTCTTGGTCCGCCCCTTCCCCCACCATCAATTGCCGGCAGCATTTACTTCCGATGTGTAAGTAAATGGACAGTATATTTGGCAGGAGCATGACACCAGCCCCGAGAATTTGTTCTCGTGAATTGCGCCCCAACAGTTTGCTCCAGTTAATTTCTACCCCTCCCCACTGCCCCGCATCTTTTCACCCCTTCCTGCTGATCTGTCAAATCTGTCAAGCTTCACTTAGCTCAGACTCTGAGCACACAGCTTACCGAAAATAATCCACCTCCTGGTTTAGCCAAAATGTGACCCAAAATTGCTGTGTCTGGTACCAGTAGTCGGGAAATATGTAATATCGGCAGCCTTTATAAGTTAGTACTCCTTTCAATTTCACTAGTTTAAAGATAAAGTCTGTGTCTTTGGTAACAGTAGTCGGGAAGAATGTAATATCGGCAGCCTTTATAGGTTAGTACTCCTTTCAGTTTCACTAGTTTAAAGATAAAGGGCCAGATATTCAAAAGGGTTGCGCCATGCGCACTAGGGTTGCGCCTGCGCAAGTCCGAACTTGCTCCATTCTGCGATATTCAGCAGGAGGCAGTTGCGCCACGGAAAACAGGCTGAGCAACAGCGCAATGCAAATGAATGCATGCTGAACTGGTGGGGAGGACCATGCATAAACTGCACAGCCCGATATTCAGCCGGGTTGTGCAGAGTTGTCTGGCGCAACCCCCAACTTGCGCCTGCACAACTTTGAGCCAAAAAAAAGACTTAAGTTGAGGGCCACCCACAGGTGAGCTGCTGCATTGCAGGGCGCAACACAGCAGCTGCCACCTGTGGCTGGCTCCCAACCCGCTCCCTGTGCCCCCCCTCATACCTCTCAACTGTCCCTGATTTTCAGGGACATCCCTGATTATGCCTCAGAATTTGTCTCTGTCCCTCATAACAATTGTATTGTTGTGACAGAACACTGGGGATTGTAAGCATAAAATAATGTTATATATTAAGTTAGATTCCTTCCTATTCAGAAAATGCATCTTACATAAATCCCCCCTAATTCTATCAGCTTTCTGAGTGTATACTACCAAATCGTAAGATGTGTCCCTGATATGGGGTCTGTGTCCCTGATATTGTAATGTCTTGTCCCTGATTTATGAGATGAGAGGTTGAGAGGTATGCCCCATGGCCGATCGCGGGCATGGTTTAACCCCCACCAGCCAGTTGCGGGCAGCAATGTGTCTCCCCTCCGAACATCCCTGGTGGTCAGTGGATAAGTAGATCCCGATAGCGGAATGTAATCATTAACCCCAAACATAGCCCTGGTGGTCAAGTGGACGAAACTCCCGATCATGGGATGTAATTATGAAACAGCCCCCAACACATCCCTGGTGCCTAGTGTTCCCACCACCACCCATGAAGCCCCACCACCCCGCTCCCCGGCGGCGGGCGAGCATCCATCCCACCTCTAGAGAATTATTTTATGCAGCGTAGGGCTTGCGCCTAAGAAGAGCGCAGTTTGAATATCTGGCCCAAAGTCTGTATCAGACTCAAATGCCAGGGTTACCAGAATGGTAGATTTCATGGATATTTTGGTGTTCCGTTTGTGCACTCTGAACGCTGAGACCAACAACGGAGGGTTGTCTGCTGGAAGCTTAAAAGTAGTGGTCAAAATATTTTTCACCAAATCATGAGCAGGGGTCTCATATGTTATTCGAATTTGTAACTGAAGCACAACAAGGTAAACTACCTGTTCAGTGTTATATGGGGGAGAGAGCAGTGACTGTAGCAGGATTCAAACCTTTGCCCCAACAACTAGACCAGACTCTTTTCCTAATTATTAACCGACAGTTGAACTAAATCTGTTAGCAGAAGAAATGAAATTGTCAGAAGAGCAAGCTGAACCAATTGCTTCAAGGAAGACAGCAACCTGAACATTGCATAGTTATCTTGTAAGGTCAGTACAAGGCTAATGTTATTAGAAAAAGACCACTGTGTCTCCCTGTATCACTCACTCCGAGTCATTGAGCTCCTGCTAGCTAGACATTGCACCAGCTGTTACTTCCACAAAGGGCAAACTGCACAGATGAACACCAGTTAATAGTATATTGTCATTGTTACTTGTTTCTGTACATGCTGAATTCTGCTGAAATGTAGGAGTGGGGGCGGTAGCGGATCTGACTAGTGACCGCTGGTAGATTTATCTGTTCCTTATTTTTTTCTTTTTTGACTATTCTGTTTATTAAAATTTTCCTTTTACACACAATACACATACAACACACAATAACAAACAACTACAGAAACAAACAGGTTAACAAATAGATGCAATCGAGTGTGTATCCCATTATAGACAATTATAGACATACAAGCACAAGTATATATAAAGAAAAAAAAGAAAGGGATCCCGTTTCAATCTATTCAAAATACCGAATACTATTTCAGTTGATATTTATATATTCAGTCCTGTTCGGTGCATCATACTTTCAGAGACACTCAAGGATGCTAAGAAGGGTGACCATTCTCTCAGAAAGCCTCCTCCCTGTCCCTAACTATCTGTGTCAGCCTTTCCAATGCCAGGGAGCGTAGGATCATCGTCCGCCACTCAATCACCGTAGGCCTAATCCCTGAAACCCAGGTATTCTGGATGCAGTGCCGGGCCAATACAAACAGGACCCTCATCCATCTGGGTAATGGTACCCACTCCTCCCCACCTCCTACTGCCTCAACCCTAAATAAGCATACTAGGGGGTCTCTGGGCAGTTGCCCTCCAGTTATCTGATTTACTTCTTTAACTACCTCCCCCCAAAACTTGACCAGCACTGGACATGACCAGAAGCAGTGGATATAGGTACCCAACCCTCTGTTACACCTCTGACACTGAAGATACCGGAGGGTGTGCTCAATGCACCGCTGCTGGGGGCTAATATATTCTATGCAAGAATTTATAGAAGACCTCCTTGAACTTATTACATACCATGATACCCTCAGGCATACTTAAGGCCAATTTCCAGCTCTCTCCAATATTTGCTGCCCTAGATCCCTTTCCATAGGGCCTTTGTGGCACCAGTTAAATCTGGCAGGCTTTGCTTACCATGTTTAGTGACCTTACCTATAAAACCTTCGGGTCTTTCTTAGCTTGATATACCATCTGTTCCACCATGTTAGGTTGCATCACTCCCTTGTTCCCCTTTCCCAGCTTTCCCACAAATGCTCTTACATGCAGGTATCTAAATAACTGGGATGTCCCTAGCCTCAGGTCCTGCCTAACCCTATCAAATGTGTTGAGCTCTCCTTTCTCTAATAAGACACCCACATAATCTACACCTCTCCTTTCCCATTCCTGGAATCCCCCATCTTCCATCCCAGGCAGAAAAAACGGGTTCCTCGCTATCGGTAATAACACAGTCTCCATCTGCGCCAAGCCTTTCCGCCTCCAAAGATGATCCCATGCCTCCAGTGTTTCCCTAACCAGGGGGTTGCCACTCCCCAGCTCCCTATAAGCCCGGAGTCCCTTACTATGCAGGTAGGCCGTGAGTCTCCCTGGGATCCCCACTGTTCTAACTCTACCCACCTTGCCACCACCGGCCTATGAACCCAGTCAGCTATCCCTCTGAGCTGCACCCGCCATATACTGTGACATGCCCAAGTCCGGAAGTTGAGCTCCCTTTAGTCCTATCTACCTTGAGTCATTTTAAGCTAATTCTGGGCTTCTTACACTGCCAATAAAGTCTGAGAACCCTTTTCTACTCTTTTCACATCCTCATCGTTAACCTCCCTGCAACATTTGCATAGGGTATAGGATACGGGGGAGGATGTTCATTTTTATCAGGTTGCTCCTTCCTAACCAAGAAACAGGGAGATGCATCCATCTTTTAAGGTCTGCAAGGATCGTCTTAATCATAGGGAGGTAATTTAACTTATATAGATCTTCCCATCTCCTGCCCCATTCTTACCCTCTTTAAATACTTAAAGTCAGTCTGGACCATCTTAAATCCCATTCGCTGAACTTCTGGGCCAACAACCGAACCCCATACTTTCAGATTTCCTGACATTAATCTTATATCCTGAGAAACTTGTGAACTTCTCGATAATAGACATCAATGTCCCTTGGACCTGTGTGCAGGTCTCTCAAGAACAGTAGCATATAGTCTGCATATAATGCCACCTTGTGTTCCCCCACCCCTCCAGTTTCTACCACCCTTATGTTGATGTATCGCCACCACCAGTGGTTCAATCGCCAAGGCAAACAGGAGGGGGGACAGTGGACACCCCTGTCTCGTGCCTCTCCCTAGCCCAAATCTATCCGACAAGCACCCATTTACTATAACACGTGCATTCGGCCTAAGGTACATAGCCCTAATCCAGCCTATGAAAGAGTCACCCAGACCAAACTGGGCCATCACTTCAAATAGGCAGTCCCATTCCACCCTATCAAATGCTTTTTCAGCATCTAGGGAGATCACCCCCATTCTCTCTTGGGTTCGGCACGCCCTCCACATGACATTAAGTAATCTTCGCACATTATGATAAGACTACCGACCCCTAATGAACCTGATCTGGTCTGGGTGAATCAAATCCGGGAGAATATTCTCCAATCTGGAAGCCAAAACCTTGGCCAAAATTTTTAGATCCACATTAAGCAGTGAGATGGGTCAGTAGGCTGTGCAGTCCAGCTCATCTTGTCCCATGTTATGTATTAAACAGATGTCAGCATCATAGCACGAGTCAAGTAATATAGGGATCACCCCCTCTCCCTCCGTCCCAAACACCCGACTCAACACTCTGGCCAACTGACCCCCTAGAATTCTATAATACTCAACGGGGAACCCGTCCGGGCCACTGGCCTTGCCTTGCTGCAGCTTCTGAATAGCCCTTAAAATTTCCACTCTGGAAATAGGTTGCCCCAGCAGCTCCCTCTGCTCCTCCATAACCTTCTGTAAGGTCACTCCATCCAAAAATTACCGTATACTGTCCTCTTTCCCAGTGTATTCGGCCCTATATAGTCACTCATAAAATTTCCTGAAACAATCTGCTATTTCCCTCGAGCTAGCGCAGACCCTCCCCTCCTCATTCCTGACCCTCAGTATGCGTGTTGAGCACCTGCTTCCTCTCATCAATCTCACCAACATGGACCCTGGCCTGTTGCCCCACTCAAAAACCATCCTCTGGCAAAAGAACCATGCTTTTCCTGCCTCATCCCTCAGCAATGTGTTAAGAGCTTCCCTAGCCATTATTAGCAGTCTGGGGGCTTCCCACCGTCTCCTCCCCCGACCCGCTTCTCCAGCTCCTTCACTTGCCTCTCTAACTCCTCCCTTTTGCACCTGTTTTGCTTCTTAATTTTCGCTACATAGGCTATAATAGCCCCCCTCATATAGGCTTTTGCTGCTTCCCAAAAGATAGTACTGGAGATCCCCTGTGTAGAATTTGTCTCCTCATACAGCTTCCACTGTTCCACTAAGTAGTCCCTAAAAGTCTGGTCTTTAATCAGATATGTAGGGAATTTCCAGGTTGAGGGCCTATCTTCAGATGCCTTACCAGTCAGCTTCATCTTTACCATAGCATGGTCTGAGACGAAGATAGGACTGTGAGACATCTCCTTTATCCTACCCACCCAGCACCTGGGAAGATAAATGTAGTCCAGGCGAGACCAGGTCTTGTGGGGGTTAGAATAAAAAGTATATTCCCTCGCCCTGGGGTTAACCGCCCTCTAGCCATCTACCAAGTCCAAATCTGCTCCTCCAATCCGCCACTGATTCATAGCCTCTGAGACTTGTCCCTTCCCTTCAGAATGGTCCATGTGTGCATCCATAGTCCAATTAAAGTCCCCTCCCATGATAAGCCCAGGTAACTGCTCCCTGATTAACAAGCCCAGCAAAGAGGAGTAGAATTGCAGCTCATGCACCGCCGGGGCATATACACATCCAAATGTAAGATCTTACTTCGGAAGGGCTCTTGCAGTAGGTAATTACATATAGGACTGACGCTGGCCGGTGGCAGGACCCCACAGAAAAATTTCTAGCAAGCAGTCCCTGGCGAGACCGGCCCCACGTCAGGTGACGGCGTCATGCGTCTGTATAAAGGCGGTCCAGGCGCCCGCCTTCAGTTCTTTCCACGTTAGCTCGTTGCAGCTCTCCACAGTAAAGTTCGGTGCTTCATCAGCCCTACCTTTACGTCGTTTTTCCAAAAATAGTTATTCTTCAATCAATCGGCAGGATTACATAAAGCGTCGTGTATATGCGTCCTCACCCTCCGAGCACAAAAACAAGTCACGCTACTGCGGGCGCCCAACTGCCACACAGAGGCGGCCATTCCCTGTGCTTTTCTGCCTAGGGCCCCGATCACCCGGTCGGAGAAGTGCCAGCATTGCCTCAACTTCAACGCGGCTAGCCGTAAACGGTGCCAACAGTCCCTGGAAGCCCATCTCCTCAAGAAAAAGATGTCTTCTATGGAAAAGGAGTTGAAAAAGTTGAGGCAGGTGTCTACTTTCACTGAAGGACATCGGAAAAAGGACAAGGAGAGGCACCGGGAGAAGTCCTCCTCTACCGCGTCTCCCGCTGGAGACGCCGGGATCAAATAACGTCCCCCGGGACCGCTGCGGCCACCTCAAGGTTTTGGAGGAGGTGTCTGCTCGCCTGCCTGGCTTCGTGCCGGGCCTTGCGGTGCCTCCGGGTGATTGGAGGCCTCCGCCCCAGTTCGGACACAGGCTTGCAGCCTACTGGTGTGGGTGACTCCTCTAGATCAGGCCGTCGGCTCCTCCGATGTCTCATGGAGAGGGTCGATAAGGCGCCCGACCCTTCCAGAGGCTGACGCTACACTCTGCCCCGGACCGGGCGATCCTTCCCTCGGCCCACCTCCGTGAGGGCTCCCGTAAGCCGGACGCCGGCTCCTCCGGCGCCTGCCGGGAACTCGCCCCTAAGCCGCATGTCGGCTCCTCCGACATACGTCGGGCGACGGAACCGACGACGGACCCTCCCACATCCATCATACCCGGTTCCCTGCAGCCTTTGTTGCCATCTGGGGAGCCTGAGTCACCCCAGCCTGACCTCGTGGATTTCTCTCCTCCATCCCTGGATGATGCGGGGGATCTTCCTCCTCCATCAGACCCTCCTCTGTCAGAACCGTATCTGACGTTGGTCCCCCCGGACACTGGCCCCGACACTGGTACCTCTGCCAGTACCTCCGACGCTGGTTCTGCCAGCTCCAGGAGACATCCCGCTTCCGGATGTTCCCCCTCCGTCGGGCCCTCTGCCTCCCAGGCCCCCTAATGTGGACCCGCCCGTGAGGCCGCCAACCGGGCCGTCTGCTCCGGCAGCCCCCTCTGCTCCCGGGTACCCACCATCTTATCCGATGCCGTCGTACCCGGGACCACAGTATCCAGTGCCGGTACCGCATGCTGGTCTTTCCGGCCGCCGCAGTACCCGGCGCACGTACCTGGACGCTGGGTTTCCGCGGCGGATTTTGGATACCGCCTTATGGGTACAACCCGTGCACACTTTTCCCTCCTCCTCCACATCCACCACCCCTACGCCAGTGGATCTGCAGGAGACTCTGGCCTCCTGGTGGGCTGAGGCCAAGGCTCAACTCACCAGGGAGGTAGAGAGCCGCTGATGATGGTGCCGCCACGGCTCCCTGTACGTCCGGTGGCACACTCCTCACCACCTGCAGACTCCAGCGCTTCTTCCCACTGGGTCCAGAGAGGGCAGGACACGCTTGTGGGTACCACCAAGGAACCTGCCTCCCCAAGTCGCTGAGAAGGGAGTCTTATTCTTCTTCCTCTTCTTCTTCCTGTCAGATTCCTCGGACTCTTCCGAGGATGCTCGGAGAGAACAACGAGCCCGCCTCCGCCTAAGCCCCGCTGAGGACCTCCGAAGTCTCCTCCGGAGGATCCATCTTTCATGGAGTTGCTTAGAAAAATCCAGGAAGTACACCAGTGGCACTCTTTGGAACCAGATCCTCAGCGACTTCAACTCACTGAACATCTGGATCTGCCCGTGACAGCTCCAACATTAGTGCCACCCTGGATTCAGCCTCACGCCGACCTTGTTAGCATGATTTGGAAACAACCATTGGTGTTAGCCCCACTTCCCAGGCAGTCAAACAGGCTATACCAGGCTCCTGAGGTGTGGACTACCCTGAGCCTCACCCTCGGGCGACTCAGTCGTGAGTTAGTGCGCTCCGCGGTCGGTCGGCACATCCAAAATATCTGCGCTCGTCTCCTCCTGATAAAATCTCCCCTTCTGGACCAGTATGGAAGAAAGATTTATGCCTCCTTCACACTGGGAATTCAGGCCCTGAATTACCACTCACCTGTATGGGGGATTACCAGAAGGCTGTCCTTCCAGGTGGAATCCAAGCTGGACTCCTTGCCTGACTCCCAGGTCACAAAGGGCAAACTGCACAGATGAACACCAGTTAATAGTATATTGTCATTGTTACTTGTTTCTGTACATGCTGAATTCTGCTGAAATGTAGGAGTGGGGCGGTAGCGGATCTGACTAGTGACCGCTGGTAGATTTATCTGTTCCTTATTTTTTCTTTTTTGACTATTCTGTTTATTAAAATTTTCCTTTTACACACAATACACATACAACACACAATAACAAACAACTACAGAAACAAACAGGTTAACAAATAGATGCAATCGAGTGTGTATCCCATTATAGACAATTATAGACATACAAGCACAAGTATATATAAAGAAAAAAAAGAAAGGGATCCCGTTTCAATCTATTCAAAATACCGAATACTATTTCAGTTGATATTTATATATTCAGTCCTGTTCGGTGCATCATACTTTCAGAGACACTCAAGGATGCTAAGAAGGGTGACCATTCTCTCAGGAAAGCCTCCTCCCTGTCCCTAACTATCTGTGTCAGCCTTTCCAATGCCAGGGAGCGTAGGATCATCGTCCGCCACTCAATCACCGTAGGCCTAATCCCTGAAACCCAGGTATTCTGGATGCAGTGCCGGGCCAATACAAACAGGACCCTCATCCATCTGGGTAATGGTACCCACCTCCCCACCTCCTACTGCCTCAACCCTAAATAAGCATACTAGGGGGTCTCTGGGCAGTTGCCTCCAGTTATCTGATTTATCTTTAACTACCTCCCCCAAAACTTGACCAGCACTGGACATGACCAGAAGCAGTGGATATAGGTACCCAACCCTCTGTTACACCTCTGACACTGAAGATACCGCAGGGTGTGCTCAATGCACCGCTGCTGGGGGCTAATATATTCTATGCAAGAATTTATAGAAGACCTCCTTGAACTTATTACATACCATGATACCCTCAGGCATACTTAAGGCCAATTTCCAGCTCTCCTCCAATATTTGCTGCCCTAGATCCCTTTCCCATAGGGCCTTTGTGGCACCAGTTAAATCTGGCAGGCTTTGCTTACCATGTTTAGCGACCTTACCTATAAAACCTTTCGGGTCTTTCTTAGCTTGATATACCATCTGTTCCACCATGTTAGGTTGCATCACTCCCTTGTTCCCCTTTCCCAGCTTTCCCACAAATGCTCTTACATGCAGGTATCTAAATAACTGGGATGTCCCTAGCCTCAGGTCCTGCCTAACCCTATCAAATGTGTTGAGCTCTCCTTTCTCTAATAAGACACCCACATAATCTACACCTCTCCTTTCCCATTCCTGGAATCCCCATCTTCCATCCCAGGCAGAAAAACGGGTTCCTCGCTACCAGGTAATACACAGTCTCCATCTGCGTCAAGCCTTTCCGCCTCCAAAGATGATCCCATGCCTCCAGTGTTTCCCTAACCAGGGGGTTGCCACTCCCCAGCTCCCTATAAGCCCGGAGTCCCTTACTATGCAGGTAGGCCGTGAGTCTCCCTGGGATCCCCCACTGTTCTAACTCTACCCACCTTGCCACCACCGGCCTATGAACCCAGTCAGCTATCCCTCTGAGCTGCACCGCCATATACTGTGTACATGCCCAAGTCCGGGAAGTTGAGCTCCCCTTTAGTCCTATCTACCTTGAGTCATTTTAAGCTAATTCTGGGCTTCTTACACTGCCAAATAAAGTCTGAGAACCCTTTCTCTACTCTTTTCACATCCCTCATCGTTAACCTCCCCTGCAACATTTGCATAGGGTATAGGATACGGGGGAGGATGTTCATTTTTATCAGGTTGCTCCTTCCTAACCAAGAAACAGGGAGATGCATCCATCTTTTAAGGTCTGCAAGGATCGTCTTAATCATAGGGAGGTAATTTAACTTATATAGATCTTCCCATCTCCGCCCTATCCTTACCCTTAAATACTTAAAGTCAGTCTGGACCATCTTAAATCCCATTCGCTGAACTTCTGGGCCAACAACCGGGAACCCCATAATTTCAGATTTCCTGACATTAATCTTATATCCTGAGAAACTTGTGAACTTCTCGATAATAGACATCAAATGTCCCATGGACCTGTGCAGGTCTCTCAAGAACAGTAGCATATAGTCTGCATATAATGCCACCTTGTGTTCCCCCACCCCTCCAGTTTCTACCACCCTTATGTTGATGTATCGCCACCACCAGTGGTTCAATCGCCAAAGAGCAAACAGGAGGGCAGTGGTACACCTGTCTCGTGCCTCTCCCCAGCCCAAATCTATCCGACAAGCACCCATTTACTATAACACGTGCATTCGGCCCTAAGGTACATAGCCCTAATCCAGCCTATGAAAGAGTCACCCAGACCAAACTGGGCCATCACTTCAAATAGGCAGTCCCATTCCACCTATCAAATGCTTTTTCAGCATCTAGGGAGATCACCCCCATTCTCTCTTGGGTTCGGCAGGCCCTCCACATGACATTAAGTAATCTTCGCACATTATGATAAGACTACCGACCCCTAATGAACCTGATCTGGTCTGGGTGAATCAAATCCGGGAGAATATTCTCCAATCTGGAAGCCAAAACCTTGGCCAAAATTTTTAGATCCACATTAAGCAGTGAGATGGGTCAGTAGGCTGTGCAGTCCAGCTCATCTTGTCCTGCGTTATGTATTAAACAGATGTCAGCATCATAGCACGAGTCAAGTAATATAGGGATCACCCCCTCTCCCTCCGTCCCAAACACCCGACTCAACACTCTGGCCAACTGACCCCCTAGAATTCTATAATACTCAACGGGGAACCCGTCCGGGCCACTGGCCTTGCCTTGCTGCAGCTTCTGAATAGCCCTTAAAATTTCCACTCTGGAAATAGGTTGCCCCAGCAGCTCCCTCTGCTCCTCCATAACCTTCTGTAAGGTCACTCCATCAAAAATTACCGTATACTGTCCTCTTTCCCAGTGTATTCGGCCCTATATAGTCACTCATAAAATTTCCTGAAACAATCTATTTCTCGAGCTTGCGGACCCTCCTCCTCATTCTGACCCTCGTATGCGTGTTGGGCACCTGCTTCCTCTCATCAACTACTAACATGACCGGCCTGTTTGCCCTCAAACCATCCTCTGGCAAAGATATGCTTTTTCCTGCCTCATCCCTCAGCAATGTGTTAAGAGCTCTAGTCGTTGCGGTCTGGGGGCACCGTCTCCTCCCGACCCGCCCAGCTCCTTCATTGCCTCTCTAACCTCCCTTTGCACCTGTTTTGCTTCTTAATTTCGCTACATAGGCTATAATAGCCTCATATAGGCTTTGCTTCCCAAAGATAATTACTGAGATCCCTGTGTAGAATTTGTCTCCTCATACAGCCTACTGTTCCTAGTAGTCCCTAAAAGTCTGGTCTTTAATCAGATACAGGGAATTTCAGTTTGAGTCTATCTTCAGATGCCTTACCAGTCAGCTTCATCTTTGCCATAGCATGGTCTGAGGCGAAGATAGACTGTGAGATCTCCTTTATCTACCACCCAGCACCTGGGAAGATAAATGTAGTCCAGGCGAGACCAGGTCTTGTGGGGGTTAGAATAAAAGTATGTTCCCCGCCTAAGTTGCCCGCCCTCTAGCCATCTACCAAGTCCAAATCTGCTCCTCCAATCCTACTGATTCCTTTCCCTGAGACTTGTCCTTCCTTCAGATGGTCCATGTTTGCATCCATAGTCCAATTAAAGTCCCTCCCATGATAAGCCCAGTGTGCTCCCTGATTAACAAGCCCAGCAAGGAGTAGAATTGCAGCTCATGCAATCGCTGGTCATATACATCAAATGTAGATCTTGCCGGAAGGGCTCTTGCAGGTAATTACATATAGACTGGCGCTGTCGTGGCAGGACCCACAGAAATTTCTGTAAGCAGTCCTGGCGAGGCCGCCCCCGTCAGGCGGTGGCGTCATGCGTTGTGTAAAGGGTCGGCGCCCTTCTTCCAGTTCTTCCTGCCTTTGCTCTGGCACCTCGTGGTAAAGTTTACTTCGTCAGCCCTACCTTGAGTTTTTTACCGAAAATAGTTATTCTTCAATCAACTGCAGGTACATCACGGTGTATGTCGTCCTCACCCTCCGAGCACAAAAAAAGTGCGACTCAATGCGGTAGCCGCCTTCCACAAGGGCGGCTATTCCTGTGCCTTTTCTGCCTAGGCCCGATCTTGGTTTGTAAGTGTTGGCGTGCCTCTACTCAGCGCGGCTACCGTAAGTGGTGCTAACAGTCCCTGGGCCATCTCCTCAAGAAAAGATGTCTCTATGGAAAAGGGAGTTGAAAAGTTGGGGCAGGTGTCTACTACTGGGACATCGGAAAAGGACAAGGAGAGGCACCGGGAAGTCCTTTCATCGCGTTTCCCGCTGGAGCGCTGATCAAGTAGCGCCTCTCGGGGGTCGCTCGGCGGCCACCTCCAAGGTTTTGAGGAGATTGTCTGCTTTCGCCCTCTGGCTTCTTTCGGGCCTTGCGGTGGCTCCTGGTATTGGGAGGCCTCCGCCCAGTTGATGTGGCTTGCAGCCTACTGGTGTGGTGACCCTCAGTCAGGCGTCGGCTCCTCCGATGTCTCATGGAGAGGGTCGATAAGCCTGACCCCCTTGAGGGCAGCGCCGACCTCTACCCCGGACCGGAGCGATCCTTCCCCTCGGCCCTCCGGTGAGGGGCTCCCGTAAGCGGACGCCCGGCTCCTCCGGCGCCTGCGGGGAACTCGCCCTAAGCGCAGTGTCGGCTCCTCCGACATCACGTCGCGGCGGCGGAACCGGCAGCGGACCCTCCCACATCCATCATACCCGGTTCCCTGCAGCCTTTGTTGCCATCTGGGGAGCCTGAGTCACCCCAGCCTGACCTCGTGGATTTCTCTCCTCCATCCCTGGATGATGCGGGGGATCTTCCTCCTCCATCAGACCCTCCTCTGTCAGAACCGTATCTGACGTTGGTCCCCCCGGACACTGGCCCCGACACTGGTACCTCTGCCAGTACCTCCGACGCTGGTTCTGCCAGCTCCAGGAGACATCCCGCTTCCGGATGTTCCCCCTCCGTCGGGCCCTCTGCCTCCCAGGCCCCCTAATGTGGACCCGCCCGTGAGGCCGCCAACCGGGCCGTCTGCTCCAGCAGCCCCCTCTGCTCCCGGGTACCCACCATCTTATCCGATGCCGTCCGTACCGGGACCACAGTATCCAGTTCCGCGTACCGATGCTGGTCTTTCCGGCCCCGCAGTACCAGCGCGTAATACCTGACGCTGGAGTTTCCCGCGGCGGATTTGGATACTACGCCTTAAAATTTTAGCCGTACCCCTTTCCCCTCCTCCTCCATCCACCACCCCATAGCCGCTTGTGGATCTGCAGGAGACTCTGGCCTCCTTGGTGGGCTGAGGCCAAGGCTCAACTCACCAGGGAGGTAGAGAGCCGCCTTACGATGATGGTGCCGCCACCGGCTCCTGTACGTCCGAGGTGGCACACTCCCTCACCACCTGCAGACTCCAGCGCTCTTCCCACCGGGTCCAGAGAGGGGCAGGACACGCGTTTGTGGGTACCACCCAAGGAACCCGTTCCTCCCCCAAGTCGCGTAAGGGAGTCTTATTCTTCTTCCTCTTCTTCTTCCCTGTCAGATTCCTCGGACTCTTCCGAGGGATGCTCCGAGAGAGACAACGGGCCCCGCTCTCCGTCTAAGCCCCGGCTGAGGACCCCTCCGAAGTCTCCTCCGGAGGATCCATCTTTCATGGAGTTGCTTAGAAAAATCCAGGAAGTACACCAGTGGCACTCTTTGGAACCAGATCCTCAGCGACTTCAACTCACTGAACATCTGGATCTGCCCGTGACAGCTCCAACATTAGTGCCACCCTGGATTCAGCCTCACGCCGACCTTGTTAGCATGATTTGGAAACAACCATTGGTGTTAGCCCCACTTCCCAGGCAGTCAAACAGGCTATACCAGGCTCCTGAGGGTGTGGACTACCTAGACTCTCACCCTCGGGCCGACTCAGTCATGATTAGTGCCGCTCACGGTCGGTCGGCACATCCAAAACATCTGCGCTTCGTCTCCTCCTGATAAGGAATCTCCCCTTCTGGACCAGTATGGAAGAAAGATTTATGCCTCCTTCACACTGGGAATTCAGGCCCTGAATTACATCACCCACATGGGGGATTACCAGAAGGCTGTCCTTACCCAGGTGGAATCCAAGCTGGACTCCTTACCTGACTCCCAGGTCAAACAGGAGTTAGCCGACCTCGTCACCTCTGCTCGTTCGGCCAGTCGCCACATTTTGCGGGCGAAATACGATGCAGTGGACACTGCCGGGCATAGCTCCTCTTTCGCCGTGGGTCTACAGCGTCATGCCTGGCTCCGCATATCAGGTTTGGTCCTGGAGGTGCAATCCGCTATTCAGGAAGCACCTTTTCGGGGGTCAGTGCTTTTCGAGGGTGATGCCAAGGACATCATCACCAATTTGTAGGAGAAGGGGGACGGCTCTGAAATCCGTGGATTCCATGTACCATCCCCAACAACAGCAGCACCGTCCCTTTCGCTGACGGATTCGGCCAAAGGCGAAACCACAGGGAAGGCGGGCCACCAAACGCCGGGCCCCCGCAGCTGTTAAGCCCCCCCGCCCAAAAAAGCAGTGGGTGCTTCAGCTGCGGCACTGCCCCACACCACCTGACTCCTTTCCTCTCCCACCACCTCTGGACTTCCCAGAGGAACCGGTAGGAGGGAGGTTTTCCCTCCACCTTCCGGGATAGGAGAGAATAACCACAGATTCTTGGGTGCTCCAGCTTATAGAGGAAGGGCATTCCATAGAGTTTCATCAGAAACCACCCCGCCACCCACCCCTGAAGTCATCCTAATCAAGGGAACATCTTCCTTTGGTCCGGGAAGAAATCTCGGCCCTTCTCGCGAAGCAGGTGATAGAACCCGTCCCCGTCATCTTCAAGGGATGGGTTACTATTCTCATTTCTTCCTGGTCCCAAAGAAGACGGGAGATCTCAGACCCATTCTAGATCTCAGTTCCTTGAATCTTTATGTGGAATACAAAAGGTTCAGGATGCTCTCTCTGCACAGCCTTCTGCCCCTCCTTCAGCCGGGTCAATGGCTTTGTGCACTGGATATGCAGGATGCCTATCTGCACATTCCCATTCGCCTTTCTCACCGCAAGTATCTTCGTTTTGCATTTCAGGGGGACCACTACCAATTCAAGACGCTCCCCTTTGGTCTATCCTCGGCCCCCCGAGTATTTACCAAATGCCTGGCTGTGGTAGCGGCCCACCTGCATACAATGGGAGTACAGGTGTTCCCTTACCTGGACGACTGGCTCCTGGCGGCCTCGTCCAGGGAGGAACTCCTGTGTTTTCTCTCCCTCACCCAGCAGGTTTTCACCTGCCTGGGTATTACTATTAACCATTCCAAGTCTCATCTGGATCCTTCCCAGAGGCTACAGTTCATCAGGGCTATCCTCAATATGACCGTGAGCAAGGTCTTCCTGCCTCCGGACAGGGTGGCCTCTCTCCAAACCCAGATTTCCCTGCTATCAGAACACAGGAGGGTCTCGGCGAGGTCAGTCCTCTGTCTTCCGGGGCTCATGGTGGCTGCTATTCCGACGGTCCCCTGAGCTCGACTCCACATGAGGATCTCTCAGTGGACTCTTCGCTCCCAGTGGGATCAACTTGTGGACGACCTAGATCAATTAATTCTGATCTCATCGCCGATGGTGCGAGACTTGCAATGGTGGATGGTTCGAGAGAACCTGTTTCAGGGGGTCCCCTTCTTTCATCCTTCCCCCTCCCAGACTCTGACTACAGACGCATCAGGTGAAGGTTGGGGAGCCCATCTAGGTCCTCATCGGACCCAGGGCTCGTGGTCCAGACTGGAACAAGCTCTCCACATCAACTTACTCGAGCTTCGAGCTGTGCTGTACGCTGTCCAAGCCCTTCACCAATACATCCTTCCCGGCCACCTAGCCGTCCAGACAGACATGTGCGTAGTGTGGTGCATCAACAAACAGGGAGGAACTCGGTTCTACCCTCTATGCAGGGAGGCAATGAGGGTTTGGGATTGGGCAACACAACACGACCTTCACCTAACGGTGATTCACGTTCCAGGAGTCGACAACACTCTGGCAGACAAGCTAAGCTGCTTCTCTGCTCTGGCACATGAGTGGGAACTGGACCAAGGGGTACTAGATGATATCTTTCAGCTTTGGGGGACTCCGCAGGTAGACCTGTTCGCCTCTCCCCAAAACACAAAACTTCCCACCTTTTGGTCGCTTGTTCCAGAGCGAGGTACTTTCTGGAGCAATTCTCTGTCTCTAGACTAGAAGGACAGATTTGTCTATGCTTTTCCCCCAATTCCTCTTATCCCACGAGTATTGCAGAAACTAGCCACAGAAGGAGCGAGAATGATTCTGATCGCTCCTTTCTGGCCCAGGCAAATCTGGTTCTCTCTTCTACAACAATATTCAGAGGATCCTCCTCTTCCTCTATCTCGAGGTTTGCTGACCCAGGATCAGGGGACCCTGGTCCACCCAAGCCTCAAATCCCTTCAACTACATGCATGGCTCCTGCAGACCTAGCCCAATCCCATTTCAGTGTCTCTCCAAAAGTGACGGAAATTTTAGTGGAGGCTACAAAACCCTCCACCAGGTCCACTTAAGCCATGAAGTGGAAGAGATTCTCTATTTGGGCAGCCTCCAAGAATGTGGAGCCTTTCTCCTGTTCAGTGGCTTTTCTGCTGGAGTACTTACATCATCTCTTTGACCTGGGTCTCAGCCATTCCTCCTTGAAGGTTCACATGGCAGCTATCTCAGCCTACCATGTTCCCTTCGCAGATAAAGCTTTCGCTCAACTGGAGGTCTCTAAGACCTTTCTCAGAGGGATCCTTCATCTAAGGCCCCCCATCCATACTCCTGCTCCCCCTTGGGACTTGAATTTTGTTCTTGAGAAACTTACTCTCCCTCCCTTCGAACCTGCAGCTTCTGCAGATCTGAAGTTTCTTTCATGGAAGACGCTCTTCTTGGTGGCCATTACTTCGGCTCGAAGAATTTCCGAGCTCCAGGCCCTTATATGTAAAATCCCCTATTTGAGTTTTCACAAAGAACAAGTTGCTCTTCGCACGAATCCTAAGTTTCTACCTAAAGTAGTAGCAGAGTCTACCTTAAATCAGTCCATAGAGCTACCTGCCTTTTTTACGCAGTACTCTAATCAAGGCGGATTCTGAGATACTACACCAACAGGACGAAGGATCTCAGAAAGACTGATCAGTTGTTCATCTCTTTTGCTCACAAAAGGGAAGGCAATGCTGTTTCCAAGCAATGCCTGTCGAAGTGGTTGGCTCATTGCATCACTTTCTGTTATGACAAGTACAACAAGACCCTTCCGGGTCAGGTTAGAGGTCACTCCACAAGAGGAGTAGCGGCCTCTGCGGCTTGTTTCAAGAATGTGTCTGCGGCAGACATATGCGCTGCCACCACCTGGACTTCCGTCCATACCTTTACAAAACATTACAGTTTGGATATTGCCTCTAGCCGTAGAGCAGGCTTCGGATTGGCCGTTTTGCAAGGCCTCCTGTCTTGAGGCTTGCACGGCTAGGGCTACTTTTTAGAGTAGTTCCTCCTCCGGTGCTTTTCCTTTGTTCCAGACTGCTTGGGATTCAGTCCTATATGTAATTACCTACTGCAAGAGCCCTCTTGAAGTAAGATTGTACAGTTACGTAAGAACTTACCGTAACAGTAGATCTTCGAGAGAGGCTCTTGCAGTAGGTAATACCTTCCCGCCCTCCATCCCCCTAGGCTTTTTCACTCCTTTTCCAGGAATGGAATCATCCGCTTCTCCTCATCTGGGCCTTCGGGCCTGTGGCGGGAAAGAACTGGGAAGGGCGTCCGGGACCGCCCCTTTATACCGGCGTCGTGTCGCGCGGTCACCACATGATAGGGGCGGTCCTCACCGGGACTGCTAGCTAGAAATTTTTCCTTGGGTCCTGCCGCCGGCTGGCATCAGTCCTATATGTAATTACCTACTGCAAGAGCCTCTCTCGAAGATCTACTGTTACGGTAAGTTCTTATGTAACTGTACTTTTCTCTCCCTGCATCAAGCCATTAACAAAAATATACCTGCCCTCTTTCGGATCTTGCACCACTCTATTAACCTCAAAAAGTAGGTTTTTATGAAAGAGTATAGTGACACCTCTCTTATGAGAGGAATAGGAGGTGGCATAACACTTCCCCACCCAGCTGAGCTCCAACTTCGCGTGCTTCGAATCTGTCAGGTGGGTTTCTTGCTGCAATGCCACCTGCGCCCCCCCCCTTTAAAGCGGTCAGCAGTGTTGTCCTCTTTACTGGGATCACTATTCCTTTTACATTCCAGGAAATAACATTTAGATTTACAGCATCAGCCATATGCCCCAATACACCCTTTCAATTTCCAACCTATTCCCACCAGCCATTTCCCTGTACATTTCTGTTTTACCAGAGCACTTTTTAACCAAGCTTGCAGAGTGTCTTTGTTTTCCACAACATCAGTTGCATCTAAAATTAACACAACTACCTTAACAGTATCAATAATTCTACCTACAATAACATTTTTAACTTTATGAACTTGATAAACTCCTCCCTCCCCAACTCCCCCTACTCCCCCTCCCCCTCCATACCTAACCTACTCTTTCCCCACTTGTCTCCCTCCCACCCTTACCAACACTAATTGCTAATATAGCACGTGTTTTTGAAAAAACAGACAGAAGTACACATCCCTCCACAACTGAGATGCACGTCTCGTCGCTCCCTCCCACAACCTCACCCCACCTCTGTTGGTGGTCCCCTCAAGTGGCACAAACATGGGAAAGGACAAGCAAGAAATACCAGTCCATATGTTCCTTATTTTTAACCTATTTTCACCCTGTGGATAAAAATGTGTAGTGGTTAGTGCAGTTGCTGTTCTCAGGATGCGTGGTAATGTGAGCTAAGCTGACTGATACCAAGCAGGCTCCTGCACTGGATACAACTTGTCTTGGTAATGTTTAAATGAAAACACTGCTTACCTTCCGATGCTCTCCATCAGTTCATATGCTCCTGATTAGCAGTGCTGCATTTTTATGTTAAGTTTCATTTTAAAAGAGGTCTTAAACTTCCATTTTCAATGCTGCTGGCAGTCATCTCAGAGGTGCCGCTTGCTCCCTTACCCGGCCGGGTTATACTAATGTGACTCAGCATGGCTGGCAGGGGGGCATTAGCATATCCCAGGTGAGGGAGTAAGTGGCTCCTACAAGATAGCTGCCTCCAGTATTGCAAAATGGAAGTTTAAGGGCTTCTTTTCAAAGGTAACTTTTAATACAAAAATGCACTTAGAAATATTATTTGTTTACTCAGAACCCATAAATGGGGCATATGAACTGGCAGGAGAACATTTGTGTAACTAAATCATCGTTACATTCATAGCAGTTGGGAATGGGAGGTTACATCCTGC
Source organism: Neoceratodus forsteri (assembly GCA_016271365.2). Taxonomy (NCBI): domain Eukaryota; kingdom Metazoa; phylum Chordata; order Ceratodontiformes; family Ceratodontidae; genus Neoceratodus; species Neoceratodus forsteri. Next base: position 1,050,896,155 of record CM057449.1, read on the forward strand.
ACAGCTGATTATTTATGTTTATGTTAAGTATTAACTGGCCCCCCTCTTGGATGGTTGGTGCTGCTGCTCCACATGGGGTTTAGGAAAAATGGGTCCTGCTCATCCCTAAAAGAGGACACCAGCAACCATTCACTGAGCTGGGGTAGGAAGTGGGCCACTGGATTAGACACCAGGGGACTTTAACTGGGATGGGGCTAAAGAGGGGGCCTATAGACATCAGGGACCTTTAATTGCACTGTGGTGGCTATGAATGGGGTATCCACAAGGGACCTTTACAAAGTCTAGGGTTAGTGATGGGGTTGCTGGACACCAGGGACCTTTACCTGGGCTGTGGTGGGGAGGCTCAGGGGGCCACTGGACACCAGAGACTTTACTTGAGCTGGGGCTAAGGAGGGAGCCTCTGGATACCAGGGACATTTATTTGGGTTGATATTGGGGAGGGGCCACTAGACACAAGGGACCTTTACTTGTGCTGGGGTTAGAAAAGGGAATTCACTACATACTATTGACCTTTACTTATGCTGGGGCTAGGCAGGGGGCTAGTGACACCTTTACCTGGGCTTGGACTAGAGATTGTGTCCATTGGACACTAGGTATCAAAGGAGAGCAGTGGCTGTGGCCTATCTGGACTTCAGTAAGGCTTTCAACACAATATCACACAGGAGGCTACATAAGAAACTAAGCAACATTGGTGTGTGGAAGAAAGTGATAAGCTGGGTAACTAACTGGTTACATTATATGAGGCAGAGGGTGGTGGTAAATGGCAAGGCACTCAGGGTACACAGTACATGAAAGTAACTAGTGGTACCACAAGGGTTGGTGCTGGGATTGGTCATCTTCAATGTCTTCATAAGTGACATTGCTGAGAAGCTGGATAAGAAGATGTTTTTCTTTGCAGATGATACAAAAATCTGCAACAGGGTGGACACTCAGGGGTAGAAGTTACCCACAGGAAATGTAAAATGTATATGGTAATCAGGAAAGGGGGAAGGGCAAGACAGGATTATTTCTAAAAGAAGCAGCAGAGACTAATTACAGCAAGTGGTAGGAACCTGAAAGGAAATACTGTAAGTTGTAATACAGTGTGTATGTACAGACGCTCATGCTACAAATGTTAGTGAGCATGTGTTGGTATCGAAGTAACAAACTGTGACTGACTGGCAAGAATATAACACCCTTTAAAGCTGCGTACCATCTGTGCAGCTATAAAAATATATCATGCTTGCATCTCCCATTGTGGATAATTGTTTGTGAGTGGTCTGCTTTTAGTGGTGTGGTGCCACTGTAAAAGTGTTTGCTTGCCCTGGTCCCCATCTGCCCAGACCAGTAGTGGCTTGATCAAGATGAATTGTAAAGTCAGAATTTATGGTATGGTGGATGCCTTCTGATGACAAGTGCCACCATAAACCCATATGGGGTAGGACCTACACTACTGTTGCTGACTACCTAACCTACTGCCTCCCCCCGTGATCATTGCCTGATGCCTCTGCATCACATCCTGGCCCCACCAACCCGGAGCAGGAAAGTTCAGATCAGGTCAGGTCTTGTCAACCCATGGTTTTCCACATGGCAGTGCATATCAGCTTGAAACACTGAGCCAGGTTATGTTACCAAGTTTGAATCCCACCACAGCCAGTTACCCACTGTATGATTTTGAACAAGAACCTTGACTCCTGCGGCGAATACCAATTAATTGACTTCTGAAACTATAGGACTTAGAGTATTCCGACTGCCAAAATTTGCCGTCTGGAATTATTTTGACTTCTGAAAAATTGACAGCTGGAGCATTTTGAGTCCAGTAAAACTCAAATGACTTCCAAATTTCAACCCATGGAAGTATTTGACTTCCACCCAAAAAAAATTATCTGAAGCCCTGCCTGAGGGGTTTGTGTTTGTCAGGGGTTGGCCTCAAAAGCCCCTTTAATAGCCTGGTATAAACCCATAGGGGGCTGGGAGCTAACCAGAGCCAGTCAGTTCTTAATTAGTTAATTTTGGTTAGGGGTTTGTGAAGTTATGAAACTGCCTGGTGGAGATATTTGTGAATTCACCTCAATTTGCAAATTTAATCCACCCTGCAAAGTTTTAATTTGCAGTACAGTGCAAAACACGTGAATGGCAGGTTTGATAACTTTGCTTGTGAAGTGGGGCTCACTGGCGAAGTTTGCAATGTCCCATGGGACTGGAGATCACATGCTACTAAAATGAGCTGTATGGCGTGTGTAGCCTGAATTCAGTGCAGTCTTATGAAGATAGTTGGAGTTAAGGCTGTCCCCAAATTTCTGTACCCAAAAACCTTTTAATAGTGCTTTAAATGCACAGTATTTTGAACAAAATCACACCTAAAAGTGTCTAGAGTGCCTTGTGCAGCTAGATTAGCAATTGTTTTGGTAGTTTTTCAGATTTATTTGCTTTGAAGTAATAGTTTTATAATAAAATGGTGCTGTGTTGGGGAGGGGAGCTGTTTTAGCTAGCAGCAAGCAAGTCTGTGAGCACCAGTGTTTTCCTCAGTGTTTCTTTTTAATTATTTTTTCTGTTTTCTGTTATTTATTTTATTTCTGCAGAACAGTTTTGTGTGTTTTTGTGAATTATTTTTGTCAATCTGGTGTTTCTATATTGAATGTTGTTCTGTTCAGTTATTGAAATTACAATTTTACTGTAATACTAACAGTCTTTATAATTAGCCTAGCGTGTCTTCTTAATCCCTGTTGTGTGTCATTCGTAAAAAAAAAAAAAAAAAAAACTTAAAATCTTATTCTGTGGTGTTTTTACTGTAGCTACTGTTAATTTAGTAAACTGTTGGGTTATTTAAATCACACTGCTCTGGGGAGGTGTTCTAGTGTCTCTGCTGCTGTCTGTATTTAGTTTAACTGCAGTGTTCAGAAATCTGAATATCAAAATGCCCAGAAAGGGATGCTCGAGAAAACTTCGAGTTGCCAAGAATGTAGATTCTGTGGTTCAGAAGGGTGTTTTACCTAAAAACACTACTGCTGCAGGTTCATCAGGGGTCACTAGTACTACTAGAAAAGGAGCAGTTGGTATAAGTGGTGGGGGCATTAGTGCGGTCTGTGGCGAGTTGGCCGCCTCAGTCATATATTTCAGACATATTTTTGTTACATTTTTCTGTGATTTTGTTTATGTTTAAATTCCCCAAAAAGGCATGGAGATAAGTTTGACCTGAAGGATGCCCAATGTTTTTTTTTAAAAAACAGATGACAGTAGGAGGATGTGTGTTCTAGAAGTCTGGGAAAGGCTTACTTAACAGGAAACTGAAATTATATTTCAAAAGGATGGAAGTTCTTTGTAAGCTGGTCAAAAGAGAAAGAGGTGTTATATATAGAATAGTGTATGGTTGCTCATACACAACAAGGCTGTGTTGCCATTGAGGGGATGTGATGACATCACACAGACCTCGAGAGCGAAATCGGAATCACTTCCCCGAGATGGCAACAACGCCTTGTTGTGTTTAAGCAACCATATACTATTTTATGTAGTATATGGTTCCCCAAACTGTAGGAGGTTTGTCTTTTGACAAGGTTCATACCTTGTGAATATTGTCCTGCTCGGTCGCTCCCTCCCGGTCCATGCTGCAGTCGCCATCCAGTTCCGACACCGAAGATACTGGTGCTTCACTGCTTCCTGCAGTCCTGCTCTCGGCAAAAGAAAATAAAAAACAAAAACTGGCAAACTGATAGTTTGGGAACATGGAGCCGAGTATGGCAGTCCGTGTCCCAACTATCTGACTGAATGGCACTACCGACTGATCGTTAGACACCTCCACCATTTTAGAGCGCATTTTTTATCAGCTCTGTTTTCAGCCAATCATGTAGCAGCTCTAGGCTGAAAAGTTGTTGTACTATCGATCTAGCATCAGAACAACAGTACAACAACTTTTTTGACCTTTGAACTGTCCTACAGCAACAATTGGGAAGCCACTGTTTTCCATCTAGAATAAGCCCTAACAATATACTATAACTTATCAGGAGATAGAGCACATCTCTTATAGTCATAAACCTTTCCACTTCAAAACAAAGGTATTTTGAGAACAGGATCTGGGGAAACACCAATTCTGGAAGTCTATTTACATTTTGTTAAGTGGCAGGAAGTTGGGCTGTGGAAGGAATATAACATTTACTAATACTGATTACCTTAAAACTTGGAAAGAGCAAGAGAGAGGCCAGATAAGACCATCAGCAAACCACAGACTGAAGGACCAGATATATAAGGCCCTCAGAACAAGGCATGTTGCGCACTCTTTCATGAGACACTCTTCTGACACAACACAAGACAGCCAGACTACAATAAGAACTGGGACTTGGAAAACTTTTGCAGAAACTTCATTTATTTTCTGGACTTCTGATTCTCCACAGACAAGGTAGAATCTAGACAGTTAAATTTCACAGTGCATTTTGTATTTATATATTTCCAGCTTTGTTTTGTTATTCTGTAACCAAATTTCTGAATCTTTTGTTTGTAAGTCTTGTATGATAATTATTTAGTCATTAGCAAAATCATTTGCTTTTAAAACACTGCCTGGGAGAGATTTTATTGTGTGTGTGAATTGTGGGAATATGTTTATTCACTTTGTGACAAGCCTGTTTATTTCTAAAGGTGCCACCATTGCTACCAAAGACTAGGATCCTGGAAGGGAATCTGAGTGCCTAAAGTAGGGGAAATACATATGTCTTGGGAGGGGTCTGTAAGGGGGAACTAGGTCGCTGCACCACCCGTGGGAGAAGACACAATCAGGGTTAAGAGAGACAGCCCAGAAGAGCTAATAATGCCTGGGTCTTCCCCCCCAGTACAGCAACCAAGGAGGGTTCTCACTAGCTACAGACTTGAAACTATATTGTACCCTTACCCAGATTAGAGAGGAAGCCCTGGGACCTTATAGTAAGTGTTCAGTTGTGAACTCAGCAAGCACTCTAGAAGGACACAGGGAGGGTATTCCTGTTCCACCCTGTTATGGATTGCACTTGGGGTTGGTACTGTGAGCTCAGTGGACCTGGCCCCCAGGAGTGGGTTTGTGACAGATCTGGTGGCATAGTGGTGGGATGCGAGACATATTGGTGGCACAGGCATAGCAGCTGGATTTGAGGCCAGTGTATCAAATTGATAAACTATGAACAAGTCACACAGAAACAGGACAGAGATTTAAAAAAAAAAATGTGATTACAGTATAAAGTTTCCTACCATGATTTTTTTTTTACAGTATAAGCTAGTGTAGCAGTAGTTAGGGATGAAGATGGCTTCCAACTACAGCGAATGCACTGCAGACTGGTTAAAGCAGTTGTGTCAAGAAAGAGGGGTCCATTACGAGGGATGAACCAAAAAGAACCTCATGGAGGCTCTCATGGCAGCCGATGAGCAAGCAGTTGCCCAGAACCTCGAGTCATGGCCAGTGACTGAAAGGGACCAGACCTTGGATGTGGGGGTGCCAAGGGCCTTCACAGTGTCTAATCCCAGGGAGGAGGACAGTGAGATCATAGGGAAACCAGAGCCACAGCACCAGGGGAAGGCCACCACAGAGCTGGAGCTGAAAGGGATCAGGCTACAAACTGAGCTGAGGAAATTGGAGCTGGAACAGAGATAGTATGAAGCCCAGAAGTACAGGGAATTTGAGCAGAGAAAGTTTGAAATGGAGTTGAAGGAAAAGCAGCACCAGAGAGAGAGAGGCTGAGGAAAACCAGTGCCAGAGAGAGTTTGAACTGGAGAGGCTAAGACTCCAACAACCTTGCCTTGGGAGGCAGTTTAGCGCAGTGGTTTAAAGGCTCTGAGCTGCAAATCTGGTGGTATCCAGCAGACCAGACCTGGGTTTGAATCCCACAGCTTCCACTTGCAGACTATGTGACCCTGACTCCCAGGTCCCACCTGTAAAAAAGCTTTCAGCTTAGTGTGCTAGTCCTGGTTAAACAACTAACAAAAAAAAAAAAACAGCGTCAGAGGAGGTAAGTGGCGGGGGTATAAGTTACATTCCAAATTAAAAGCTGAATTTAAGGGGGGGGATATGGATGCATTTTTGAATTTAGTTGAAAAAGTCTGTATCCAGGCCAAGATACCCAGGGAGGCCTGGAGCTTTCAGATATCTTCCCTGCTTACTGGAAAAGGGCATGGGGCACTATGCCAAATGGACGATGAGGACAGTAAAAATTATGAGAAACTTAAAGCTGCTTTACTTAAAAAGTATGAACTAACTCCTGAGTCCTACTGGGTTAAATTCTGTAAATTCTGAAAAAGCCCTGACATGAGCTTTGAAGAGCTCGCCACAAAGCAATGTCAGTTTTTGAAACACTGGTGGGAGGGGGTGGAAGCCAACTCTGTGGGGAAAATTTAGGAGGTTGTGCTTTTAGAGTAGTTCTTTTGGGCTTGCCCAGTGGAGCTGAAAACCTGGCTAGAGGACCGAGATCCAAAGGCAGCACAGCAGGCTGCTGAGCTCTCAGATGGCTATGCCAGCAGCAGACCTGCTCTGAAAGGAAGTGGGGGAGTAGATGTGGCAGGAACAACAGGGAAGAGCACACCTTCAGGGCAGCTAAAACCCTCACTGCCTTTGCAGAAAGGGGGAAGCCCCAAGTCACCAAATATGGATTTCTTGGATAAAAGAAATGATGAATGTTGGTTTTGTAAACAGCCAGGGCATCTTGATAGACAGCGTCCTAAAAGGTACAAAGTGGGCAAACTTGTCCATCAAAAGGATGTGAGTGTACTGTGTATCCCTGAAAGCATGCCTGTAAACATGAGACAGCACATACAGCCGGTTACTGTACATGGGGTACAGACCCATGGGCTAAGGGACACAAGGGCATCTCTTACGCTGGTAAAAGGGGATTTGGTTTGGCCTGAACAACTTATACCAAATCAATTTGTAACTGTGAGGGGATTCACTGGGGAGAAGAAAACCCTGCCACTAACTAGTTTGCTCCTGGAGTGGTGTGAGACAAGACAGAGGCTGCAAAAAGTGGCAGTGTCAGACAACCTTGCCCTGGATGTGATTATAGCGAATAATCTACAGCAGGGGTGGTGTGTGCAGTTACCTGCAGTTGGACGGCTAAGGCCACTTGTGATTTCCTGAACCCCATAGAAGCCCCTGTGGAAAAGAATAGGAAGCTGGTTCCCCAACCTGTGTCTCCTGACATGGAGAATAGTGAAAGGAAGATAGGACTTCCCCAAGTAGCCATTCACCAAACAGCTACAGAAGGTTACTCTGAGGAGGGAGGGGTAACAGATGGTCAGAAGGTTAGGGATGGCAGTGACTCTGAATGCCCTGACACTAGGGCTATGGATCCCCATTTAGAAACTGAGTGGGCCATGTCCCAGGCTTTGGGGAAATGTGAAGATTTTGCAGCCGCTCAGAGGATTGACCCTAGTTTGGAGCGGCTGAGGGCTTGTGCAGAATCTGACAGGACACAGGGAGGTGACATAAGACATAGGGTATTTTGAGACCAAGGACTGTTGTATACACAGGAGACAAGGACAGAGGGAGCGGTGATGGGCAGGCAGCTTGTCATTCCCTATGGGTATCACGAGCAGTTGCTCAAGATCGCTTATGATATCCCCATGCCCAGACATCTGGGCATCACTTGTGCCATGCAGCGAGTGGCCCAAAATTTCTATTGGCTCAACTTCACCCAGCAGGTGAAGGGACATTGCCGGTCTTGTCACTGGTAACAACAAATAGGGAAGGCAGGTAGTAAAACCAAAGCTGCCCTAATTCCCTTGCCCATTGTGGAGGAGCCATTCCAGAGGGTAGGAATGGATATTGTGGGACCCTTGAATACCCCAAGCTCCTCTTGGAAAAAGTTTATCCTGGCGGTGGTAGATTATGCCACCTGATACCCAGAGGTGGTTGTCCTATCCTCACTTAGGGCAGACAAGTGGCTGACGCCTTGCTAAGGATTTTCTCCCATGTCGGGTTTCTGCAGGAGGTTATCCCTGATCAAGGTGTGTAGCTTCTTGTCGGATCTGATGAAGTGTTGGTGGGAGAAGTGTGGGGTGGTGCAGTGACACATGATACCTTATCACCTACAAGGCAGTGGGCTTGTGGAAAGGTTTAATAGTACCCTAAAATTGATGCCCCAAGTGTTTGCTGAACAACCTTGGAGAGACTGGAAGAAATACCTTTCCCACCTGTTGTTCGCATACAGGGAGGTGCCCAAAGAGTTGCCAGAGTTCTCCCTCTTTGAACTCTTATATGGATGTATGGTGTGTGGGCCCCTAGACTTGATCCGGGAAGACTGGGAAGGCAAGTGTGCCACCATGTGCCACCAAGGGAACTCCCATCGTGGAGTATGTTCTTAAGTTTAGGGAGAAGCTGAAGGAGCTTATGGTGGTGGCCCAAAGCAACCACTCAGCAGCCTAACAAAAGCAAAAAGTCTGGTACAACTGTAAAGCCAGAGCTCGTTTGTACAGGTCAGGAAGTAATGGTCCTAATTCCAGTCCGGAAGGACAAGCTGCAGGCCGAGTGGATGGGACCATATAAGGTAGTCCAACAGGTCATTGACGTAAACTGTATTGTAGAACTGCCTGACAGGAGGCATACCCATAGGATGTATCATGTCAGTATGGTGAAGCCATATGCAAATAGGGTCAACATGGTGTTTGCAGTTTGTAGTCCTGGGAAGGGGATGGATGAGGAAGACCCCTCCTGGACTTGCTAGAGGAAAGCAAGCAGAAGTCATCTGTGGAAGCAATTAAGCTGTCATCCCAACTGACCCCAGAACCGCCCTAGGAAGTGAGGGAAGTTTTAGAGGACTTTGCCCCTTTGTTTACGGCCAAGACTGGATGAGCCTCCTTAGCAACACATGACGTAGACATAGGGATGCAAGCACCCATACGATGGACAGCCTACCAGGTCTCTGAGGCTGTCCTAAAAGACATTAGGAAGGAGGTGGAGGAAATGCTTCATTTAGGGGCAATCTAGAAATCCCATAGTCTGAGCCTTGCCTGTAGTCCTCGTCCCCAAGCTGGATGGCTCTACTTGCTTTTGTGTGGACTATCATGGACTCAATGCAGTCATGAAGTCTAATGCCCACCCAATGCCATCATGGATGGATGAACTACTAGACAAACTTGGAGGGGCAACATACAGTATGTTACCACTGTTGACAAAAGGATATTGGCAGGTGGAGTTAACTGCCAGAGCTAGGGAATGGTCAGCCTTCATCACTCCAATAGGATTATTCAAATTCTGGGTAATGCCTTTTGGAATGAAGAATGCCCCTGCAACATTCCAAAGGTTGATCAACCAGGTGTTACATGGTACTGAAGAGTATGCAGTGGCTTATCTGGATAATATTGCCATCTTCAGTACCAGCTGGAAAGAACACCTGTCCCACCTGAAGGAAGTGTTGAGCAGGATACAGAGGGCAGGGCTCACTGTAAAGGCTGAAAAATGCCAGGTGGCTATGGCAGAGGTGGTATACCTGAGACGATGGAGGCATGGCCCATGTCTGAAACCCAGAAGCAAGTTAAGAGTTTCCTAGGGTCTACAGGGTACTACCGAAAGTCTGTGCTCAATTACAGTACCCTGGTGGCTCCCCTATCTGGCTTGCTAAAGAAAAGACAGTCCAAAAAGGTAAACTAGGAGCCAGCCTGTGAATGAACCTTCACATGGCTAAAGCGGCAGTGCCCCTGTGCTGGCCAGTCCAGATTACAGTAGATAATTTGGAATGCAGATGGATGCCTCATATGTTGGGATTCAGCAGTCCTCAGCCAGACATCTAATTAGGGAAAAGACCACCAGATAGTGTACCTGAGCAAGATGTTACTTCCCCGGGAGCAGGCATTCTCCACGGTTGAAAAGAAATGCCTTGCACTGGCATGGGCCCTGAAGTAATTTGACCCATACCTCTATGGGGGTGCTTTGAGGTACACACTGATCACAACCCTCTAGTGTGGTTAAATCAGATGGGAAAAACAAATGGACGGCTCCTCAGATGGAGTATTGCCCTGCAGGCCTGTGACATGACAATTATGCTCAGGTCAGGGTCAAGGCTGTGGAAGGAATATAAAAGTTACTAATATTGATTACCTTAAAACTTGGAAAGAGCAAGGCAAGAGAGACCCCCTGCTGGCCTAAAAAGATAAGGCAATCAGCTAACCACAGACTAAAGGACCAGATATACAAGGCCGTCAGAACAGGGCATTTTGTACACTCTTTCATGAGACATTGATCTGACACAACACAAGACAGTCAAACTGTGATAAGCACTGGGATTGGGAAAACTTTTGCAGAAACTTGATTTATTTTCTGGACTTCTGATTCTCCACAGACAAGGTAGAAACTAGACAGTTACATTTTACAGTGTGTTTTATATTTATATTTTTCCAACTTTGTTTTGCTATTCTGTAACCAAATTTCTGAACCTTTTGTTTGTAAGTCTTGTATGATAATTATTTAGTCATTAGTAAAAGCATTTGCCCCACAGGAGTGGGTTCGTGACATGGTCAAGTTTTTATCTATCACAACTGTGGCATCAGTGCTGGTGGGTGCTGGCAATGCTGGTGTTGGAGGCAGTGACAAGAGGATTAGTCCAAGCAGCAGAAAAATGTCTTGCTCTGGGAATGTGGTTGAGGACGATGAGGTGGTTGATGTTTATTTATTTAAAATTTCAGAAAATACTGTTGAGCACAAGTGCTCTTTTACAAAGTTTCCACATCAATAACAGATTAAAAAGCAGTATAACAAATCAAATAAAAGAGTTCAAGTATACTATATTAAAACACATACAAATAAAAAGACTGGAATCAAGAGCATACAATTTTACAATAAAGCAGGTAGACAGAATCAGCGTAGAACATGCTTAGTAATAATACATGGCTTCAGAGCCAAGCAGCTGTAGTCACACTTAACTGTTAGGGTTGCCTGTAGTGTTCTGTTAGGGTTGGCCATAGTGCTCTCTTAAGCTGGTCAAACTTAGGTAGATTGAGCAAGGTATCGGGCAGCTCATTTAGTCAGCCAGCAGCCCTAACAGTGAATGAATGCTTGCTCAGCTGAGTATGGTGGAAAGGCAGTTCAAAGGCATCCCAAGCCATGCTCCTTGTGCTGTAGAGATTGGCGACAAGGCAGAAGGAGTGAGTTAGGGCTGGGGGGGGGGTAGGCCCAGTAGCACCTTCTTGGCTAGCAGACATGTCTGGAACTTAATTCTTCTTAATTAGGGGTAACCAGTTTGTTTGTGGGTAGAGGGCACAGCTGTGGGTGCATTTGTCAGCCCCAAGCACAAAGCAACAAGCCTTATTACAGATCAGATTTATTCTGCTGAGAATTGAGTCACAGGAAGTTGCGTAGACAGGGAGGCCATAGTCCTCTAGTGACAGTACTGAGCTAGCCGCTAGATGGCATCTAGCATCAACAGTGAGGCTTGACCCAGTTATGGTACAAAGCTCCCAATCCTCATTTTACTGTGGACACAAGATGGTCAACATGAGGAGCAAAACATAAGATATTGCAAGCAAGCAAGCAAACTTTATTTATATAGTGCCTTTCATAATCAAAGTTCTGTAGAGAATATAAAAATATAAAATACAATATAAGTCAATAACATAATTAAATATTTAAAAATGATCAATTAGTCAACTAATTAGGGAAGGCCAAGGAAAATAAATATGTTTTCAGCATAGATTTAAAACTCCTAACGGTCAGGCATTCTCTTAACCAACGAGGTAGAGAATTCCACAGGGTTGGTACTGCAAATGAAGAAGCACGAGCTCCAAATGTTTTAAGATGAACCCTGGGAATCTCTAGCAATCTCTCTTCGGTGGATCAGAAAGGACGATTGGGGGAGTAGGGAGTCAAGAGATCTTTCGGGTAGTCCATATTATCCAGGATCACCCAAGGTATTTAAAGGTTTCCACCTGTTCAAGTATACGTCCCTGGTCAATTGTGAATGATTGGGGGGGGGGTACATTTTTCTCCATTTGTGGGTTTATGAACATCATTGTCTTAGTTTTTTGTACTTTAGAACCGGTTTTCAAGGGCTTCAGAATTACCCTGGAGGATGGAGTTAAGGCTGCCAAGGTTAGGGCTCTTGGAAAAGATAACAGCATCATCTGCATAAAGAAGTACATTTGTAGACTGACAGGCAGAAGAGGTAGTTTATGAATAAGCCAAATAGTAGGGGTCCTAGAAAGGAGCGCTGGGGAACACCAGTGGATACATTCCTAATGTCTGACAAGGAGCCATCTATCTTAATGCACTGAGTGCGATTAGTGAGGCAACTCTGGAACCAGGTGACTCTCCTGTGACATGCCTAGGCCATGGAGTTTGCAGAGAAGGAGCTTATGACTGACCAAATCAAAGGCTTTTGTCAAGTCGATTTAGATGGCACCAACCTTGTCTTCATTGTCAAGGGCCTCTAGGACTAAACTGGAATACTCAATTAGTACTGTACTGGTGCTGTTTTTTCTGAAATCCATGCTACTGGGGACACTGTAGTTCATATTGTTCAAGATTTGAAATAAGCTGATCGGACACTATTCACTCAAGGACTATGGATGGGGGTGGGGTGGATTGAAATTTGCCTGTAATTGGAAAGGTTAGAGTGGTCACTGCTTTTAAAAATTAGTGTAACCAGCACTGACTTCCACTTTTCAGGGAACTTTGAGTAGCACAGAGAGAAGCTGAAAATTTTGATAATGGAGTAGGAGAGTTCCTTGACTACCAGGGCAAATTGCTTCATACCTTACGTAATTAGAGATGTCCCTTACTGAGGCAGGTTTAACACAGAATGTATGATAACCTGGCTCCAGGTCCAGTGGTTGTGTGTCAGCAGGACCAGGACCTCCAGTGGAGGACAGGGTTGGCTCAGTGGGGACAACAGAGCTAAAGTCAATGAATTCAACATTGAATTTGTTGGCAGTTTTGGTGGGATCAAGTACCTCATGTCCATCAAACATGAACATTTTTGGTGAGGTTTTGCCACCCTTACCAAAGAGTTCTCCTGAGACATTCTCCCAGAATGTTTTGCCATTGCTACAGTTCTTTGTTTGCTGGGCTGGGATTTTGTCCCCACGACTGCTGCTGTTGTTGGTGGTGAGCCTGATCATGATGGTAGGTTCCTATTTCATAGCATGTGAGTTGGTGAGCTTGACCGGTTCATGACTCACAGTCTGATGCAGGAGATCGGACTGTTGCATGCAAGGATGATGAGAAGGAAAGAGAGGGTGGCGAAAGTGAAGAGGGGGTGGTCTGATCGCAGAAGGAGGCTATCAACCTTGGTGGGGAGGAGGATGAAGATTTGGATCCCCTATAGGAACCTGAAATAAGAAAGTAAGGGTCATGCTGCTGAACCTGTGGTGCTGTGTACACCACAATTATTTCAGGGAATTGCTGAAGCCCCCTCTCCATCCAATCCTTCAGCTGTTGTTCCTGTTAGCACTGTTGCGCCAATAACACAGCATGAGTCACCTACTGTCGCAGTACGGAAATCATCCTCAAAAACACCGATTGCCACCTCTCCAAGTCCCAGTACCAGGTCCACTGCCATGTAAAACCAAAGGCTACAAAATCCCTAATGTGGGATTTTGACATACTGGACCCAGCTGACAAAACAGTGGCTATCAGCCAGCTGCGTTGAGCTCATGTTAGCTGTGGGAAAAAGGGGAGCCACCTAAGCATTGGTGGCAGCACACACACCTCAAATCCAGGCACTGGTTATGCTGGACTCAGCACCAAAGGAAAGTCAGTGCAGGGGGCCTTCTCCCTTATCATCTTCATTGTGCATGGCATCCTGCAGTGGTTGGACACAGTCCGGGTAGAGTGAGAGTTGACTATGGAGGACTACTACAGAAATGAATAGGAGTCAGTGGGATTGCCTAGTAGTGGCCGTGGCAGCAGTGGTGGCTTAAGTACTAGCAGTCAGAGTCACTGAAACACATCAACCCCAGGCCATAAAACACCAAAATTCACTTCATTCATTTGTGTAGTATCCATGACCTTCCCTGTGTCACATGCTACCCCACCATCCATGCTGCCAGTGTGCCGACTCCAGCTGTTTGGTATCTCAGCAACTGAAAGGTCTGGCGTACACTGCATAGCATGTTTGGCTAGCATACCAAATAAGCAACCAATCATGCTATTGCATTGAAACTGAATGCAGCAACTACAGAAATGCTGGTAACTGATACATTGCTATTCTCTCTCTTTTTTTTTTATCTCATTCTGGGCCAAAGGCTGAGACCTCCTTCTACTACCTCCATGCAAGCTTCCCCCTCTGCCTAAAACTCTGCTGCATCCACTCCTGGTTCCCACACCCACCTGAGACTCAACCCAATGCTTCCCCACCAGCTTATCCCTTGGGCCGGGTGTGCCATCAGCCTCTTTGGCATTTTCTCCACATAGTCATCTGGTCCACCTGGGGTTGAGGGGAAGATGTAGGTTGTCTGAGGAGTGGTGCAGCCAAAGTCTGGCGTGAGGGTGGGCCACTGGAGGAGCATCATCTGCCCAACCCATGTGCTCTTTTCACATTTTCCTCCCCCCCCCCCCACCAGGAGCACACATCATTGCTGGTGAGGCCTGACACAGCCAACCAATGGGTACACTCCACTGGTCCTTCACTTCGTTCATGTATTCCCTGTACCACCACCTGTGGTCATCCAGGTGGCAGTAAAGTAGTGAGATGTAAAACCCTCTCTCCCCAGAGGAGGGCAGCATCCTGTGGGATGCTTAATCCTCCTCCCCCCTGGCCAGCTCCCCACTGGGCCAGACTCATTCCTGAACCCAGGCTGTTGGCATTGCAAGCAATAGCACTAATGCTGAGCCAATGGGCCAGCTGTTACCATTCTTTTTTGTGAAGAATTTTGGATTCCAGAAGTTGATGGCTTGTTACTAGGTTACTAGGTGATATGAGACATAAGAAGGCCGAAGCCCATCGAGAATGTCTCCCTCAACTGTGTGGGCAGATTTAGTCTGTTCACAGGTTCCATTTTAGGTGTGTGCCTTTTCTAAATGGTACAGACCTATTTCTCCACCTGTGCCATTCTGATTTTTAAATTTTTTTTAATTGTAAATTGTTATTGATTTTTCCATGTGTAATATATTTAACAGTTATACATTCCAATGTCAGAATCATACAGTTGTTTAGATTGCTAAAATATGTAATCATGTAGTAGAAACCAAGAATGTAGACATATTGTTTCAGTACTATTACATCGTCCAATACTGTGTCTAATAAAATTATTTCATCCACCAACTGTGGAAGTTGTCTGCGTCTCTTTCCTTTATGATTAGATTTACATTTATTAAGCATATGGGTAGAAGTAAAGTTTGAGGAGGGGGGAGAGGTGGGAGTGTGTACACCACTTCATGCAATGCATCCCCTTTTTTTTATTTAAGGGGTCATTAAACATGCATCCCGTAGGCTCCATCATGGCACAAAATTTGGGATAGTGCTCCAACTGGTAGTTTAGCCATACTCGCCATTTAATGTCGACGTTTTTTAAGTGGGAGTTCATTTTAGCAGAAAGGCGGTCCAAATTATACATCTCATAACTAGTTTTTCTCCAACCCTCTTTTGTTGGGATTGAGGCTGTGTACCACACACTAGTAATAGTTTTTTTGCTGCCAAAAGCAACATGGTTGTTTGTTTGAAGATGGTAGTGTTTGGTCTGATTCCCTGTGGCGGTAAAGCTGTGAGGACACAGGTTGGGTTAGGGACCCTGGGATACTATAGATTTCCTGTATTTCTGTCAGAACTTCTTGCCAGAAATGCTTAAGTAACGGGCATGCCCAGAATATATGAACTATGTTTGCCTGTTACTGGCCACAGCCTCTCCAGCATGCACTTTGTCTAGGGCCCATATATTTGGCCGTGATGTTAGGAGTCCGAAAAAAATCTGACCCTGAACTTCCCGACATATTCCCTCCAATAAATGGAACTGGATACTTTCTGTAGGCATAGGGTAGATGTTTCCATAATTCCCTGTCCAGATTCTCTCTAAGCTACCTAGACTATCATTGCCTGATATGGTCCAGATCATCTAGTGAATATGCTTTGAGAGTTTTATGTAATGCTAATAAGGTGTTCCTGTTCAATATTTTTGATCCATGCCACTACCAGGGCTACCAGACCAGTGGGGGATCTATCCAAGTCTGTGAGGGCTTGTTCAAATGGTAAGAGTAGTCTTTTAAGTTGAAGGTAGTGTGGGTAAGCCGTATTTGTCCATAGCCATTAGAGTATCTGATGTGAATTTGAGGAGAGTGGTAGTGGTGCTATGGCCTTTGTGAAAACCATGCTGGGCAGTGGTAAGTAGATCATGCTTCTGTAAGAAGTCAATTGTCTGGGCAGCTACAAGTTTCTCAAGAATTTTATTTAGGACAGACAGGTAGATTTGACACTCTGCAGGGGGGGGGAGCAAATGAGAGACTTAGGCAAGTTGGAGGAGTGTTCAAGGGTGTGACAGCTCGGATTCAATGCCAAGAAGTGCAAAATCATGCACTTGGGGAACAAAAACCCAGGGGAGGAATACCCAATGGGGGGGAGGTACTAACAACAACCAAAATGGAAAGGAACCTGGGGGTATTCATAACAGATTATCTTAAAGTAGCCAAACAATGTGAGAAGGCAGTGAGGAAAGCTGGTGGAATGCTGGGGTGCATAGGGAGAGATATCACCAGCAGAAAACAGGAGGTGGTGATGCCGCTGTACAGACAGTTGGTAAGGCCGCATCTGGAGTACTGTGTGCTGTTCTGGAGCCTTCATCTCCAAAAGGACATTGACAAGGTGGAGGCAGCCCAGAGAAGGACAAGAAAGATGTTGCTGGGGCTACACCAGAAACTATACGAGAAGAGATTGGGAGACCTCAATACGTATACTCTGGAGGACAGGAGGGAGAGGGGGGGATATGATATAGGCATTCAAATACTTCAAGTGACTCAACAGTGTTCAAGAGGGCAATATCTTATAGAACTACTGTTTATTGTACAATACCTTGTGTTCCAACTGTTGCACAATCTTACAATGTTGTATTATTTGTACTACCCACATACTATTGTAACTGATCATCCTTCACAACCCTATGTAACCCCTCCCCCCAGGTCGCACCTTGAGACGAGCAACTTGTTGTTCAGTGTGCCCTCCTGGTGAAACATTTCAATAAATAAATAAATAAAAAAAGAGATGTGCAAGAACAAGGGGTCACAATATGAGGCTGGATGGGGATGACTCGGGGCGACATGAGGTAATATTTTTTCACAGAAAGGGTGGTGGATGCATGGAATAGCCTCCCAGAGGAGATTGTGGGGGCAAAAACAGTTGGTGAATTCAAGAATGCATGGGACCGGCAGAAGGCAAAAAAGAGGAGGTAAGCTGCAGATCAAATAGGATCTGGAGTTGATAAAGTAGATAGGGAAATGAGCAGACTAGGTGGGCCAGGTGGTCATTATCTGCTGTGAAGTTCTATGTTTCTTTGTTTCTATCACACCTCATACTACCTTCACATCCATTGAGGATGGGGCTACAGAGACTGATGGGATATGGGCCAGCTAATGCATCATGCTGCAACACCAAATCTGAGTTGTTATTCCCAGTAAGCCCCACACTTTCTCCTTATATCTCCAAAATTCATAATTTGCTGTTAGCCAAGTGCCTTGAAGTACAGTAAGCAATGAAATGTTACTGTATGCATGCTAATCATTATCCAGACAATATCCAGCTAACTTAATTCAAAAATGTATTAGAAACATAGAAATTGTCGGCAGATAAGGACCGCTAGACCCATGCAGTCTGCCCACAAGTCCTACCCTTATTAAACACTACCCCGACACTAAAACTGCACTTAAAATCTTCAACTCCTGTGTTTTATTATATTTGGACTATGCAGAAATCAAATTAGCTGGTATATCTGTTCTAAAGGCAATCTGAAGAAAATGCCCTAGAGTGCTTTAGCCCAGTTAGTTGTAAAATGAGTGTGGCAAGATCCAACTGAAAACAAAAATGTTGCATCTCATTTATGCTATCCAAGGTAAGCAAACTTAAATAAAATACAAATTCAGATTCATCGAAACATGGCAGCTTGATTTCTTCTAAAAAGGAGTTTTACAGCCTTCTTGTAAAAAGGCTGAATGTTGGTGGTCTATAGGTGGGGGAAATCCGGCTTGCTGTCAAACAGAATGAACCCAAGATGTACTACAAAACAGGGTACTAAATGAGAAAAAGACCGAGGTAGAACGGTCAGTGGGGATGCTGCAACACAAGGTAAAGCCATCAAAAAATGGAGAGCAATGAGTACCAATGCCCGTAGTCTGGGTAACAAGCTTCCTGAATTAGTGGCCTTGATGGAGGAGGAACATCTGGATAACGTGGCAGTCACAGAAACATGGTACACACAAAACCATGAATGGGACATAAACATACCAGTATACACTGTCTATAGGAGGGACAGGGAGGGTAAAAGAGGAGGAGGAGTAGTTCTTTACATAAGGGAAGGAATAAAAGCAACAGAACAAAAGAGTAAACAGGGAGGAGAAGAAGCACTGTGGGTAAATTTGGAGACAGGCAATGGCACCACAATATGCACAGGGGTTGTATACAGACCCCCTTCTCAGGGGGAGGAAATGGACAGGGAAATGATAGAAAGTATACTTAGAATGGCAGAAAAAGGGGTGATATTGCTGATGGGTGATCTGAATATGCCAGATGTTAACTGGAGTGCAGTTGCAGCTGCCACTTCGAAGAGTGCAGTTATTCTAGATGCCCTACAGGGGGCATGCCTTAGACAACTAGTACTGGAGCCCACTCGAGAGGAGCAATAATAGACTTGATTCTCTCAAATGGAGATGGAGAGAGGATCACAGATGTAGAAGTGGGTAGCCATTTGGGAACTAGCGACCATCGAACAGTATGGTTCACAATAAACACAGCAATAGAGTCAAGCCATACAAAGACAAAAGTACTGGACTTTTAGGAGGGCTGACTTTGTCAAAATGGGTGAGTGCCTAAGCAATGCACTAGCAAATGGGCAGGAAGGAGGTGGAAGAACAATGGGAATAATAAAACTGCCATCACAGAGGTACGAGCCTTTGTGTGAAGCAAATAAACAAAACAAGACGATGTAAGAAACCACTATGGTTCTCAAAGGAAGTGGCAGTGAAGGTTCAAGAGAAAAAAAGCATTCAGGAAGTACAAGGAATCGCTAGAAGGAGCAGGACAGAGAACTGTATCAGTTAAAGCAAAAGGAGGCTGGGAAGGCAGTCAGAACAGCAAAGGCCTAAACCGAGGAAAAGATAGCCAACTCAGTTAAGAAGGGGATAAAACCTTTATAGGTACATCAGGAAGCAAAGGAAGACCAAGGGGGTGAGATACTAACAACAACAAAAATGGAAAGGGACCTGGGGGTAGTCATATCAGATGACCTAAAGGTGGGCAAGCAATGTGAGAGGGCAGCAAGGAGGGCTGGGGGGATACTGGGATGCATGGAGAGGCATCCCAGTAGAAAACAGGAAGTTATTATCCCTCTGTACAGACAGCTGGTGAGACCCCATCTGGAGTACTCTGTGCAGTTCTGGAGACCCAATCTCCACAAAGACATAGACAGGATGGAAGCTGTCCAGAGGAGGGCAACTAAAATGGTGCAGGGTCTGCACCGGAAGACATATGAAGAGAGACTTAAGGAGCTTAATATGTATAGCCTCGAGGAAAGGAGGGAGAGGGGGACATGATAGAAACTTTCGAGTACCTCAAGGGAATCAACAAAGTCCAAGAGGGTAGCATCTTTCAAAAAAAGAGGTGTGCAAGAACAAGAGGGCACAATTTGAAGATAGAGGGGGGCTCAGAGGTAATTTAAGGAAGTATTTTTTCACAGAGGGTTGTGGATGCATGGAATGGCCTTCCGGAGGAGGTTGTGGAGTCAAATCAGTGGTGGAATTCAAGCATGCATGGGACAGTCATAAGGAAATTCTGGGGGTGGGGTAAGAAGAAGTAGGCTGCTGGTTAACTAGGATCTGCAGCTTATCCAGTAGGTAGGGAAATGGGCAGACTGGGTGGGCCAAGCGGTCCTTATCTGCTATCAAATTCTATGTTTCTATGTTTCTATGCACGTTCGGGCAACAGCTACGGAATAGATGAAGCAGTATCAAAACATTATGCTTATATGTGTAACAGTGTTGTAGCAGCCAAGACTTTTTGGGTAACCCTAACAAAATAAATGAAATAATATTCCAGGCAAACAAAGTTCAGTGAAACAAAAAGTTTTTGTATTTCAGCAGAGCAAATCCAAAAAGGTCTCAGCAGCTCTGCCCCCTCTCTCCAGTCCCCAAACTCTCCTCCCTGCTTTTTCTGGTTTGCTTTTTTGTTCAAACAGGTGAGGCTCATTTGTGCCCCTCCCCTGCAGGGTTTTCCAAGCCTTTGTACAGCCATTGTAAAGGGCCTTTAAAGGAACAGTCCTGTCAGCTTTTATTCTGTTTATCTGTATAGTCTTTTTTTTTTAACTTTCTTTTTACCCTCCTCCCCTCCCCAAGCTCAGCTTCTGTGGGAGTCCCCAATGGAGTCCTGTCCCCGCTTCTGCCACCTATCTGTGCCATCTGTAAACCCCCATGTAGCCTCAGTTTACCCCCCGGGTGGGGACAAGGTGGGGCCCTTACACCCCGAGCTATACCTGTTTCGTTGGGCTCTGGGATCGGCCAGGCAGGCAGAAGCCATGAGGGGTCTGCTCTGGGGCTCCATCTACCCGGAGCCTGGAGAGTGTTTTCCTCCTTGGTGTTTCTGTGGATGTCGCATGAACCCTTACGTCAAGGCATCCAGTGCCGACGTCCATGACGACCTCCCCTTGCTACATCTTGGCACATGCTGTGCCCCAGACCTCCTCCTGGGGCCAGTCTTTCATTGGGATATTGACCCCCCTCTCTCTCTAAAGAAGGCAAGCTGTTCTGAGGATGCTCAAGCCTTCTTCCCCACTCCAGCCCTCCAGTTCCCCGGGCTTGTTCCCAAACCCGGGTTGCTGGTGTTGCAAGCGGAAATCCAATCGCTGCACTGGCGGGCCAGCTTTTACCTGTGTAGTCTGCAGGGATTCTATGTAATAACGGCAATCGCAGAATAGTGATCGCTGTTTGGGTGAGTGTACATCTCCAAAAATGAATTTTGGCAATGCACACGCGTGGTGAATGGCAAGAGGGTGCCCGAGATCCATGGGTTTCTTTTTAATGCACCTTCCAACCGACTCCCCCCACCAAGCTAGCAGACCAGCTCAGCAGCTGCTTGCCACAGCCCCTGCCGCATACCTTCCCTCCCCTTCCTCTCGCTCTCCCCACGCCGCTAAGCGAGCAGACGCTTCCCGCTGTCTTACCTCGCCCCACCTATCTGGTTGCTACCCTGCCAGGTAGCGCTGAACACAGACGCTGTAATTGAGTTGCTGTTTTTGTAAGCACTCAATTGCAGTTGCTGTGTTCACTGGATTGTCTTTATTGTACCCTCCTAATTACATCGGGATTTAAATATAAAGGAAGTTCCCAAGTCTGGTGAAAAGCTGATTAACTTCATTGCAAAGGTCACGACCCGACTCATGTAACGCATCCTGGAATTTTATGATGTTTTAGTGCTAAAGCCTGCAGTAGTTCTACTGTATTAGTCAGTGCTCCTGCTCTCCGTTGCAGTCCCTATGTTCATGTCTTATGCTGACCATGAAACTTTTCAAGGCACAGTAAGTGCTCTGCTGTTTTTTGTACTTTCAAAGAGTATCTGAAGTAGAAAAAAATGCTTTTAGGGAATACAGGGACATCACAAGACTTGTAATAGAACTGAATGAGAGTATAATATTTGCTGGCTTGTGCAGGTACACATCAATTCCCATGATACCTTGCATGAGTGGGGCCATGACCTTTGCAACAGAGTCAAACAGGTTTTCATACCAGGTCAAAACAACATGAAGCAACCTCATTTATATTTAAATGGACAAAATTAATGGTATGCAAAAGAGGGAATCCTTGTTTGTGCCTACAAACTACACAGATATGCAGAACATAGGTTGAGGGAACTTGCTCTTTAAAGGGCCAGGTCAAAAATCAGCATAGCCGAGTCTCTGTTCTCCTGCTTGTACAGTATCTTAGTGGAAAGGGGGTCCTGGGTGTAGGTTGCATAGACTCCTTCACATACCGTCCCCTCAGAACTGTTCTAATGGCATGCTTCGCAATGGCTACCATTGAGCTGCCCTCTAGGAAGAAAGAGTCAGCATTATTATGCAGGAATGCCACCCTGTGATGCACTTGGAACCCAAATGACTGTAGAGCCAGGTACCCCCGTATGACTCGGGAATTAGTGTCCTGCATGGAGTGCAACCATTTGAGGAGTGCATGGTCAGTGATCAATGTGAAACATCTTTCCAACAAATAGTAGCACAGAGTTAGTACTGCCCTCTTCACTGTCAGACACTCTTTCTCTAGTGTGGCAGGGAAACTATTTTATGGACAAATAGAGGATGGGGTGAATCCTATCATCAGATTCTTGTGATAAGACAGCCCCTCACTCTACTTCTGGGGCATCTGTGTACAAACTGGACCACTGAAGTAGAACTCTGTATGACAGGCCCCTCACACAACACACTTTAAAAGTCTGGAAGACCTTCTGACACTTTGAGGACCACTGACTCTTATTTGAGGCAGTCTTTTTAGTCAGGTAAGTCAGTAGAGCAGCAAGTGTCAAAAACGCCAGAATGAACCAGTGATAATACCCAGCTAAGCCAAGGAATGAACTAACTTACTTTTTGGTAGCCGGTATGGGGAGTCAGCAAGGGTTTTTAACTTATCAACAACTGGGCGCACATTGAACATAGAAACATAGAAGCTGTCAGCAGAAAAGGACCTCCTGGACCACCTATTCTGCCCTAAGATCCCTACCTACTGTGCTACTGTAGACCCTAACTGATCTCTGGCCTTCCCCCCAGCCCTGTTACTAAGGTCCCCCTGTGTCTATCACATGCATGTTTGAAAGCTGTTACTGTTTCGGTACCCACCGCCTCTGCTGGGAGTTTGTTCCAGATGTTTACTACCCTTTCCGTAAAGAAGTATTTCCTCACATCCCCTCTAAGTCTTCTCCCTTCCAGTTTCATAACATGCCCCCACCTTGTCCTTGAGCATCTCTTTCTGTGCAAAATGCCCCCCTCCTATGCCTTATTGATTCCTTTGAGGTATTTGAATGTTTCTATCATGTCTCCCCTTTCCCTCCTTTCCTCTAGAGAGAACATATTTAAGTCTCTGAGTCTTTTCTTGTAGGGCTTCTGATGCAGGACATGCACCATTTTGGTTGCCCTTCTCTGTACTGCCGCCACCCAATCTATGTCTTTCCTGAGATGGGGCCTCCAGAATTGGACACAGTACTCTATGTGGGGCCTCACCATTGGTATATACAGGGGTAACACAACCTCCCTTTTTCTGCTGGTGATACCCCTCCCTATGCACTCCAGCATTCTACTAGTCTTTCCCACTGCCTTATCACACTGCTTTGCTACCTTCAGTCATCAGATATGATGACCCCCAGATCCCTTTCCTGTTTTGTGGTTGTTAGCACCTCCCTGCCTCAAATGATAGAAACATAGAAACATAGACTTTGATGGCAGATAAGGACCGCTTGGCCCATCTAGTCTGCCCATTTCCCTACCTACAGGACAGGCCGCAGATCCTAGTTAACCAACAGCCTATTTCTTCCTACCCCCACAAGAATTGCCTTATGTCTGTCCCATGTATTCTTGAATTCTCCCACAGTTTTAGACCCGACAACCTCCTCAGGAAGGCTGTTCCATGCATCCACCACCCTCTCTGTGAAATAATACTTCCTCACATTGCCCCTGAACCCTCCTTCTATCTTTAAATTGTGTCCCCTTGTTCTTGCAAGTCTCTTTTTCTGAAAGATGCTACCCTCTTGGACTTTGTTGATTCCACTGAGGTACTTAAAGTTTCTATCATGCCCCCCTCTCCTTCTTTCCTCAAGGGTATACATGTTAAGCTCCTTTAGTCTCTCTCCTCATACGGCTTCTCTTGCAGACCCTGCACCATTTTAGTTGCCCTCCTCTGGACTACCTCTATCCTGTCTATGTCCTTGGGAGATGGGGTCTCCAGAACTGGACACAGTACTCAGATGGGGTCTCACCAACTGTCTGTACAGAGGATAACAACTTCCTGTTTTCTGCTGCTGATGCCTCTCCCTATACATCCCAGTATACCCCAGCCCTACTGCCTTCTCACATTGCTTGCTAACCTTAAGGTCATCTGATATGAGTACCCCCAGGTCCCTTTCCTTTTTGTTGTTGTTACTACCTCCCACCCATTGTGTATTCTTCCCCTGGGTTCTTGTTTCCCAGGTGCATTATTTGCACTTCTTTGCATTGAATCCTAGCTGCCATACTTCAGACCATTCTGCAACCTTGCCAAGTCCCTTTCATCCTTTCCGCCTCTTTGTGTATCAACCCTGTTGCAGATCTTTGTGTCATCTGCAAAAGGCATACTTTTCCTTCCAGTCCCTCTGCAATGTCACTGATGAAGACATTAAAAAGGACTGGACCCAATACTGAACCCTGCAGTACCCCACTAGTAACCCCTCTTTATTCAGAGTGGACTCCATTTACAATTACCTTCTGTGTCCTGTTGTGCAGCCAATGTTTTACCCAGGCTACCACACTGGGACCCACTTCCAGGCTGGTTAATTTGACTATTAATCTTTTGTGTGGGACTGTGTCAAATGCCTTGCTAAAGTCTAGGTAGGCGATGTCCACAGCCCCTCCCTGGTCTACTACTTTGGTCACCCAGTCAAAGAAATCTATTAGTCATCTGACATGACCTTCCCGTTGTGAACCCATGCTGCCTTGGGTTCTGTGCTCCACTGGCCTCTAGGTACTCAACTATTCTTTTGTTACCCTTGGGTTTCTGTGCCCCATGTGCATAATTTTGCACTTTGTGGTGTTGAAGTCCAGTTGCCAAACCCGTGACCAGTCTTCCACCTTTTTCAGATCTTCCCTCACCCCCCCATGGTGTGTCCACTCTGTTGCAGATTTTTGTGTCATCCATGAACAGGCGTGCCTTTCCTTCCAGCCCCTCTGCAGTGTCGCTAATTTTATTTATTTCATTTTTGTTTATCAGGTTAGGTGTGCTAGCCATGAATTTGACTATTTTCAGACACAACCTGGGAGGTTACACAGTTTGGAAGAGGACCGGTCCCAGTACTGACCCCTGAGACACCCCACTGGTTACTGTACCTTCCTCCGAGTGAACTCCATTCACCACCACCACCCTCTGAGTTCTGTTACTTAGCCAACTTCGTACCCATTTTACTATCTTTGGACCTGATCCCAGGCTGCCCAGCTTGTTTACTAGTCTTCTGTGCAGAATGGTGTCAAAGTTCTTACTGAAATTCTGGTAGGCCACATCCACCGCTCTTCCCTGATCCACCTCCCTGGTAATCCAGTCAAAGAACTCTATCAGGTTTGTTTGGCTAAATCTCCCCCCTGTGAACCCATACTGCTTTGGTTGCTACAGTCCACTGGTTTTAAGGTATTCCCCAATAATTTCTTTAAGTAGTGTTTCCATAACCTTGCCCACCACCAAAGTCAGGTTTACAGGTTTGTAGTTTCCTGCCTCCTCCCTATTCCCACTTTTATGTTGTAGGACCACATCTGCCCTCCTCCAGTCCCATAGAACTTCCCCCATATCCAGTGACAGATTGAAGGCACAGACAGTTCCTCCTTTAGTTCCATCAGTATCCTGGGGTGAACCCTGTCTGGCCCCATTGCTTTGTCTACTATTAGTTTAGCTAGTTCACTGAGGATTCTCTCCTCCGTAAAAGGGCTAGGATCCACCTCCCTCCCTTCCCCTAATGCCCTTTTCCCCATATCAGTGGCCCATCACCTACTCCTTCCTTTGTGAATACTGAACAAATGTACTCGTTCAATATGTATGCATTCTTCTGGTCCTCTTCCACACTTCCCCTTCCCCTTTTAGACTTGCTATCCCTGCCTCGCTTTTCTTCTTTTCACTTATGTACCTAAAGAATGTTTCATCACCCATTTTAACTGACTTGGCAATGTTTTCCTCCATTTTTGCTTTTGCTTTCCTAACTGCCTTCCCTATCTCCCTTTATTTTTACTGATAACTCTCCCTATCTTCTTCCTCCTGTGTCAACTTGTACCTTTTGAATACCTGCTTCATTGTCATTTCCCACCATATATCCCAGGTATTTAGTTTTCAGTCACCCTGGGGCACATTTTGTGGCATTGGTCATGAGATCTGCCTCCATAAGCGACTGAAGTATCACATCTACATCCCACATGTGAAGTGTCCCAGTCAGAGCTAAATATGACAACACTGTTTAGGTATGCTGCTTCATATAACCCATGAGGATGGAAAGATTTGATCTGTCGTTCTCTGAAATATAGCGGAGGCACCATGAAACCCAAAGGGGAGCATGGTAAACAGATACAGACCAAAGGGGGTGACAAAGGTGTTTTCTCACAGGGTTGCAGAGATAACAGGGCTTGCCAATACCCCTTGGTCAGATCCAGGGTACTAATGTACCGGGCTTTACCCAGTTGGTCTAGAAGTTAATCCACCCTAGGCATAGGATATGTTTTGAACTTGGAGACTGCACTGACTTTCCAGAAGTCTACACAGAACCGAGTGTACTACTAATACAGTAGAGTTAGTCAACTAATACAGTAGAGTTAGACCAGTCACTTAGGAATCTCAGAGTGACTGGTCTAACTCTACTGTATTAGTTCCAAAACCAGATGGATCCACTCGGTTCTGTGTAGACTTCTGGAAAGTCAGTGCAGTCTCCAAGTTCAAAACATATCCTATGCCTAGGCTGTATGGCTGTTGGCTGATCCGGACACTTGGGTCTGTGTCTTTGTGGTATTGGATCACATGAGTTTGTCCTGGTGTTGGGGAGAACACATCCCTAAAATTTCCTACTAGTTGCTGAGCTTCATTTTTCTGGGTTAGGTTGAGCTGTTTGTCCAGTGGGACATGGCGTGCTTCTTTTAACATTTTAGGGCCTAAGTTGAGGATTCCATCTTTAATGTCCTCATCCCTTACCTGACTAGTGGCCTCCTTAGGTTCCTCTGGATCAACCAGCAAAACGTCCCTGTCTTTCCAGAGTTTCAACAAATTAACATAGTAAGTTTGTTTTTCCTTTTTTTGGTTGGGTTTTAATACCTCATAATTAACGGATTTAACTTTCTCCTATAGGGAAACCCGTCCCATAATTTGCCGTTATAAAGGAATGTTTATAATGGCAAACACACACTGGGTTTCCCTGACTCTGCACATGTGCAAGTCATGACTCTTCTGGGTTTTCACTGCTCCCAACTCTGTAGTAGTAGTAGTAGTAAAAGTTTATTCTGATAAATTTCAGAAAAGGATAGCCCAGTTTAGCCGAAGCTCATTTACAATGGGATCCCAAGTTACATAAAATCAGTTCAACATTAAAATGTACAAAGTGCAAAACATAGTTATCATACAATACAATTAAATACAATTGAAAGAATTAGGACAAAATAATAAATAACCATGCCTACTCAACTACAGCAAGGTTTAAGTATCTTAGTAATGTCTGCGAAGTAGGTTCTGAGACTGCCACATCACTGATGACTCGGCAGTAAGTTTCTGAAAGAAACATTCTCTAAAAAAGCAGTGGCCAGACAGGACAAAACAAAACAGCAAAAAAAAAAAACTTAATTGCTGCAAAGCGACCTCGGAGTGCTCTAAAAGCAAACCAGATCGCAGCCGCACCTGAGCATCATTTA
The DNA here is from genome assembly GCA_016271365.2 of Neoceratodus forsteri. Classification (NCBI taxonomy): domain Eukaryota; kingdom Metazoa; phylum Chordata; order Ceratodontiformes; family Ceratodontidae; genus Neoceratodus; species Neoceratodus forsteri. The sequence goes on from CM057449.1 coordinate 1,050,923,866, forward strand.
TTTTATATAATTGCTGTGACGAGAAAGCTAAACCCAGCAATTATGTAAAATAAAATATGGGGTGGTGTGTAAACTCAGATTTTACACACACCTTCAGTGTTGGATGCCTAAATAAACTCCTTGAGCTTTGCTCTTGGGGTTTATGTGGCATCCAACACCTTGGGTGTGTGTAAAATTCTCATTATACACACTGCCTTAGACTTTATTCTATTTATAATCAGCAGCCTTCATTTTTCTCAGGACCTCATACGGTCCTTTCCGTTTAGCCAGGGATTTGCTTTTGGAGCTAGGAAGCAGAAATAGTACTCTGTCTCCAGGGTTGCACTCCCGTAACCTGGCCCTTTGGTTATAGAGTCTGCTGTGCTTTAAATAAACTTCTCCAGTAAATCTGCCAATTTTGTCCAATCTTTCTCATATTTACATTACACACTGGAGCACATTAGGGGTTCCATGTGCCCATACAACAATTGAAAGGCTGAGAAACCTGTGGACAACTGTGGCACCTCCCGAACTGCAAACATCAAATACCGTAGCAGTTCATCTCAGTTGTTTTGCCTCAGTTGAAACAAATTTAGACAGCATACCCTTTAAGGAAGCTCGTCTCTTTGGTCTCCACTTTCCCAGAAGAAACACATGATGTTTGTGTCCAGGATAACAGCTTTATTGTTAAAACCAAAAAAATCATCAGCAACAAATGAAGGGACTGCATCCTTCCTCAGCTAAACGTTTTTTGCACCTCAGCAAGCGCTTTCTCATCTTATTTTATTTTTTATTTTATTTATTTATTGTATAATCGGATTTACAACCTTTGAGCCAGTGGCTCATTTACAAAGGTACCTCGTCACAGAGAGGACACACATGGTTAACACAGTTTACAGAGTACAGTCAAGACAGAGTAACAGATTTTTACATGTTTACAGAATACAGACATACAGAGTCAACATAGTATTACATGGGTTGCATGAACAGAGCTACATAATATTACATACAATTGCTTGAACACATGTGTAGATAAACATTTCAAGTAGTACCAGCAGGTATTGGCAGAGGAGAGAGGACCCGGGGTGGGGGGATTAGGGGTGGGGTGGGTGGGTGTTCAGCCCAGTGGGCCATGTCAATAGTGCCAGAAGAAACAGCAGAGTATCTTTTAGTGACAGGTGCAGCAGCAGGTGTTGAACAGCAGGTCTCATAAGGCAGCTTTGAAGGGGGCAGTTTTGGCAGTGTTGGAAATGGCTGCGGGGAGTGACTTGAACCAGGTAGGAGCTCTATAGCTGAATGACCTCTGAGCCTGGGAGGTCCTAGTTCTGGGCACTAGTAGAGTGAACTTGTCCGAAGTTCGGGTGGTGGCTCTGGGGTGTGTAAATTGGATGGAGGCAGACACCCTGGGGAGGGGGAGAGCCCAAGTAGGATTTTCTTGGTTAGCAGGCTGGTTTGGTAGCAGAAGCGTTCATCGAGGTTTAGGAGTTTGGTCATGACATAGAGTTGACAGGTGTGGGTGAGTCTGGGGGCACTGGTCAGTAGCCTGCAAGCCTTATTTAGCATGAGTCTAATCTTGCTGAGGGCAGTGGAGTCAGCAGCACCATATACTGAGAGGCCGTAATCAATAAGGGACATTATTGCAGATGTGATGGCGAGCCTGAGGGCATCAGGTGTGAGGCAGTCCTTGTGCCAGTAGAGGATGCCATGGCGCGCATTTGCGGCGGACGCAAGGGCAGTAATGTGGGCATGAAAGGTGAGGGCTGAGTCAAATGTGATGCCTAGGTATTTGTTCGAGTGGTTGACAAGTGCTCTGAAAGATTTGAAGGGGACTTTTGCTGGCTTTGTTCTGGGGGTGGGCAAAGAGCATTGCCTTAGTTTTTTTGAGGTTAATTACTAGTCTGCTCTTCTTAAACCAATTCTCAGCATCATTGAAAGAGTGCTAAAGGGAGTCTTTGAGGGAGGTGAGATTTTTATGAGTCGCACTAATCACGGCGTCATCAGCATATAGCAGACTATTGCCAGAACAGGCACTAGGCAGGGTGTTTAGGTACAGGCTAAAGAGTTGTGGGCCCAGGATAGAGCCCTGGGGAACCCCTAAGTGGATGGGACAGGTTTCTGAGAGCACCCCATTGATTTTGACATGCTGGGAGCAGGCTGATGGGTAGCTTGCACACCAGGAGAGGGGGCCAGTAGAGAAACATGTATGGCTGAGGGCATTTAGTAGGAGTGGGTGGGAGACAGTGTCAAAGGCCTTAGAGAGGTCAATGTACACTGCCCCAACTAGGGAGCCGTGGTCCAGGGAGGTGTGTAGGAAGTTGGAGAACTCCATTAAAGCTGTGCCTGTACTGTAACCAGCGCGGAAGCCATGCTGTTCTGGACACAGGATGTTATATTTTGCTAGGTATTCAGTGAGTTGGGTGGCCACCACATTTTCTAAGACTTTGGAGGGGGGGGGAGAATGGAAATTGGCCGATAGTTGCTGGGGGATGACCGGTCACCACCTTTGTGGATAGGTGTGACTGTCACAGTTTTCCATGCTGTGGGGAATGGCCCCAGACAGAGGGATCGGTTCAGTAGTTCTGTAAGTGGGACCAGACCCTCATCCAGGACCAGCCAGAGTATTTTTGGGTCCAGGGGGTCGCTGCTAGGACTGGTGCCTTTTAGTACTTTAAGCAGGAGTGGTTTGGCTTCCCGAATGGATACCTTGCGTAGGTAGAACTGGGGGCGCTGTGGATCTGAAGGGGCCGGGTTGTGAGTAGAATCAAAAAAGTTACATGGGAGGACAGGGCTAAGATCAGTAAAGGAGGAGTTAAGGCATTTGGCAATGTCAATGGGGTCAGTGATGGTGGCGCTATTGACTGTAAGGTGTGTGGGGGGGAGCGTGATTTCCCAGTTATTTCTTTCATATTGTCCCAGAAGTTCTGGGCGCAGCCCCATGAGTAGGTGAGGGTGGCCTGGTAGTTGTTTGCTTTAGCTTTGCAGATGGCCCATGTGCACCTGTTCCGGGCAGCGTTATGCCTCTCTGTCGGCAGCCCGACCAGTCTCGGTGGCAATATGCCAAAGGTTATCCCTGTCCTTGAGTAGTTGTAGTAGGGCAGGGGTGACCCAGGGTGCATTTTGTTTTTTGGAGCAGATCATGGTGAAGGGTGCAAAAAGATCACAGGCCTTGGTAAAAACCTGTGAGAATAGGTCGAGGGCAGTGTCAATGCTCCTTGCCTGGCGGATGGGAGACCAGTCAATGTGAGCGAGGAACTGCCTGAGTTTTAGCAGTTCTCCTGGGCGAAGATGCCTGTGGTGAGTGGTTTGGGCTATGGGTTTGGGGGTGGGGTAGACCAGAGGAATAGGAGAGGGGAGTGGTTGCTTAAGGAATCTGGAAGGACTTGAATATCTTGAACCTTTTGGGATAGGTTTGAGACAATGACGTCTAGGAGGGTGCTTGTCCCTGACTTTTGGTTACATCTGGTGAGTTGTGTGACAAGTTGGGTCAGGTCCAATGCAGTGAAAGTGTCTCTTATCGGTGAGGCAGTGGGACTGAGCCAGTTTACATTGAGGTCTCCTACTAGGACTTGTTGAGCCTTATGGGGGAGGGAGAAGAGATATTAGGTGAGAGATGATATTGCGGGGGTCTGGTTCCTTGGTGGGCTATAGGAGACTGTGAGATAGAGGGGGCTCTTGGATGGGTCTGGGGTGAGTTTGGGGGTGAGGTACTGGGCACCATCTATAAGCTTGGGGTCTGGGAGGGCGTGGCCTACGATGGTGTCATGAGCATTGAACGCACAACCGCCTCCACGTTTACCTACTCGATCCTCGCTAAATAGGGTGTAGCCTGGGAGGGAGATAAAGGGGTCCGGGGTGGACTTCATTAGCCAGGTTTCTACTAGGGCTAAGATGTCTGGTTGGTGTGATATAACCCAGCACTGAACAGCAGCGAATTTTTTAAGCAGGCTGCATACGTTCATGGAGGCAATTCGGAGTCCGTTGGACTTAGTTGGTGGATTGGCGAGGGCAGGGCCTGGGTTTGGGTGGATATTACTAGAGAGGAGTAGTAGTATGACTAAGGCTCTAGCCCGAGGGTGGCAGTTTGTTAGTTTCTTGAGGGTACATTGAGGGACTGGGCAGGCAGTGGCTGAACAGGGAATGGGTAGGGTTTGGAGGGTCTGGAAGAAGCAGAGGTGGTGGAGCCAGGAGGGGCCAGGGTCGGAGGTGGGTTGGGGGTGCAGCACGGGGTGGATGCAGGGTCCAGGGTGCATTGACATGGTGGTGGGTGGGCGGGCTACAGTGGTAAGGTATATGTGCCACAGACCTAAAGCTACCAACTTTCTGAGACCTAAAACTGGGACGATCCATCCTGACCATGACCCCCCCACCACCGTGTCACTCGTCACAGGCACTGCCGCAGACAACACTGCACACAATCACTTAAATTTTGCTGCTTGCTTTGGCCATGCCACCCCACAGTAACACCAGTAGCAAACATCCAGATTAAAACAATACATAATTCTTCTGCAGCAAGTTCCAAATCATGATGTACAGAAAGTTCATTAGAAGCAAACCTGTGTTAATTGTGATCAGACATTCGAGCTGTATGTATTGCTCCTCCTGACAGTCCCATCCAACCCGCTTACACTCGCCTCATTTGCTGAGCAAACTTCACTTCAGTGATTGCCACCACCACACCAGATTGTTTTCACACACTTCCCTATAGCTGATCAGGTTCTGGTACCTTAATTCACTGTTGCTGGTTCCTTCTCTGTCTGGAGTCCCTCTCAGCTACTGGCAGGCAGACATCCACGTGTGCTTGTTTGCACTACTACCCAGTCTAATCTAACAGGAAGGAACATGCTTTACTGTGCTCTCACTGACTTGCTTTCGGTGCAACAGAGGCGCAAGGGTTGAAGTTGCAAACTGCTGTCCAGCCCGAGCAGCGCCACAGTGATGCTGAAATAACTGTTACTCACGGATTAGCAGTCAGCCAAAAAAAAAAAAGACAAAACTGGGACACATAAGCAAAAACCAGGACAAAAGTGTCATTTTGCAAAACTTGTGGGGACACTGGGACATGCTGCCTAAAATAGGGACTGTCCTGGGAAAATAGGGACTGTTGGTAGCTTTACATAGACCATGGGCAAGGGCTGAAGTCTGGCTGGTGGGAGGTAGGTTCCAGGAAGTATAAGAAAATGATGCATTTGAGGTGGAATTTAGTACTCATGATGCCAGGTAGCCTTGGAGTTAGGGCACAGTGGCTGAGAGGGGGGAGCCAAAGCTTTAAGAGCCATAGAAATCAAGTCAAAATGGTCTTGGCTTGCTGGCTTGGTGAATAGAGCTGCTGACTTCAGCCTCAAAAGTGCTGGGTTTGAGGTTTGAGACCTGGGGAAAGACAGTGGAGTGCCCTTATTTATTTATTTTTTTTTTTGGGGGTTAAGGAATAAAAGCTTTAAGATCCAGTAGAATGATATCTTGACTTGATGGCCTGGTGGTAGAGCTGTAGATGTCAGTTCCAAAGGTACTGTGGTAGGACAGTAGAGTATTTTGATACATTTAAGGAGCAAAAGCTTTAAGAGTTTTCAGATTCAAAATAATTGTATTTTGGCTTAGTGGCAGAACTGCTGACTTTGGGGCCTAGGTGAGCAGGGTTTGAGAACAGCAATGGGACAACAGTGAGAATTTTTTTTCTAGCTGAATTATGGTGCCAAGAAGCTATAAGAGCTTTAGGGAACCAGAGTAGTTTGTATTAGCTTACTAGTCCAGTGGTAGAGCTGCTGACTCAAGTATCAAACAAACAGGGTTTGAGACTTGCAGTAGAACAGCAGAAGGTATTTTTTAGCTGAGTATGGGGCCAAAAGGTATAAGAGTTATGGATCAGAGGGAGACAATAGCCTGACTCATTGGCTTAGTGGTAGAGGGTTTGAGACTCACAAGGGGCAGTAGTAGATAAGGTGGGAGTAGAGATTAGGAGGGTGCAGAGTGGTGTAGGTGAGGAGGAAGTAGTAGTTAGGAGGGGTGCTATAGTGACTCCTAGTGGCCAGTGCCAATAGTAGCTGTAGGTAAGGAGTGGAGATGAGGAGAGAGATAGAGTGGTGCCTGGGGGTGCACAGCAGCAACCCCTAGTGGTCAGCAAGTATAAGTTGCAAATGGCAAAGTGGACACTTTAGTAATTAGAAGAGAGGTCATGTGATATGTCATGTGACCTGTAAGCAGCAATAAATGAAGAGCCAACCCTGGGTGGGGCAGTCTGTGTGCAGCGCGGACAGGGTAACACCTCTCCACAAACAGGCTGGATGGAAGGAGGCTTTACCTCTTAAGGTTCTCTGCAGTCCCCTGTAGCAGGCTCCTCAGCTGGGCAGTGTCTGAGGGGAGAGTGGGGCTTTCTGAGGCCTATAAGGGGAAGGGAACAAAGGAATTGCATTAGTATGCAGCAGGACAGAAGAGGGCACTACTGTGCATGTGCCAACTGTTGGGACAGAGGAGGGATACAGATGGCTACTGCGCATGTGCAAGAATTTGCCTGTAATGGTGGAGAGAACGCCAGAATCTTAAAACAGCTCTAAACAGGTAAGAGGACTATTTCAGAATACAGGCTTACTAGCACAGTTAAACAGTACTTGCATGCATTAAAACAGTAGTCGCTAACAGGTAAATGCAGTACTAGACACCCCTTAATGTAACATGAGTAAATACCCCAATCCCAGCACACAAATGTCCAAATATCAGAGAGGAAAAACAATCAGTTGCTGTGTGGGGACAGAAAATAGAACCCCAGTTGTCCAATCTTTCATTTGTTGCTGCCTTTTTTTTTAACAAGGTTAAAAAAAGTCCTTGCTCAGTTAAGATCTCCTTTGACAGCCCAACTCGGGAAAATACCTTTAGCAATCCTATTGCTGCTGACAGGGCTGTAGTGGAGCGTATGGGAATAGCTTCTGCGTATTGCATGGCATACTCCATTATCACCATAATATACTGATACCCTGCAGAACTTTTAGCCAGGGGCCCCATGGTATCAATTCCCATTTTTTCAAATGGAATATCTATTATGGATATGGAGATCAGTGGGACCTGCTTTATACTTCTGGGGACAATCGACACTCTGGACAGGAAGCACAAAAATCTATCACCTCCTTCCATATACCTGGCCAGAAAAACTAGGCAAGTATGCATTTCTTGATTTTCTCTTGACCAACTGACTCTCAGCAGATATGGTATGAGCCAGTTTTAATACCTCCCTTCCTGCAGACAGTGAAACCAGAAGCTGATAGTGTACAGTTTACGTTTGTTTTTATAAATTGTCAATTTTCTGTCCAAACCTTGGAAATATTTGTGCTTTTTGTTTATCAGTCACATTGCTAGTTACCGCAGCTAGTTTCTGATAAGCATTTCTAAGAATCTCATAATTTCTTTGTTCAGCAATATTGACCAGATTCTGAAGCATGTCTGGCCTGACCTCCAGAAGTGCCTCTTGATCTCCTGTTGATGTGGATGCCGGTTCCTCACCAGAGTCACTTCTGATCTTTCTTGTACCCAGGTCCTGCAGTCCTCAACCAGTGAAACCTTGGACAGAGGGGTTCCCTTGTTTTTCTCCCTCCATTTCTGTCCCCAGGACTTCTTGGATTTTACTTCTGGGCCAGATAGTTCAACATCGGTGAAGGGAAACATTTGTTCTAATCCCACTAGGTTTTCCTCCTCTCATGAGCATACACCTTCAGAATTATTTTGTAGGAGAGCATGAAAACCCTTAACAACCCCTGTCCTCCATAAATCGCCAGGAAATGCCTGGTTGTTCATAAATTATTGCTTGAATAACAGAGTCTATTTTGCACTCACTACTGCTTTGTACATCCCGCTGTCGAGACTGCAGTTAAAGAGAAAATCAGATTAACAAATAAAGGAAAACTAAAATAATATTCAGTGAAGTTTTTTTATATAAGTTCCAGTATATCTTTCAAATTCTACTACTAAGGGAAGGAACATTGTTTAACCAGGGGTAGCATACTAAGCCAAAGCTTGTTTTCAGATGCCACCTGGGAGCACAAGGAAAGTAAGTGACTTGCTCAGGAGCACACATTATGCACTTATGGGATTCAAACCCAGGTCTTCAGATCTGCAGATTAGAGCCTTAACCCACTATGCTATACTGCCTCACTAGTGAAGAACACTATCTGTTTTTGGCTGTGATCTCAACTTACAGATGAGCTGAGTTCATGCGGAGTTACTTTTCTAAGCATACTATGTTATCAAATTTTTTTAATTCAATAAATAGCTATTGGACATAGTTTATTGCTATTATTATACACTGTTAAGATGTGAAGTTCATCTGTTATTACTCAAAATTGTTATTTTCCTAACAATTCAGGGCTGCATTTTCAAAACTTAGTGGTAAGATTTGCTGCACTTGAGCTACTTGTGACATGACTGCTAGACCACATAAAATGTAGTCAAAGTTGATTTTGCAGGTGCTGCAATTGTCCGCAACTTGTGCGTCAGAAATAAAGCCTGCATCAAAGTACTGACTCATGCATCAGAAATATGACACACACATCTTTTTTCGTCACAAAATCAACGAGGTGTCACAAATCAGTTAAAACGTTAAAAATAGCCCACAAGCACAATATGTACACCCTGGAAGAGAGGTAGAGAGGTGAAGAGGGGGAACATGATAGAGATTTATAAGTACAGTACCTCACAGGAGTGGATGAGGTACAGGATGGGTGTATTTTTTTGAAGAGAAGGTGCATGAGAATAAGGGAATATGCAATTAAGCTGATAGAAGGGAATTTTGAGGAGATATGAGGAAGTACTTCTTCACTGAGAGTGGTGGATGCTTGGAACAGTCTTCCAGCAGAGGTAGTGGGGTCAAAAACAATGGTTGACTTCATGCCTGCATGGGACAGATGCAAGGGAATCTTAGTTGGGAGGCGGGGGGGGGGAGGTAGCCAGAGATCAGGTAGCATCTACGATGTCAATATAAGCAGGACAAAATGGGCAGACTAGGTGTGCCAAGCGATCGTTATCTGCCAACAAACTCTGTTTCTATGTAACCCTTTTTGTCAGTTATGGTCAGGGCTCCTAGTGCTCTGCGGCAGCATTTTCTGATTTTTGCGGCATGATTTATTCATTTCTGTGGCAGAACACAGTCCTGCCATTGGCTAAATATGATGTGATGTCATCGATGACATCACATGCTAAGCGCAGAGGAGGGGCTTCAGGATAAATGAGATGGGAAAGAAAGCTTGACACTACAGAAAAACTGTATATTTGAATGAAAATTTACGAAAAACAATGAATTCTAAGCCACCATATATATTCTGTGGCATGATATAAATTTTACAGAAAATTCCGCAACTGCAGAATCGCAGAATTCCAGGGGCCTTGATTATGGTCTGCTTTTCTCCCTCCCTCACAAATCCAGACATTGGGAACCAGAGGTAAGAAAAATGCACTTCTGTTTGAAACTGTGTTTAATTTGGGGCTAAGAAATAAATTATATATTTTTTCAAATCATCAGACCACCAGTTCACCCACGTGGAGTAGAATGCTAACTTGTTTGAGCTGGCGGCAGGCTGATAGAAACATAGAAACATAGACTTTGACGGCAGATGAGGACCACTTGGCCCACCCAGTCTGCCCATTTTCCTACCTACTGGATAAGCTGCAGATTCTAGTTAACCAACAGCCTACTTTCTGCAACCCCTCATTATAATTGCCTTGTGTCTGTCCCATACATGTTTGAATTCCTCCACTGTTTTAGACCCAACGACCTCCTCAGGAAGGCTGTTCCATGTATCCACCACTCTCTCCATGAAAAAAAATTTCCTCACATTACCCTTGAGCCGTCCCCCCTCTATCTTTAAATTGTGCCCCCTTGTTCTTACACATCTCTTTTTCTGAAAGATGCTACCCTCCTGGACTTTGTTGATTCCCTTGAGGTACTTGACGTTTCTATCATGTCCCCCTGTCCCTCCTTTCATCAAGAGTATGCATATTAAGCTCTCTCAGTCTCTCTTCATATGGTTTCTGCTGCAGACCCTGCACCATTTTAGTTGCCCTCCTCTGGACTGCTTCCATACTGTCTATGTCCTTGCATAGATGAGGTCTCCAAAACTGCACACAGTACTCCAGATAGGGTCAGGGCCGGCTTTAGGGTTTGGGGGGCCCCCAGCAGAATTAGTGAAGTCACGGGGCCTCTCTACTTGGCCCACCTTTAGCCCATGTGCTTTACTGTAGCCCATAGGTGCAAGATTTTATTTGTGGTGATACTATAGGCAGGGAAAAATGGGCAGATTAGGAGGGCCAAGCAGTAGTTATCTGCTGGCAAATTTTATATTTCTTTGTTTCTATGTATAGTTTTAGTATAACCAGCAGTATTTTAAAAAATTTTAGGAGGACACAGCAGTGTAATTTCTTGGGGCTGTTCTTCCCATCCCATCCATTGCTGCCTGTCCACCTCATATTGACTAGATCACATCTTGTTGAGGTATTTCATGACATAACCAGAAGGATCTGCATAGTCCTTCACTGATGTTTTAAAAATATATTAAGATAAAAAAAATGTTTAAAAATGAATAAGGTAAACTTCTCTGCTTGGGGGGCTCCCATGAGCAGGGGCTTCCAGCAACCGCAGGGTTCGCTGGTGCCTAAAACCGGCTATAGATGGGGTCTCACCAACTGTCTTTACAGAGGGATAACCACTTCCCTTTTTCTACTTGTGATGCCCCTTCCTATACATCCCAGTATCCCCCTGGCTCTCCTTACCGACTTTTCACATTGCTTACCCACCTTTAGGTCATCTGATATGACTACCCCCAGGTCCCTTTCCATTTTTGTTGTTGTTAGTACCTCCCCTGATATTGTGTATTCTTCTCCTGGGTTTTTGTTTCCCAGGTGCATTACTTTGCACTTCTTTGCATTGAATCTAAGTTGCCATATGTCTGACCATTCCTCCAACCTTGCCAAGTCCCTTCTCATCTTTTCTACCCCCCTTGTGTATCAACTCTGTTACAGATCTTTGTGTCATCTGCAAAGAGGCATACCTTTCCTTCCAGACCCTCAGCAATGTCACCTATAAAGATGTTAAAGAGGACTGGACCCAGTACTGAGCCCTGAGGTACTCCACTAGTAACCCCCCTTTCTTCGGAATGTGTTCCATTCACTATTACCATCTGTGTCCTGTTGTGCAGCCAGTTTGCTACCCAGGCTACCACCCTGGGACCCACTCCCAGGCTGGCTAACTTGATTATTAATCTTTTGTGCGGGACTGTGTCAAGTGCCTTGCTAAAGTCTAGGTAGGCCATATCCACAGCCCCTCCCTGGTCTATTACTGTGGTCACCCAGTCAAAGAAATCAATTAGATTTGTCTGACATGACCTTCCTGCTGTAAATCCATGTTGCTTTGGGTCCTGTGCCCCGCTGGCCTCTAGGTACTCAACAATTCTTTCTTTCAGAAGTGATTCCATCATTTTCCCTACCACTGAGGTCAAACTTACAGGTCTGTAGTTTCCTGCTTCTGCCTTGCTCCCACTTTTGTGAAAGGGAATCACATCTGCCCTCCTCCAGTCCTCAGGTACCATCCCATCCTGCCATGATCTGTTAAAAGCGTGGTCAGTGGTGTCACTAGGTCCTCCTTAGTTCTTTTAGGATTCTGGGTGAATCTCTAGGCCCCATTGCTTTGTCCACCTTGAGTTTTAGGAGTTCTTTCAGGACTCTTTCTTCTGTGAATGGACTGGTGTCAACCCTACCCAGGTGCTTCTATTGTCTGGTTTAGGTAACTCCTCCTCATCATCTTTTGTGAATACTGAGCAAAAGTATTCATTCAGTATCTCTGCCTTTTCACTGTCTCCCTCTGCCCACCTCCCCTCTCCTTTATTAATCTTCACTATCCCTCCCTTAACCTTTCTATGCTCCCTAATGTACCTATAAAAGGTTTTATCCCCCTTCTTAACTGAGTTGGCTATTTTTTCCTTGGTTTGGGCATTTGCTAGTCTGACTGCCTTCTCCACTTCTTTCTGCTTTAATTGATACAGTTCCCTGTCGTGCTCCTTCTGTGATTCCTTATACTTTTTGAATGCAGCCTTTTTCTTCTTAACCTTCCCTTCCACCTCTTTTGAGAACCATAGTGTTTTTTTACTCTGCTTTGTTTTCTTTATTTGTTTCACACAAAGGCTTGTTGCCTCTATGATGGCAGTTTTGATTTTTCTTCATTGTTCTTCCACCCCTGCTTTTTGGTCATTTACTAGTGCATTTTTCAGGTATTCACCTATTTTGCCAAAGTCAGCCCTTCTAAAGTCCAGTACCCTTGCTTTTGTATGGCTTATCTCCATGGTTGTGCTCATTGTGAAGCACACTGTGCAGTGGTCGCTTGTTCCCAGATGTCTACTGACTTCTAAATTTGTGATCCTCTCTCCATTTGAGAGTACCAGGTCTAGTATTGCTCCCTCCCGAGCGGGTTCCAACACTAGCTGTCTAAGGCCTGCCCCCTGCAGGGCATCAAGAATGACACTGCTCTTGGATGTGGCTGCAGTACATGTTATCAGGTTAACATCTGGCATATTCAGGTCCACCGTCAACAGTATCTCCCCTTTTTCAGCCATTTTGAGAATGTCCTCTATCATTTTGTTGTCCATTTCCTCCCCTTGAGACGGGGGGTCTGTATACAACCCCTGTGCGGATTGTGATGCCATTCCCTGTCTCCAAGGTGACCCAGAGTGCCTCTTGTCCTCCCCCTTTACTTTTTAGTTCTGTAGCTTTTATCACTTCACTTATGTATAGAGCTACTCCACCTCGTCTTTTACCTTCCCTGTCCCTTCTGTAGATAGTGATGGTGTACTCTGGCAACACATACTGTATGTGTTGCGGAGGTGGGTTGTGGAGGAGGAGGGTATGTGTAGAATTTTCAGTGACTGTGGGGCTGTTTGGCATCCTTAACTGCTCAGTGGTTTGGGGCAACTGGGCCTAGTGAGGGCTGCAGGTTTTAATCATTCCATCAAGTTGAGACTGGGCTAGGATGGTGAAATTTGCTGGGCTGAGCTGGGGATTTTAGTAAGGGGGACTGGAGTGCAACTTGCTGGGCTGGGGGGAAGCTGTGAAATCTAGCAAGGGGCTGGGGGCTAGGGTGTAACTTGCTGGGCTGGGGGGAGGCTGTGAATTCTAGCAAGTGGCTTAGGGCTAGGATGTAACTTGCTGGGTTGGGTCCAGCGGGAGGGCTGTGTAGTCTAGGGAGGGGGCTGTGGCTAATGTGCAAATTGCTGGGCTGTAGGGAGGGATGCAGATTCTAGGAAGGGGGTCAGGAGCTAAGGTGCAACTTGCTGGGCTGGAGGAAGGGCTAAAGATTCTAAGGAGGGGGCTGGGGGAGGAATGTGGATTCTAGGGAGGGGCAAGGGGTTATGGTGCATCTTGCTGGGCTGGTGGCTGGACAGCGGACCTCACTCTGAAGCAGTTGGCTAGATTATGGGAGGGGGATTCAGGGCATCGTGTTGGACTGTGGGAACCTTGGAGAGGGGGGATAGGTTTCAACATACTGGGCTGGAGGAGTGGTAGTAGGGTTGCAAATTCTGTTACAAATGACCCCCAAAATGCAGCAGAATACAACAAAACTCCCAAATGTTCTGCGGCCTAGGTGGCCCCAGACTCCCAGCCTATAATTTTAAACTTTTTTGCATACTCTTTGTTTAAAGGCTGGTTACTCCACTGGAATCCACCAGAGCCCACCAGAGCCATAACTGTTTTGGTTATCTATGATGTTATTTTCTTCCATGAAATTTTCAGTTTCCTCCTTCACTATAGTCTCTAAAAGCTTTCCCAAGACTGAGGTGAGACTTACAGGTTGATAGTTCTTACAGTGACTCTTTGAACCTTTCTTTCACATTACGGGTCGCACCCGGAAATGAGCCTCGGCTCAGTGAGCCTTTCCCGGGCACCAATTTTAAATAAATAAATAAATAAATATTGGTACAACAGTCTCCTCCCTCCATGACTGTACCACCCTTCCCTTGTAGACTTGGTCCTCATATATGAGATTTAGTGGCCCAGAAATATCGCTGGCTACTTCTTTTATTACCCTGGGATGCAGATGTCCAGTACCTGTGCCTTATTCACATTCAGGTCTAATAACATTTGCTGTATTTTTTTTTTCTCTGTCTGAATTTTGCTGTCTCTGTCTTGGATCACAACACTATTAATATCCTTGCCATTACTGTGGAAAAAAATTCTGTACCATGTCAACCATACTATATACCACTTCCCCCACTCTCTTGCAGTTGTACCTTTGACCCTGTTAATATAGTTATAAAAGGTCTTGTAACTGTCTTTTGACGCAACTGTCACTCTAAATTCTTGCTTTATGTTACTGTTTTAAAACTCTTTCTTGCATCTCTTAACCAGTGTAGAATATACCTTGCAGTGAGTAGCTTGTTTCACTTTGCCTTGTTACAAGCCCTTTTTACTCTGAACAGTTTTTGAATTAATTCGTTGAGCCATAATGGTTGATTACTTTTACTGCTGTACTTCAGTTTTGTTGGGCTGCATTCATTTTCAAGCTCTTTTATCTTGTTAATTAACCTTTCCCAGGCCTCCTCCAGCTCTAGCCCCTTTAGGAAAGGCATTTGACATTTATGGTCCCCACTACCTTACCTACTTAGTTCTTTTTGTGATCACTATTTGAGGGAAGTTCCCGAACTATGCAGTCTCTTATTTTGCTATCCTTATTGCTCAATAAAAGAGTTTAAATGCTGCAATCTCTAGTATTACAGTACTTTTAACATGCTGTGACACTTTTAATGTTATAAACAGTTCCACAAAATCCTTCTTACAGGCTGTGATTCCTGTAACGTCATCCCATTTTATCCCAGACATGCTGAATTCATCTGTAATGAACAGATTGTCATCTGCTTTAAATGACCACAACACTCTGTAGTATTTCCATCTGTTCTTTAGTCATGTTTGCTGGCCTATAGACAACTCCAAGGAACAATTTTCTAGTGGCTTTAAGTGTGATCGTGACCCACAGTGCCTCTACTTCATTACTTTCTTCCTGCATTATTTGTACTGCATTGATGCCCTGCTTTATGTAGAGTGCCAGTGCCACACCTCCTTCCTTACGTTCTTGCCTATATTTTCGAAAAAGTTCATACATCTCCATGGACTTACCCCAGCTGTCATCCCTGTTCCACCATGTCTCCATTACTGCACAGATAATCAATATAATCATTTTTAAGTATTAACTCCAACTCATCTTTTTATTTCCCAAGTGAGTATTGGCTCCAGCTCATTGTTTTTATTTCCCAAACTCTTTGCATTCACTACTAAGCAGTTCCATTCTTGAATATACAGTATTCCTATGCCATTGTTCTCCTCCTTTGTATTTCTGGCTCTCCAGTGATGTCTAGCAAGGGTATTTAAATTCCTCCCTCCTTCCCCTTCATTATCAGTTTAAATGCCTTGATAAGCTGAAATGTATTCTGTCCCCTAATGTCCTTGCACCCAGTTAGCTTAGGTGCAATCTGCCCCTGCATACAGAGTATGCCCATGTAAAGATTTTCCCAGTTCATTTAGAAGTAGAAACCATCCTGTCTGCACCATCTTCACAGCCATCCATTTACAAATCTAATTTCTTTGAGCCTGGCTTCTCCTCGAGATTGGCAACATTTCTGAGATCATCATCTTACATTTATTATTTTTGATTATGCCATGGACATCCAAGAACAGCCAATCAGAGCAGCAGGCTGGCACCTTACCTGCGTTGTAAATCCCCTGATAATCACTGCAAAAGGTGCCAGCCAGCCACATCTCTTAAAAATCATCCCACCCATGAAATTCAAACTGGAGATCTGCCATATTGAAATGCTTGCCAACCAGTGGTCTCTGACTCCCATTCCATCCTACTCAGCAAAGCACACAGCCTAAGTAACACAGACCCAAGAAAGTGGATCTGCACTTAAAAAAAAAAAAAAAACACAACACACTTCAGCATGTATTTTCCTGTAACCACCAAAAGTCTCTGTGTCTGAAACACTGCTTTAGCTCTCATTCTGTCTCGTGCTCTCTCTGTCTCTCTCTCTGTCTCTCACTGCTCGCTGCTAGCAGCGTAAAGGGGAATGAACTACATTTTGTGCCGTTGCCTAACAATAAACTTAAATAAGACAAACTAGAAAAACAGTTTTCCCCAATTTTTTTCTTACAAAAAGACACTACTTACCTGGTAGAACCACAATAAGCCACAGGATCGGGTTGAGGTCGATTTACTATTGCTGGTGCAGATTTACCCACTCGGCTGTGCCTTGTGGGCAAACCACTCCAGCCATGGCAAATCCCCCGATAACCCACACCCCCTCATGGCTTATTGCTGAAGTATATTTCATGTTTCCTTAAATTTCTTCTCAATTTCCTCCTTGTATGTCCCATGTCATTGCTGCCCACATGTATTACTACCAGTGGTTCCCCCATCCTGATCATCAGTTTTCCAATATTCTGACTTACATCCTTAACACCTGCTCCAGGTAGGCAGCTCTCTGTTACATGTTCCTTCCTACCCTTGCAGCTCTGTCTATCTGCATACCTTAGGATGGAGTCACCTACCACCAATATTTCTTCATTATATTGCCTCCATTTGGTTGTTCTTTATTGAAATACTCCAGTGTCTTCCCTTTTTGATTTGTTTCAGTTCTTCCCCTCATTTGCATGGTTTCTTCCACTGTCACTTTGAATATTATTTACTTGAGTTGGACCTGAATCCCCTTGGCAGTTTGCTATCCCTCCTGTATGTGGTATATCATTGCCTCTGCCATCGTTACCTTCTTACGTGAATATTCCCATTAATGGCTCATGTCTGTTTGATAACAATAAAGTAACTCTTGCTTTTCAGCCTTTTATGTTTTAGGGTTATTTCTGTGCTGTCTACACCAGCCACATCTGTGTCATTACTTTTAGTTAGAAACATAGAGACATGGACAATGGTGGCAGAAAAAGACAAACGGTCCATCCAGTCTGCCCGAGTTTCTTTTCCTTTTGTCTCTTACTGTCACAAACGTGCTATTTGGTTCCTTCCTCCCGTTTTCATCAGTCTGTGGCACACTTCCTTGTAATAACTTCCTTGTCTTATAAATGAAGTCCACAATTTCCATTATTTTGATATTGCACTCAAGACTTTCTTTTAACCCCCCCACTTCCATTTCCAGCTGCCTTATACAGTATATTTACACTTTATGCAAATCAAATCATTAATCTCCTTTGATGTCCCAAACATATTGCAAGTTTGGCATTTGGTCAGCTCTACATCTGTTTCAGCGATGTTAGGTATTATCTATTGCACCTTTTTACAACACTCCGAGTCTCAACACATGGGTAATCAGTGCTCTCAGGCTGATGCACAAAAGAAATTCCAGACTCTAAATCCGATATGTCTCTTCCCTTCTGCCTCTGTCTCCTCCCCTGTAGCTCCCAAATTCCTCAGTTCTTTTGTGCATCTCACCCAGTCTGGTCACAGATTGTTGGCTCTCTACCAAGACTTTTAAGGTAAGAGTTTTTTAAAGTTGTAGCTACTCTCTTGAGATCATATAACCTTTTGGCTTTAATTGCTAATGTATCTTTAAAACAGCGATTGGTCACCTAGACTAGTGCTGGAGCATGTTGTTCAATGCATTTAGATAGCTTAATCAGTGTGGTGTCGGGGCCAGTAAGATCTTTGTATGTCTAACTCATATGTTTGGGTACTATACAATGTCCTTTTCATGTTGCCCCCCCCCCAGTGTACCTTGTTCTGCTGAGGAAGGGGAACAGGCGCCTGTATCAACCCAATCAGTTTCCTAGCAGTTTCACTGCCAGCGCCTTGCTCACTGCCCGGTTTACCTTGTTCAACCAGGGGTAGTGAGATCACCAGTGGTTATCCCCAGGTGGAGCATAAAGCTCCTCTAATCGCCTCACGGTTTACCTCGTTCAACTGCGAGGGTGAGCCTGCTGGTGGGGATTGAATCTCTCCATTCCTAATGTTGTGCAAATCCACAAAAAAAAGGGCACTGTTGCAAAAGGCCTTACCTGCATCAAGCAGGGTCCTGCTTCATGACTGCGAGTATGCTGTCCCTCATGCCCACGAGAGCGCACGCCCTCTGCGGGGATGCCCCACTTGACTCCCCGATTGCCTTACTGCCAGAGGCAATCCCCGTCTTCCACTACTAATCTCCAGGCTCAGTGGGATGCCAGGCACTCCCTTTTCATGCAGCGAACAGAACTTTTGCTGGGGGAGCGGCGCCGCCATTTTTTAAAAAAGCTTCCTGCATTTCTCGCGAGGCTTCCATCCTTTGCAGGCAGCCCCAGTGCAGCTTATGGCAATTCCTCACCCAAGATGGTGGCAGTCTACTGAAACACCCCTCCTAAAATGGTGAAAATGAGAGGGCAACCGTGAGGCTTCAACATGCCAGATACAGATTGGTCAATACCAGCAGGAACATCTGCCAGAACTAGACTCATAGTGGATTCCCTGCAGGGGGAGGGCCTCAAACAACTGGTACAGCAACCCACAAGACACAGGGCTATCCTAGATCTAGTACTGACTAACAAAGAAGGGATCACAGATCTCCAGGTAGAAGGTCACCTGGGGGCCAGTGACCATCACATGGTATGGTTCAATTTGGCTACTACATCTAAATCATCCCATTCCAAGGCAAAATATGGGACTTCAGAGGAGCTGACTTTGATAAGATGGCCAACAGAGTTAAGCTAGCCCTGGCAAAAGAAACACAGGTGAGGAGGTACAGGCAAAGTGGGCAAGCATTAAGGATGCAATACTTGAAGCAACATCCCATTGTGTTAGACAGAAAAGGAAGTGCAAAAGAAGAAGGAAACCACTTTGGTTCTCAAATACAGTAGCAGAAAAGGTCAGAGCCAAAAGGCTGGCCTTCAGGAAACATAAGGGAACACAGCGGGATGAAGATAGGGAGGCATACCA
The DNA here is from genome assembly GCA_016271365.2 of Neoceratodus forsteri. Taxonomy (NCBI): domain Eukaryota; kingdom Metazoa; phylum Chordata; order Ceratodontiformes; family Ceratodontidae; genus Neoceratodus; species Neoceratodus forsteri. The sequence goes on from CM057449.1 coordinate 1,050,942,773, forward strand.
AACTGCCCTAAGGGAAGCAGGGAAGGCAGTAAGGCAGGCAAAGTCCCAAACTGAGAAAACACTAGCACAAACAGTAAAAGAAGGTGACAAGACTTTCTATAGATACATTAGTGAAAGGAGAAAGTCCAGAGGGGTTGCTAAGCAATGGAGAAAAGGGAGCATGTGAGGAGGAGGACCCTGTAAAGGCATCTATCCTAAATAGATACTTTTGCTCAGTATTTACTGAAGAGAGGTAGGGCAGGGCCCACAGCTCAGCATCATGGACACAGGGGAGGGAGGTGAGCACTACTCCCTTCACAAAAGAAAGGGTCCTACAAGAGCTTGCTAAGCTCAGGGTGGATAAGGCAATGGGACCTGATGGCATACATCCCAGGGTACTTAAGGAGCTAAAGGAGGAACTAGCAGAGCCATTAGCAGAATTGTTTAGTGAGTCTCTGAGCACAGGAGAGGTCCCAGAAGACTGGAGAAGGGCTCATGTGATCCCGCTCCACAAGAGTGGTAGCAGGGAGGAGGCGGGGAACTACAGACCAGTCAGTCTTACCTCAGTAGTGGGCAAGATTATGGAGGCACTCCTTAAGGAAAGGATAGTGCAACACCTGGAATCCATAGGGGCACAGGATCCAAGACAGCATGGGTTTACAAAAGGAAGGTCCTGTCAAACTAATCTCATAGATTTCTTTGACTGGGTAACAGAGTGGTGGACCAAGGGGGCAGTTGATGTAAGCCTACCTTGACTTCAGCAAAGCTTTTGACACTGTTCCACATAGAAGATTGATAAATAAGCTAGGTAGGCTCGGGGTGGGTCAGAAGTTGGTCAACTGGGTGGCAAACTGGTTGACTGGCAGAAAACAGAATGGTGGTAAATGGTATACAGTCAGAAGAGATGCAAGTCACAAGTGGGGTACCTCAGGGATCAGTCCTGGGGCCAGTCCTATTCAACATCTTCATTAGTGACCTCGTGATGGACTAGAGGTAAGGCTTGTCTGTTTGCAGATGACACCAAGATCTGCAACAGAGTAGATGATCCAGATGGGGTGGGCAGAATGAGAAGAGATCTGGATAAACTAGCAAAATGGTCAGAAGAGTGGCAACTGGGATTTAATGCAAAGAAGTGCAAAATCATGCACATAGGAAGAGAAACCTGAAGCCACTTATAGGCTGGGAGGAGTTGCTAGCAGTCACAAAGGAAGAAAGAGACTTGGGCATCATCATCACTGATGACCTAAAATCATCAAAGCAGACCTCTAAAGCAGTAGGTAAGGCTAGGGGTGTTAGGGTGTATTAGTAGGGGTATCACAAGTCGTAAGAGGGAGGTAATAATCCCTCTGTACAAGACATTGGTTAGGCCCCATCTGGAGTACTGCGTGCAGTATTGGAGGCCACACCTTCACAAGGACATTAACCAAATTGATGCAGTCCAGAGAAGGGCAACCAAAATGGTGCAGGGACTGCATCAGAAGACATATGAGGACAGATTAACGGAGCTCAATATGTATACCCTTGAGCAAAGGAGGGAGAGAGGTGATATGATTGAGACATTTAAACACCTTAAGGGCATAAACAAGGTGAAAGAGTCTAACATGTTTAAATATAAGAAAAATAGCAGGACAAGAGGACACAGCATGAGATTAGAGGAGGCCGATTAAGGGGGAATGTGAGGAAATTCTTTTTCACAGAAAGGGTGGTAGATGCATGGAATAGCTTACCACAAGAAGTGGTGGCTATGAATACAGTGCAGGGCTTCAAACAGGCATGGGATAGGCATAAGGGAGCAATACAAATGACTATGAATAGATAGGTCACTGACAGAGCAAAGGCCGATGGCACATTTATAAGGTAGAAAAAGAAATGGGCAGACTGGATGGGCCTTGCGGTCCTTATCTGCCGTCAACTTCTATGTTTCTATGTTTCTATGCACTCCTCAAAGGGGCCATTCTCTCAATGCTTGTTTAAAAGGGAAATGGAGACGTTAAAGCAAAAAAAACAAAAACACTGGAGCATCATACTTCACTTTTGGGACCAAGTAGAAGCCTGATTCTTTAAAATACAGGAGCCGGATGTATATCCTCCAGGCCTCTGACTGGTATAAGTGAAAATGTTAAAATAATGTGCTAATCACTCATTAAAAAGCTGGCTATGCAGTGTTATCTCAAGGGCTACAAATTTTACACTGCATTCAAATCCTGTTGCAGCAGTAAGCCAGTTTTTCTAATACAGAAGCCTGATGTACATCCTCAGGGCTTCTTTTTGATGTAGTGATTATTATGATACTGTGATCACCCAGTAAGTCACAACCTGACTCAGACAATGTCCAATGCTGCTTATATACTTTGCAGAAAATAACAATGGCATCTACAAGCAGTAGGTGTTGGCTGCTTAAAGTCCACTCTGGGGATCATATTTCCTTTAGCATGTTATGCCCCATGACAAGTGCCCATCCTGTCATGTTTATCCATAAAGCGAGAGCCATAGAACTCACTTTGACTGGAGGTTCCCAAGAACCAGCAATGATCAGCTTGTGGCAATTCCACTCCATTGACATTGGTTTCACCTTGAATGCTAAATGTTAATGCTGTGCAGCTGTACTTCCTCAGATAAATAACACTGGCATCACCACTGATCCTGCATGATCAATAACTAGCTGTCAACACCCATCACTATGTCAGCTGGCAGGGCTGTGTTTTGGCTGGTTTTACATCTTCTGCCCTTCCAGTTATAGGACACGGAGGCCACATGCACTCACACCCTTGGCTATGTCTATCCCTGCTCTGTTCAACAGGGCATAACCACAGCACACCCGTGGCCATTTTATCTTAGCCATTTTATACCTAGGGGTGCTATTCCCACCCTCCTGTGACTGCATTAGCAGTTGGCATCCCTTACAGACTACAGCAACACGGGGTGTGGTCCTAAGCTTGCCCTCAGATAAGGGGGCCACTCAGAAGCATGAGCCACATTAAAATCACTGTTACTACTTAGAGCCAGTGAGTGTAGGCACAGAGACTGCCTGTTCCAATCCATGTTGCCCCCACCCCCACCCTCCTCATCTGTATCAGAGGTCTAACAGACATTCAGAGGTAGGCCAAGGAAGAACAGTAGGAAGTAAGATTAACAGAACTTAGAAGTCCTACTAGGGGAGATGCTATATCCCCCCCCATATTAATGCTATGGAGTCCAACAGTTGTGACAAATGATCAGACATTGGTTTGACTGTCCTCAGGAGCTTATTGAGTACCCATTTCACTGTATGTACGTAGTTCCAAGAAACTTGTGGCTTAAGCATTACTCCAATGGCTCAGCTGGTGTAAGCTTAAACACTTGGCTTAGCTGAATGAGTACCATCTGTCAGTGAGACAGAATGGGTCCTCTATCCCTCGTCCAGTATATTAGCATTACAGTTTCTCTGTTAGCATTTTTCCTCATGAACACATGCAGTACAGTAATGACAAGTGTTGTTCAATATTGGTGGCCCGCACAACTGTTTTTCACACTTCAGTCGTGCTCCACTCTGACTGGAAGCAGTGTCAGCATCCAGGCAGCCCCCACTCAGCAGCTGCAGTCAGAGCACTCACAGAATGCTCATTTGCTCCAAATACTTTGCACGCAATCCGAACGCCTCAGCAGGAATTGTGATACTGGTGGATTGGACATGGTGGTTCACCAGCTTCAGCCCCTCTTTGAGAGGCAGCCTTCTATGGGCTCATCCATCTTTCATTACAAGTACAGAGATAAGCAGCTCCTAGTGTTGTGGCACATTTTCTGAGCATTATATAATGGGTCATCCTGCATACTTAGGGCAAAACAGTTTGTGTGAACTACAAGTACAGAACTATATAGATAGTACAGAGCTATATATTCAGGTATCTGGATGTGCATAATTGAAGTGCAAGACATGTAATGGAACTAAGGAAGTGCAATGCATCACATGTTGTGCACATGCTACTCAGCCAAAGCCATGTTGGTAGAGGACTAAAGGGGCACATGTACAATACATCCCTACACGACAGCCCTCGCCCAATACAACCATGCCACATGCAGCATATGGATGCAATTATTCTAATCAAATAAGTAGGCCACAGTCCAGAAGCCATAAGGGGTGAAAACGCAGACTCTAGCTGTGCTTTTGCCCATGCCAGCTAAAACGCATAACCCCAGAAACTATTGCTAACAGTAATTTTGCAGCCATGTCAGCATCACAAACAAACGGTCGTGGAAAGCAGGTACTTGGTGTGCTTTATTACACTATAGGTCTATCAATGTAGAAGATGCTGAAATTCTATTTCATGGACCCACAGACAATCTCAAGGAAGAAATGTGGGGTATATTCAACCTCTGTTGGCTTGTCATATGTGCTGGTAGATAAACGTCTTCTCATGCATACATACTGTATAGGTAAAGACACTTACTCATATATAGATCTATCTATCTAGATGTATAGCCGTATTTATGGGAACAATCACACCCACCCTTTACACCAGGGTACAGAGCTGGGTGAAGATTATCATTCAGGGTAACACACAGACCATGGGCAGTATGATTGGCCAGCTTTGATGTACTGAGTATCGCATACCATAATGACAGCACATACGCACACCACTAACAACCAAAACACTAGATATATATTTTTAGTACTTTCAGCAGGGCTTAAAGAAGTAACCAACCCACTGGGAAACCCACAGTCAGCCTGGCCGGTGACCTCTTGGAGCCCCCACTGCAGTGGCTGCTGGCAGTAACACCAACCCTGCTCCACATCACTAATTAATCCGGATCATGGAGGAAGGGACAGGGGACCTTCATACTAATAAATCCAGGTATGACATGCAGACCAAGTACAGCATATTTCATAATCTTATATCCTCATACCTCCCTGCAAATGTTTGTCACGATGTCTGCACAGTAGTGATCAATAAACTATAATTCACCAGGTATGACATGCAGGCCAAGTACAGCTACTCATAATCACACATCCTCATACTTCCCTGCTTATGGTTATCACAGGGCCTGCAAAGTAGTGGTCAAAAGAACTATAGTACATCGTCTGCCCACAGCTTAGTGTCAGTCTGCAGGTCTTTTCCTAGTGGGCAGGGATCTTTGGCTCTGATCCTGGCAGGGACTTATTCATCTAACGAGCGGCTACATTGTTAACACAGCTGTGCTTGGCCAGAGGCTACAGTTCATTAGACTTATGCACTTCAGTCCTGTTCAGTAAGCATCTCAGTTCAGCCCCTATTGCAGTGGCTACACTGATCATATAGAACTGTCTCACCAGTGACCACAATTCAGTACTCTCCTGTAGACAACACCGATCAATACCTTGCTCAGACAGGGGCCAATCTGGCACAAAGACCACTGACCACTGAAACTGCGAGCATGGCCACTCAGAAGGCTACACTGTTGAACTTAGGGGTATCTGGTAAGGTGGCAGACACACTTGTCCAAGCCAGGAGAGAGTGCACTAACAGAACTTATAACAGACACTTGCAGTTATTTGCTTCTTGGTGAAAGGCATTAGATACATATTTTACAGTTTCTTCAAAATGGATTTGATAAGAGGTTAATGGCAACATCCTTACGGGTGCAGATGGCTGCTACTGAGGCAATAAGAGGTGAAACAGATGGACATTATATGGGGCCCATCCATTAGTTCAATCCTTCTTAAAGGCAGCAGTGAATATCATGCATTCCCCACTCAATTTGATGTTAGATACCTTGGCCAGTAAGCTCTTCAAGCCCCTAGAGTTAGTTCATCTATCAAGTCTTAATCATGAAAACTGTATTTTTGGTAGCAATCTTGTCAACAAAGGGAACCAGTGAACTGCAGGCTCTCTCATGTAGACAGCTGTTTCTGACCCTTCTTCCCAGACAGAGTCGTACTATGACCCATTCCCTCCTTCATTCCGAAGGTAGCAAATGCTTTTCACACTGCTCAGGAAATTATAGTCCCTACCACTGGTGCAAGAGAGGGAGACCCTAACAGGGATGCCCTCACCCACCTAGACCAAATAGGACCATTCAGAGCTACCTTACCAGAACAGAACCTTTCCGAAAGTCGGACAGACTATTCGTCCTTGAGCAAGGGCGGAAACAGGGCTTAGTAGCCTCAAGAGCTATAATAGCCCGATGATCGAGAGATACCATCGCTTGAGCCTACAGAGCAGGTGGTAATACCCCTCCTCCAAATATCGTGGCCCGCTCCACTGGAGCAGTGGCTACCTCCTGGGCAGAATGCAACTCCATATCTGTAAGGGAAATCTGCCATGCAGCAACCTGGTTAGCCCCTCACACCTTCACCAGATTCTACTGGTTGGATACTGGACTGACAGGGAACTCAGAGTTTGGTCACAAGGTAATTCAGAAAGCATTAAGTCATATTACATTCCTCCTCCCTCCCTAGACAAGTCCAATACTGCTCTATAATCACTCATGTGTTGAGACTTGGAGTGCTGTAAAAAGGTGCGATAGATAATGGTAGTTTACTCACCTGGTAAAGGTGATTATAGGAGCACCTTTTTATAGCACTCCGTATCCCACCCATTGAGGAGGAACATAACATAGCGACAAAGTGGGATAATTAATCAAATGGCTTTAATGTTGAGCTTAAGCGCTATGCTGGTTTCAGTGAAGGTATGGTAGTAAGCAGTAAACTCTACACTGACAGTGTGGATGTAAGATTGTATACACAATGTGAATCAATGGAAAGTAAAGGATGTTTTTCACACAGTGTTAAACTGTGTCATGTGCCTTTCTACCCGGTGGTACTCCTAAAGGAGGCTGCCTAGGGTCTCTATTGTCAGTTTATTTATCATTTTCAGGATTATCATAAGCTCTGGAAGAACTCATACTGAGGAATTTGGGAGCTACAGGGAAGGAGACAGAGGCAGAAGGGAAGAGACATATTGGATTTTGATTCTGGAATTTCTTTTGTGCATCAGCCTGAGAGGAGAGCACTGATTACCCATGTGTTGAGACTCGGAGTGCTATAAAAAGGTGCTCCTATAATAACCTTTACCAGGTGAGTAAACTACCATTTCCTTTGTGCTAACCAGTTTTAGTCTCAAAGATTTCTGGCATGGCTTCTGGCTCCTCAGGCTGACAGAGGCAGAGGCAGAGGCAAGCCTCTGCCTGTGTTGGCTTCTGTTCTGTGCTTGCCGACCATTCACACAGATGCGGACTTTAAAGGTCCTGATGACCTTTGCCCCATGGCTGACATCATGCTTGCAGTGTGATCCTACTGTTTCCCAAAACTAAACTTCCTGAAAACCGCTCTGGCAGTTTACACCAACCCAGCTGCTCTCACAGTTGTTGCTAGAAACTCAAAGTTTTCTTTGCAGTTCAAACTGCACTCTGAACCTCCTTCATTTTTGTGGTTCTGAATGCTATCAGGACTACAGAACCCAACAGGCACTTGACCTAACTCCCATACACTTAAGCACACACTTACTATATAGAGCATAGAGATAGAGAGTAGAATATTTCCTAAGCGAGGTATAAGATCTGCAGAGGGTCTGGGATATTGTGTCCAAAAGTGCAATCTGGAGATTGGCAGGACTTCACTACCATATAGAGGGGCATATCAAAATTCCTTGATTAAACCATGCCACTTAAAAAGTTGGATGGTGGAGTGGATGACGGCTTTATAGCTTGTGCTCACAAGAGAGTACATGACCTGGGAGTTATGGTGCTGGGGCAGCCATTTATTAGATGAAACCAATCGGTTAGCGTCTAAATTGCTCTAACACATATTTATCATGGGTGAGTCACTGGTACTGTTGAAAATTATAACAAGTGGAGAGCAGTCGGCTTGTTAGTGTAGATATGTACTATGTGTTAAATGTGTAAATCATTATTTGTTATATTCTTGGCAACTGCATAACTGATTAACCTCAATTAATTCTGTGGGATGGGGCAAAAGGGAGTAAGGCCATCAGGAAATGGAGGGTAATGAGTACCAATGCCCGTAGTCTGGGCAACAAGCTCCCTGAGCAGATGGCCTTAATGGAAGAGGGATGCCTGGATATCGTAGCAGTCACAGAAACATGGTACACAGAGAACCATGACTGGGATGTTAACATACCAGGGTACATAACCTACAGGAGAGACAGGCAGGGGAGAAGAGGGGGAGGAGTAGCTCTCTATGTAAAGGAAGGGATAAAAGCAACTGAACAAAAGAGTAAACAGGGAGGAGAGGAGGCACTGTGGGTCACCTTGGAGACTGGAAAGAGCACCACAATCCGCACAGGGGTTGTGTACAGACCCCCATGTCAGGGGGAAGGAATGGACAAGGATATGATGAAAGGCATTCTTAGAATGGCAGAGAAAGGGGAGATACTGTTGATGGGAGACCTGAATATGCCAGATGTTAACTGGAGCACATTTGCTGCAGCCACATCCAAAACAGGGCCATTCTTGATGCCCTACAGGTGGCAGGCATTAGACAGCTAGTTGCAGAACCCACTCGTGAGGGAGCAATCTTAGACCTCATACTCTCAAATGGGAGCAGTGAGAGGATCTCGGATCTAGAAGTGGGTTGCCATCTGGGGACAAGTGACCATAAAACAGTGTGGTTCACGTTAAACTTGCCTACAGAGTCAAGCCATACAAAAGTGAGGGTACTGGACTTTAGGAGGGCTGACTTTGGCAAGATGGGAGTGTGCCTCAGAAAAGCACTAGCAAACAGGCTAGAAGGAGGTGTGGAGCAACAATGGGAATTATCAAAACTGCCATCACAGAGGCAACAAGCCTTTGTGTGAAGCAAATGAACAAATCAAAACAAAAGAAAAAGCCACTATGGTTCTCAAAAGAGGTGGCTGTGAAAGTCAGGAAGAAAAGGATAGCATTCGGAGGTACAGGAAACACAGAAGAACAGGACAGAAAGCTGTACCAGTTAAGGCAGAAGGAAGCAGAGAGGGAAGTCAGAATAGCAAAGGCCCAAACTGAGGAAAAGATAGCCAACTCAGTTAAGAAGGGGATAAAACCTTTTATAGGTACATCAGCGGTAGAAAGACAAAGGGAGGATAGTGAGGCTGAATAGAATGAACAGTGGGTGGGCAGAGGGGACAGTGAAAAAGCAGGAATACTGAATGAATATTTCTGCTCAGTATTCACAAAAGAGGAGGAAGTGCCTAATCCAATTAACAGAAGCACTCTTGATGAGAGGTCGATCCCAGTCCTTTCACAGAAGAAAGGTTCTGCAAGAACTCCTAAAACTGAAGGTGGACAAAGCAATGGGTCCTGATGGAATTCACCCAGAATTCTAAAAGAATTAAGGGAGGAACTAGTGAAACCACTGGCTACTCTTTTAATAAATCATGGGAGGATGGTGTGGTGCCCGAGGACTGGAGGAAGGCGGATGTGATTCCCTTCACAAAGTGGGTCCAGACAGAGGCAGAAAACTACAGACCTGTCAGTCTGACCTCTGTGGTAGGGAAAGTGATGGAGTCACTTGTGAAGGAAAGAATAATCGAGTACCTAGAGGCCAGTGGCACAGGACCCAAGGCAGCATGGGTTCTGAGCAGGAAGGTCATGTCAGATGAATCTAATAGATTTCTTTGACTGGGTGACCAAAGTAGAGATCTGGGAGGGGCTGTGGACATGGCCTACCTAGACTTTAGCAAGGCATTTGACACAGTCCCACACAAAGATTAATAGTCAAATTAACCAGCCTGGGAGTGGGACCCAGGGTGGTAGCCTGGAGTAAAACATTGGCTGGACAACAGGACACAGAAGGTAATTGTAAATGGAGTCCATTCTGAAGAAAGGGGTTACTAGTGGGGTACCATGAGGTTCAGTATTGGGTCCAGTCCTTTTAATGTCTTCATCAGTGACATTGCAGAGGGACTGGAAGGAAAAGTATGCCTTTTGCAGATGACACAAAATCTGCAACAGGATTGATACACAAGGAGGCGTGGAAAGGATGAAAAGGGACTTGGCAAGGTTGGAGGAATGGTCAGAAGTATGGCAGCTAGGATTCAATGCAAAGAAGTGCAAAATAATGCACCTGGGAAACAAGAACCCAGGGGAAGAATACACAATGGGGGGGAGGTAGTAACAACAACAAAAAAGGAAAGGGACCTGGGGGTAATCATATCAGATGACCTTAAGGTTAGCAAGCAATGTGAGAAGGCAGTAGAGAGGGCTGGGGGTTTACTAGGATGTATAGGGAGAGGCATCAGCAGCAGAAAACAGGAAGTTGTTATCCCTCTGTACAGACAGTTGGTAAGACCCCATCTGGAGTACTGTGTCCAGTTCTGGAGACCCCATCTCCGCAAGGACATAGACAGGATAGAGGCAGTCCAGAGGAGGGCAACTAAAATGGTGCAGGATCTGCAAGAGAAGCCGTATGAGGAGAGACTAAAGAGCTTAATATGTATACCCTTGAGGAAAAGAAGGAGAGGGGGACATGATAGAAATTTTAAGTACCTCAGTGGAATCAACAAAGTCCAAGAGGGTAGCATTTTTCAGAAAAAGAGACTTGCAAGAACAAGGGGACACAATTTAAAGATAGGAGGGCGGTTCAGGGGCAATGTGAGGAAGTATTATTTTACAGAGAGGGTAGTGGATGCATGGAACAGCCTTCCTGAGGAGGCTGTGGGGTCTAAAACTGTGGGAGAATTCAAGAATGCATGGGACAGACATAAGGCAATTCTTGGGGGGTAGGAAGAAATAGGCTGTTGGTTAACTAGGATCTGCAGCCTATCCTGTAGGTAGGGAAATGGGCAGACTAGATGGGCCTAGCGGTCCTTATCTGCCATCAAAGTCTATGTTTCTATGTTTCTAAACGTGATGTTTTTCAATTAAGATCATTCACTAACCTTTCTGTATGTGTTATCGAATTACATGATATGTTAAAATTCTTAACTTATTTCTATAAAACATTTTATGTATGGTAAGGGACCTCGTTGGAAATGAGCTATGTTCAGTGGAGTTCTTTTTATCCCTGTTCATGATTTTATGAATAAAAATTACTACTATTACTACTAGTTTTTTTCCTCTTTTTTTTGTGTTTGTAGTCAGGCTGGGAATTGGGAATAGATTTTCAGAAGGGCCACTCACTCGCTTGACTTTCTTTTGTTCAAGGTGACACTGCCTCTTCCTGTGATGGCCTCCACTCTGGGCTTGCAGACCACTCGCACAAATGCTGCCTTTAAATGTCCTGATGACTTTTGCCCCCTATTGGGATCCTACTGTTTCCTGAAATCAAAATGTCCTTAAAATGTCTCTGATAGCTTATACCAACCCAGCTGCTTTCACAGTTGCTGCTAAAAACTCTAATAAAACTTTTCTTTGCAGTTAAAACTGCACTCCCAACCTCCTTTGTTTTTGTAGTCTTCAATGCTATCAGGACTACAGTACCCACTAGGCCCTCCACTTAACTCCCACACACTTAGGTAGAGAATCGAGATAGAGGGCTTGAATTTTAAATGGGGAAGCAAGGCTTGTAGCAAAGCCCTGCATCCCTGCAAAATATGTCACACCTGTGGCCAAGGGTTTGAGGCAACTTGCACCCAATTTTGTAACCTGGGATGCAAGTTGCAACAATCCCCTCATTTTAAGGCAGCTTGCACCAAAGCTGTTGTGCAAACCCTGTAAACCAGCTCCCCTGCAGACACAAAGGTATGCCAGGGGGAGCTGACGGAACTGAGCTGCAGTGCCACAATGGACTTGTGGCGTGGGGTTTGCAGCACCCATCTTTGAAAATCCCACTCGTGGCACAGTTTGCCACAAGTCAACACATGTGACTAACTCTCGGCCACAAGTCCGATGCGGCAGCTGCATCACGTTTGAAAATTGAGCCCAGAGAGTAGAATTTTTTTTTTTTTTAGTTTTTTGTAGTTGGATAGAGAATGGAGGATATATTTTCGGAAGGGCCAGTCACTCACTCGGCTTTCTTTTGTGCAAGGTGACACTGCCGCTGCCTGTCTGCCTCTACTCTGTGCTTGCTGACTGCTTGCACAGACACTAACTTTAATGGTCCTGATGATCTTTGCCCTCTATTGCTGACTTCGCTCTTGCAGTACAATCCAACTTTTTCCTGAAATTAAACTTCTTAAAAACAGCTCTGGCAGCTTACACCAACCCAGCTGTTCTTACAGTTGCTGCTAAAAACTCTGATAAAACTCTAATAAAGAGTTTCTTTGCAGTTAAATCTGCACTCCCAATCTCCTCTATTTTTTGTAGTCCTGAATGTTATCAGGACTACAGTATCCAACAGCCACTTCACCTAACTCCCAAACACTTACGTACACAGTTTGGAAGAGAATAGAGACATGATACAGCTCTAGTGAGAGGATGCCGCCAGTAGTGCACTGTACATACTGCTGAAAATAAAACCTTTTAAAACAATTTAAACATTCCATTGGCACTTTCCCCACAGGATAACGAGTGTCGGAATGGATGGGGAACAACATACTAGGGACTCAGAATATTTCAGTAGCCCAGAATCTAGCAAACACCAATCCAAAAAATAGTCATTTGACTCATCCCAGGCCATGGTAACACAGATCCCCACAGGCATCAATGATCAACTTACGTGTCTCCTGGAAGAAATTATGGTTCTCAGAACCACAGTAACAGATGCCATTTTAGATGTTAAAAGAAATCAAGGGCAGTGTGGCCAACACCACCAAAAGGCTATCAGACACCGAGGCACGACTCTTCAGCCTAATGGATGCAGTGGAAAAGGAAAAAAAAAGAAAGGGCCAAGGATGCAAGGAGAATCTAAAAGGACAAAATGGAGTATCAAAAGAACTACTTGAGGAGGAACAACCTCCTAGTCTTTGGTCTACCGGAAAGCAAGGAAACAAACAACCCAACAAAATGTTAACCAAGATGTTCAACCTCTCCCCCAAAACAAACAAGAATACCAAACTGAATCATATTGAAGGCTGGCCCCCAAGCTGGGATCCAAACACAGACCAAGGGCATTCATCGTCTGTTTCTTCAATTTTCAAGAAAAAGTCTTTGTCCAGAGACAAGCCAGAGCCTCGAGCCTTTACAATGATCACAGTCCTGTGGTGCAGGAACAAAGAGATAAATACCGAGATGTGAAAGCGGGGCTTCATAAAACCAATCCCCCCTTCCACTTGATGTACCTGGCTCGGTTAAAAGTCTGGCTCAGATCAGGCATCCAAACCTTCCCAACCCCAGAGGCAGGAGAAACGGCCCACACCATGGAGCTTCCAAACATAGTTCCTTACTCAAGGTCAGCCTGACCAGTACAGGACCTAATGGGTCCATGATGAATGGAGTGTACTAGCCTGTTTGCTGAATAGCTTTATGAAGGACCCACACCAAATCACTATCAGAATTAATGAGACCCTGTAGTTGTTATGTCTCTGCACCAGATGGGATGACTGGTCCCTGCATGTAGAACAGAACCCCCACCTAGTTTCCTTTGTTCTTTGGATGGAGGAACACACCATCACGTTACCGTGCCACGTCCCTGTTGCAGCCCTCTCTGCACAAAGAGATACAAGGACTAATAGACTGATGAGAGGACCTGACTGTGGAAACGTTCCACTCTCGTCTGAAAACTGGATCACAGCCTGCACATCCTCCTCCTACTGAACCACGTTCTAATGTCCTGTATGCATAGCAACAAGAAGTTCCACAAACCAAGGGAGGTGCAATCAGTATGGACTACAACCTCAATGGACTTAAGATCTAAAAGTTTTGTAAGATAACAAATACCAAGGGGTATTCCTGGGTAGTTTCTGGGATAAGATGCAACATATGTAGGAAGAAAGAATTTGTGGTGTTAGCTCACATTCGGCAGGTAAGATTTAGGTCATATGATAATCTGAGTCTATAGCAAGAAGCAAGGGGGGTGCTTGGCCTTTCATGAACCTCTGATGGAACTTTTCTCCCTTCACACAACAGAGACAAACTCACAATATAGTGGGAAACATCGACTGGAGAGTCAGAAGACAAGTTACAAGGGATGGGAGATGGGAGGAGATTATGTCGGAATGGAAAAGGGAGGACATCTATGGAATATGTGAAGCAGGCATGCTGGGGGGGGGTCCTCCGGTGTCTCGGGGGTACCATGCTGACAGGTAGCTGAAGGGCCTGCTAAAAGTACTCTGCATACACAATATGGCGCCTTCTCTGTTCCTGTTTTTAGCACCTTAGGGATACAAGTGAATGAGTCATGCCTCTGCCCCGGAGAGAGGCTGATCTGTCTTAAGTGAATAACATGGCCACCCCAGTAAAAAGCACTGGTCTTGCAACCTTGGAGAGTGGCAACTTAGGATACTAGAGACCTACCATAAATAGAGTATACGCCAAGATGGTTCAGTAAAGAGCACATGGTCTGGAGGGGTACACTGCACCACTCATTAGTATTCATGAGGAGCAGACCTTCTCTGACTCATTTCTCCTCAGCCTTCCCTTCTGAGATCGATGGTATAAGCTCAGCAACCTAGTCTATGGGCGAGATAGGGAGCTCTAGAGAAAAGGAAGATATTGGGGTTTGACACCGCTCAGGTGCCATGAGGGGAGCTAAAATAACATGAGGTAAAGACTGCAACATATCAGCACCATAATACACCCCCCCCTCGGCTGGGGCATTGGTGGTGGTAGACCCCCTACAGACTGGTTGGGGGCAACAGTGCAACCAGCATCTCTTCAAATCAATGTTGCTTGTTGGGCTGACTGGGTGGTACAGTCATACTTTTGGCTGCTGAGTTTGAAGGCGTTGCCGACTGGTGGTGGAGATTAGCAGAGTCACTGTGTTGGGGGGTGACATGGTTTGGCTCAGTGTGTATTGGCATGCACTCCACCTGATGGGTGCTCAGCACAACTACCAGGGAAGCTGTGAGCTCTGCAATGCGCTCTGGGTGGGATGGCCAGAAATGGTCCTGCACATCGGGTGCACATGCCTGCCTGGCCAGCCGTTATGGGGGCTGGTAGGGTGGGGGGACACTTTGCGGGCTGTGTGAAATCTTCTGTTGGTTGCATATGTGTGTGTGTGTGTGTGTGTGTGTGTGTGTGAGAGACCTCATCATGGCATAGGTTGGGGGGGAGAATATCTGAGCACTCCTAATATGTAGCAGCCAGGAATAAAGTCTTCAGTAAATGAAGTGACAATGTAATACATATAACTGAAGTATGCTGGTCAAATTGTTGATTGTACAGAGGTGCAGTGTTGGAGAGTAACTCTCCAGAAAGCTCCTCGGATCTCTGGGGTGGATGGTGAGTGCATAAGGTGGGATGTAGAACAGCACCATACTGGGTGGGGTGTGCATTCAGTGGGTTTACACATGTGTGGGGAGTGAGCTGTGTTACCCGTTGTATGGTGAGGGTGCTCAATGGTTGCCTCCCCGTATCATAAACATAAGACGCCACTTGGGGCACATTCAGCTTGTGACCCCACATTCTTCCCCAAAATAGAGTTGCAGGCAGTCACAGCCACAGCAATCCAGTCTGGCAGCTGCTAGAGAGCTAAAAGTAACAACTGCTTGGTGACTTGTGTTTCTCAGATGCAGGTCACCTGTGGTCCTATGTACTCATAATTGAAGCCAGGCAAGTGGGTGGCTGGTATGTGGACTAGCAGAGTGAACTAAGCATTGGTGCATCCCAGGACATTGCAAACATCTGAGAGTTGGCTTTGTGCCATCTTAGGTTTTAACTTGGACCTGGCACACCACTGTGGGAGTGCTGTCATCACTGGCAGGCCACCAGTGGGGTATATGAAGGAGGCTACACAGGGAATGATTCTTGGGATTTACTCACCCTGGTCTGTTGGAGAAGCTAACATAGCTCCTCAAGGCTCTGTACTAAGTTGGGATTACTGATGTAAGAAGGATTTAAGACAGAGGCTCCTGTGCTGCTGCTAGTGAGCTGGAGGTGTGTAGGATACACATCCCGAGACCATCACAGGCAGTGAGCAAACGCAAATGGGGAGTGTATGGAATTAGGGGAGGAGTGTGTGCCCACTAGGTCTAATTGGCTGGAGTGTAGGTAGGTACATCAGTGGCTGACTATAGTGCAGTTGAAGAGGCAGGTGAGGGGGACAGGAAGGGGGTAGCGGGAGTAATAGGATGGCGGAGGGGCAGAAGGGTAGGTTGACAGGGGAAAGGGCTGGGGTGCAGGGAGGAAGATGGGTGCAGAGACTACTCGGTGACTTAGGGTGGCACATAGTAATGTGGTATGTGCAGGGGCTGGAGTTTGTAATGAGGGGGTAGTGCAGCAAAGTCAGACAAATGGACAACCCCCCCCAAAAAACTAGGTGCATATAGCATAGGAGGCATTCTAGACAGATATAGTCACCAGTTATTCTTTTAATCCTTAGATCGGATAAGATCTCCACCTTCTCAGAGATCACAGATCACTGCACTGCTGCCCCACTGCCCTAGTAGGGTTTATCATGTATTTTTAATTATTGCTTAGAGTTATAAGTGCTAGTATAGGTGTTAGCTTAGCTGAGGCAATCTTTAGTAGGTTGGTAGGAAATAAACCTATTTGGCAAATATCTTTGCGTCTATGTTCAGTAGGGTCTATTGATGGAGTGCAAAGTCACCTTGTAGCAGGCATGTCTGGTCAGAGGCTCCTGGGTGGAATACCTTTGCCTGAGAGATCATGGATCAGCACAGGGAGAGTAGGTGGGCATTAATGACATGCACACACAAGTATGGTGGCACACTACTACATGTCTCAAGAGCAACATAAACCTATGGGGTGCGGTTTTCCTAACCTTATGATCAGAGTAAGAGTGCCATGTGCGAATAAAGAGTGTGGCTGATAACAACCTTGCATTAATTACATGTAACGTTAAAGGATTGAACGTGGGTACCGAATGCCTACAAGTGTTACACCTGAAGAGGAACAAAGCGCAAGTGGTCTTCCTACAAGAGGCACATCTGAAGGAAGCAGAGGACAAGTTGATGCAGTGTCTGTTGGTGGGCCAAGTAATAGGAGCAGGAGTTAACAAGTGACCAGGGGCATCCTCATTTTAATACATGAAAACATGGGATTTGTACACCAGTCTACATGGAGACAAGAAGCCAGCAGAATCCTAATTGTTACTGGAACATGGAAGCTCACCAAAATACTGTAGCCTTCATCAGTATATATGGACACAATGTGGACACACCAGAACCATTTGTTGAGCTGAGTGGCCAGTTGGCAAACTACCTGGACCACACGCTAATCACTGGGGGCAATCTAAACTTGGGACTAGACCCAATTAAAAACAGTACCAAAGACAATAGGCTCGGATCACAGGCAGAAAGTGTTTTGGGGGGAGTTAAGCATGAGCACGGGCTAATAGATGCATGGCATCTCCTACACCATCAAGAAGAAGCCTACTCCTTCAGATCAACTGTCCATCACTCATCTTCCAGAATAGATTACTGGCTGATACCTAAAACACGGGTGACAGGCCTCCTATACACACAGATCCTAACTGTGACGATATCAGACCATGCCCTAGTGCTGATGGTGCTGCAGCTTGGCCAGCTGAACAACTTCATTCTCACTCAGGACAGTAACAATCATGGAATTTATTCAAAACTTCCTGCAGCACAATAACCCATCAGACACATCATGGGCAGTGACCTGGGATGCATTGAAATGTACACTAAGGGACAAAGTTATTGCCATGACATCCTTTCAGAAAAAAAATAGCAAAGCAGAAAAGACTAGAGTTATTAGAGGCAATACAAGAAGTGGCGACAAACTTAACAACAACAGTACAGACAATCTGTGGAGGGAGTGGATGGAAACACGAAACAAGTACAATGAAGAGTTGCGAGAAGTGATGGAGTTTATGTACATGAAAGCCAAATTAAACTATGTGGCGAGTGGCCCCAAGTTCACCAAAGAGTTGGCACTGAGATTAAAACAGGAACAGGCCAGAATGAATTTAGCCACCCAAAAAATGAAGGACTCCCAAGAAGTGACCACTGATCCTAGGGTGACTAATAGGGAGTTCTTGGATTTCTACCAGGTGCTATACAGCTCTGAGGCCCAAGTGGACAGTGCTTGGATAGAAATCTTTCTAGTGGATATACAACTCGATAAATTCTCACAGGAACAGAGCCTCATGATAAGCCAGCAGCTGACAACTGCTGAAATTCAGGCCACTATTCTTGCACTACTAAGAGGGAAAGCTCCAGGCAGTTCTGGATATACCCCAGACTTCTATATTACATTTGCTGATCTCATAACACCAATCCTACACAAGGTATACATTGAAATGATAGAAACTGGCTGACTACCCCAATCTATGCTGCAAGGGGTCATAACACACTACTACCATAACCAAACAAGGACCTGACCACATGCTCTGGATACAGACCAATCACCCTACTGAACATAGATGCAAAGATATTTGCCAAAACCATAGCCAATCGACTACTATCAGTGATACCATCTCTTATCAGCCCCATGCAAACAGGGTTTATGCTCAACAGACACATAACAGACAATACCAGAAAAGTGCACTATCTGGTGGATGCAGCAAGAGAGCTGAAGGAACACCCTGCATTGGTCACACTTGATGCAGAAAAACGTTGAACTGTGTCAAATGGCTATACCTTTTTGAACTACTGAACATACTCAGACTACCAGAATCTGTCATTAAGATGCTAAGATTCATTTATATGCAACCAAGAGCCACAGTTTCTACCAATGGCCTTCTTTCGCTGGAGTTTAGCCTGAGCAGAGGAACATGACAGGGGTGCCCATTGTCTCCGACGTTATTTAATCTGGCAGTAGAACCACTACTTCAGAAAATATGAATGGATCCTAATGCAATACATCGGGTATAACTCTTGAAGAAGCTTAGCACAAAATTCCTAGCATACGCAGGTGATGTCTTGTTGTCACTCAAGAACCCAGGAAGATCTTTACCACAAGTAATGCAACTTATACACACCTTTGGGGCCATTTCAGGCTACAGGCTCAACACAGATAAATCTGAAATCCTCCTGCTGAAATCTAGGTACCAAATATCCGCTACAGGGATGCAATGGAAGCTGGAAACAGTGCTGTCTCTTGCTGTGCAGCCTTGTTCGGTCTCTGCACTTTATAAGCATTTTCAGTCCATAGACCCACACATCCCTACTGGGGTTTGTTATTATCAGGTCCACATGCTCCAATTATAGGATGAAATGGATTACAAGAGGGCCCTTTGGAAAAATCTGTATAGATTTATAAAGCAGGATCGGCTCCGTTTAATACAGTTTAACATTATGCATGATGGAAACATACATATAAAGGATTTCACTTCCTGCATATGTGCAGACACAGTTCATCACCTTCAGGAATTTTAACACATTCTGTGACTCTGGACCTCCGCAGTTCACAGTTTCTTCTGGCTTTGACTTTGGCTTTGACTTACCACCAGGAATCAGCATTTTCATTTAAAATCAGTTTTAAATGTCCAATCACAGCCATCTCAGTAGGCCTCGATGATCCTTACCTCTCGTCTGGCTTTTTCCCTGATCACCCCAGTGCCTAGCCCTACTGATAATAATGTTTTCACCTATGATCATGCTGTTCATGTTTTTTCTGGCTGTGCTGACTTCTCCAAATAGCACTGATTCTATGAGTTCCCCAAGACCTACTGCTGGTAACCTTGATGAATACCCTCATCACATGCTTGGAATGGCTACCTGCAGTCATAATATGAATTGCTCCAATCTCCATGATCAAATCCTACAATGCACAAGATTGCTCCTATGTCTGGGCACGACGTTACCCACTCACTACTGCTCCTTGCTCTTATTATCGAGTATCCAGTCAGTCCAGACTGGAGCTAGTGAACAGCGCAAAATGAGAAGGGTACGGTTGCTCCACAGCAGATGTCTAAAAGAGCTACTAAGACATCTAATACTGCTTCTCCTGCTTTTGTCTGGAAACGTACACCCTAACCCTGGTCCACCCTTCTCCAGCCCTAGTGGCACAAGCAGATCTGGGACTCTCTCACTAGCCTGCATTAACATTTGCAGCCTGCTCAAAAAAACTTGATGCCCTTACTGCCTGGACCATCCAGCACAGTCCGGACATCCTTGCAGTGATTGAGACGTGGCTGTCACCAGTGATCCCTGATGCTGCTGTTGAAATTCCAGGATATACTGTTTTCAGGCAGAATAGACCATCTAAAAAAGGGGGAGGCTGTGTCCTATACCTGAAAGTCTCATTGCAGAGGCATGCTCTGCCATTGTCCAACTTTGGTGATGAACTACAGGTCCTAGCTATCAAGACTCTGCTCGGAGCCCACAGTAAGGCCCTGACAATAGCATCAGTTCGTATTCCACCAAAATCGACATCTTATAGCCTGGACCCACTCCTAACTTGTGGCAATAGCTTAAACCATAATGCTTGGGGATTTCATTGTGAACTGGCTCTCCCCCAGTGTGAACAATTATAAGGATGCCTTATCTGCTGCAAATTTCACCCAACTCATAACCTCACCTACAAGGGTCAATTAGAGAACCAGGACAAGCACACTACTGGACTGGGTGCTCACAAACTGCCTAGACCATATTTCTCATACGGAAGTCCTTCCCGAATTCTGTAAGTGACCACTCCCTGGTCATGTGCTTATGGTCAAATAAATTCAATAAACCCCTGGCAAAAACTGTCAATAGTAGGATTCTATCCGGAGGGCACCTAGAGCCATTAAAATTGCTTCTACGGCAACAGGAATAGTCCCTAATTGATACTGCGACTGACATAAATGATGCACTTGAATACTTCATTTCCCAGTTCAGTGCAGCATGTGATGTCCATGCTGCTTTCAAGAAACGAAGAATTAAGGGCCTTGACAACCCTTGGATTACAAGTGATCTACTGGAAAAAATGAAATCACGGGACTATCTCTGGGACCGGGTAAGAGCTACTGGCAGACCAGCTGACATACAGGCCTGTAAAACAGCCAGGAACACCTGCACCAAAGCCATTCACTTGGATAAAGCCAGCTATTATAGGAGTGCCCTATCCAACACATGGAAGGATGGAAGGAAATTCTGGAGCAACATATCAGAAGTCATGGGGAAAGGTTCCAAAGAGGCACCCACCATGCTGAACATAGATGGTTCCATCATCATTGAACCTGCAATGCCCACAGCATCATGGCTTTTGGAAAGATCACAGTACCACCGTGGCACTCCTTGAATTTACGGGCTACATTCATCATGCACTTGATCAAGGTCAACTTGTTGGTGCCACCTTCATTGACCTGTCAAAGGCTTTCGATACAGTCAACCATCCACTACTAATGAAACAGTTTGCTGAACTAGTGCTGTCCCTTGACACCCTAAGGTGGTTTAATAGCTATCTATCTGACCGCACTCAACAGGTTAAGATTGGTAATGCCCTCTTCTCCTAACAGCCTGTTCGGTCAGGTGTCCCCCAAGGGTCAATTTTTGGGCCCCTGCTATTCAACATCTTTCTGAACAAACTCCCTGCCTCCTGTCATGACCAAATCCTCCTGTACACAGATGATGCAGTAATTTTCTCAAAGAACTCCGATCCCTCTCTCTTGGAAGGCCACTGTCAGGAAAGTTTCACGGATGTAGTGGCATGGTTTGTCATGCAGAAACTAGTGCTCAACTACAAGAAAACCAAGATTATGCTTTTCCATAGTACACATAATAAACATAAAAGTAAACAGCTGACACTCAGAAATAGCGTTGGTGTCATCTTAGACCAGACACATTCTTTCAAGTACCTTGAAGTGACCCTGGACAGTAGTCTGTCTTTCTCCAGTCATATTGATATGATCGCCAATTCTGTGAATATCTGCATCGGTCTTCTGTGTAGACATAAGCACTGCCTGACTTCCGAAGCACTTAAACTTGCAATACAAAGTGCGATTGTATCAATCATTGACTACGGGCTTGTTATCTATGGAGCTGCCTCTGTGTCTGCCTTACAGCATGTTGCCATTGCTCTGAACAAGTCCTGTAGATTATTGACTGGTGCTGCCACGTGCACTCACACCTGCAACCTCTATAAGCAGGCTAAATGGCTTCAACTTCTGGGAAGAATCACTTACCAAACCTGCCTGGTAGTAAAAAAGGCATCCCTTGGTCTTATGCCCCCTCGGGTACAGAATCTCCTTAGACCAACCAACAGCACTCACCACACCAGAAGCTCTGATAATTCTACTCTACTTGTCCCTGCTGTCACACCTCTCAGGGCCAGCGGTCATTTGCAGGCAGAGCCCCTCAGTTATTTAGCTCCTGGGCAGCAAGGTCACCAATTCGGTCACTCTAGGCCTGTTTAAGCGTAATTTTCGTCATACCCTTGTGACTTGGGCCTCATGTGACTGCTTCACTTAATTATCCTGGGCTGACACCCCTGTCTCCCTTCATCTTCATTTTCTCTGTTTCTATGCCTCTAGCCACCTCCCATAATCCCCCCTACACCTTTTTTCTCTTTCTCTTTTTTCATCTACCCCTTTCCCCTCAATTGCTCTATCCCTCCACTAGCTCTCCAACTCTTCTGCCCCCCTTTTCCTACTCCCTGTCCACTAGCCCAGGTCCTGAATGTCTTCTGACCTCCCATCCCCCCTACACCCTAAACTATCTTCCTACACTTACGCACCCCCCTCTCTCGTATGCCTATATCAGTTTGTATCTTCAATCCCTGCTACTTTTGAAACTATTCTACTCCGATGACAAGGCTTAATTTTGCTGCATTAGAATTCTCTGTATAATTATGTCAGTGTACTCCACTATTTGTAAAGATATTCCCTGTTTTCTCATTGTATCTAACCTAGCTACTATGTATAGTCATACTGTTTCTTCTGTTAAGTAACCCTGGACTGTGTAAACCAATTCCAATGTTTTTTATTGACTTTTTTACAAACTTTCAACATGGAACCTTTGTAGAAGAGCCTATGGCTCAAAGGTGTTAATTCTGAATTTCCAATAAATAAATACAATAAAAAAAAAATATATAAATAAATAAATAATTTGTATTTTACTCTGCTAAAATTGTACAGAATGGGCAAACTACCCTCACCTTTGTGCTCTCGGTGCCAAGAGCCTCCTGGCTCCCTTTATCATATGTTATGGGAGTGCTTTAAGATCTAGCCTTTTTAGAACTCTGTCCAACAGGCCATGGATCCCCTTTTGGGACTGGATGACCTTTTTACCCATACAAGTTGTCTACTGGCTATTCCTCCCCCGGCACCCCTAATGTTAAGAAAGCCCACTTGTCCCTTGTGGCAGCCATGGCCAAACTTGTTATTTTACGACACTGGAAGGATGTTCCTCCATCCTTCTTAGGGTGGCACTGTGAGATTCTATTGGCCCTCCAATTGGAGAAACACATAGCATCAATGCGGAAGAGACCTCAGCTTTTTTCCCGTATGCAGAAGTCCCTCTATATTTTATTATCCCTCTGGGGTACCTAGGATTCCGCTTGACCCCCCTGGATCCTTTGGCTTTGTGTCATGTTTTGATTTTGGAAGGTGCCTTTCCTTTATTGGAGTTGTGTGGTTAGTAGGGAGACCGATGAGGGGAAGGGGGTGGTAGTGGGGGTGGGAATGGTTTCTTTTATTTGTCCTTTTATTTGACTTTTTGGTATTGTGCCACGCCAGCCTTCTCATGTCTGTACTGTAATAGATAGTGTAATGGATGATTGTTCTTGTTTTCTGGTTTTGTATTGTTTATTGAAAAATCTTAATAAAGTATACTAAATAAAAAAATAAATCTGCGGCCGAACCCATGCAATAGAACTTGAAATGCATTACAACGAGCATCAAAGATAAACTCATCAGGTGGAACAGCTTGCCATTATCGACCAGCCACAAAATATCCACAATCAAAATGAATACACTACCCAGAGCATTGTTCACAATGTTGATGCTCCAGGCAGAAATCCCACCAAAATGACTGGAAGAATTACAGAGGTTTATCTTGGAATTCATCTGGACACACAAAAAACCTAGGACATCACTCAAGAGACTGGCAAAGCACACTGACAGAGGGGGACTTAAGGTGCAGGACATAACACTATACTACTAGGCCACGCAGTTGTGAAATGTCTCCTTCTTGGGGTACTCTGAGGAGGAACAGAAAACAATGACTGATACGCCAGAGTGGCTAACAATAGAAATAGGTCTATGCAGGGTGGCTGAAACATCTTTACTGTCATGCCTTTTTAGCCCACCTTCACAACTGATTACTCAGCTAGCCACGGGAACTACATAAGAATTCTAACAAGAATCCTACACAAATTAAAATGCACTCTCAACAAAATACCTGAACAACCCATATGCGGCAATGGTAATATCCTGAAAGTAGGTACAAGAGTGCAGTAGCCCTGCTGGGAAAGAGGAGGGATGACGTGGGTATGGGACATAATCACACCACAGGGATTTAGCCCCTTTCAGTCACTACAGCAAAGATACACCCTGAAGCACCTGGATGCATGCAGGTATATGGAGTTCAAACACACCATATCTTGGCACTGGGACATAAGATATCTGTCTGCACAGACTTCAGAGAAGGTAGTCAATACTGTCCCTCCTTCAGAACCCAACCCCAGTCTCTACATGGTATAACACCCTAGTGGCCACAATCCATGGGACAGTGGGTAAAATGAAAGACTGGTGAATAGAGAACTTGATATGGATACCCACGACTTGGACTAGTCAAAAATATGGTCTAACTTCACTGATAGATCTGAAGGTGTAACAGTTTAAAATATTAAGTAACATGTACTATAGCCCCAAGAAGCTTCATAAAATGAAGAAAACTCCAACACAGAAGTGTTATAAATGAGACCACTCTGAAAGAACTCTGATCTTCTTGCTTGGGCAGTGCCCACTAATACAAACATTTTGGCAAGAAATTAAATCTAAACTCAGCCCACTACTCGGTTATGATAACCTATTTGAACCCAACATATGTGTGGTAGGCAATGTAGGTGTGAGCACTATCTGTGAGCTTACTAGTTAACTTTGGTTGCTAAGTGCAGTTAGGCTTGTTACTATGTGTAGCTAGGCAGGAAGAGCTAGTGGTACTGGTAGGTCTGGAATTTGGGCTTGCTTGCTGCAGGCTGGGGGTCCTATCCCTAGAGGGTATAAATAGGAGAAAGACTGGATTTTATTTATTTACCAGGTTGGTACACTGATCCCAACAACCATTTTCAGGCATGACCTGGGACATAAATATGGCACAGTAAGTGGTACATACAGTATAAGGATTTTAGAGGGAGCTTCCAGAAGAAGAGAAAGGAGTCAGGGAGTTTGGCCCACATGTTTGGCTGGAGGGCCGTAGTGGGGCCGGGTTGGACCATTTACCACCCCATCCCTTCTCCCTCGAAGACCCACGTATGAGAAGTGTGGTGGTTTGGGCCAGTAGAGGGTGAATTCAGAGGGGGAGCATTGGAGCACAAGTATTGGGGTCTGTCTGTGCAGTATGGGAGCCAGAGCCTGAGAAGCAAGCAGAAGGAGGCCTGCCAAGTGATCTCTGGCACCTTGGTAGGGTAAGCACTGATAGGGGCCCTGTTTTTGAAGTAGTTTCACCCGTGGGTGAGTGCAGCCTGTTGGGTCGGTGTGTGTCCTGTGAGTGGGCCTGCTCTGGCAGTGTGGGCCTAGGGCGTGGTTCAGAGGTGGCAGTCTGGACTGTTGTGGGCATAGTGGTGGCAGCACTACCCCTTTTCCCCTGGCCAGTGGCCACTACAACATTGGGACCCTCAGGTTGGGCAGCCTATGGAGGCAGGGAAAGGTCCATGTGGGGAATGGTTGGTTGGGATCCCAGCAGGGTGGCAGACTGTCTGGGTGCTCAGTGTGGCACAAGCAGCAGTCCCCTGAGTGAAGGCAGTTCAGAAATTGGAATTGCTGCATGAGCAGAAAGTGTCTCTGGTCTCTGTAGGTCTGGGAGTATGACACTCTGCAGGGGGGTTTTAATCCCTGTAGGTTCGGGAGTGGTCAGCACTCTTCAGGGCAGAACAGAAGGTGCGCGACATCAGTGATTGGATGACTGGAAGGTCTTTGGTGGTTTGGTTCTTGCTAAGAACATCATTTTGACTGCTAAGACCTTGAAGTAAAGAAAATGTTCCATGTATTGTAAGACCCCCCCCATGGAGAAAGTTTAAAGTAAGGCTAAGCTGGAAATGGGATTGGGACAGTGGAGACATCTTGTGCTGTTCCTAGTGTATGCCAGCTTTACTGAGACTCAGGGAATGAAAAGTAAGCAAGTGCCTCTGAAAAGATTAGAGTGAGAAGAAGGGATATGAAATGGAAGTGCTGCTAAGTACAAACTACCTCTAAGAGAGGCCTGCTCAGGCCCAGCGTATTGCTGCTGTCAGGAATGTAGCCTTTTCAGCTCGAGGGAATGTTTGCATGCATTAAATCCGTCTGTTGGAAAAAGAGATTGTTGCAGAACAAATGTCAGGTGCCTACCTGTAAAGTAATCCAACTGTGAATGGTTTACCCCTGCTCCATGAAGTGACTGTTCCTGTTTAACACCTGTTCATTAAATAGGATCCCCTGTTTCTGCAATTCTGGTATTTGCTTCATTTGTTTGAGAAACTGTTTTGCTGTTAAAAGAAGTTTGTCTCCACAGCCAGCAACCAGGGTGTGATCCCCCAAAACTGTTTGCCCCATTGAGAAGGACATTGAGAGGCCTGCCTGGAGAAGACTGTCTACAAAGACCCGTGGGCAAAGCTGGCAAGGCCAGGCAGGTGAAGATCTGTTTCACCCCACCAGTGTACCATCCCTGCATTGTTTGGTCTGAGGGCACCCCCGATGGAGCTATTCCATCACCAGCATCACCCGAGGGAACCCAGGTGCCGTTTTTCCTGTCTTATTTCTTGGACTGTGTTTTTGTGGTTGTATAGAGCCCCCCCTCCCCAGGACACTTACCCATCTGGATACCCCTAGATGCGGGAAGGGGGGCTTACATAGATAATTCTAGAGTGGCACTCAGTAGGCATAATGGGTTCTACCTGGTAGTGAACACGATCAAATGCCACATTTTGAGATTATGGCTTGACAAGAGACCACCATACTACAGAGAATATCTGACTGGTATCATGGAGTGCCTTAAGCTAGAACGGTTATCGCATAGCCTGCACAATGCCTTGTCAGCCTACCTAAGGAAATTTGGTAGCTTAGAGGCTCTTATCACCATACCAGAAGGTTAAAAGGCTATACCCCACCATCACTAATAAAGGATGGCACAGATTAGTAAGCAGACTATATTACTGGTACACATTTTACAGTCCTATGGAGAAACTTACGACATGAATATCAATGTGATAGTGTACAAGAGCTTTAGTGCATATTAGGTGCAAGTAATTGCAGTTCTATACTCCCACATCAGTTAACATACCTGAGTCTAGTGGGCTGCAAGATAAAACGATGAAGTGAACTAATTATTGAACGTCTTTGTTGTTGTAGTTGTGTATATGTTAGCTAAGTAACAGAATTCCCTACACCATTTCAAACTTGGGGTATAAAGACCAAGGAGCAGTAGCACACCCAGTTGTAGGTTACCCAGGCCAAGATCATGTCAACCCCTATGGGCTGTGGGGTATACAGTCCAAATGAATTAATGAGTGCTGCAGCCTTTCACAAACGAACTAGTTCTGACTGAGGTAGGGAAAGGTACCAACAATTAGGTAATTTAACAAGAATGTATTGTCCTGTGGATGTAATGTATATATGTGTATTTTGTGAAAACTCCAATAAAATATGAGTGACAATAAAAAAAGGAAAAGAGGTAGAGAGTAGAATATAAAAAATAATGTATGAGGTGTTGTACAGTATGAGTTTTTTCACACAACCGAGGGGTATAATACTACATAAACCTTAAGTGTGAAGTATGAGTGGTTTGTGATGGTATTACACAACAAGGGTGTGTAGAAAAAAAGAATAATGTACAATATCCCATAGTTTATTTTATATAATTGCTGGTTCATGGCTCTCTGCTGATGGCTGTAATTCTCACTGCTTGATTGCTGTCAGCTCCACTTCTCTGTTAAAAAAAAAAAAACTCTGGTTTTAAATATCACTTTGGAGAAGTGATATTGAGCTAAAATGGCTTTTAAACAGTTACTGAGTGATGATGGATTATATGTATGCGTATGTGTGTGTGGGGAGGCGTGCAAGACGGCTGCTCCTAATTTCGCAGCACTACTGGTTATTGTCTGGCTGACACTCATGCTGTAGTAACTTGATGATTATTATGGATGGAACCTAGTTATTATGGATGGAAGCCACTTATTATGGCATCAGAGAGTGGTGTTAACCCCCTGTCAATAAATAGTAATACCAGTAATTATAGTTTTTCTCACCCCATGGGTCCTTTAACATCAATAACTTTAGCAGTAGGCTGGCTAGGTTGAGCTGCCTTGGAGGTGGAGATTATGATAATGAGTTAAATAAATTGGCCAATCAGAAGAGAGTTAGAGGGTGTGCTGAGTGGAGCTTGCCAAGAGGACACCAGCATTTTTTCTCCGCCTGACTAACACTGCCTCTGAGGTGCTCCCTCTCTCTCGGCTGAAGAGAATCTCTTTGAAGTTTATTTCCTTTTTTCTTTACTTTATTGCTGAGTTAGTGAGTTTTTTTAAAAATTTTCTATAGTATTACTGTTTTTTTAGCAGTTCACTTCAGTTCCAGGGAATCACATTTTACCCTTTTGCTGCGGTTCCCCCACAGTTCCCTCTTGTTTTTCTGAGGTAAATTTTA
The DNA here is from genome assembly GCA_016271365.2 of Neoceratodus forsteri. Lineage (NCBI taxonomy): Eukaryota > Metazoa > Chordata > Ceratodontiformes > Ceratodontidae > Neoceratodus > Neoceratodus forsteri. The sequence goes on from CM057449.1 coordinate 1,050,971,427, forward strand.
AACATGTCTAAGTAAATTTGACGGTTCCTTATTTTATTTTAAAAAGTTAGTGGTTCCCATTTTTTTAGTGGGAACTGCATTTTTGCTTGAATTTAAACTACTTTTCACTACTTTAAGTCACAGTTCTTCACCGCAAGGGAACTGACTGCAAATCTTTAAATTCCCATTTTGAGAACACAGTTTTACAAGTTTTGCTGTCAAATTGGCATGTCAGAAAAAACAAAGAAAAGGACTGGGTCTACAGGTTTTAAAAAATGTACAAAGTGCTTCAAAATAGTGGCTAAGGCAGATGGCCACGATTTGTGTCTCAATTGTTGAGGTCCAGACAGTCCAGGTCACTATTGTGAACTTTGCTCTAAATTTTGTTCAAAGACTTTTAAAAAGAGCGCCCAAAGATTGCAAACCATGGCTTCTCAGTCTGCTTCCACCTCTACAAAAACTTCTGAAGAGGGGTCCTCTTCTCAGTCTAAGCCTAAAGATAAGTCCCTTGGGGACTCCACTGAAAATAAGTCTAACAATAACAGTAATGGTGACCAGCCTAAAAAGAGACATGGAGAGCAGGCTACTGATTCAGTGCCTGCCAGAAAGAAGTTTGAAGAAAAAACATATCACTGCCCCTCCCATGTTGAGACAAAGGAAGGCAACTAAGTATCAGCTCCACATGACTGTGGACAATAATGATACTGCCTCCAGAGCTATGGCCCAGGCCACATCTTTCAGATGTTTTGCATGGTTAAGAACCACAAATCTTTCACAGGACACTCTGACCAAAGCAATGGACTTTCCCTGTGAATATAACTCCCTCTTTGGAGACAGATCAGAAGCTTACATGAAAAAGGTGGAGGAATATAAGACCACCTATCAGAGTAACACTGCCAAAGAGAAGGCCTCTATTTCCCAGAAAGCTCAGTACAGGGGGAAACAGAGGCAGAGGCTATTATCCTAGGACATTTTTCCCCATGCCAATGCCCATGGACTATTCCCAAACCAAAGGCTTTTATAGAGGAAGAGGGCAGGCAGGAAGGGGCAGAGAAGAACTGCTACTACCTGTGCCCCTGCCACCCAGTCCAAACCCTGACTCCAGTGACTAATAAAGATAAAGAAAAACAAAAACAAAAAGAAAGAAAAAAGGAAAAACAAACAGACTTGGAAAAAAATTTATCCTCTGCTGAGGAAATGGCTAATGCGTGGCACCTTTACCAGACTATTCAAAGCATGGGCACAATGTTCAGTGCCCCTTCTACCCCAGTTAACCCTCTCAGTCCTGCTTCTGCTTATGGGCCAGACTTTTACTATGGTGATGGGGATGAAGATGTAGATGATGAGGCAGAGGGTCAGCCTTTAGAACCTGATGTGTCCCCTGACCAGGAGTTTGGTACTTCTCTTTATGGCCAGGAGGATTTTTCCTCACTTTTTACTTTTCTGCAACATATGATGGACACCCTGGATTTTCCCACCCAGGATACCACTGAGGAAGAGTAGGATGAAGCCTACAGGGAAATGATGGGTCTTTCCCCTCCAAAAAGACTGTTTTGCCTATTTATAAATCTTTAAAAAAGGCCACAGTGAAACTGCTCCAGGCTCCTACCTCTGCTCCTAGAGTAGATAAAAAGATTGATAGAAAATATCAGCTCACCAGATCTGATGCTGACTTTCTGTTTGTGCACCATAGTCATGATTGGGTGGTGCAGGATGCAACTTGTGACAAAGCCAAAGTCCCACTTTCTTCACAGCCACCTTAAAAAGAGTCCAGAAGATTGGACTGTATGGTAAAAAAGTCATACACTACAGTCTCCTTGCTCCTTCGCCTGTCCACTTGGCATATGCTGCCAAATACCAGAAAGATAAGATGGTGCAGGACATGACAGAGACAGTAAGGACTGCTCTTGAGGCAACTAATTATCAGTTCCACATGGCTGTAGACAATATAGATACTGCCTTCAGAGCCATGGCCCAGGCCATAACTCTCAGATGTTTTGCATGGCTAAGAACCACAAATCTTTCACAGGACACTCAGATCAAAGCAATGGACTTACCCTGTGAAAATAACTCCCTCTTTGGAGACAGGACAGAAGCTTACATGAAAAAGGTGGATGAATATAAGACCACCTATCACAGTAATGCTGCCAAAGAGAGGGCCTTTACTTCCCAGAATGCTCAGTACAGGGGAAACAGAGGCAGAGGCTATTATCCTAGGTCATTTTCCCCATGTCAATGCTCATGGACTATTCCCAAACCAGAGGCTTTTACAGAGGAAGAGGCGGGGAAGGGGGCAGAGAAGAACTGCTACTACCCATGCCCCTGCCACCCACTCCAAACCCTGACTCCAGCAACCAGATCACCTCCCCTCTTCCAGTAGGGGGCAGGCTCTCCCATTACCTCCAGCCTTGGACTCACATTACCACAGACAAGTGGGTGCTGGGGGTAGTGGGCCAGGGCCTTTCATTGTAGTTCAGAAAGTTCCCATCCCTTCAGGGTCCCACAATGTCAAAACCCCTAACTCCAACAGAAAAAAACTACTTTTGGAGCTGGAGGTCAAAGCATTGCTGTCTGTAAAGGTAGTGGAGAGAGTTACCTTTTCACAGTGGGGAAAAGGCCTCTATTCCAGATACTTCCTCACACTAAAGAAAAATAGGGAGTGGCGACCTGCCTTGATCTTTAACTTAACATCATACAAGTCGAATCCTGGTTTGCCAACCATTAACTACTAATGAATTACAAAAAGACCAAAACAATGCTCTTGGCAAGCAATCAAAGCAAATATAAACCCGCATGCCTTACTATCTGTAATAACCTAAACCAACCCCTGGAGATGGTTTATGAATTCAAATACCTAGGAATTATGCTAGACAGCGCGCTATCATATGCTATACATGTCAATCATATATCCAAGATGGTAAACAGTAGACTTGGAGTCCTTTACAGACACAGGTGCTGTCTCACACCTGCGGCTTTAAGATTAGCAGTCACCAGCTCAATCCTGTCCATCATAGATTACGGCCTGATAATTTACAGTACTGCCACTGATACCACTCTCAAACACCTGACAATCTCACTAAATAAGGCTTGCAGGCTGATAACTGGTGCCGACAAATGCACCCATGCCTGTGACCTCTATTTGCAAACCGAATGACTTCACTTACAAGGAAGAATAAAATATCAAACCTGTCTGTATGAAAAAAAATATCCCTTGCCTTAACTCCTCCAGACACCCAATCCCTGCTTCTTCCAACAGCATACCAATGACACACATGTAGTGCAGCTAAGCAGGCTTTCCTCATCCCACACTGCCAGACCTCACAAGCCCAGTGTACCTTCCGTTACAGAGTACCAACCTGGCTTAACGACCTACCCTCTGAAGTCCTCTCTGAATCCAGAATAGGCACTTTCAAATCCAAACTCCGGGCACACCTTGCAACACTGTATAAATGTGACTGTGCCCTCTAGAACCTATTTGCCACTCCCCATGTCCTTGACCTACCCAGTTGCTACAACCCCTGACCTCTAGTTGCCCTTTGTTCCTACCCCTCTAGTTGCTTCTTCCAGTACTTCACCTCTACAGACCTGCTTCTCTGCTCTACTCACTTCCTGAAGCACTTCCACCATTCTGCATTACTTCCTTGTTCTAGGTCTTAGATGGACAAAGTTCACAATCTTGGACTGCATTCATCTATTTGTTTTCAGCTGTTTGAGTCTTACTGTTAAACCATTTCAACAAATGTAACATTTCTGCACCAAGTGTTTGCTGAACTCTACTCTTGTTTCTTCTTTACTGTTTATTTTCTACAGCGTTGCATAGATTGTCTGTCTCCTTGACGTGGAACCTTTGTAATAGAACCTGTGGTTCAAAGGTATTTGTAATCCTAGTAATGAATAAATAAATAAAAAAATAAAAATCCTCGACCTCAGGTACTTAAACAGGTACACACTGAAACCAAAATTCAAAATGGCCACTCTTGCAACAGTGATCCACTCTCTTCAACAGGGAAACTGGCTAGCCTCCCTGGATCTCAAGGACACCTACTTCCATATACCAGTAAGGCAGTCCCATAGAAAGTTCCTGATATTCAGATTGCCCTCAGGACACTACCAGTGTGTGGCCATGCCATTTGGCCTGACTTCAGCCCCCAGAGTATTCACCAAGTGCCTAGCTGTGGGGGCAGCTCATCTGAGGAAACGGCATTTCAGTCTACCCATATCTGGATGACTGGATCCTGGTGGGCAAGACCCCTCATCGGGTTAGAGAGGCTCTCAGCTTCACAAGACAAACCCTTCGTTCCCTGAGATTTCTCGTCAAAGAAAAGAAGTCCCATCTGGAACCTACCCAGCTCCTAAATTTCATAGGAGCAGAACTGAACACTTTGTAGGGCAAGGCTTTTCTACCAGCAGACATGACCCAGAGTTTTCTGACGGTGGTGAACTCATTTACTCAAGGCTGGCCAAGGCCAGCCAGACATTTTCTCAAGCTTTTAGGACACATGGCCTCCATGACAGCTGTAGTGCCAGGCGTAAGGTTCCAAATGAGGGACAATCAGTACCACCTGCAAGCACACTGGTCCCAGAAAAGGCATTCCCGGTCAAAATTGGTACCAGTTACCAGAACACTGCTTCAGGCTCTGAATTGGTGGAAGGAACTAGATGACCTCTCGGTAGGGGTTCCCTTCCATGTTTCCTGCCCCACAAAAATTCTTACACAGATGCCTCCATTTTGGGCTGGGGAACTCATCGGGACAACTGCTCCTTAAGTGGCACACTGACTCCCAAGGAGTCACAAAGCCACACCAGTCTTCTGGAACTCAGAGCTGTGTATCTGGCCCTAAAGACCTTTGCCTCACAAGTCAAAGGGCACACAGTACAGATCAGAACAGACAACACCACTACCATGTTCTACATAAACAAACAGGGTGGTACAAAGTCAACTGTGCTCTGCACAGAGGCCATGAGAATTTGGTCTCTAGCCAACTCAATGGACATAAGCCTTTTGGCCATACATTTTCCGGGCAAGGACAACACCCTGGCAGATGCTCTGAGCCACATCAGCCAAGACCTCACCGAGTGGACTCTGAGCAAGCAGGTTCTTGCCACAGTCTTCAGAAGATGGGGCATCCTAGAAATAGATCTGTTTGCATCACATCAAAGGGGTGCACTCTGGGCATGGTGGGAGAATTGAGAGTGGAGGATGGATAGAGGTCATAGGGACTAGGAGACACCCTGGGGTAAAATGGGGCCAGGAAAGGGGTGTTCTCTGCCTGGTTCCCATACCCGAGGGCTCCACAAATTGTGGGCAGGTCTCAGGATCTTCCTTTGATGACTCATCCAACTCAGGCGGTGCAGTGCAATGCCAGATCGATTAGGAACAAGACGGCTATTATAGCTGATCTTGTTGGAACATCTGATCTGGCCTGCATCACCAAGACCTGGCTGGATGAGAATGCAGACCCTATTTTGGCATCTGCTGTTCCAGCTGGGTTCTCGGTGATGCACCGTCCGAGATTGGATCATAGGGCCGGGGGTGTAGCCATTATGTTTAAAATGGAACTGGGCCTTGTGGATGTGCCAGTGGGGTGCACTCGATCTTTTGAGTGTATTCTGGGTGCAGGTGTAGGGTTCAGGATACTCCTCATCTACTGTCCACCTGGTGATACATAGATACATAGACAGTGTCGGCAGATAAGGGCCTATGGCCCACCCAGTCTGCCCATTTAAGTTTGTAAGTTCAGTTTATGTTTTCCAGGAAGTCTGTTGCCCCTTACCCTGACCTCCAGAATTCCCTTATGTCTATCCCATGCATTCTTAAATCCAGTGATTGTTTCAGCCCCCACCACTTCCTCTGGCAGGGTGTTCCACTTGTCCACCACCCGTTCTGTGAAGAAATTCTTCCTCACGTTTCCTCTGATGCTGAAGGAGTTTGCAGACTTCAATGTTGACGTGGCCTTGGAGTCATCCAGAAGGTTAATTCTGGGCGACTTTAATGCCTGGGTTAATGATGAACTCACAATTTGGAAATAATCTCCTCCATCTTATGACTATGCTGGGCCTTACACAGGTGGTTACCTCTGCTACCCATATAGGGGGTCACTCTCTGGATCTTGTGTTCCTCCTGGGGATGGAGACCACGGATTTGGGGGTGGAACCAGTTGCTTGGTCAGATCATCACACTGTCCGGGGAGATTGCTGCTGCATGGAATCGACTGGCTCAGCTCTTCCGGATTGTGGACAGACTGTGCAATCCAGTCTGCCTTCAGTCTGGAGGAGATTTTTCACAAATAAAGTGTGATGAGCTTGCTCGAATTTTTTTTTTTTTTTTTGCAGATAAGGTTGCCAGCATCAGGTCGGGTATCAGCCCAACTGTCTCTATAAAGGGATTGTGGAGATTGGCGGGAGGTGGGGAGCACCCATTCTGCCTGGTCTGACTTTAGCTGACTGGAATTCATGGACATTGTGAGGATTGCCCAGACTTTGCAACCAACCAGCTGTAGTTTTGATCTGGGCCCTACACCACTATTGGTAGGTTGCGTAGATGTTATCTGCCTGATCCTTGCTGAAATTGTCTGGAGTTCCTTGGAGAAGGGGGTCTTTCCTGATCCCCTCAAGGAGGTGATCATTCGACCACTCCTTAAAAAACTCTCCTTGGATCCAGACTGTCTAGCTAACTACAGACCTGTCTCTAATCTACCCTTTGTGGGTAAGGTTATTGAGAAGGTGGTTGCATTGCAGCTGGATGACAATGTTACAACCCACAATGTCTATGATGCTCTCCAATCTGGGTTTAGGAAAAGACATAGCACCGAGACCATCCTTGTTCGGGTTTTAAATGATCTCCTAATAGCGAGAGATGAAAAGGCTCATACTATCTTAGTCCTTATTGATCTCTCAGTGGCATTTGACACTGTAGACCATGGTGTGCTTTTGGAGTGCTTGTAGCTTTTCTGTGAACTGTCTGCAGCAATCCTAAGTTGGTTTCAATCTTTCCTCACAGGCACGTCTCAGAGGGTTGTCACTGGAATTTATTCCTCTGATGCCCTCACCTGTTCAGTGGGGTGCCGCAGGACTCCATATTGGCACCCATGTTGTTTGCAGTGTATACGCTGCCATTAGGAGATATTATTAGGCAATACAGTTTGGGTTTTCAATGTTATGCAGATGACGCCCAACTGTATTTGTCATTTATTCCCTGACAGGATGATGCAATCTCCATGCTTAACTGTCTAGCTGAGATCAAGAGTTGGATGAGCACTAGCTAGCTGAGGTTAAATCCGGATAAGACCGAGGTGTTGGTTGTGGACCCGGGTCATCTGGAGGTGGGTCTCGGGGCAGGGCACCCTTCATGCTTATGGCTTGACGGTGTTCAGCTCATGACCTCAGACCGGGTGCGTAACCTAGGTGTTATTTTAGACAGCGGTATGACCCTACAATCATATGTGTCTGCCATTGTCAAATCTTCCTTTTACCATCTAAGGAATATCGCCCAGGTGAAACACCTGGTTCCTCCAGCTGACCTTCCTACACTGGTCCACGCCTTTGTAACCACCCGCCTTGATTACTGCAATGCCCTCTACCTAGGGCTTCCGGGGGTTGATATCCGTCACTTGTAGCTAGTGCAGAACACGGCAGCCTGGCTATTAACTGGTGCATCCAGGTCTAGTCATATAATGTCGGTGCTGTACAAACTGCATTGGCTGCTGGTACAGTGGTGGATCACCTTTAAGGTTAGTTTACTGACCTATATAGCCCTACATGAACAGGGACCCCGTTACTTGCAAGAGCTCCTTACTCCCTACTGCCTCTCCCACTCACTCTGATCTGCTGACAAAGGATTGTTAGAGATTCCCAGGGTTCAGTTAAAAACATCTGGGGCACGTGCTTTTTCTCATGCTGCCCCTACCCTGTGGAATTCTCTACCTCATCAGTTGAGGGAATGCCTGATCATCTCGAGTTTTAAATTGGAGCTTAAAACTTACTTGTTTTAACAGGCTTTTTCTAATGGTTTCTAGAATGTTATTGTCATTATTTGTTATATTGAATGTTTACTTTATTGTACAACATCTTGGCATTTGAAAGGCGCTTGAGAAATAAATTTTACTTACTTACTTACACCTCAACCACCAACTTCCTCTATACTGCTGCACGCCCTCAGCATTGGGCATCCTTCCAGCAGATATCTTAACCTTGAATTGGACAGGGAAGTTTCTCCACACCTTCCCTCTCTTTCCTCTGATCCATAGGGTACTGTTGAAGCTGAGAGACTAGTCAGCAGCTATGATCCTAGCAGCCCCAGACTGGCCGAGACAACCTTGATATCCTCTCTTGATAACCCTGTTGTGCAAGAAGCCTATTTGGCTTCCTCTGACTCACTCTCTCCTAACTCTACCACAGGCAGGGATAACCTATCCCAATCTAGGATCTCTTTACCTCAAAGCCTGGTTCTTGAGGAGTTACAGTTCCCAGACACCCAGTACTCAGAACAGGTCCTGGCAATCCTTCGTATGGCCAAAAAGCCAAGTATCAAGAAAACCGATGCAGCCAAGTGGAAGAGGTTTTCTCTCTGGTGCAAAGGAAAATGAATAAATCCCTTACGGTTGCACCTCTCAGCCTTTTGGACTACTTGGTACACCTACAGGCCTCAGGCCTCAAGGCTTCATCCTTAAAGGTGCATTTGGCTGCTATTTCAGCAGACTATTCCACTGGAAAGGATAAGTCAGTTATTTCACAGCCCATTTTCAAAAGGTTCTTTAAAGGCCTGCTCCATCTCCAAACCCCAATAAGGGAACCAGTTCCCCTTGGGACCTGAATCTCTGCATTGCCAAGCTCACGGCATCTCCTTCTGAGCCCATGGCCACTGCCCATTTGAAATATGTCACTTGGAAGATTGCTTTCTTGGTGGCCTTCACTTCTGCAAGAAGGATTTTAGAACTCCAGGCACTTTGCACGGAGCCAAACTACATCACCCCCCACAAAGATAAAGTAAAGCTCAGAACAAACAGAAAATTTCTAATCCCTAAGGTTGTCTCTGTTGGTTAACTAGGATCTGCAGCTTATCCTGTAGGTAGGGAAATGGGCAGACTAGGTGGGCCAAGCGTTCCTTATCTGCCGTCAAAGTCTATGTTTCTATATTTCTTAACCAGTCCATTACCCTGCTTGTATTTTTCACTGACAAATCCACTCAAGGGGAACACAAGCTTCATAGTTTGGATGTTAAAAGAGGCCTGTCTTTCTACCTGGAACACACCAAGCAGTTCAGGGGCTCCACTACACAGCTTTTCCTCACCTATGGTGAGGTTGGCAGAGGAAAACCAGCCACCAAGAAAACTGTCTCTCACTGGATAGTCTCCTGCATTCAGTTTTGTTATGACAAGGCTGGAAAACAGCTCCCTCAAAGCCTCAGGGCCCATTCCACTAGGGCCACTGCTGCCACAGTGGCAGCTGCAAAAGCTATCCCCTTATGGACATCTGCAAAGCAGCTACCTGGAAGACTGTACACACATTCACAAAGCATTACTGCCTAGATGTACAGTCTAGGTCTCATGCCAACTTTGGCAGGGTGATCCTGCAGAGCCTCTTCCCTAAGTAGGTTCTTGTACCCACCTCCCAACTGCACTGCTTTGTGGTCTGCTAAAGTTACTGATGCTAAAGGACCTGTGAGGTGAGACGAAAAAATTACTCACTGTCGTAATATTGTTTCTTCCAAGGTGTCCTTTAACATCAGTAACCTCCCACCCTTCCTCTCCTGGTAACCTAATTGAAGAGGACTCTGCTTCTTGAGCTTCTTTTGCCAAATTTGTTCTACTTTGAATTGCATTTAAAGCAAAGTTAAATTCTTTTACTTCTTGTGCATTGTTTCATATTTTTACATAGTTTTTAAAGCCTGTTAGGACAGACGTCATATGGGCATGTTCCCATCCTAGCGTCAAAAAAATTCAGGTGCCCTGCTCCTGTAGTTGTGTTTGCTTTTGCTTGTTTCTTTTGGGCTTTTCTAGTGCCCTGTGTATACATTACTTATTTGTGCTTCAGGTTACATATTGTTGTTTCCTTACCTTATGCTACCCTGTGCCTGTGCTCTAAGGCTGCCATTTACTCACCAGATTTTGCAAGCCCTGTCAACTGCATTGTTTTTGTATGCTTCAGCTCACACTGCTGTTTCCCTGCCTGCTGTCTCCTGTGCTTTCCACCTTAATTATTTGCACCTGGTCCAGACTTCATCCTGCTCAGCTAACTGCCACTCCCTGTTGTGCTATGTGTGTTCAGCAGCTCTGCTCTTAATTTACTTGGTGCCAGCTCCACTCAGCAGCTGCTGCATTGCTATACTGAAACTTTTGGTTATTTCATAAGCTGCCTGGTTTCTGGTGCTCTACCTGTGGCTCCCTGTTATTCCTACGACAGGGGACTGTGGTGTCATGGCAGGGCATCATGGCTCCAGGTAACAGTAGCATGCTTGACATAAATTATATGAATCACCCTACTCCTTGCTGCTCCTTGCCTACATGGCTTTTCAGTCATCCATGCATACATACATTATCCTCATAGCTTCATGGCTTTCAAGATTTTCATTGCATTTCATTACTGTATTACAAATGTTCTTTACTAGAACAACCTAACTCTGCCTTAATAGCATCTAAGGTATTCAAGCCACTCGTATCAATTCACCATTCATGCTGAAATAATTGCGATCAACTGGTAAACCTCATTGATTCATTATGCTAAACCTCAGTGATTCAATTACTGGTGTCTCAGCCTCTCACTACCTAAACATCTACCTTTTATGTCCCCATTAATTTGACTTCCTTAATGGAACTGGTTAGCTTGCTTTCTGCTGGCTTCTACCTCTATCCACCTCTGAGCACTGGCTTGCACTACAGCCTCCTACCTTACCCAGGCCTCTGGCTTCACCCATCCTCCTTATCACCAATGCCACTGGCTTCGCCTGGCCTTCTCATCGATAACCTGCTACCTAATCTACAGCCACTGGCTTTGCCCGGCCTCCTTCTATTTAGCACATCAAAGTTGATTCATGTGCTCACACATAAATCGGAGGCACGCCAATCATGTGCATTACCTTTTCTGGCTCAGGGCTTGCCCTGTAGCCGATGGTCTTGCTGTACACCCACGAAGCCCAAATCTTGAGCATATGAAGCTTGGGGTGGGGTCCTTCTCATCTGGCCCATAGTGGGAATGTACCTGCTCTGGTCAGAGCATCAGTCATCTAACTTATTTGGGGCACCTCTTGATGTAGAATTTAAGACTTCAGCTGCTGAGGGGTGGAGCTCTTACACCCAAGAGCACCACATTGGCTATGGCAATGCTGTGGCCCCTTCGAAAGCTATTCTCCCTATGACCACCTATGGTTCACTTGGTCTGTTTTAGTCAGTAGGCCGGCTGAGTGCCTCGGCGGTTGTTGCTCTCCTCCTCCCACCTTGGGGGTCTGCTGTCACTTCAAGAGTACCTGTTGTTGCAGAGGCCTCTCACAACCCTTCATGGCATTCCCGTTAGAGGGATTGTGAGAGCTTTCCACCAAACTGGAATAATTTCTCCCCTTGGATTGGGTTTCTAAACTGCAGCAGCAGAGCCATCACTAAATAAACTATCCCTGACCTGGAGGGAAGGTGACCGAGGCCTTGAATCCCCTGAGGTTTCCTGCTTTATAATGGGGGGGTTTCCTCTCCTCTATGCCAAAGGCCATAATATGTATTTAGTTGTCAATAGCATATTCTCTAGTTTCCTTAGGTAGGTTTCTGTTGTTGGATGGAGGTGGCTGGATGGTAACCCTACTTGCTGTTCCCTCTCTCCTTATGTCATCAGTGCTATCTGTTTCATTAGTGCAATTCTGACAACCTGTGCATCTCATTCATAGTCTTCAAGCTGTCTCCTTGCTGTCAATCTGCTCTCAGTCTGGTAGTCAGTGTTTACTGCTCAATACTCTTTTTGGGGCTCCTTTCTAAGGTACCTTTAGCCACGGGAATATTTCCCACAGCACCTCTAGGGGTGGAACCCTCTTTGAGGGTTCCTTGCCTTCGGTACCCCTACAGGGTGGTAATTCCCCATTGAATTGAGAGTGTAAATGGCCAAACAGTCATCAGAGTTGTACAAGCATAACACTACTCTGGTTGCGTAGGCCCATTGGATCGGAAGGCTATTGTCTGTAGTTCAATGGGATGAGCAACCACCCATGCCCCCTTCCTGAGCCATATAACTGGTTCCTTCCAATCTCCTTCTGAAGCACTTTTCTTTGCCCCACCATCCTCCCCCCCTCCTCCTCCAGTGGCACACCTCTCTTCCCGTGGGTGGGTGGGCTCCTTCCTAGGTATCTTTAGCCAATGGAATCTTTTCCATGGTACCTCTAGCAGTGGAACCCTCCATGAGGACTCCTTGCCTTTAGTACCCCTACAGGGTGGTAATTCCCCATAGAACAGAGAGTGCGAATGCCCAAACAGTTATCACAGTTGCACTAGCATAACACTACTCTGGTTGCATATGCACATTTAATAATTTTTTTGTAGTCCGGGAATTGGGATAGGTTTTCAGAAGAATCACTTGCTCACTCAGCTTTCTTTTCTGCAGGGCAACAGTACCTCTGCCTGTGTCTGCCTCCGCTCTGCGCTTACCAACTGCTTGCACACATACTGACTTTAAAGGTCCTCATGATCTTAGTTCCCTATTGCTGATGTCACGCTTGCAGTGTAATCCTGCCATTTCCTAAAATTAAACTTCTTAAAAACAGCTCTGGCAGTTTACACCGACTCAACTGCTCCCATGGTTGCTGCTAAAACTTCTAATAATAAAAGTTTTATTTGCAGTTAAAACTGCACTCCCAAACTTCCATTTTTGTAGTCCTGAATGCTACCAGGACTACAGTACTCAACAGGTACTTCATCCAACTCCTACACACTTAGGTACACACTTAGCTAGAGAACAGAGAGAGAGAATAGAACTTTTTTTGTTCTGTTTTTTCTTTCTTTTTTTGTAGTCAGATAGGGAATGGGGGTAAATTTTCATTAGGGCCATTCACTAGCTCAGCTTTCTTTTGTGCAGGTTGACACTGCCTCTGCCTGTATCCACCTTTGCTCTGTGTTCATGATCCAATTTGTTCGGGTTCTCCTGAAGTATGTCCCACAGTCTCAAGGACGGCCACCAGCATAGCCAGTTTGGTGCCGACAGTAATCTTAAGCAGCTTGCTAACGAGCCCCAGATTCCAGATTATTGGCAAAAATGTGGAACTGCAGTGGCTCCAGCACTGTTCCCTGAGGTCTGCTGCTGAGTACCCTTCTACACTAGGGGTATGATGGGGGAAGAACTGTGACCAATGGTCTTCATTATTTTCTGAATTTGTATTTTCACATGACATCGAGAGAGAAGTTAGTCACGTTTATAACTGTTTTTAGTTTTATGTCATTTTACTACATCATTAATCGTTTGTACGTATGTATATGGACAATGTTTTTAATCTTGTATAACATGTAATGTCGTATATAGCACTTTATGCATGTCAATACAGGTAGTATCTCGAAACTACAGCTTTGGTTCTAAGTGTGTTTATCTAAAGAAAAAAAAACACTTTTATCATCATACCTATAAACAAAATATGAATTCAAAAAACTTCATTAGTACTTTTCTATGAAAATGTATAATCCCCCCCCACACCTGAAGTGGAATCTTTGAAACAAATGCACCTGATGGGGGAGAAGTCCCCCTACAGTTGTGTCACAATACAAATCAAGTACCCAAATGTTAGAGAGTGTAAACGGGACTTGCACCCACTAACAAGCTGGTTCTTTATAACCACCAAGCTGCAGCATGATATAGCATCAGTCGAATAGTACTGTGCGATGTTGTAAGCCAGCTGTATGGCCCTTGTGGGCCAGTCATTTCTCCACTCTTTTTCCTAGTGTTTAGACTCCCTGGCATTCAGTGATACCCTTTCCAATACCCTAGTCCTCAAACAGAACTTCTTCTTTGCTGTGTCCCTCCCATAGTTTGGCCTTCATTGTTCTCCTCTTGTGGCCATAGCTATGCAACTCACCAGTACCACCTGCCTTTAGGGGGGCATGCTAGGGGCTGTACCCAGCATTCTGAAGGTCGTCATCATCTGTGGCATGGCAGCTCCTTTAGCAAATTGTCACTGACACTTTTACAACTGTGTAGAAAGGGGCCACAATGCTCAACGTAGTTGTAAAGTCCTGGCAGTGTTAAATGGTTGCAGAGACCACTCTTATGCTTTAAAAAGTGCTACAAACATGAAACATTGAGACTGCTGCTGTTGCTTCAGGCTTTTTTTTTTATCAATCTTATATGTGAGTTTTTGTCAATACATTTGTTACAGTGCTTGCACTAAATGTGAGTTGTGCTGATGATATTATTTCAGCCAGTGAGGGAGTGTTGAGTTTTTCTGCTAAAATGAGACTTGTTCTAAGGTAGCACCTTTTCTTAGTTCTTGAATAGCTATTTTTTTGCTTTTCAGAGACCACTTAGTACCTCCGTGTGTGACTGAGAATCTGTCCCCAAGCTATTGTGGGGAGTTGGGTGCAATTTTCTTAAATGGCCATCTTTTATGGCATCTTGACTTGCTGTATGGCAAATTGACCATTCATAGGACAAACAGCTGCAGAAATGACCAAGCATCCACAAATGACAGAGATGCTATATTAAAACCTTGTCTACCATTTGTGGGAGCACAAACTGTGGCAAAATAGTACATTTTATTTAATGTGGCAGTATGCGTTATGGGGATGTTTATTTTTTTTCCTATCTCTTTGTATTCCATTGTATATTGTCCCTTTTTCCTGTCCGTAGGTTGCTCAACATTTTTTCCAGTTTGAGCCTGTTTTAACATTTTTAGGTTTAAAGTTAATAAAGGAGAGCTTTAGTTTCCTGGCCTGGAATTAGCTCTGATGCTCTATTCTGTAAGGTCAGGAAGCAGTATCTGTTGCATGCTAGTTCATCTTAGTCACTAAAAGCATTAGGTTAAACAACAGTTGTTGAAAATCAGCTGAAAATACTCATATAAATAAACCATAAAATAATCATATTTCATGGAATTGCTGCTTAATGATTTCAAATCTAAAAAAGGCTAAAGAAGACTGAACATAGTAAAAGGGGCATCTTACCAGGGGCCATATTCAAAACTTTGAGCCAGGAGCAAACGAATTGCACCACGATTGTACCACATTTGCACAGGATTGCTATATTCAAAGGGCCAAATAACATCGGTGGAACATGTTATCGCCGATGCTAAAAGATAATGTATGTGTGGTACAAAGTGACATACATACAGGTGCAATGGTATATTTAAAAGGTTAGCACAATGCAATGTGTGTTAGCATCACATGTTGTGTGGTGCAAGTTATTGCCTATGAAAGGTAGTCTTAACCTCGGGCAAACCAAGGATAGGGGGGTGTGGACACAACAGCAACAGGGAACAAGGCTGTATGCAGCCAATAATAATAATAATAATAACTTTATTTAATATAGCACCTTTCAAAATGTCAAGGCGCTTCACAAATAAATACAAATTCAGTGAATACAATCAATAAATTAAAATCATAGAAACTCAGGAAAAGCTTTGCTCCATAGAAAGGTCTTCAGTGCCTGCTTAAAGCTCCCTAAGGTTTTGCAGTCCCATAGCTGACATGGCAGAGAATTCCAGAGAGCTGGGGCAGCAAACATAAAAGCGCGAGCCCCGGATGAATTTAAACTAACCCTCAGAATCTCCAGCAACCCCTCGACAGCCAAGCGGAGCTGTCGCACAGGGGTGTAAGGAACCAGGAGCTCTTTCAAGTAGTCAGGACCCTGTCCGTGTAGGGCTTTGTAGGTTAACAAACCTACCTTAAAGGTGATCTGCCACTGAACCGGCAGCCAGTGCAGATCGTGTAGCACTGAGGTAATATGTGATCTCCTTGATACCCCAGTCAATAAACGTGCAGCAGCGTTCTGCACTAGCTGCAAGTGGTGGATATCAACCCCAGGAAGCCCTAAATAAAGGGAGTTACAATAGTCAAGGCGTGAGGTCACAAAGGCGTGGACCAAGATGGGCAAATCACTGGACAGAACAAGGTGTTTGATCCTGGCAATGTTCCTAAGATGGTAAAAGGCTAACTTGATGACTGCTGACACCCGATGACGAAGGGTCAGCCCATCATCAAGTATCACTCCCAGGTCACGCACCCATTCAGAGGTAAGACTCTGAGCGCCCCCCAAAAATAAACCAGAGGGCAAATCAGTCTCAACCCCTCTGTCCTGTGGCCCAGGTCCACCACCAAAACCTCAGTCTTTCCTGCATTCAACTTTAACCCACTGGAACTCATCCAATCCTGGATTTCAATGAGGCAGCTGTTAAATATCGAGAGAGTACTATCCTGGTCAGGGGCAAAAGACAGGTAGAGCTGGGTATCATCAGCATAGCAGTGAAACCTCAGCCCATACCATCTTACAATGTCTCTGAGGGGCAGCATATACACTGCAAACAACATGGGGGACAGCACCCGAGCCCTGGGGCACCCCACAAGGCAGAGAGAAGGACTCAGATGAAAATGTTCCCGAGACAACTGTCTGAGATCTACCAGTGAGGAAAGAAGAAAACCATCTGAGGACTGCCCCAGTCAGCCCACAGTTGGACCTCAGGTGCTCGAGCAGAACCCCATGGTCCACAGTGTCAAAAGCTGAAGAGAGATCAAGGAGTCCCAAGATGGAGCGGTTTCTCCGATCTCTCGCCATCAGGAGATCATTGAGCACCCGAACCAGAGCAGTCTCAGTACTATGCCTCTTACGAAAACCCGATTGGAGAGGTTCATGTAAAGTATGGATGGTTAAATGGTTCTCCAGTTGAGTTGCCACCACCTTCTCAATAACCTTTCCCACAAAAGGAAGGGAGGAGGCAGTGTGGGCAGACGGCCACCCTAGGCCACTCCATATGCACAGGCACCCAAACTGTAGAATATACTGCAGTACTATTGCTTGGAAGTTAACTATCCTGTCATTGATATAACTGAGCTGAAACAGCACCTTCAACAGAAATGGTTTGCAATGTGACACTATGTTGCACATTGTGAAGTGTGCGTTGTTATTAATGGTATGTATTTAGTGTACCCTGTATCATTTCAGCCCCACATGTAGTGGCTCTGGGTGGTTATTGACAGTGGGCCTTGGCCCAGTGTGCTTACTCTGACAACAAGGTGATAAATAAACATAGAAAGAAACCAGATATGGAGGAGACGTGCTACACGTGGACGGCACTTCCATCAACTGGCACCAATCCCAAACATGCCAGTCATTATTGGGTGACCCAGCACCCAGTGGACACCATGGCAGTGTGTCCATACAGCACACACCTCCTTTCCCCCCAATTGGGGGTACACCAACACAATCCAGCACACACACATGCAGCACTTGGGGGGGGGGTGGAGGAGAGGGTGTATAGGTGGCCAGGCTGCACCACATACTGGATGCTGCCACAAGGTTGGGACCATCCACACAGTGCACATGGTATGGCGTAGGGAATACCCCAACACTAGTGTGCCTGTCTGATGGTATGTCGCCCCCCCCGGGCCACATAATGCACATCTGTATGGACACCACAGCACACACACAGCCAGCCATGTGGATGTTACTGTGAGTATCTCATACAAGTGGCGCAGTGTCTGTGGGTCACACGACAGCATGACAGTAGTGTCCACTGTCAGAACACACCTGCCAGCTGGGCCTGTCACTGTGTGGACTTTGGAGTACTGCAGTCATGGATGCTTGACACACCATAGGCATTGCTGTATCCCTCACACTACCGGCCATCTTGTTACTGTAGCATCTGCTATGAACTGTAGCAGGGACTACACTTTACATATTGCATGCAGCACCACCACCTGCACCTGTGCTGCATAGTTCTCTAGGGCACAATAGTCTCTGTAGCTGTGTACAAACGTAGCCTGCAGCTACCACCATGCTCTTACAGACTGACATACAGGTGGAGCTGTGAACAGACCAAGCCTGCCCCTGTACTTCCAGACTGACATACAGGTGGAGCTGTGAGCAGACCCAGCCTGCCCCTGTACTTCCAGACTGACATACAGGTGGAGCTGTGAGCAGGCCCAGCCTGCCCCTGTACTTCCAGACTGACATACAGGTGGAGCTGTGAGCAGGCCCAGCCTGCCCCTGTACTTCCAGACTGACATGCAGGTGGAGCTGTGAGCAGACCCAGCCTGCCCCTGTACTTCCGGACTGACATGCAGGTGGAGCTGAGGGACCCTGCAATAGTGCTGTGCAATCTACATGCAGATCAGGCCATAATGAGGAGCTAATATGGATATTTGTCCACGGACTGCCTAAGTAGGCTCATTTACATATCACTTTTGAATATAGCAAATTTTTGCCCTGGGCAAATGTCTTAGCATGGGCAAACCTGTTAGTGCTGCACAAGCACTGCACAAATGTGCTTGCACAGTGCAAACCAATCTGAACCATAGCACAGTTTTGCAGTATTTGGCCTGCACTGTTGTTTGCAGCTTTAGTGAACCACTTCTTTGTTAGCACGCACATTGGCCACATAGTTCACTGTTACCTTCCTCCACGTCTCTGTGCACTGGTCTGCTGTCGTGGTTTGTGCTTCCCAGATGCTATATTCAGAGCTGTCTTATTTGCTGGGCTATTTTTGCACTGTACTCCCAACCCTGTTTGCATGGTTTCATTTGCATGCTATACTCAGCTGCTTTAGACCGAGGGCTATTCCTTTAAATGTAGTGCGCAAATGGTTCTGGGCTAATTTAGCAAGCCTTGCAGTGCTAATTTTGCCGCAGGTCTAAGTTTTGAATGTCTGACCCCAGATGGGGAAAAAAGTATGCATACAATATTTTCCATAGCGTGAACTACTACTTTATATGTAGAAACAAAGTTTGAAAATCATTTTCCTATGCAAAAACCTGGCCACAGGGAAAGGTGGCCTCTTTGAAAGTCTGACCCAAGCATTAAGAGAATTTTGTTGGGTACAACTGGAATAGAGACTCCAAATGCCTCTCTCTCTGTTCCCATGTACAAATGTAACAATGCTCTGCTTCTTTCAACATAACTGACAAATTCAGCATAGTTAGCAATGTCCCATAGCCTTGCTAGCAGATCCAGTAACAGGGGTAACTTGCAAATTCCAAAAGTCAGGACAAATTCAAAGAACAAAAATCTGTGTTCTACTGGGAATGGGGGGGAAGGTACATAGCTCATTACTTTTGGAAATCTGGCAAGCCAGCAGTGTCCACTTAAAACCCTCAGATAGCACACTGAATAAAAATAGCTTTATGGCTTGTTACATTATTCTTGCTGTTTAACTACCACAGTCATGATATTGCCACAGGGACTCTGTCCTTGAAAGTACACTGTTCAGAATTACCTAATATAATTAATTGTTCTGAATCAATCATTAAATAGATCTACCTATATCTGTGAAAGATGGCTTTACAACGAAGATATATAGTAATCTAAAATTAGAAATACAGTGCTCCCTCTAATATCTGCCCACTCCACTTTTGTGCAAAAAAAGGGACAAATCAAGGGTGACAGATAATGAAAGTTAGGTTAAGTAAAAAAACACACTGGCTGTTTTTGTGAAAATGCTTACACACTGGTTATTTTTGTTTTGTTTTTTTGTTAAAATGTTTTCTACACCCCACAAACCCACCCTCCCACTCCACCCCTCGCACGGCATGGTCCCTCCCCACCCCCAATGTGCACGTATAGAAAGTGACATCCTGTCGCTATATTCGCCTAAGCCCCCATCCGGTCGCCTTCCCCCCCATCAGGTAGCCCTGTGCTCAGGCACCATGATTTAGTCACCCTTTTTGAAAATGCTCAATCGTGGTTGCCATCATCACATTTGCACTGCATGTATATTACTATGTTAATCCCCCTCCTCCTTGACTGGTTTCCATTTCTCCTATGTCTGCCCAGGAGGTTCTCCATGCCCTCCTCTCTCAAAATGCTCAAAAGTCTAACTGGGATGGCCATGACCCCCACATTCTCTTTATCTCCACTCCTGCTGTAGCCCTTTATCTCACCTATTAAATCTCTCCTTCACTCTTTGTACTATTCCCTAAAACTGGAAAACTGCCAAGGTCATACCCCTGCACAAAGGAGATGGCCCCTCCGCTCCTGGAAATTACTGTCCCATATCCCTTCTCCCCTCACTGGCCAAGCTTCAGGAATCTCTTCCTTTCTCTAGGCTATCTCAAGTTTTCAAGTTTAAGTATACATAAAATGTCAGTAGTCGTATACACAGTATAAATAGTATATACTGTAAAGTCACTTATAATTCAAATGTAAAAATACAGAAGCAATAAGTTTAATATACACCCAATGATTAAAAACAATTCCAAATTCATTCACTGGGTCCTAACATCACATGCCATTAATTAAATACAGAGCTGCTGATACAAAGTTAGCCATCGCAAATATATGCCTGGGTATTTCACAAAATAACATACATCTTAGCATGCCATTTTTGCTAGCTCCCAGAATTTTTCTCCCAGATTGGGGTTAACCATTTCTCTCTTGGTTTGGGTAATAGATGACAATCACATATCAAATGTATCACTGCTAATTTTTCATTTGGGTTACATCTGCAACAGCGGTCCACCAATCCGAAGATGCTGCCTTGATTATCCCAGTTGTGTCATAATCATTCCTATCCTAAATTTACAACGTGTATTTCTATGTGTAGCATTTTCACAAAAAGATAAATATTTTTTTCTTTGAATATTTATACATATAATACAACTTAC
Organism: Neoceratodus forsteri; assembly: GCA_016271365.2. NCBI lineage: Eukaryota > Metazoa > Chordata > Ceratodontiformes > Ceratodontidae > Neoceratodus > Neoceratodus forsteri. The sequence goes on from CM057449.1 coordinate 1,050,992,174, forward strand.
AGAAATGAATGTCTTGTAATTTCTCAAATTCCATTTGGAAAAACACATCTTCAAATCTTTGATCCATTAAGCATACACATAAATCAATATTTTCCAATGCATGTTTATTGCAAACCTCAATGAGACCTCTTTATTTAATTGCCTTTTTTAGTTGGTGTAACCATCTCTGAGATTTTCCTTTTATACAATTTTCCTACCAACACTTTGTGAGAATTCTGTCAGACAGCCATGCAACAATTTCCTACCATAACTGCAAGACCCTCAGTTGGGCCATAAGTATTACAGATTTGAAATTAAATTTGCTCCTTAGAAGGGTCGTGAGGGCATCCCTGCACAAACTGAAAACTTGTTTGTAAAAAAATTATGAACCGTTTCCTGGTCTTTAGCAGTGTTACTAAATGCCCAGAGTTCGGATCCATACAAAAGAATGCTTACCACTTTGGCGTCAAATATTTGCTTTAATGCAGCATATGAATTGCTCACAAAGAGGTTACAATATCTATTAATAGCCTTAAATGCTACTAAAGCTTTCTTCTTCGAGTAGGCTATCTGCTTTTTCCAGGACAATTGGGTATCAAAAACTACTTACAAATATTTATATTCATATTTAATTTCAAAATTCATGTTGCCAAAGGACCAGATCTTGGGGCCTTGTTGTTTAGATTTACCAAAAATTAATATGCCAGACTTATCTAGGTTTACATGTAACTCCAATTTTCCCAATATTCGTAAACAACAATTAATTTCCTTTCTTAAACCTGATGAGTTAATTAACGCAATACTATATCATCTGCATATAATAAATTGTTAGTTTTTCTGTCACGTATGCTGGGCACCAAAATATCAATCTTATTAAGTACTTTGATAAAATATTCTATATATAAATTACACAGAAGTTTTGCTAACAGGCAGTCTTGCTTCATACACTTTTCTATCTTAATTCTTTCTGAAATCAAGCCATCTCTAGAAGTTTTTACATATACTTTATAATTGCTATATGTACACTATAAATGGCCAACAATTGGTCATCAATACCCTGAGCTGCTAAGAATGACCATAATAGACTCTATTTACATTATCAAATGCAGGCTACATATAACACTCCTTTCTTTGGAATTCACTATTTTTCCACAAAATAGTTTAATATAAATATATTATCCAATGTACTCCTATTTTTTGAAAGCCTGCCTGTTCCTCGGATAGTAAATTATTTTCTGTTATCCAGTTTTCCCAGGATAATTCTGCTGAATATTTTCAGGGCAATACACAATAAACTGATGGGTCTATCGTTTCCTAATTCATACAGAGCCTTTCTTGAGTAAAGGTGCTGTTAAGCTATATTCCAATTCCTTTGGCAAGACCAATTTATAACAAGCATAATTAAAAAGTGTACATAGTTTACTTGCCCACCAGTCTGTCATGGCCTGGAAAATCTCTGCATTTATCCCATGGACTCCAGCTGCTTTATTCCTTTTGTGTGCTAGGATGGCCTGTTCCACTTTGCTATGAGTTATTAAAATATTTTCTAGCTGTCCATCTGATTACCTCGGATTGTAATATCTGCCATGGGGTCCTTTCGCTCTGTTCGTATTTTTGTTGAAAGTAATCCAGCCATACTGCTGGTGGCATCACTGAAAGGGTGTTGAATTCATTATTTTTTTGTGCCAAAGGCCACCAATTCCCAGAAGTGTCTACTATCTTTAGCATTTATAGTTTCCTGAAGGGCTAACCAAAGCTGTTGTTTATACTTTGTTTTCTTGTCTTCCAGCAAAGTTCTGTATTCAATCCTAAGCCATGTCATAGTTATTTTTTAAGCAAGATCTACCAATGTTCTAGCATAACATCCAATTTTATTTAATGGTTTTCTGAGGTAGAAACATTTTTTGTCAAACTATGCAATGCTACTAACTACCTTTGTGTTATCATTAATGTCTTTATGTGACTCCAGCTCTGACTTTATGATTGAAATCATTTGTTCATACCTCTCAATAGGATTCTGATCACTACCTGCAAATCCAAACCCTTAGCACTGTCATCATCAGTACTAAGGAAAATATCTCTAATCTACTGTTATAAGTGCAGTGTGTATCTAACACATTTTTTATTTCTAACGGTCAAATTATCATTAGCTTTCTGTGGATCTAGGTGGATATGGTTAAAACTAGACCATTCCCCTTTAATCTCTAAGACTATGAGGAAATGATCACTTTCTCACATTGGTAACATCATACATTTTATAATTTTATGGAATAAAAAAATATCTATCCAGGATAGATCTAGGACACTTCCTCAAGCTTTTGTTGGAAAGATGTACTCCCCCGTGTGATCACCCTTCATTCTACCATTAACAATTCTCATATTAGTTGCTGCAGCAGTTTTTAACACCTCAGCCCCTTTTTTATTGGTAATTCCATCTCTTGAATTTCTAAGAGGGATCTTATATAGATTATCTAAGTGCCACCCTTGTTCTTGAACTTCAATTTCTGTCCCAGTTCAGGCATTAAAATCTACCATAACTATAATTGTAATCTTGGGGAATTTATTTTGAAGCTGTGTCAGGGCAGCATCCACAGTTTGTAATACATTCTTAGTTTAGGGTAGTGTTATGGGAGGAATGTAAACATTGATTGTAATGATGAATGTATTTTCTTTGGTAGTGATCTTCACACCAAGAAAGAAGGGAGTGTTAAAGTTATAAAATGTGTTTATTGATACTGGTGTAATTCGATTGTCCTTTGGTCTACCATATTTGTGAGTTCTAACTGCCCCTATATCCCAGCATGTCTAACCTAGGAAGGAGAAGTCTTTCTTTTGTAACCAAGTTTCCTGGAGTACTATAACATCATAATTTCTCAGTTTTTGTTCCCAGCCATAATCTTTAATTTTCTTAGCTAGGCCAGTGATGTTCCAACAAATAATGGAAAATGAATTTGGATGTCAATTAGAATTAATTGAAATTGAAATGTTGTTAATGTCCAGCTCTATAGTAGGGTCTTCTGATTTGATATCACCTTCTACACTAGCTGAGGATACCTGTAATACCACATTAGAATTAATATTTTTACCCTGAACTTTTCTACCTCTGAAAACTCCTCTATCATTTCTTTAAAAACTCTCGGTATCTCCTTTGAGAGTATGTATAAACTCCATTGGTTTGATATAGTCTGTTATTCTAGTCTGTAATTTTAGTGATTTGTCATGCTTTTTAATTCCTCTTCCCTTGTAAATAGCTCCTTGATTTTCTTCATCGCTCTATTCTTGTCTTGTAGCTCTTCCCTTCTATTGTTTGCTACTTGTCTCAGGTTTCCTGTTGTAGTTTCAAGAGTTGTGCCCAGAGATAGGAACTTATTCTTTTTTTCAAAATCATCTTCTAGGCTATCTGCTTTCATTTCTGCCTCCGATTTCTTGTCACCTCTCATTGGGTTTCAGGTAAAAACACTCTACCATGACTTCCCCACTCCGGGTGACTGATGCAGTCCTCACGGGCATGGACCATGGTCACATCATTGCTACTATTTTTGTTGACCTTGCTAAAGCCTTCAGTTCTGTCCTTCACACCCTTCTCCTTTCCAAGCTTCTCTCCACTGGCCTTTCTACCCCTGCCATGGATTGGTTCCTGTCATACCTTATGGGATGAACTCAATGTGTCCAGGCTGGTGACTCCCTTTCCCCCTCAATCCCCACCCAAGCGGGTGTTCCTTGAGGCTCTATCCTTGACCCCATCCTCTTCTCTGTCTTCTTAAATGACTTCCCATCTATCTGTATTTCCTGACAGATCCATCTCTACACAGATGACACCACCCTCTACATCACTGTTCCCTCATCCCCAGAGGTTGAATCCAAGCCACAGAGTGACTTCATTCGAGTATTATGATGGTTCCAAGATAATCAGCTAAGGTTAACTCAAAGAAAACCATCTCCTTTTCTTTTGGCAGTTCACAGAAACTAGCCAAAACCTCCCATCTCCTTTCCTTTTATACCCTTGACAGATCCACTTTAGAAGTGGTCCTCTCTTACAAGTACTTTGGCATTTGGCTGGACAGTCAACTTGACTGCTCGATGCACATAGACTTTATTCATTCCAAACTCCATCCAAACTCAGAGCCATATACAAAAATAAGGACATCACCCCCCCCCCATGGCTCACCAGGAGTTATTATCCAAAATGATCCTCCCAATGTTTGATTATGCTGATGTAGTCCTTGGCTCTGCCACTGACTCTTTCCTCAAAAGGTTAGAACCCCCTTTAATGCTTTCTGGCACTTTGCTTCCAGTGCCCCCTCACATAATCACCACTATACTCTCTACTCCTCCCTCTCTCTTCCCTCCCTCCAAATGTGCCGCCAGCTCCTCACCTCCACCCTCATCTTTAAATTCTGGTTTGACTCTCTCCCCTTTACCTCTCTGACCACCTCTCTTCCTCATCTCCCTCCTCTTATCAGCTCCACTCCAGAGACCCTCCTACCTTCTGTCTTCCCTTCTCTCACTCTTCTTCGGGGCAGGCAGTCTTCTTGTATCATCTTCCCTCACTCTGGAACTCTCTTCCAACCTCCTCTTGGCTGTCTTCATCTCTGCACTATCTAAAACACACTCTTTTCCAGTACTTTTCCTCTGCTTGCTCCTGTCCCTCCTCCACCTGACCTGTCTGTCCTTTTGCACCTGTCTCCCCTGTCCTACCCCATGTGCCCTACTCCCCCAACTCCCAAATCACCTTTTGCCCACTTGTTTGTTTCTGTCTCTCTGTCTCTCTCTCTTCTCAAACCTCTAGATTTGTCTTCCCACTCCCACCACAATCAATGAAAACTCCTTGAAAATGTTATTGCTTTTTATCAGTCATGAATACAGCTCCTTCTGTACCAACTTTTGTAAATATTTTATTACTTTCTACAATGTTATATGCCCTTGTTACTTTTACCTGTTTGTGCATTCCTCCCCTTATTGTTCCATACTCCGATGCTGCTGAATTTATTATCTGCTACTTGTAATATGAGATGTTTATATTGTATATTTCAGCATGTCCTACTTTATTGTACTGTATTTTTTTCTTTTCCACTTCCCTGTCCCCCCAAGCTGCATCTGTAAATGAATCCCAGCTCAGTGTGCCTGAATTTCTAAATCAATCAATCAATAAAATAATATTCACATATTAAAAATGTGAGCAAAGTGGATAATTTGATACCTTTTATTGGACCAAAAATAGATTTACAGAATATAAGCTTTCAGGCTACACAGAGCCCTTCGTCAGATAGATCCAGACTATACAAAGAAACAATCTCAAATACATTGGCTTGAACTGACAGCTAGTGTTCCAACGCACAATACACCAAAGAACTATGGGACGTTATCAGATCATTACCTAAGCATGTCCAAGACAAATAACTGATCTCATCCCTGATGAACCTAGGACAGGTACATTCTGCATGCTGCCCAAGATCCATAAACCTGGGAATCCAGGGAGACCGATAATATCTGGTGATGGTCCCCTGACAGAAGGACTTTCTGGATTTTGTCATAAAAAGAGACATCTACAGTATATTTAAGATGCTACATACTTCTTGTGTAAACTTTCTGCTTTTAGAGATTTTCCACCTAATACCATCTTATCCACGATGGATGTGAACTCCAGGTACACTAATATTCCACATACTGATGGAATTTCAGCCTGTCTTAAATACCTGCAAGAGGAAGGACAGCACCACGACATCCGCTCAAAATTCATTGCAAGACTTACTGAATTTATCCTGACCCACAACAACTTTAGTTTTAACAGCAAACATGTTTGAACTATAGGAACAGCACTGGGCACCAGGATTGCATCACAATATGCCAACCATTTCATGGCAAATATGGAAGAGGATTTCCTGAAACAATGTACAATCAAACCACTCGCATACTTCCGAAATACTGATGATACAATTTGGAAAGAAGTTACTCACACACTTAAAGAATTTCATCAGGAACTTAACATTCTCCACCCATCCTTTTAAACATTCCCTGGAGTACTCTGACATCAGCATTAATTTCCTGAATACTACAGTTACCATAAAAAAAAAGAATTATACAAACCTGTAGCTGCAGTAAACCATCAGACAGACAAAGCTACTACACAAAAGCAGAAATCACCCTAGGCACACTAAAAAATCTGTAATGTACATTCAAGTGCTTCAATATCACCCAATCTGTTTGAGTGAGGAGGACAGGACACCTGGATGAACACCTTGCCTCACAGAAAAAAAAAAACATTTGTTGAACAGGGACACTCCTCTAGAGAAATTGACAGAGTTTTGGAATGTGCCACACTTATCCCAAGAGAACTACTACGATATGAAGAAAAGACCACCACCAACCGAATACCCTTGGTTGTTACAACCCTGACATAGAACCCCTACAAAACAATTATTAAAGAGCACCTTTCCCAGTCCTTTTGACTTTCATACATAAATTACCTCTTCTTGTAATGATTCTGGAATTGTATTTCATTACTGTCCTCTGCAGTTAGTTTTTGCATTCTGAGCTGCTAAAAACTGCAGGGTGTACCAGAGCTTCTATACCTGGTGTTGCTGTGGACCCAGGGCTGTACTACTGACATCACTGTAGGGCAGAGGAGTGACTCTCTCTGTGCAGTGCAGTATAGTGCAGTCACAGCAGTTTTGCAAGGGAAAACTACCAGTACTCAATGTACATACTGAGTTTTCCCCCTTCCCCAAGACACTGTTAGCAATGCATTATGCTAAAATCCGAATGCCTTGTCAGTATGTTTTTTGTAAAATTGACTTGTGCGTGAGTCACTCCTCTGCCATATAGTAATGTGAGCAGTACAGCACTGGGTCCACAGAAACACCAAGCTTGCTGGAGAAGCTCAGGTACATCCTGCAGGTTTTAGCAGCTCAGAATGCAAAAACTGACTGCAGAGGACAGTAATGAATTGCAATTCCAGAATCAATGCAAGAAGCGGTGATTTATGGTGCTGACAGCAACTCTATCTTCTCTTGATCCCCTTGCTTTGTTACAGAGGCAGAAGTAAGTCAATTTTACAAACAAAAACCATACTGACAAGGCATCTGGATTTTGGCATAATGCATTGTTAACAGGGTGTCTTAGGGAACGGGGAACACAGTATGTACATTGAGTACTGTAGTTTCCCCTTGCAAAATTGCTGTGACCGCTCTGTACTGTACAGTGTGAATCACTTCTCTGTCCTATAGTGATGTCAGCAGGAGCAAGCAGCCCAGCAGCTGAACAACAAAGGCAATTGCAGCAGGGCTCAAAAACAAATCCAAATGATGGAAGACAGAATAAATCTTGGCCAAAAATAATAAATGCACACACCCTTTCAGGTCTAGTACTGCATATAATGGCTACAAGCTGTAACTTTTTGTACCATCATGAAAGATGCTCTAAAACCAATATTCAGTGTGGATAACACCTTAAAATATATTTTCCAGGAATCACCTTTACTGTCTTTCAAATACGAACATACGAACTTGCCAGCAGATAAAGGCCTTTCAGTCTATCAAGTCTGCTTGATTGTGCAGCTCGCAGCCCTTATACTGCAGCTGCCCCTTCCCTCCTCTCCCCCCTTCCAGTGACCCTCCCCCTTACTCTGTGCCATCCCCTTTTGAAACATCCCACTGTATTATAGGCTACCACTTCCTCTGGTAATGTGTTCCACCCTGACACCACCCTCTCCATAAAAAAGTGTCTCCTCATTTCCCTCCTGAACCTCCCCCCTCAGTCTCAGCTTGTGCCCTCTGGTGTCTCTCCCACTCCTTAACTGGAAAAGCCCTTCTGTGTCTGTCTTATTTATTACCTTCATGTGCTTGAAGGTTTCAACCATGTCCCCCCTTTCCCTCCTCTCCTCTAGGGAGTACATGTTCAACTCCCTCAGCCAACTCTCATAAGGCAAGTCCCCTAGCCCCTTGATCATTTTTGTTTCTCTGCGCTGCACCACCTCCAGTAACCTAATGTCCTCTATCAGGTGTGGCCACCAGAACTGTATGCAGTACTCCAGGTGTGGTCTAACCATTGACCTATACAGCGTCAAGATCACCTCCCCCCTCCTGGAGGATATGCCTCTGGCAATACAACCCAGCATTCTGTTAGCCTTTGTAGCTGTCTTTCTACACTGTACAGAGCTGTTCATTGTTCCCATTATGATCACCCCCAGATCCTTCCCCTCCTCTGTCTTGGCTAGCTGAACCCCCCCCCACCAAGCTGGTAGCTCCTCCTTGTGTTTTTTGCTCTGAAATGTAACACCTTGCATTTCTTGGCATTGAACCCCAGCTGCCAAGTGTCCAACCAGGCCTCCAATTTTGCCAGATCATCCTGAAACCCCTGCCACCCCTCTAAGTCATCCACTAATGCTCCCATCTTGATGTTATCTGCAAACAGACTGATCTTGCTCTTGATGACTATTGAGATGTCTGCTATGAAGATCCCAAACAACACCGGCCCCAGTGCAGAGCCCTGTGGCACCCCATTTATCGGTGCCCTGAGCAACGAGAGATCCCCTCCCACCACCACCCTCTGCTGTCTCCCTTGCAGCCAGTTTATTACCCATCCCACCACCTTCACCTTCACCCTGGCCCCTGTGCCTTTCATCTTACTACCTAACCTCCTGTGCGGCACCAAATCGAATGCCTTACTGAAGTGCAGGTACAGGACATCCACATGACCACCTAACTTATCCAATCTGATTATGTACCTGACCAAAAAACAGAACCCTAGGAGGCATGGTATCCAGTGAACATGGTTTCTGCAATTGAGTGCCGTACAAAAATGGTGACTCAGTTATGATGCCTGTGTTCAGGACTACCTGGCAGGGTAGCGACCAGATACCAGGGTGGGTGAGGTAGGGGGAGAGGAACATGCATGGGGGAGGAGGAAGGGGAGAGAATATATGTGGGAAGGGCTATGGCAGGCAGCTGCCGAGCTGGTCCGCTAGTGTGGTGGAGAGGGTCATCGGTTGGGAGGTGCAGGGTGCAGGGTTTGGGTCTGGCACTTTTTTTTTTTTTTTTTTTGCTGGCAGCCGGCTTTTTCTTTTTTAAAGTATTTCAACCCCCCCAACATGCACCACCCTGGAGCTGAGAATCCTTTAGTAGGGTGGTGCAGGGGGCATACACCCATGGATCTCGGGCACCCTCTTCCAAGTCACCATGAGACTGCATTGCTGATATTCATTTTTGGCGATGTGCACTCACCGTAACGGTGACCGCTAGTCCATGATTGCCATTATTACACAGAACCAGGAGGCACTAAACCCTGCAATATTTAAGCAATATACCATGAGAGGGTATGGGTGATGCCAGGATTTACCCACACCTGGTGTGTTGTTCGGTCACAGGGCGCAGCACCAGCACCAGTAGTGGGTAAAGCCTGACATCACCCACACCCTCAAGTGGGATATTGTGATTATACAATGTCCCTTTTTTTCTACAGAAAAAAAGTAGTAAATAAAAGGTTTTTTTTGCATTTTAAATTCATTTTTTGTGTTTTTGTTGCTCAGCCAGAAGAAGTAGTTCGGGATTACTGGGGCTGTAGTGATACTGTGCTTTGTGTTTCCTGGTCTGGTGCTTTTGTTGGGGCCAGGAAATGTTTCAATATGTGTGCAGGTTGCGTTTTCTCACTGTGTCCCAGCTCCGTTTTTTTTGTATGAGCTGGGACAGCATTCAGTACTTGGTGCTTGTTTTGTTTTGGACTATGGAACCAGTGTGAGGACATAAGGGGTGTACTGCTGTTAGATGAGTGAACAGTAGTGGTGTGGCTCGGGATGTCATGGGCAAAGAGCTTTTTTTGTGCTACACCGCTTTGGTGGAGGTTCTGTCCGTTGCCGTTTTTAATTTCATTTTTAAGTTTTGAATTTGCCACTTGATGTAGTGAGGCTTTTGAAAGATGGCGGTTGGCGTGTTTGATCTTTAGGCTCGAAGTGATACTGCACGAGGGATGGCTTGGGCATTCAGATGGCACCTTTTCCCGTGGGGTACTATCAGGATTTACACATTGTAAATCCTGATAGGCAACCAATCAGATTGCCAGATTTTAGTACCCATTGTATAATTCTAAATGTAAAACATGTGAGCACATTTTGGCTTCAGACTTTATCAACATCCCCTGTAACAAGCAATTCAAGATACAGGGTAGTTATTCATGTGGATCCCTGAATGTTGTCTATTACATCCAGTGCAAGAAGTGCCCACACATGGGCTATGTGGGGGATACCGGGCAAGGGGGGATTTACTTCAGCTATATAAAATCCTCCAAGACCCGGAGTTAACATCTATGCATAGGCTACAATATGACACCAGAACTTAGTCTCTCAGATCTCATAATAAACAGTTACTAATTCCTAGGGCAAAACACTAAAAAAAAAATCACTTCTTTATTATAAGGGCAGCATCAACATGGAACAAATTACCAAGGGATTTAGGTAACTCCAAAACCTTCTTAGGTTTTAAAACAGGATTAGACAGGTCTTAACTGGGTTGGTACCAGGGATATATCTGCTTGCTAGGAGTGCAAGACAATCGAGATAGGCCTATGGCCTTCTTTTGTCTATTATCACCAAGTAATACCAAGTAACCCCTTCGCACCCGAATGAGCTCACACAGGCATAACATTAAAATGAAAAGTACTGTAAAACCAGTGGGACAACATTTCTCTCAATCTGATCACTCCGTCTCTGTCCTCTCTGTCCTGCTTCTCAAAGGGCACTTCAGAAATACATAAGAAAGGCAGGCTTATGAGGTCAAGTTTATTTTTCTTCTCAATGAAAAGCAAAATAATGAACTGAATGTAGACCCGAGTTTCATGATCTTTTACAGAATTTAAACTAACAACTGCCTTTTTCTTGCCTCAGGTACATGGGCATGCCCTGTGCATATTGTTATTTTATATATATATATATATATATATATATATATATATATATATATATATATCTTATCTCTTACGTTAGTGATATATTTTAGTGGGCCTTTATACAATAACATGGTTTTATTTATATATTTTTATATGTTTGATCATACTGTATCTGCTGTGCTCTTGAGGATATATATTTGTGTTTATGCAACATAGATATATATACACACACACATAAGTGTTTCTGACACAAACACACCCACACACACTCAGCTTTTAGGGAGGCTCTTAGAATATTACCATTTCTATCTAGCGTATTTGAGGTTGTTTCTTTGTATAGTCTGCCTTTATCTGATGAAGGGTTCTGTGTGCCCTAAAAGCTTATATTCTGTCAATCTCTTGTTGGTCCATTAAAAGGTATCAAATCACCCACTTTGTGCATCGTTTTGTACAAGGACCAATACAGCCAGAGACAATTTTCTATATTAAAAATGTGATATTTCACCAACAGCATTTCACTATCTCATACACATTCTATGATGCATCTTAGTTTTTTTTTTTTTTTTGGCCGTAATGATTTTTTTATTGAATGGTCAGATACATCTTCCCATTTTCTCAGCTTGTTTCTAGTAATCTTTATAGAGTTTTTAAGGCTGCCTAGCACAGCTAAAAGCAGACTTTTCATTGGGGACCACTAGGTATGGCAAAAACTGAAAAATTTGAACAATGTCAATTCGACCATTTTGAAGGAAAAAAATCAGTGAGGTGCTGACCACAGTATAGCCTGAATGCAATCCTATAGATCAGGTAGGTGGGATCTATGGGACTGCACAACAGTATTCTTTGGTTACTTTTTTCCTGTTTGTTTACACTGCAAGTGAGTCCGCCACTGCCCCAGCATAGGCGAACACACTTTGTTCCCCTCCCCCCACCATCTCACTTAGTAGTAGTGGCATGTGTCTCAGGTACATCAGGATGCAGAGCAGCCTGCACTGGTATGCACAGTGGCACAGCCCTTTAGGTTGAATTGTGTCCTATATGCATGCCTTCAGCTGTATCTGGGTGGACTGGGATCCAAAGCGGCATATCTGATTGTTGAAACAGGAGCCAATTCAATATTTTGCAGTACACATGGCTCATCCTGCCCTTTTAAGTATTGTTTTTCAGGCCAGCCTGCTGATGCAGTGGTAGAACTACTGCTTATGGCACTGACAACTCGGGTTCGGGAATGAGCCCAGGTCACTGGAGGGTCTGCCAGGTGGAGGTAGGATCAAGCATCCCACCAGATGCTCTTCTTCTCTGGAGAGGAAGGGAGTCATGATCCACTGTACTACCACCACCTGGGTGATCATGGGTGGTGGTGCAGCGGCTGAGCAACTCACAGGGAGGGATCCTTGGACCAAGGATGCTTATTGGCTGCATCGGGTTCTGCTGGCAACCAATCACATTGCACAATCCTAGAGGGCTGGGTGGGACACAGAAAATGGGAAAACAGAGATGTAGGCCTGGGAGGATGAAGCCTCAGCCTGCACCCCACTTCTACCACTGGAACCTGTTCACCTTCATCTGGGGAAACCACTAGTCTTCACCATTGCTGTGAGTGGCCAGATGGACAACGGGAAGAAATGCCATGGAGCTGAAGGCATACCTGACCTGGGGGGGGTAGCCAGGGGGCCAGCACAGTGGTGTGCCGCAGGTGGGCTGGCAGTCCCAACTCGATAGGTGACAGATTCTTGGTAGGACGGTGTAAGGGCATCTGGCTGAGGTGGAAGGAGGTGGCAGATAAAATATGTTAAAATAAAGTATTATTTTTCAGATATCAAAAATTGAAGGCATTGCTTTGGAATGTCAGAGAGCATTAGCTGAGCAATGAAACAGGTGGCCCAGGCAAGCAAGTGAGTATCAAACACAGTAAATGCCACTCCTTAAAGTTAGGACTACACCGATCTGCTCACTGCAGATGCTTTCTTGGATGTGGTACCTTGCCTCCCTGTGCAGGTAAAAAATTCAGCTTTAGTGGCTGAGATTTATATTAAGACTACTCCAAGTGTATTTTAGTATGCATAAATGATACAGCCTCAGTTGCTGAGCCTGCATTATGCAGTAATCTACTGGTTACTCCTTGAATTCTCGGTGAATTCTAAAAAATTCTAAAATTCTAGTGATTCTAAAAAAAGGTTAATTCAGGCCTCATTCCTATCCCTCATTGATTATGCTGATTTTCTCTACTGCCATTGTTCAAGTCATCTCTTACATAAGCTGGACACTCTGTATCACAGGTCCATAAGATTTATTACTGACCTTCCCTCCAACACCCATCATTGCTCCCTTTATATGGCAGTCAACTGGACATCATTGCAACACAGAAGAAATAGGAATTCTGTTATCTGGATATTCAAAGCGTTAACAGGCAAGCTACCGACCTATATCACTGATTGCTTTACCCAAATTACAACCAGGCCATACACCTTAAGGATCAGTAAACTCATCACATTAAAGGTCCCCAATGCCTGCACCCGGTATGGGAGGGCTGCTTTCAGCTATTCCTTAGCAGTTGCATGGAACTCTCTCCAAAAATCCATGAAGCTAGATAGCCTACTACCTCTGGCATCCTTCAAAAGATTGTTCTCCCCTTTTCCAGAGCTCTGCAATTGCTTTTATAAAGCATAATCCCTACCTATCTGACCCAACTAAACCTCCCTTTTCTATCCATTATATTAACTCAATCTTTCTTCCGAATCACCTATTATATTCTCATAAAACTAGTTAGACCATATAACTTATATTTTAGGACTGCTATACCCTTTGTCCTCTTTTTTCCTACAGGCTAAATGGTTCTATTGTTACTTGTATATATGTAAATTGTTGTATATAATCATTCCATGCCATTGTATTACTATTTATTCTATTCTTGTCTATGTAATAATACTTGTATCCTCATTTGTATGACCACTCAGGTCCATCTTGTAAATGAGCTTTGCTCAATGATGTTCGCCTGAATAAATAAAGATTTTGATTGATTGATTGATTGAATGCTTTATTACCAGAATGTTTGCAGGTTTAGGGGCACTTTGCAAGTCCATGCAAATAAATGATTGAGACAGTGCATGCAGATGGACGATGTTGCAGCTGTATGACAACATGTGGAGAGTGAGCAGTGTTGTGTCCTGACCGAGAGTCCCACTCTGATTCCTGATTAGTGTCTCCTCCTTCTAGGCTGACTGAAGGATAGAGTACAATGAGTAAGTGGTTTGCCGAGTAGTCGTTTTTATCGTTCAGTTAAGCTGCACTGATTACTCAGGGGGCATACCTCTCAACCTTTCAGCATTAAATTGCATAGCACTGGTGTTTGAAATTCGGAGCACATGGCAAGAATGTGTGGCATTTTCTTATTTTAAAGAATAATATGTCTATGAATAGTGGGCCCCATATTGTAGTGTTAAGGAATGTTTCTATCAAGTTAATTCAATGTTTTAATAGTTCATGTGTCAAGAAATAGCTTTATCATCATGAGGAACATCAATAAATCTTTGTGGAGCAAGGGTAAATCTGAGTGTAAAAAAATAGAGCTAAGCAAAATTCATAGCAGGTGAGAGGTATGCGGGTGGCAGTGCAGTGAGGGGTGAGTAGTGCACATGGTTAAATGCAGGAAAACTACTGGCATGGCTCAGTGGTAGCCAGGTTGGGGGGGGCTAATAAATCAGAATGATTCTGGGCCCCCTTGCCCTGAACTTTGTGGCAAGTGGTAGAGGAAGCCAGCTTCATTGGTCAGCTGCAGAAGAGCTTGAAAAAAACATTTCAGAGGTTGTTCCAATGGTGGCGATTGTAGTGGGGGGCAGGGTTGCACCCTCCCATGCAGGCCTCTCCAGCTCCTCTACTGTTGCTGCCTGCTCTAATGTGTCCCCTTAGTTTCAGTGTTGCTGGTCCAGCCTTCTCCCAGCTAATGGGTCTCCATCAGATCAGTGTGTCAGAAAGAGTGTAACTGTGTAAGGGATGCTCCTCAGATGCACAGGGAGCCAGGCATGCTGAGCTGGAGCAGCGTGCATGTAGCACCACTTCACAAATGGGAAAGAGAGCGGCGAGCCAGGAAAGACAACTGTGTGTACCAGCGTGAGCCTGAACTGGAGTGGATGACAAAGCAGGCTGCACTGAGGAATCAAGGCTGGAGCTCAGCCTGAGGAGAAAGCCCAGCCCATCCAAGCAATGTGTAAGAGTCCAGCTCTACTGCTGTTGTATGTTTATCTGGGCACTGTCAGTCTCCAAGTCTCTGTAGATCTCTGTCCATCTAACTGCACCAGTGTGTGGCTGCTCTGTCTGTAGCTCTCTCTGTACAGCTTTGATATGGTAGTCATGTTATACTGTACCTTCAGCGCTCAATATTAGATATCCTGAAGTATTTTTGTCCCAACTTGTATTTCATTAACGTTATACTAGTGACATTGTATTGTACCTACCTGGTAGCTGCAACCTTGTGCACTTTTTTCTCTACTCTCTTCAGTTTTTGTGTTTCTGATCATTGTAATGCTGTTGTTACCTGTAATGTACTCTCCCGGATCGTGCCTGAAAATAGGCAAGTTTTTGTCTAGTGCACTTACCTGGAAAGCAAAAACTAAATAAATAATAAATATGTGGATGTCCGCCATGTAAGCAGATGTGTGTAGAGTTTAGAACCATCCCAAAGGTGGATTTTCTTTAAAAAACAGTCAAATGCACAGAAAATTAGCAGTGGGAAATTATTCAAGGTGTCTGTCACAATCCATCAGGTTGTAGCTGTTGGGTGGAGGGGGAGCTGTGAAAATTCTCTGTGGGGACCTACAAACAATACTTGTCCCTCTTGTAGTCAGCAGCACTGCTCAGTTGTTCACCATGTACAGAAATAACACAGAAAGCATTTTTGTGCCAAAAAGAAAAGCAAACAGAAAACCTGTTTCCAGTAGAACAATCAGGACCTTTGTTTGGCTAAATGAGTTGCTTACACTTGTAGTAACCTGTTCCGGAGCGGTATGTAAAAGAAGGGATAGGATCAACTGAGGTAGACAGGCTATGGGATTTGGAAAAATACTAGAAACACTGTGGGTGCTAGCAGTGACAGGGAATAGCAAACAAGTCAGGATGGGGGTGACCTACAGACCACCAAGTCAGGATCAAGGGGCAGACAAACAACTGGGAAGATGCTTAGGAAGGCGGTCATGTCCAGGGAGGTCGTGGTAGTAGGGGACTTTAATATGCCACAGGTGGACTGGAAAGGTCCAGTGGCAGAAAATACTAGGAATCAGCTGTAGATGGATGCATCCACAAGACATGTTCCCAGCTCCGTTAATTCATTGTCTAATAAGGGAAGGGCTTTGTTAGAGTTGATTCCCACTAACAGTGAGGGGATCTAAAATGTAATTGTCCTGGAACCACTTGGTTCCAGCAACCACTGAACAGTGGCACTAGAGGTCCAGATAGGGACTGCCAAAGGGACAAACACAGTAAGGGCATGGGACTCTAAAAAAGCAGATTTCAACCTGATGAGGGGGCTGTTGGAAAGAAGCTTGTGGAGAATAAGACACACAGAAGGGGTGGAGGAAACACTGTGTAACCCCTAGGTGGCACTACCCCAAGGGCTACTACCCCTGTCTGCTTGGCTAGTAGCAAGTTAAGGGCCTGAGTTCTGAAACGGGTGCCTCCACCTGGAGATCAGGGTTGGTAGTGGTCAAGCTAACCTGGGCACAGCCCTCTGGGACACTCTAGCCCCCCCTTTCCCCTCTAGTGGCCTGAACACTGTACAATAATCACTTTCATAATACCCCTGGTACACCACCCAAGTACCCACACTGTTTGCACTTACCACCAGGGCTGGTTTCTCTGGCTGGACCCTGGGAACCCCCCTGTAAAACAAGGTTATGCACAACAAATAGCAGCAGTACAGTACTTTGAGCACAAAGTGGAACCACAGTCAGATTACATGCAGAAAAAGTTGGATCTGATTTATTCAGGGGACTTGAACAAGGGAGGGGAAAAATCAGGTTAATTAGCTTAAAGGTTATATCAATCAAGCAATTATGCATGCGCTTTGAGTCCCCCCACACAGTCCACCTCTGAGTACCCAGGTGGAGAAGAGATGGGCTAGCCAGAATAGTTGCCCAGGGTTGCAGCTGGTTGGGCGCTGTGATAGAAAACACAACATGCACAGTACACAATATTTGTAATCCAGAGCCAGAGGGCTCAGTTCGTAAAGGAAACGAAACAACAAGACAATCAGATGACACACACAGATTAAGCTGTTGTTGCAGGGAGCTACCCTGGTATTTACTCACGATACCCAAGACTGGACACAGGCTGGACGAAAATTGAGACTGCAGGTAGCTGATCTGGAATGCCAGGAGAAGCAGGGCCCACACGAGTCGCAACGGCGTCGTTCCTGTTCAAGCGTGGAGCAGGGGGCTGATCCCCAGGCAGGTCTCTTGTCGATGGCTTCTCTGTGCAGTGGGTAGTCTGGCTGGGCCAGTCTGGCAAGGTCCAGACCGCATGGAGACAAATTCAGATGCAGTCCATTTTGGGCTGGATGCAGCTTCCACCAAGCAGAGCACAGTTCACACAGTGGGGAACTAACTCACAACCCACTAGCAGCTCATAGCACATTTACATGTACGGGAATTCTACTGTACCAGGCAAAGCGCTTCCCGGTCACAATCGCAAAGTCTCTGCACACACTGGGAGCTTAGGGGTAGCTGGAACTCCTGACTGGCTGATCGCATTCAGCAAAATCTTAGGACTTCTTCAGGTTGAGCCTGGCCCACTTCAGTAGCTTACTTTAGTCACAAAAACTTGGATTTAGTCCACAATAATTCTCTTCTCTCCCTCTCAGGAGCAGCAGGCAGACATATAAACCAAAGACTCAGCCTTTTCACAGTTCTCCCATGCGAATCCACTCAGGATTGCTGCTCAGAATCACTTCGGCTCCTCTCATTTCACTTCCCAGCTCAGAACTAACTGAAAACTGCAAGCAGCCTGGGACTTCCCTAAGATCCAAAAGGTTTGGTTTGCTGATTTGGCTGTCAGTCAAAGCAAGAGCTCCCCCTTCAGTTGCAAAAAGGCTCAAAAAGTTCAGAACTAAAGTTCCTACAGATTTTGAATTCAGACAAGTCCTGCAGTCCGGCTATATTTTAGGTCCCACCAGAACTGATTGGTCCAATTTGCAGTCCAGGACCAAGATAGTGGAGACAAACAAAACAGTCCTTGCTATAAAGAAGGCAGGTTAGACAAACTACATTATCATTATCACTCTAAATAATCCTCAGCAAATAGCTACATCTTTCAACAGAGTTCTCTCTCAGATTACTTAGGCTGCAATTAGGCAGCTCTTAAAGAGACAGTACACAGAGGCTATACAGGCTCTGGTAATCACATTTAAACTGCTAAAATGCAGGACACCAGCCTGGCAGTGAGCATTTAGGCAAGCTCAAGGAAGACTTTTTGGGAACCACCTTTTGTAGGGGGGTTACAACTGGAAGAATTTAGAAAAGCAATGGCTGGCGAAAGGTCATGGAGGGCTGAGATGCTAGGCATCTCACCTCCTGCTATACCGGTGACCCTGGTTCGAAATGGACACAAATGTTTGGGGACTGTTTGGGAGAAGGAGGATTGAGTGTCCCCAGGACAGGTCTTCTCCCTTGTGGACGGGTGACTGTGTCTTGCTCTTCATTTGCCACCTGTAGTGCAGTTAGCCCCCACAAGGAAAGGGACACCACATGCTGGATGCTGGGGGAGTTTCTGCGGAGGCAGAGATAGCACATCGCATCCATCGCAGATGTGGGAGGGCCCAGGGCAGAAAAATGGCAGGAAATCTCCCAACCGCAGGATGAAGCCTGATCCCCCACAGGCCCCACATCGGTGACAGAGCTCTTCAAAAGGAAGGTCCTCTGGTGGAGGACAAAACTGGAGTGAGGTAAGCCCCAGAGAAGCTGGGTTACAGGGCTGGGGGGATCAGTTAGCAGGGGTAGTTGTGCAGAATGGACTGTAAAAATGACAAGTAAAAAAAATTAATAGGCTGCAGAAAGCTTAATTGGGAAGGTATCAAAGGGAAAAAGGGCACAGGGTCCAATATTTATTTTAATTTTTTTATTTATTGAACAATTTCGGATTTACAGTGTTTGAGTCATAGACTCATTTCCAAAGGCACCATGTCATTAGACAAAATACGACAGATAAGGTCGACATACACAATTTGGGTACATATATGAGTTACGGGAGATAAAACATACTATTTTAAGGTTCAGACTTAGCCAGAACATAGGCCTGACAGTGTCAGGGTAAATGAGGTACTGGGAGAATGGAGAATTACAGCTTATTGGATAATGGAGCCGGAGCTAGGGGAGGGGTGCAGGAAGAGAATCCGTTGTCAGGAGTAACTGGGGATTATGGGCAGTCCCAGTCATTGTTGGTTTGAAGGTGATCCTTGAGGAGGGTTTTAAAATGGCCGAGCTTGGGCTCGGACGTAATGGGACAAGGGGTGGCGTTCATCCACAGCGGGGCTCGGTAGGTGACTGTACATTGACCAAGAGATGTTCGGAAGAGAGGGAATGAGGAATGGGGATTTGACAGAGTTGTGGGTGGTTTTCATTCGGGGAGCAGGTGCCAGGAGGGAAGCTAGCCTGGGGGAATAGTCTAGTAGAGATCTTTTTAGAAATGAGGCAAGTGTGGTATTTGAGTCTGTTGTCAAGGTTGAGCCAGTTGGACTGCTGGTAGAGGGAACATGTGTGAGTGTTGCGGTCGCAGCTTAATATAATATGGTTGCTGGTCAAAGTAAAGACAGCAGTAAGAGCCAAAAGGAGGGTGTTCCTGAAGTACAAAGGAAGCCAAAGTGGGACATAGAAGTAAAAAAAAAAAAGTGAACCCTCACACTGCACAGTAGTGTGGCTAGTACCGCTTGGCAGCAATACACAGAAAGGAAACAAAAGTGCTGCAGACTCATGAAGCTGGATGTGAAAACTTTATTTTGAAGGAAACAGCAGCATGCAATACCCCACAAGGTCCATTGTGGTTCATGACCAAAGTAAAGACAGCAGTAAGAGCCAAAATGAGGGTATTCCTGAAGTACAAAGAAAGCCAAAGGGGCAGGATATAGAGAATTACCTGGAGGTAACAAAGGTAGCTAGCAGCCAGCAGGAAGGTGAGGTAGGCCATGGCTGAGATGGAACTCAGGCTTGCAATAGCAGTGAATCAAAAAGAAAAAGGCATTCTTCAGGTACATGTAGGAGAAGCTGAAGATTACAGAGGGTATTCTATGACTACAGAGAGAAGAAGGCTGGGAGGAGAGGGACAAAGGAAAACCAGAGATACTGACCAAATATTCTTGTTCAGTCATTACTAGGAAGAAGGGTGGGCCACTACTGAAACGTGAGGTTAAATGTGGAAGTCAGGAAAGCAAGTGCTCAAGTAGCATGGCCAAAATAATAGGGAACAGAGAGTTAGAAAAGCTTTAAGGGTTAAAAGTAGATAAATCTATGGCATCTGATGGCATACACCCGACTTACACCTGGGAATGCTTGAGAAAGTATGGTAGGTGACAGCAGGATCACTTGCAGACATATTCAACTGCTTGCTGTAAACTGGGGTGGTCCCTAGGGACTCGAGGGCAGCAGATGTGGTCCTGCTACACAAGAGTGGAAAGAAGGATGAACCAGGAAATTATAGACCAGTCAGTCTGACGTCTATAGTGGGATGGATTATGGAGTCTTAACTAATGGGGGGGAGCAAGTTGACTTACTGGAGCGAAATAGGCAACAGGACCTTAGACAGCATTGCACAAAACTGGTTTAAACATCAAATAGAATATTAGACTGTGTTTAAAAAGCCTTTGTAAGTAGAAATAAACATTGCATTATCCTGCTGTACACATCATATATCAGAGCGCATCTGGACTACTGTTCACAACTGTGGAGCCCTTACCTAAAAAGAGACATAAATAATACCTAGAAGGTTCAACAGAAGGTAACCAAAATAATCTCTGGACTACAACATAAATCACATGAAGAAAGGTTAGTTTCCTTGGTATTATATAGTTTGAATAAAAGAAGCACAAGAGGGGACCTACTGCAGATTTACAAAATAGTGACTGACAGTGATCTAAGGTTTTAGATGGGCATTGAACATCAGACCAAAAAAGTTGGCTTACAATCGCATAACCAACAAATTAAATTAGAAAATACAACACAAAATTGAAGAATGAAGTCATTTACGGAAAGGGCAGGTAGGTTATGGAATAGCCTTACACAAAGAGCAGATAGGTTATGGAATAGCCTACCAAATATGTCATAAAGTGGTCTGCATATTGTAACTGTTATTTGTTCTCTAGTTAGTGTTTTCTGTGTAATAATAGTGATATTTAGAGATGGATCCTTTAGGGGAAATCTGATATTATCTTTTCCTGTTTCCTGTGTTCAATCCGCAGGAATTCTGCCTACATGCAGAAGTTGAGCTAAGTTGATGTTAACAATGGCCCCTCCTGGATATCACTGGGAAGTAGATTGCCCTTAGGGGCATGGGTGCTCAAAATGGCATCCCTTAACAGGCATCCAGGCAGGGGTGGGGGGAAACCTGCTCGGACTGCAGGTGCGCTACGAAGTGGCCGGACAGGCGGTACTGCTCCGAGACATCAGCAGGCCCAGTCTGGATTACAGGCATTCCAGCACTGGGGGGGAGCACTGAATGGCAATTTGAATCCCCTGTCACTATGTCCACTACATTCTGGCATTTGGTCTCTCCACATTGCTGGGCAGCAGGTCACCACCCAGAGCTTGCAACACCCATGTCTCGTGAGCAGTGGAGGAGGAGGTTACCATAGGGGATATTGGGCTTCAACTCTTGTCGCCTCACGAGAGTCAGGCGCCAGCCGTGGGCCTATCTTTGTGCATTATCAGGAGGAGGGCATGCACTCCCCTCCCCCCCCCATGGCCATGTGAGATTTCAGCGGCCATCTTGCCAGGGCCTGCAGAAGCTTGGAGATATGCACTGCACATATGGTTGCCTCCAGCTCTCTTGGGATACCGCAAGATTTTCGCCGGCCATTTTGGCTGGGTCTACAGCACATTACAGCTGTCCCAGCTTTTCAATACCTTGGTTACTGACCACAGTATTAAATAATGGTACAAATAAATAAATATATACCAGCTGAGGAGACGATCTGTTCCTTTACAAACCCCCTGCTTATCCCTCTCCTCCAGCATTTCATGCAAAAAAAAATAAACAAAATAAAATAATATATAAAATTAACCAGCCACCTTCACTTTTGCACTAAGAGTCCCCCATCTGCCATGCTCACCGGCCATGGGCCAGCCCATGGTCTGTATTGTGCATGCATAAACATCTGGGATCTGCGATGTGGCAGACAGCATGGGAGAGAGGGAGAGGTGGGAAACCTTGACGATCATCAGGATGGTGTTCAGGGGCTCTTTGCCCTATTTCAATGGGGGGGGCAAATAGCGCGCAGCACTGGCATTGCCTCCTCTTGCCAGGTAGTGTTAAGCACAAGTAATAATGTTTTCCTGTGTTTCTGTCTCATTTCCCTACAGCACAAAACATAGGGATGGTACAGAGCAAAAACAAAGAAATGGCTTCTAAGGGTAACCCTAACAGGCAGTGGCATAGGGTGGCAGAAGCTGCACAAGGCTCTGTCTCCACCGGGCAGTCCTCATCAGAATTCACAGAGGCACTTCAGCACCTGATGGACCTTGGGGACTCTGACTGGCTGCAGCTGGCAATCCAAGCGGCGCCTTCCCAACAGTTTGGGACCCAGGTCCTTTAAGGCCACAGAAGCGTGCAAGATGGCTGTCGAGGAAGATGTTGGAAGCACTGGAGTCGTAGGCAGCTAACAGCAGAGATCCTACCACTAGAGCGAGGGGAGATCAGGAGGCAGAATGGACCTCTCATGAAGAAGCCAGAAGAGAAAGCAATTGCCTTAGTGGTGCACCGGAAGATGAGCCAGCAGAAGGAGAGCACAGATACCCAGCAGTAAGCCTGGGTCCACACCAGAACCAGGTAAGTCTGGAGAGGGGCAAGCACAAGACTCTGTGGTAGCTGGTAGGGGCATTACTGGGGCTAGGGTGAAGCCCCAGGGGAAAAAAAAGGAGACACCGTCCCAACA
Organism: Neoceratodus forsteri; assembly: GCA_016271365.2. Taxonomy (NCBI): domain Eukaryota; kingdom Metazoa; phylum Chordata; order Ceratodontiformes; family Ceratodontidae; genus Neoceratodus; species Neoceratodus forsteri. The sequence continues at coordinate 1,051,015,161 of CM057449.1, forward strand.
GCAGAACGGTAAGGGTGAGGAGAAGGCTGTATGCCAAGGTACTAAGCTGTGCTAGGGTGCTCCATAGGCCCCCATCCCCAGTACGACAGGGAGGCAATCCCCAGGGTGAGGAGGTTCACCATAGGATGGCGGCAACAGAGCAACCTACAGCACCACCCGGCGGCACAGGAAGATGGCCCATGCCAGTCCCATGGTGCTCTCCTTTTATACCAGGCTCCTCACACTGCACACCGGCCAGTGCATGGCCTGCATCATCCGGTGGGCCAAGCATGCTGCTAACACTACAGGGCTTCCCACTGTGGCTGTGGCCAATGTGGGGCAGCCCTCATCTCCCAGAGGTTGGCCAAGGGACTGCCCCTGCACTGGTGGCCTTGCTGGCAACCATGAGGCCTGTTTCACGGGTGGGTCAGTCAGCTCCTACCGAGGCACAGACAGCTACAGAGGCTTCCAGGCAGGTGCCACCTCCAGCAGAGTGGTTAAACAATGCTGGGTTGACATTGGGGGAGAGAGTCCCTGCTCACAGCAACCACCACACCACAGATGTGGCAGTAAGACAGGTCTGGGATGTCTCTTTGGCAGCTCAGCTGCAGGTGGGGATCTCAGTCCCGCAGCCTGAGCCGCAGGCCCCATCTAATCAGTATATAACACCCGCTGAAGCTGCAGGGCCCAGACCACAAATGCTACCAGCCTCAGCTGAAGCCGAACACTGGGTGTATGTGGGGGTGGATGATCCCACGGACACCCACCTGTTGACTGCGATCAGGGAGAAAGTATGGCAAGGGGAATGTATATTGAGATCTTTGAACTACTGCACAGGGAATTGCCAGATTTGAGGGACAAGTATAAAGTTGAGCAGGAGAAGCTGCGCCGGCCCAGGGTATCTCCTACTTTCAATAATTGGGCGTCAACCTTTGATATTTTTATGAGCATTTACTGTGCAAAATTTCCAGACAGCTGGCCCGGTGGTGCTGAGGGTTGAGGTGCTGGACACCACACCTTGGGCTACGCTGGCGACCCGGGTTCAGGAATGGACTCGGGTTGCTCGGAGGTCGGCAGGGGAAGGGAGGATTGAACATCCCAGCGGATGCTCTCCTCCCTCAGGGGTGGTTACCGGGGACATGGAAGCATCCAGCACTCCCGTAGAGAGAGCCGGTGGAAGAACCGGGCCTCGAAGGGATCGGTGGCTCCAATATGGTGGAGTTGGGAGGGGACGTCGTATGGCACGTGAGAGGATGAAGTGCACTAGCACATCGCCTCTCTGGACATAAGTCCTAAAGGCACCGGCATCCTAAGGGGTTGGGGAAACTAAGGGGAGAAAATTGGGGAAAAAACGTATAAACCCCGGCCCTACAGGCAAAAATGATGCTAAGGGGGATGGGACACCTTGGGGGATTGCCCTGCGGACAGAGTAGGAGGAGTTACAAGGCCACCTCTGAAAGCCAAGGGAGCCAGCAAGTAAAAAAAAAAAAAAAAAAAAAAAAAATTTCCAGACAAGATAGGGCAATTGTTGAAGTACTGGGACAATATCAAAACTGCACACTTAGCATATGAGGGTAATGCTTGGTTGAGATATGAGGAACTCTTCTGGATGAGGTTAACTAGGAACCCAGAATTGAGATGGGACTAGATCGATCATGTGGCTCAGATACATGACGCAGGCCAGACCCACCAACGTCACATACACAGCCAGTGGCCACATGGTTGCCAAGACACAGGGAGTTGGGCAAAAGGGGACCTGTCACCAGTATAACAACAGCAAGTGTTTTCAGGACTTTTGCAGGTACCGGCATGAGTGCAGTAACTGCAAAGGAAAGCACAAGGCTAGCACATGCCAAGGGGCCACCGGGATCAAGAAAGGTGATGGCAAACAGGGGGGACACAGACAAGGGGACCAACCAGACAAAAAGCCTGGCGAGGTCCCCAGTAAGCATTGACTGCCTTTGCCCATGGCTTGACTGCTACCCTTGCAAATCAGATGCCACCTACCTCCGCAATGGCTTCTACAAGGGTTTCAGCATCCCATACCAGGGTCCATGCATCTCCATGACCGCAAGGAATCTCAAATCTGCCAATTCCATGTGGTAGATGGTGGCACAGAAAATTAACAAGGAGGTGGGGGCGTGGGCCCATTTCAGAGCCCGCCATTTGACCACCTCAAAATTTCTCCATTGGGGTGGACCCCAAGAAGGTCCTGGGGGAATACAGACTGATACAACACTTGTCCTAACCTAGGGGTACTAATGTGAATGATTACATTGGCGCAGAGGACAGTGCAGTTAGCTATGCATCATTTGATGGGGCAGGCAAGCTGGCTCAACAGGCGGGCAGGGGCGCTTGCTTGGCAAAAGGCAACATCCAATTGGCATTTGATTGCTGCTGGTCAATCCAGTGAATTTCCACCTATTGGGTTTCCAATTCAAGGGGAAAATATACTTTGACAAGGCAATGCCAATGGGCTGCTTAGTTTCTTGTGCAGCATTTGAGACTTTCAGACGATTCTTAGAGTGGGCCGCCAGAAGTTTCACGGGCAACAGGAAAATCACCCACTACCCAGACGACTTCTTATTCATCAGGGCCCTGGGTTCCTTAGAATGTGGTGCCACTCAAAGGTTTCAGTCAACTGATGAAGTGGTTCAACATGCCATTGGTGCACGAGAAAACTGAGGGTCCTGTCACTAGACTTACTTACTTGGGTATCGAGCTGGATTCACAGGTACTGTAATGGTATTTCACATGCCAGAAGACAAGTTGGCAACTTTGAAAAGGTTGGTAGCAGAGGTAAAGGGCCTCAGGAAAGTCACTTTGAAACAACTCCAATCCTTGATAGGAAACCTAAATTTTGCATGTAAGGCCATAGCACCTGGGAGGCCATTCCTGAGGTGCTTGGCTTGGGGGACAAAAGGCGTCCTTCAGCTGTACCACCATATCAGAGTAACTGCAAGCATGAAGTCAGATTTAGAGGTGTGGGAGGTGTTCCTAAGCTGTTTTAATGGGGTCTCCATGTGGCAGGTTGGTACTGACTTCCAGCCAGATTGCCACCTGGTAACGGACGCAGCGGGGAGCTGGGTTACAGAGCATATTTCCAAGGTTCATGGTTTGCTGACCCCTGGGACGCCAGTTGGCAAGAGGCAGGACTCACCAAAAACATGATGATTCTGGAGCTTTTCCCAATTGTCGCTGCAGTATGTGAATGGGGGGATAGGCTGAGGAACTGCAGCATACTGTTCCACTCCGACAATATGGCGGTGGTGAGCACCATCAATACTCAGACTTCGAATTCAGGGGAGGTCATGAGGTTGTTGAGAGTACTCGTGCTGCGCTGTTTGTAGCTCAACCTATCTTTCAGAGCTAAGCATATTCTGGGGGTTAAGAATGTAATTGCAGATGTGTTATCTCACCTGCAGTTTGACCACTTCTGGCAGATGGCACCAATGGCGGATGCAGCTCCATCCCAAATCCCTGGGTTCTTGTGGAAGGAAGCAATAACTGAATGGCCGAACTGGCTCAAAATTTATTGGCTCCGGGAACCTGGCGTAAGTATCAGGCACATGTAAAGGCTTTCCTGGATTTCAGTGCATGGAGAGTTATTTGGCCCCAGGTATTGCAGAACACCACCTTGGTCTAGTCATTTGCTCAGGCACTGGTTGAGGAGGGCAGGGCACCTTCATACATATGTAGCCATTTAGCGGGGTTATCTTTTTTGACCAAGGCACAGGGGTTGCATGACATTACCAATACATTCATCATTAGAAAGATAATAGATAGGTGGGCCAGAATGTGGGGACCTCAAGCAGATGCTAGGAGGCCAGTAGACAGTGGAATGCTATTGGACATCATGAGCATGCTGCCACAAGTCTGCTCATCAGTCACCGAGACCACACTGTTTAACGCACTTTTCATTACCACATTTTTTGGCGCTTTCAGGGTGTTGGAGCTAGTGGAGAGTGGCATGTTGACGGAGGGCCACACATTGTGCTGGGGGATGTGATGGTTTTGGCTGGCTCCATCTTCTTGTGCTTACACAAATCTAAAACTGTGCAAGTTGGCCTGCCACAGCTTATCACACTCCACAGGGCCCTGCACCACCCACTGTCTGTTGGCAAGCATGAACAAATACTTACTTACCAGGGGCATAAGAAATACATTTCTTTATAGGATTGGATGGCACCCCAGTGACTAGATACCAGATCCTGGCAGTGATGAAAAAAGGGATAAGGGCCACAAGGGGTGATCCAATGGATTTCAACATGCACTCCTTTAGAATTGGGGCTGCTACAGAAGCAGCATGGTTGGGGTGTTCAGAAGGTAGCATTAAAGCCATCGGCAAGTGGCAGTCAAGGGCATTTCGAGGATACATTTGTTCACCTGGCCTCAGGCATGGGGGGACAGCAGCACTGATCCCGAACAACGTGCTAACCTTCTCTGAATTTCTCTGCAGATACACCCCATGCAGTAAAATGGTTTGTGGTGATTGGGCACTCTTTTGTTGGAAGAGCCTGAGATCAAACGGCCCGGCAGGTTCGAGGAAGGCAATTGGGTCTCTCCACAAAGAAGGCTATGATTATTTGGTGTGGTATCGGGGGCATGAGATGGCGAGACCTAATTCCTAGGCTACATAAGATGGGTTTTATAGCCAATCCACCAGAAGGGTTGATCATACACCTGGGGGGCAATGATTTGGGCAACATGTCATCCATTTATTTACGACGGAGCATCTTGACTAATTTGCTCTGATTGCAGCACCAGTTGCTCAACACGCACTTGGCATGGTCTAGAATCGTGCCACGGTTAATGTGGATGACATGGGCAGTGACTAGGCCCATGAAGAAAGTCAGAAGGGAGGTGAATCTTGAGGTGTCTCGATGTTGCCTTGCCTGGGGTATCCAACTGGTGTACCATCGTTACATCATGGTGGACTCCGGGGGCTGTATGCCTGCGATGGGGTTCATCTCTCCAGATGTAGGGCCTGTGTTGTTTAATTGTAGTATTCAGGAGGTTTTAGAGTCCTGGGATTAGGGCAGTAGCCTTGAGGCATTTGGGAGATGCATGAATTCTCATGGATCTTGTGGCGGACAAATTTGGTAATGTAAATCAGTTTTGTTATTCACCTGAAGAAGGGACCTGTGTGGCCCTGAAAGCTTGTGTATATTTCCATCTTTGTACACGACACTCGTTGGTCCAATAAAAGGTATCAAACCTTCCATCTTCTCCTGTTTTGCAAGGACCAATGCGTCTGAAACCTCTTTTTACAAAACAGGTAATGTAAATCAAAAGCCAAATAATAGAATGGGGTGGGGTGGGGTGCCAGTGTAGGTGGCACGCCCGGAAGACTGTAAGGGGGTGGAGACCAGTGAGGGTGCACCTCTGAGGGTGAGCTACACAGGGTGACGTGGGCGGTGACAGTCGAAAGGTGAAGGCCCTGTGCAGGCAGTACCAGATGGCTATGGCCTAGTGGGGTCCCCAATCTCTGTCACAGTCAGCCTGTCAAGGGAGAGACTGGCCAGACCCATAGGGGTTGCTGGAGGAACCCTTGGCCAAAAGAACTTGATACATTTCTGAAAAGATGTGTTGGCGATTTACTACCGAATTGGTCTGCTGCCTCAGGCTGAAGACAGAATGTATTAGTAGATTGTAGTTAGTTAATGCTTAGAAATTATGTAAAAATGTTGTTTTAGATGATTTTGTACCCTGTATAACTGAAAATGTTTGTTGAATAAACATCGGCCTTTACTGCCAAAACTAGTTATGGAGGCGGCTGTGTCTTTATTGGGGGATTGGGTGGGGATCTTTAAGGGCATGGCCCCTCTTGGCTATCACTGGGAGGTAGATGGCCCTTAGGCCCCAAGACCAATCCCCCGGCCCAATCTTCCCAGGTGCAGTGACCAGGGGAGGCCGGGCCAATGGCCAGAGGCCCGGACACTCAGGGGCTGGGAGCAGCCCTTGGGGGGGGGATTAAGGCCAAACCTTAACATCCAGGCAGGAGAGACCCTTCATCTTTCTGCCTGGACATCTGAAGCTGCAGATCAGCAGCAAGTCCCACCCTCCTACCCCCTTTTTGGTCGCTCAATAGGCCGGTGTTTTTTGTATCTACCTCATGCAACAGGGAACGCGAGGTTCATGCCAACGGACAAATTCGGTAATGTAAACCAATGCAGCTGAAACCTCTTTTTACAAAACAACAGGTAATGTAAATCAAAAGCCAAATAATAGAATAGGGTGGGGTGCCAGTGTAGGAGGTGCACCTGGAAGACTGTAAGGGGGTGGGGCCCAGTGAGGACGCACCTCTGAGGGTGAGTTACAAAGGATGAAGCTGGTGGTGATGGTCGAACGGTGGAGGCCCTGTGAGGGCAGAACCTGATGGCTATGACCTAGTGGGGTCCCCAATCTCCATCAGTCAGCCTGTCAAGTGGGAAACTGGCTGGCACTGTGGGGGTTGCCGGGGGAACCCTTGGCCAAAAGACTTGATACATTTCTGAAAAGATGGGTTGGCGATTTACTACCGAGTTTGTCTGCTGCCTCAAGGTGAAGACAGAATGTATTAGTAGATTATAGTTAGTTAATGCTTAGAAATTATATAAGAATGTTGTTTTAGATGATTTTGTACCCTATATATCTGAAAATGTTTGTCGAGCAAACATTGGCCTTTACTGCCAAAACTATTTACAGAGGTGGCTGTGTCTTTATTGGGGGATTGGGGGTATCTTTAAGGGCATAAAGCCTGATAAGAAGCAACTGAGGTGTGTTGGTGTTTACTACATTGGCAACGAGGATAACCCGTTCCTAGAATGGCTATGTTTGGGGCTACGGCATGACAGAATTTGATGACACAAGTGACTGGTCTGAATATGCAAAGCACTTGGAACATTTCTTTCATGCAAATAAAACCACAGATGAGGATCAGCAATGCTCTATTTTCCTCTATGTTCACGGCTAAAAGACTTCTTTGGTCCATACATTAGTGGCTCCACAGCGGCCAGGGACTAAAAACCTTGCTGGAACTGTGTAAACTGGTTCAAAACCATATCAACCCCCAACCTTCAGCTATTGTGCAGTTTTTTTAAGTTTCATGGCAGGATGCATTAGCCAGGGGAGACAACTGCAGATTATGTGGCTGAGTTACGGCATTTGGAGGAGTTTTGTGAATTTGGAGACACTTTGGATCGTATGCTCCAGAACCAGTTGGTGAGTGGCGTGCAGACTGAATGCATTCAGTGCCATTTGTTGGCAGAGACAGTGCTTGATTTCAACAGAGTGGTGGACATTGCCCTGGCCATGGAGGCTGCAGCTTGATAGGGTCAAGAATTGTGGAACTCTACAGTGGAAGGGGCTGCCATGGTGTATCAGGTGTAACAGCCTTGCCAACCTGCCTTACGATCATCAAAGTCATGCTCTGTATGTGGGGGCCTATAGCGAAGCTCCACTCATAGAGACAGATATGGGATGTTTTTGTAGTGCCAGTGCACATGACTCAGAGACTTGCAGTTTCTGAGAGGAGGAATGCTGGTGCTGCCGGCCACTGGGGTCATGTTGCTCGACTTTGTTGCTTTAGGAGTTTGCCCCAGGGCCAGTCATCCTGCTCTGCAAATCGCTGGGGCCAAACCAGTGTTGCAGAAGAGGAAGAGCCAGAGGCAGGGGGTGATGATGGCGTTAACTCTATGTAAATGGTTGTTGACTGTTGTTCCCCTCCTATCTGGGTCCAAGTGACAGTGGACAGCTGTTTTGTGGATATGGAGGTTGACACAGGGGCGTCATTTTCAGTGATGGGGAGAAACTTTTTTCTACCTTGTGAGCCCCTGCAGAAGCCCCAGTACTACAACTAGCAGGGGTGCAACTTCAGACATATACAGGTGAACTGATTCCATTGGTGGGAAAGAAGCTAGTCCAAGTGACTTATGAGTTACAGCAGAAGCTATTGCCCCTATTGGTGGTGCGGGGATAGAGTCTGTGCCTGATCGGGTGTAACTGGCTTTGAGAGTTGAAACTGGACTTGCAGGGGACATGCTTATATGCTTGCTCCAGCCTGTAACACTGGAAGAGGTGTTGGAGCAGGCAGCTTCTATATTTTCAGCAGGACTGGGGACTTTGCAGGGAATGACTACCCAGACTGTGATGAGCCTGGAGGCTCATCCCCAGTTGTTTTTACCCTGTGTTGTGCCATATGCTCTCCGTGGTACAGTGGTGGAAGAAGTACTTTGTCTGGAGCAGGAAGTGATCCTGGAATCTGTCCAGTTTTCAAAGTGGGTGACCCCCATTGTGCCCGGGATCAAGACTAATGGGTTGATAAGGATTTGTGGGGACTGCAAGATCACAGTGAACAGAGTGGCTAAATTGGACTCTTACCCAGTTCCTAAAACTGAAGATTTGTTTGCTTTACTAGCTGGGGGGTGCATTGTTTTCCATGCTGGACCTTAGTCACGCTTATCAGCAGTTACTGCTGGATCAGGAATCTGAGGAGCTATCGACAATCAATACACATTTAGGGTTGTTATACCCATCTACCTTTTTTTATTTTATTTTTTTTAATTTATTTCAGTTTGGCATTAATACCTTTGAGTCAAGGACTCGTTTTCAAAGGTTCCACATCAGTGTTGAACAAACATTACAAAAATACAATGTTTACAGAAAGAAAAAAAAAAGAGAAATAACATTGAAGCATATACACAGGCAGTAATAGTAAAATATGAACTTATACACATCAAATTAACATAGAAACATAGAAACATAGAAGTTGACGGCAGATAAGGACCGCAAGGCCCATCCAGTCTGCCCATTTCTTTTTCTACCTTATAAATGTGCCATCGGCCTTTGCTCTGTCAGTGACCTATCTATTCATAGTCATTTGTATTGCTCCCTTATGCCTATCCCATGCCTGTTTGAAGCCCTGCACTGTATTCATAGCCACCACTTCTTGTGGTAAGCCATTCCATGCATCTACCACCCTTTCTGTGAAAAGAATTTCCTCACATTCCCCTTAATCGGCCTCCCTCTAATCTCATGCTGTGTCCTCTTGTCCTGCTATTTTTCTTATATTTAAACATGTTAGACTCTTTCACCTTGTTTATGCCCTTAAGGTGTTTAAATGTCTCGATCATATCACCTCTCTCCTCCTTTGCTCAAGGGTATACATATTGAGCTCCGTTAATCTGTCCTCATATGTCTTCTGATGCAGTCCCTGCACCATTTTGTTGCCCTTCTCTGGACTGCCTCAATTTGGTTAATGTCCTTGTGAAGGTGTGGCCTCCAATACTGCACGTAGTACTCCAGATGGGGCCTAACTAATGTCTTGTACAGAGGATTATTACTCCCTCTTACGACTTGTGATACCCTACTAATACATCCTAACATCCCCTAGCCTTACCTACTGCTTTAGAGGTCTGCTTGATGATTTTAGGTCATCAGTGATGATGATGCCCAAGTCTCTTTCTTCCTTTGTGACTGCTAGCAACTCCTCCCAGCCTATAAGTGGCTTCAGGGTTTCTCTTCCCTATGTGCATGATTTTGCACTTCTTTGCATTAAATCCCAGTTGCCACTCTTCTGACCATTCTGCTAGTTTATCCAGATCTCTTCTCATTCTGCCCACCCCATCTGGATCATCTACTCTGTTGCAGATCTTGGTGTCATCTGCAAACAGACAAGCCTTACCTTCTAGTCCATCTGGAGGTCACTAATGAAGATGTTGAATAGGACTGGCCCCAGGACTGATCCCTGAGGTACCCACTTGTGACTTGCATCTCTTCTGACTGTATACCATTTACCACCACTCTCTGTTTTCTGCCAGTCAACCAGTTTGCCACCCAGTTGACCAACTTCTGACCCACCCCGAGCCTACCTAGCTTATTTATCAATCTTCTATGTGGAACAGTGTCAAAGCTTTGCTGAAGTCAAGGTAGGCGACATCAACTGCTCCCCTTGGTCCACCACTCTGGTTACCCAGTCAAAGAAATCTATGAGATTAGTTTGACAGGACCTTCCTTTGTAAACCCATGCTGTCTTGGATCCTGTGCCCCTATGGATTCCAGGTGTTGCACTATCCTTTCCTTAAGGAGTGCCTCCATAATCTGCCACTACTGAGGTAAGACTGACCGTCTGTAGTTCCCCGCCTCCTCCCTGCTACCACTCTTGTGGAGTGGGATCACATGAGCCCTTCTCCAGTCTTCTGGGACCTCTCCTGTGCTCAGAGACCTACTAAACAATTCTGCTAAAGGCTCTGCTAGTTCCTCCTTTAGCTCCTTAAGTACCCTGGGATGTATGCCATCAGGTCCCATTGCCTTATCCACCCTGAGCTTAGCAAGCTCTTGTAGGACCCTTTCTTTGTGAAGGAGTAGTGCTCACCTCCCTCCCCGCTGTGTCCATGATGCTGAGTGGGCCCTGCCTCTACCTTCTCTTCAGTAAATACTGAGCAAAAGTATCTATTTAGGATAGATGCCTTTACAGGGTCCTCCTCCTCACATGCTCCCTTTTCTCCATTGCTTAGCAATACCCCCTCTGGACTTTCTCCTTTCACTAATGTATCTATAGAAAGTCTTGTACCTTCTTTTACTGTCCGTACTAGTGTTTCCTCAGTTTGGGACTTTGCCTGCCTTACTGCCTTACCTGCTTCCCTTAGGCAGTTTGTATGCCTCCCATCTTCATCCGCTGTGTTCCCTTATATTTTCTGAAGGCCAGCCTTTGGCTCTGACCTTTTCTGCTACTGTATTTGAGAACCAAAGTGGTTTCCTTCTTCTTTTACACTTCCTTTTTGTCTAACACAATGGGATGTTGCTTCAAGTATTGTATCCTTAATGCTTGCCCACTTTGCCTGTACCTCCTCACCTGTGTTTCTTTTGCCAGGGCTAGCTTAACTCTGTTGGCCATCTTATCAAAGTCAGCTCCTCTGAAGTCCCATATTTTTGCCTTGGAATGGGATGATTTAGATGTAGTAGCCAAATTGAACCATACTGTGATGGTCACTGGCCCCAGGTGACCTTCTACCTGGAGATCTGTGATCCTTCTTTGTTAGTCAGTACTAGATCTAGGATAGCCCTGTCTCTTGTGGGTTGCTGTACCAGTTGTTTGAGGCCCTCCCCTGCAGGAATCCACTATGTGTCTAGTTCTGGCAGATGTTCCTGCTGGTATTGACCAATCTGTATCTGGCATGTTGAAGTCTCCCATTATCAGAACCTCCCTTTAGCTGTCATGTTTTGTATATCTTCTAACAGTAATGTGTCTATGTCCTCCCTCTGGTCTGGGGGCCTGTAGACAACCCCAGTTCTTATGGCTGTCCCATTTCCTGTTTCCAGGGTGACCCACAGTTCTTCTGGCTCATTATGTATTCTGAATTTCTGTAGCTTTGATATTTTCATTAACATACAGGGCCACTCCTCCCCCCCTTTTTGCACCTCGGTCTCTTCTGAACAATACATAGCCAGGTACTGAAGTCTCCCAAGTGTGGTTACTGGTAAACCACGTCTCACTAATTGCTACTATGTCCAGTTTAGCCTCTGACATTATTGCCTGCAGGTCTGGGATCTTATTTCCCAGGCTGTGAGCAAATTAGTAAATATGAACAGATAGACTGATTAGATAAGAGAGGGTTGGGGGGGGATCAGCTGTAGGTGGCATTGTCTGCGGTGGGAGAGAGGTGGAACTTTCAACCAAGTGAGGCCATCGTCGGGTAGTTGGGGTAGAGGAGCGGGTTAAGAAAAAAGTGGTATATAGCAGAAAGATGTAGAGGGGGTAGGTAAATGGAAAACTGGGGGCAAGGTACTATCGCATTAGCGCAGGCAGGTGGCATCTTCGGAGGTGGGGGGGAGAGAGGTGGAGCTTTCAACCAAGTGAGGCCATCGTTAGGTAATTGGAGGTAGGGGAGTGGGTTAAGAAAAAAAGTGGTATATAGCTGAAAGATGTAGAGGGGGGTAGGTGAATGGAAAACTGGGGGGTGAGGTACTATCACATTAGCGCAGGCAGATACAATTCATTTTAGAGTCAAGGAGAGATTTGAGCCCAGCTTTGAAGGTACTAATCTTGGTAGTATCGGTGAGGACAGCAGGTAGTTCGTTGTACCATTTCGGACCTTGATACAAGATGGAGTTCTGGGCAAGTTTTGTCCTTTTGAACGGAATCACCATCTTGTCAGTGACTGCACTACGGGTAGATTTCGTTGGGATGGCCAGCTTAAAGTGTCCGCCCAGTGTGGGGGATGTCAGTCTAAGTAGTACTTTTTTTAGAAGTAGGCAGGTTTGGTATTGCCCTCTAAGATGGAGTGGGAGCCACCCAGTTTCAGTCTACAGCGAGCAGGTGTGGGTGTTGAGAGTAGACCCCAAAGTAAGATGACAGGCCTTATTAAGGAGTGTGTCAATCCTGCTAAGAGCAGTTTTTGTGCCCTCCTCATATAGGCAACCCATAGTCAATGATAGACAATACTGAGCTCCTGGTGGCTAGTTTGAGTGCATCCGGTGTCATTGAATGCCTGTGATGATAAAGTACACCAAGTTTTATATTTGCAGTCTTGATAGCAGAGTCAATGTGGTTTGAAAAGGTGAGCATGTCATCAAAGGTAATGCCGAGATATTTGAAGTTAGATACTTGGTCTAGGATTTCACCCTTTTGGTTATAAATATGCAGGGGCAGGTATTTATTTTTGCTTTGGGAGGTGGTGAAGAACATACTCTTTGTTTTTCTGACGTTTAATAGTAGCTTGTTTTCCGTAAACTAAGATTCAAGCTTATGGAAGCTGCTTTGGAGTTCAGTTGTGATTGATTGTTCGTCTTTGCCAGCGACTGAGACCACTGCATCATCAGCATAGAGAACTGTGCTTGCTGAGCAAGCCATTGGGGTGGAGTTGATGAAGAGGCTAAAGAGTAGAGGACCAAGGATTGAACCCTGTGGAACCCCGAGGTGCACCTCCTTAGCAGCGGATAGGGTATCACCAATTTTGACTCGTTATGATCTGCTAGAGAGGTAGCTGCCAAACCATTGTACCGAATCTGGGGATAGACCTGTAGACAGAAGGCAACTTAGGAGGAGGTTGTGATTTACAGAGTTGAAAGCCTTCTTCAAACAGCATGAAGTCTTGCTATATTATGACATGTGCAGTGAGTCCTAACCTTCGAACTGCTCCGGAGGTGAGAGTTAACTTTCCATGCCAGGCATGGAACTTTGAGCACGAGCTCAGTTGAAAACTCTGTCTGTTGTTCTTCAAACTCAAACTGTCAGATTCTTTACTCCACCTCACTGAACAGTCGCTCCGGAGATTTCTCCTTCTGCTCGGTTCATTTTGTTGGTTAAAGTATTAATTTTTCGTTTTTTTAACTGAATTTAAACCGCAACCGGTCGGTTCAAGCTCTGTCTGTGGTATCGTAAGTACTAGATAGGTTTTACATTTACTTTCTGTGTGGAACTTGTAAACGGTATTATCGGTTCGGTTTGAACCGATCAGGTTGTTATAAATACATTAATCTATCTTTTAGAGTGCGGTTCCCGGTTCTTATCGGTTCTAAAAAACGGATTTCATTACGGTTTTTTCCATGACCCGTGACACGGTTGGGAACCGATAAGAGAGTCTTGCTTGGTGGATTGCCATAAACGGGCAAGTTTTGGTTAGGCTGGCACTATGTCTGAGAAACCCAAAAGAAAAACCGGGCCCACTGGGTTTCAACACTGCAGTGTTTGTGGGGAAGCCTTTGCCAAGGCTGACCCCCACACCACCTGTGTTTATTGTCTGGGGTTTGACCACCTCAGTGCAGACTGCCAGATTTACAAAAATTTTCCTGCAGCTACCCTGGATAAGAGAGTTGGTAGGCTCAGGGAAAGAGAGGCCAAGAAGTCTGCTGACCCGGATGGCCAGCCCAGTTCGGTTGTAACCGAACTGGAGGGAGTGCCCTCTGACCAGGGCGAGACTTCCTTGGGCAAAAGGAGAGCCAACTTGGAGGAGTCAGTTCCAGCAAAAAGGACTAGAAAGTCAGCAGGTGTGGAGCCAAAATTTCCATCTCCAACCACTGAAGAAATAGCCAAAGCGATTAAAATTGTCCAGTCGCTTTCCCCGGTTCCGACCGAACCGGCACCATCAGGTAAGCGTACGGTTCGGTCGGTTCCACCGGTTCAAGAATATGATTTAGAGGAATTTTATGAACCGGAGGAGGGGGAAGAGGAGTATGAGGAGAGTGAATGTGGATTTGAAAGTCTGGATGTGCCCATTGAACCGGACATCTCCCCAGACAGACCTTCAGGAGTGTCTCCCCCTAGGCTTTCTGAGTCCCCCTCTCATTTTATGTTTTATAAAAAAGTGGCTGAAACCCTCCAGCTCCCTATGGAGGAAGCTGTGGATGATCAAGAGGAGCCTGACTATGTAGAAATGATGGATATCCCAGAGTCTAGGAGACTGTCTATTCCTTTGCATAAATCTTTGGGAAACAGACAGTAAAATTCTAAAACTCTCACACTATACCTCTGGATAAAAGAATGGACAAGAGGTACACATTGTCAGGCTCTAATACGGAGTTCCTTACACAACAATGCAGCCATGTTAGTAGTGCAGGCTGCAGCCTGTGACAAGGCAAATATTCCCTTGGCTTCACACCCCCCTGACAAGGGCTCCAGGAGGATTGATGCCATGGCAAAGAAACCGTACATGGCAGCATCCTTGGGACTCAGACAGGCAAATTATATGGCTTATGTTGCTAGATACCAGAAATCCAGATGGGACACCATTATGGCTCTAGCAAAGCAGGTCCCTGGCCAGCTTGCCAAGGAGCTGGAGCAGGTGGCTGCTGATGGTACTGAGGCATCTAAGGTGCAATTCATGCTGCAGTGGACTCTAATGATGTGTCATCAAGAGTCATGGCTACATCTGTGGCTCTTCACAGGATGGCTTGGCTCAGATGTACTAGCCTGTCACAGGATACCCAGACTAAGGCCATGGATTTTCCTGTTGTGGGTAATTCTCTGTTCGGGGAGCAGACAGAGAATTACATGAAGAAATGGATGAGTATAGGACCACCTATAGGAGTGCACAGGCCAAGGAAAGGCAGGCCACTCCTCAAAGGCAGCCTTCCAGGGCAGGGGCAGACCTTTCATAGGCCTTTTACCAAGCCCAGGCCTCTCTTCAGCTTATGCCCAGAGGGGCTCTTTAGAGGGAGAGGCAGACGGGTACAAGCAGACCTGCTTCACCCCTCAGCCTAAAGCCCCTGCCAAGCAGGCACCCTGATGGGGTGGCCAGGGCCGATTCTCCAGTACCTGTAGGGGCAGGCTGGCTTACTTTGTCCAGGACTGGAAGTCTTTAACATCAGACAAGTGGGTCCTGGAAGTAGTGCAGGGACTGGTTCTCAGCTTCAAAAAATTTCCAAAGATGAGAACCAGGTCCTTTCCACCTGCAAATCCATCAGAGTCACTTGCCCTAGAAACAGAAGTTTCTACCCTTCTGGCTCTCAGAGCTGTGGAAAGGGTTCCACCCCTACACCAGGGCAAAGGATTGTACTCCAGGTACTTCCTTATCCCAAAAAAGACAGGAGAATGGCGGCCCATCCTGGATCTCAGATACCTAAACAAGCACCTTTTAAAACCAAAATTCAAAATGGTGACTCTGGGAATTGTGACAAGGTACCTTTGTAAATGAGCCTATGGCTCAAAGGTTTTCCAAACTGCTGTTTAAATAAATAAATAAATAAATTATTTTACCCTCTGTAAGGCCAGGGGACTGGCTAGCGTCCCTGGACCTCAAGGATGCCTACTTCCATGTTCTTATCAGAAGCTCCCATCGAAAGTACCTCAGATTTGAACTGCCCTCAGGCCATTACCAGTTCAGAGCAATGCCCTTCGGCCTCACCTCTGCCCCGAGGGTATTCACAAAATGCCTGGCAGTAGCAGTTGCCCACTTAAGAAGGCAAAAGATTGCCATCTTTTCTTACCTGGACGACTGGCTCATAGTAGGCCAGTCTCCAGACCAAGTCAAACTACACCTTCAGGTAACTCAGCAACTGCTCACATCTCTAGGTTTCCTTCTCAATCTTCCAAAGTCAGTTCTAGAGCCTGTCAAGCTTCTCACCTTCATAGGTGCAGAACTGAACACAAAAGAGGCCAGAGCCTTCCTTCCTCTGGAAAGATCAAGGACCCTGGTCTCTCTGGCCTCCTCTTTCACCCTGCAGGTCTCTCGACCAGCAAGGCATTTTCTGCAGCTCCTGGGGCACATGGCTGCTTCTACAGCAGTAGTGCAGGGAGCAAGATTTCAGATGAGGGACATCCAGTTCCATTTGACAGCCTTTTGGTCTCAAAGGAGAGACCCTCTAACCAAATTGATCCCAGTGACTCGAACCCTGATCCAAGCCCTTCAGTGGTGGCAGGACCAGAGCAATCTGAGACAGGGGGTCCCCTTCACACCTCAGTCTCACTCCTTAATCCTTACTACAGATGCATCCTCTTGGGGTGGGGCGCTCACATTGGCGACACCTCACTACCCAGGGATTGTGGTCCCTCAATCTCTGCTCCACATCAATCTGTTGGAACTCAGAGCAGTTTTCTAGCACTTCAAGTTTTTCCACATCTGTTCAGAACAAAGTTGTACAGGTCAGAACAGACAACACCACTACAATGTGGTACATCAACAAGCAAGGAGGCACTCGGTCTACGTCCTTGTGCACCGAAGCAATGAAGTTGTGGTCTCTGGCTTATTCCCTGAACACCTCCCTTACAGCAGTTCACCACCCAGGCAAGGACAATGTCCTGGCAGATGCTCTCAGCAGGATTTCCCAGGGCCATCACGAATGGTCACTGGATCCCCTAGTACTGGAGGTAGTATTTGCCAGATGGGGTACCCCGCAGATAGATCTTTTTGCAGCCCCAGACAATCACCAACTTCCCCTTTTTTGCTGCAGTCCTCCAGTGTTGGGCTCAGTCCCTCTGGATGCCTTCCTTCTCAGTTGGGAAGTTTCTCTATGCTTTTCCCCCCCTTTCCTCTTCTGTTCAAGGTGCTAGTCAAAATCAGATCTCAACCCTGCAAGATGATCCTGATTGCTCCAGATTGGGCCAGACAGCCCTGGTACCCACTTCTTATGTCCTTAGCAGTCCACCTTCCCCTGTGTCTTCCCAGGAATCACAACCTGTTAACCTGTGCTCAGGGGAGAGTTTGGTACCCGAACCTCGAATCTCTCAATCTCAAGGCCTGGATCTTGAAGAGTTAGAGTTTGCTGACCTACACCTCTCCCAAGGTGTATTGGATATCTTGAAGGCTTCTAGGAAGCCTTCCACCAGGGCTACTTATAATTCCAAATGGAAGAGATTTTCCATATGGTGTTCTGGCAAGCATATTTCCCCAGAATCTGCTGACTTACCCACAGTCCTGGATTATATGGTGCATTTGAATACTTTGGGGCTGAGACCAGCTACCCTAAAAGTGCACCTAGCAGCCATGTCTGCTTTCTTATCAGCAGGTAAACCCTCTTCTCTTTCAGCTCATCCTGTATTCTCCAAGTTTTTCAAGGGGTTGCTTCACACCAACCCTCCATTCAGGGACCCTGCCCCTGCCTGGGATCTTAATATTTGCATTGCCCAGCTTATGCAACCCCTTTCGAGCCCTTGTCTTCAGCAGAGCTTAAGTACTTGACTTGGAAAACTGTGTTTTTGGTAGCCATCACTTCTGCCAGGTGCATAAGTGAATTACAAGCATTGTCAGTGGAGCCTGATTTTATCTTCTTTCATAGAGATAAGGTGGTCCTCAGGACTAACAGAAAGTTCTTGCCTAAGGTGGTTTCAGA
Organism: Neoceratodus forsteri; assembly: GCA_016271365.2. Lineage (NCBI taxonomy): Eukaryota > Metazoa > Chordata > Ceratodontiformes > Ceratodontidae > Neoceratodus > Neoceratodus forsteri. Next base: position 1,051,032,888 of record CM057449.1, read on the forward strand.
CTTCCACCTTAATCAATCTGTCTCTTCCTGTGTACTTCACTGACCATTCCTCCTCTGGCGAGAGGAGACTGCACAGTTTAGATGTCAAAAGAGCCCTTAGTTACTACATAGAACGTACCAAGGGTCACAGGTTTGACTCCCTCCAACTGTTCCTCACTTATGGTGAGGTTGTCAAAGGGAAACCTGCCACTAAAAGATCCATTGCCAGGTGGATTGTCTCTTGTATCCAATTTTGCTATGAAAAACTGGGTAAGGTTCCTCCCTCAGGCCTGAGGGCTCACTCTACCAGAGGTACAGCTGCGTCTCTGGCTGCTGCCAGGGACATCCCTATCCTAGAGATATGTCAAGCAGCTACCTGGAAAACAGTTCACACTTTTACCAAGCATTACTCCCTGGACATCCAGGCTAGGAGTGATGCTCGGTTTGGCACGCTGTGCTTCAGAGCCTATTTCCTAAGTAGGTTCTGTCCCTCCTCCATGGAGGTACTGCTGTGTAGTCTGCATATGTCATAATATAGCAAGACTTCATGTTGTTTGCAGAAAAAATTACTCACCTTAGTAATGTTGTTTCTTCTAATGGGTCTTGCTATATTGTGACCTCCCCTGCCTGCCCCTCCAGAACCTCTGTTTTTGGGATGTGGGTGGGCAGTGCAGTGTTGGCACTAGTAGATGCCCACCTTGTTTTTTCACCCCTCCCTTTTTTGGGGTGACTTGGTGTTGTGTTTTTCATTTTTTGGGTCTCCTGACTTGAGTCTTTGTTTTGGGACCAAAAAATGTGTTCTTATATTTAGTAGCCAGTTGGCTAGTGTAGGTTTACAGCTTCCACACAGAACCTTAGTGATATTTGCTCATAAAGATCTGACAGTTTGAGTTTGAAGAACAGACAGAGTTTTCAACCGAGCTCGTGCTCAAAGTTCCATGCCTGGCATGGAAAGTTAACTCTTTCACCTCCGGAGCAGTTCGAAGGTTGGGACTCACTGCATATGTCATAATATAGCAAGACTCCATTAGAAGAAACAACATTACTAAGGTGAGTAATTTTTTCTTATGGTCGATGAAGACTGATCCAACTGCCTGACCGCTATCCAAGACATTATATAGTTGGGATGAATAATCAGCTAAAGCAGTGAGAGTGGAATGCTTTTTATGGAAGCCGTGCTGTTGCGGCACAGTAGGTTATGGTTAGCAAGGTATTTAGTAAGCTGTTCTGAGAACATTCTTTTGAGTGCTTTCGAAAGTGGAGGAAGGATGGATATAGGTCTGTAGTTGGATGTTTGGGTTTTATCCCTCGTTTTAAAGACAAGCGTTACGTTAGCTGACTTCCATGCATTTGGAAATACTCCTGATTTTAGAGAGACATTAAACACCACGGTAAGAGGACCAGCAAGTTCATGATGGAGTAGACCAACCAGCTTCATGTCAAGCAGATCTGCCCCCATCCTGGTCTTGCCAAGCGCCCTTTTAATATAAAATATCTTTTGAGGCAGCGTTAACCCTGGGAATTTTTCAACGAGCAATTGAGGGAGTGTTACAGGGCACACCAAATGTCCTGGTGTATCTGGATGACACATTTCTGATGGGACCAGACCAGGAATCACATTTGGACACTTTACGGAGTGTGTTTTAGAGACTGCAGCAGGCAGGATTGTAGCTCCTCAGGGACAAATGTTCATTCTTGGTTAAGTCTGTATAGTTTTTGGGTCACGCAATTGATGTGCAGGGTCTGCACCCTGTAGGGGATAAGGTAAGGGCAGTTGCAGAAGCCCCTGCTCCAAGGTCAGAATGTTTTGATGCTCTGTGGTGAGTTTTGGGGCTTTTATTGAAGATAAAACATAGTTTTTTTGCATCTTCTCTACCCCTGACTCGAGGAAAAAAAAACTTTTCCCCCTGGAGTCAGGGGTGTGGGAGACTCTAGCTGGCCTTAAAGTCTACAGCTGCAACTTTGGTCAGCACTTATGTGAAAAAGTGACCCTTACCCATTGCTGGCAGGAGACAGTCAGAGGAATAGCCAGGCTGTAGTCTGAAGATCTGTGTCTCCATTCAAATTCAAATGTTTGCTCAAATCTGCCTTAATTCACCTTGTCATGAATTCCAACCTCCAGTATACTGCAAATACTCTAGTGTGATGATTTCATTCCTAGTTACACCTCTAGCAGTGACACTAGTTTTCTGTGTACATGCATGAATCATGCAGTAGTGGATCTAGGGGGTTTTAGAGGGTGCAGGTGCACCCCCATTGTAACTTGCTTGCTGCTGCATTTCACTTTGCTGGAGAAGTCTAATATCGATCATAGGAAACTATACATTCAAAACTACAGATTATGTTTATATTTTCAGTCAAAAACATAATGAAAAGGATAGTATAAAGAATTAAAAACATTATAAAAAGTTGCATGTCAAGTAGGCACACCTCCACAGCACCCCCCCCCCCATTGTAAAATCCCGGATCTGACACTGGGATCATGATGAGTAACCATGCAGAGGTGTGAGTAACATTCCCACACTTCATTACTGCAAATAGTCCGACATGTATATTATATTCAGAGGCATTTAAATGTTCCACAAAAGAATTTTTACTTTCCTCCATGCTCGAGTATGTGTGTTTCCCTCAGCATGAAAGCCATTTCTATTGCAGGAAAGTAACTTTCTCCACATGATGGCAGGCCAAAAATAGCTCACCTATTATATTGGGGTCATACAACAGCACTTGCAAGCCCATAATTCAGGGTTTGAGCTATACAAGCTTTTTGATAACCGTCCCTTTTGATCATGTGGGAAGCTCCTTTTCTTCAGGACATGTAGGGCAACACAACCTCCCTCAAACAAAAAAAGCTAATTTTACGTTTTCATTAAACTTGGGCCCTTGCAACCCATGATTAACTTACATTCTTTTTCAGCACCAGGCATATCTCCCCCCACCCCGCCAACAGCCACACACATGCACCCAAGGAAAAGCTAAGAATGAAGGTTATGGCTTTAGCAATGCAGGACTTTGGGAGCTCACCTGCCAGGCTGCCACATTGCTCTCCCTGCTGCGCACCCACTAGCTGAAGTCCTCAGGTTGTGAGTCAGTGATGATTGTTCTTTGTTGTACCTCAGGTCGAGCTACTGCAGGCCTGTGTTGATGAAGGCATCATGCTCGATTTCACGGCTCAGTGCTGGCTAGCTTGTTAGCTAGGCTAGCCTAACCTCAGCACCATGAGGTTGGCCAGGAAGTTGAGGTGCCTGCTGTGATCTGGCTGATTAGATTGCCACGGTGAATCTAGTGAGTGACTGACGAGAAGCACAAAGCACTGCCTATGGAGATTCAGAGAAAGCTCAGTTGTCTGTCTCGATACAGCCCACCCAGCACATTCCCTTACTATAATTAGTGGTCGGTGCCAGAACGGGAACATGATACATGATTGGAGGAGTAGCAGCCCCAAGTCTCAACATCACCAACACTGTGTGACAGCTTTTCGGTGACAAGTTTTGACAACTCTGCCGCCCATGCATGAAGATGTGGTACTGAGCTGCAGGACCTGTGCTTACCTTGAATCTTAATTAAAAAAATTTAAACTGACTGGCTGGGCTCAGGATGTGGAACAGTGTTCCAGATCCTTCCACCTCAATACTTTTGTTTAACATTTGGGGTGAGGAATTTTCCGACAGAAGTCACGGACTAAAATGACAGTCGAGCATTTGCCCAACCTGCCCGCCCCACACCACTGATATTGGGCCTAATCCTTTTCAGTGAATTTATGTGTGACATGGGGGAAGGCATAAAGGACAAGATCTGCCTCTTTGCAGACAACACAAAGATCTCTGCAAGGGTGGACACAGAGGAAGTGACAAGGGAACTAATTGAAGGCCTGGGTAGGTTGGAGAACTGGTCAAAGAAAAGCAGCTGGGTTTCAATACTAAAAACTACAAGGTGATACACATAGGGACGTGCGCCAATGCAGCAGTGATATTTCAAAAATGAAGTACATTACAGCGGGGTGATTGTGAAGAGAGTCGGACCAGCCAGATTGCGTAGCGTAAAAGGCTACGGGAATCGCATGCTGCCTTCCGCAGAAAACGTAGGTGCAGCTTCACACCCATGTAGCGAAACACGTGTGCCATCCTTACATCCTTCACATAAAAAATTAATGTCATCTTTCATCGGGGGGCTGTGTCCCCCGCACCCCCCCCCCACAAAAGTAAACATGTAAAAAAAAATAAAAAATTAAAATCCCAAAAAAGATGCAGTAACGTATGAGCTGTATCAGTTACACAGTAAGTGAGTTACTCAGGAAGCATAGCTCCTCACCTGGTCCGACTCTCTTCACAATCACCTACAGCGGCAAGTCGCTCTTGCCACTGTAATGTACCCACGGGACCCCGACACTGCTTTCACCGGGCTTTGCCCCCCTCCCTGAATAGAACTCTGACTCAGAGTTGACAATCCTAAGTTAAGGGGGGGGTGCGCTGAGCAGAACCCTCCTCATGGGGGGTTTGAGGGGCCAAAGCCTCTCCAAAAACACATAGTTTCCCAACAGATTTATGCCAACTGTAACTTGCGGGCGACATAAATCCTTTGCTGTAGTATCGTGTTAGAAAAAAAAAAGTTGTTGCTGTTGTGTCATAGATCCACATAGGGATAAGGAATCCAACAAAGCAATATGAAATTGAGGGGTGGTACGGGAAAGCACTGCCAAAGAAAAGGACCTAGGGATCCTGATATTGGAGAGCCTAAAAAACAGCACAATGTGTTAGAGCTATATGTACGATAAACAGGGTGCTGGGATGCATAGGGAGGGGGATAAGCAGCAGAAGCTGGGAAATGATCCTCCCATTGTACAGGTCACTGGTGTGATCACATCTGGAATACTGCTCAATGTACTTTAGTCCAAACCTGAGGAAAAACTGCAAGAAGCTGGGTGGCATGACTCAAACATTCAAGTACAAGACTGTTGTAATGGATGCATCTGTTCTAACAACTTTTGTCCATAATTTCCAATGTCCGTTATATCCAGAGGACGTGGAGCTGATTTATTAGGTTTGTCTATGTGTGTGAACATGGGCTGAGAGAGAATGAGAACCTATGATAAAACTTCACAGATTACTCAGAATCCTGCCTAGCATTCTGTGTGTTTATCCAAAGTTATTTAACTATCAGGAACGTGAGTTTTTTTAAAGGAAGTTTACTGCACAAAGTAAGAAGATACTAACTCTTGTGGCTGGATGGTGGGGTTTTAGGACACTAAGAACAGAAGCAATCATACTGCAAGTGTTTTATTGAAATATAAGAATTTTCTTTTAGTGTGATTAATTAACTAACAAAAGTGTATGCAGCTTGTGGAGAATTATTTTGCTAAAAATGTAATCTCTGTAGCTCTTCCTTCTTAATTCTACATTTGGCAAATCTCCTCACCAGCTCCCCCCCAAAAAAAAGAAAAGCCACACAAATGTCCATAAAAGCTTCATAGTGTCTGTTACAAGCAATGTTTCTGTCCATTATAACTAGAGAAAAATGTACTGGATTTAATATATACTGTATTTGCTTTGGAAAATCAGTTTTTGTCCGTTGTAGCCGTTGGTCCGTTATAACAGTGGTATCTTCATGTCTTCCATTCTCTCTCCCTTATCACCTCTCTTGCCTTCTGTCCCACTGTCTCCTGTCTCTCCTTCCTCTCTCATAGTCTGTTAAAGTGTACATTCATATTGTGGTTGTGTTGTATTCTGTGCTGAGGAGGGGACTGATTTTAGGGATCAGCCAATAACATTTTTTGTTGTTAAAGACTGGATAAAGCTAAGACAAATATGGTACTTCTCACTGGGCCACGATTATTTTATCATTACAAGTAGTGTGTGTGTGTGTGTGTGTGTGTGTGTGTGTGTGTTTTTGTGTGTGCATGGGCACACATGTGTGAGTGCATGTATGTTTGTTAAAGATAGTGGCCTCTAGTCTCAAAAGATTGTTTCCTAAATGGCAAAAATTAACTCTTGAGAACAGGCCAGAGCCCAACTGAAACATGATGCATGGGGGTCTTCATCTGCGTTGCTTAGTCTTCCTTCTGCTAATGTTATCTGTGGCAGATCTAGGAATTCAGTTTAGGGGATGGAGGTATGGAGTCTGGGGGCCACACAGTCCAGGATTATTTGGGTGGACAGTGGTGACCCCGGGAGAAAAGGAACATGCACCCTGGCTCCTCCACCCCCTTAAGGCAGTATTTTGTGAATGGCCCAATCCACAAAGCCCTATAGGCACCCCTTTATGAGTGTGTAGGGCTTACATGTATTATGAGGGCCCATCCTGGTCACATGCAGGGCCTCTGCAGCTGACATGAACAGGTGAGTTGTTCTCTCTGCTCCCAATCCAGTACAGGCATGAATAGCTGCTCCCTGGCTTGACTGTGAGGGGTGGGGAGTGGTAAGAACTCCCACTGTGCAGAATCCTGAAAGATGCCATGTCACTCCATCTGCAGCCCCATGGGCGTGCAGCCTCTGCCACCCAAAAAACTGCCATAATAGCTATGCACCCCCAGGCAATCAATGTCGGACAGGCTGGTCTGGCTAGCAATCACTGATTCTTCCTTTCCCCTCAACTCCATATTGGGGTCCAAGGGTACACGATCTTATAAGGAGTGCCAAAACATTGCAGTGCCCATTCCCAACACTGAACAGGAGATAGAGCACTTACTTCCATAAATGCTATATCCCATGGGCTGGACCATTGGCGCAGCTGTAGAGCTACCGCTCGTGATGCTGACGACCCAGGTTTGGTAACGAGACTGGGCTGTTGGAGGACCAGCCAGGGTGGAGAAGGACTGATCATCTGGGGAGGGAGGGTTGCCACTCCCGCTGCAATACTGCAAACTGGGTGACCACAGGTAGAGGTGCAGCCAAGAATGCTTGCAAATGAGGGGGTAATATCAACTAGGAGGCCTGCGCTTGTCACATTGGTCACCCCTTGTGCGTGATGACATCGCCAGGGGATCATGGGCACCAGGAACAAAAATCTTGACTCTGGTGCTGGCTTCTGGCAGAACTTCGGTAAATCTGTGGCAATCTTCTTCATCACCGCCAAGCCACCTGACGATGTGCATGACCAGGGTTATAGCCAGCCACCACCTAGCCCTGCTCAGAGGGTAAACCGGGGCTTCATGGAGGCAGGTTGTGGTGGGTTAGGAGGGGACCAAGAATAGCCCAGTGGCTCCTAGCTGGGGACCAGGCCAGAGAACTGGGGGCATAAAATATATTAGAAAAATGCCATATCCCATAATCCCCTGGTCTGACTGCCAGGTATGGACATGGGGAACCACTTGGGCTGAGATGTGGACATCTGATTGGACACCATATCCCTAGCTCAGCTGCACCTCCCCTGTTGCCCCTGCTCTCCTACAGTGCTCCAAACCTTGCAATAACCCAGACACTTCTACAGTTTCTCTGGAGCACATCCCTGTTCCCTGTTCCTTGATTTGTTTCTGGTACACAACATACAGACAGTAATGTATAAATCATGGCTTTACATGAGGGACTTGTAGTGAATAATGAAACCATAGTACAGAGCACAGAAGGTGTTGCATTGTCATCCTTCAGAAGAGACATTAACGAGACAATAAACTGAGGTCTTCTCTGCTAGCATCTGGTAGTTATTCATATGAAAGTTAAGGATACCATGGAAAGTTTTTGAAAAGTGCAGGGTTTATGCCTGATATCTTGGCCATAATTCCCTCTCATAACAACTGACCTTGTGTAGTTGTTGTTGAGTGCATTGTGGTTGCTGTGTTGGACTGAATGCCAGTATGCAACTCATTTTTTTTGTTGGTGCTTTTTCTCCCTGGGGTCCTCTGCTAGGCTGCCTCTGATGTTCCCCCCCCCACACCGAGCACTAGGTATCAGACCCCCTCTCCTTTAACCCCCACGACTTACTCTTCATGGCAGGGGATGGGGAGACCTCTCGACCCACCAGACTGGATCCAGTTTTGGGAAGGCGTCTTTCCGGGTGGGGCTGCAGGGGGACAGTTGCCATTCTTCTGCGGCAGAGGACCCCCTTGTTTTCCCATTTTCTCCTTCCCTCTGGGAATGGAGCATGCAATGACACCAGCAGTGGTAGTGTGCATGCTCCCATGCATGCTCCTCCAGGCATCTGCTTCATCCCCTGCCCACATCTTCAGCATCAGTGAGCTGCCCCCAACCTCCACTAGGGGGCAAATGTTTGCTGACTGCTGGCATCTCAGCAGACCTGAGGTTATTTATTTATTAAAAGGCAACATTTAAAATCAAATAAATGTTTTCTTTGCAGTTTAAACTGCACTTCCAACTTCCTCTGTTTCTGTAGTCCTGAATGAAATCAGTACTGCAGTACCCAAAGGGAACTTCATCTTACTTACTTACTTAATTGGCCGAAGGTTGGAGAGAGCCTGACGGAGGTCCGGCAGTGATGCTGACAGGCTTAGGTTGATGTCACATTATGATGGCTATCAATCAGAAGTCACCCGTAAGAAGTCGGAATTCCTGTCCAGGGAGATTTCTGCTGCACAGAATCGACCGGCTCAGCTTTTCTGGACTGTTGACAGATTGTGCAATCCAATCTGTCTCCAGCCCAGAGAAGCTTTTTCTCAGCTAAGATGCGAGGAGTTCGCTCAAATTTTTGCAGATAAGGTTGCCAGCATCAGGTCTAGCATCGGTCCGACCTCTCCTTTGAGGGATTGCAGTGGTCGACGGGAAGTGTTATGCACCTGGTCTGTCTGGTCAGATTTTCGCTGGCTGGAGTTCACTGACATTGTGAAGATCATCCAAACATTGCGACCAACCAGTTGTAGTTTGGATCCAGGTCCTACACCCCTCTTTGTAGGATGTGTAGAAGTTATCTGCCCGATCCTTGCTGACATTGTCTGGAAATCCTTGGAGAGGGGGGTCTTTCCTGACCCCCTCAAGGAGGCGGTAGTTCGACCACGCCTTAAAAAACCCTCCTTGGATCCAGATTGTCTAGCTAACTACCAGCCTATCTCTAACCTGCCTTTTGTTGGTAAGATTATTGAAAAGGCGGTTGTTTTACAATTGGATGATCATCTTACAACTCACAATGTCTATGATACTCTCCAATCTTTCTTTAGGAAGAAGCATAGCATGGAGACTGCCCTTGTCCGGGTGTTGAATGATCTCCTAATGGCTAGATATCGAAAGGCACATACCATTCTGGTCCTTCTCAATCTCTCTGCGGCGTTTGACACTGTAGACCATGGTGTGCTGTTGGAATGCCTGCGGATTTATTGTGGGCTGTCTGGAACAGTCCTCAAATGGTTCCAGTCTTACCTCACAGACAGGTCTCAGAGAGTTGCCACTGGAATTTATTCCTCTGGCGCTCACTCCCTGCCTTGTGGGGTACCACAAGGTTCCATTCTAGCACTCATGTTGTTTGCAGTGTATATGCTGCCATTGGGAGATATCATCAGGCGATAGTCTGGGTTTTCACTGCTATGCAGATGATACTCAGCTGTATTTGTCTTTTCCGCCCGGGGAAGATGATGCTCTCTCTGTGCTAAATAATCACCTTGCTGAAATCAGATTATGGATGAGTTCTAGCTGGCTGAGACTGAATCAGGATAAGACTGAGGTGTTGGTAGTGGACCCAGGTCATCCGGTGGTGGGTTTGGGGGCTGGACAACCATCGGGCTTATTGCTCGGTGGTATGTCGCTCGCTATCTCTGATCAGGTACGAAACCTGGGCGTTATTTTTGATGATGGCCTGACCTTAAAATCTCAAGTATCAGCTGTAGTCAAATCCTCTTTATCATCTGAGGAATATCGCCCGGGTGAAACACCTGGTCCCACCGGGTGATGTACCAACATTGGTCCATGCCTTTATCACTACCCATCTTGATTACTGCAATTCCCTCTACCTAGGGCTACCTGGGGTCGATATCCGCCACCTGTAGCTGGTGCAGAATGCGGCAGCCAGGCTTTTGGCTGGGACTTCCAGATCCAGCCATATTATGCCTGTGCTCTGCAAACTGCACTGGCTGCCTGTTAGGTGGCGGATCACCTATAAGGTTGGTTTACTAACCTTTAAAGCCCTACATGATCAGGGACCCGGCTACCTGAAAGATCCTCTGTCCTCTCTGCTCCACCAACGAGGGATTGCTGGAGATTCCCAGGGCTGGATTAAAAACATCAGGATCTTGTGCTTTTGCTTTCTCAGCACCAACCCTGTGGAATTCTCTACCTCGTCGGTTAAGAGAATGTCCAACCGTTGAGAGATAGAAAAAGAAGCTAAAGACTCATTTATTTAGTTTAGCATATCCTAGTTATGGTTGATTAATTTATGTCTGCTTTCAAATTTATATGTATGTATGATCTCTCTGTATAGCGCCTTGGTTTTGAAAGGTGTTTTAGAAATAAAGATGATTGATTGATTGATTACTTCCACACACTTAGGTACACAATCAGGTACAGAAAAGAGTTTTTGGTTTTTTTCTTATTTTTTTTTTATAGTCAGATAGGGAATTGGGATAGATTTTCAGAAGAAAGCCACTTGCTCAGTTAGCTTTCTTTCCTGCAGGGTGACAGTACCTCTGCCTGTGTCTGCCTCCACTCTGAGCTCATAGATACATAGACGCCATCGGCAGATAAGGGCCTATGGCCCACCCAGTCTGCTCATTTAAACGTGTAGGTTCCCTATACGTTTTTCTAGAAGTCTATTGCCCCTTACCCCTGAAATCCTCACCAACCGCTTTCGCAGATATTGACCTTTGTTCCCTATTGCTGATGTCACGCTTGCAGTGTGATCCTGCCATTTCCTGAAATTAAACTTCTTAAAAACAGCTCTGGCAGCTCACACCAACCCAACTGCTCTCACAGTTGCTGCTAAAAATTCTAATAAAAGTTTTCTTTGCAGTTAAAACTGCCTTACTGACCTCCTTCGTTTTTGTAGTCCTGAATGCTATCAAGACTACAGTACCCAGCAGGCTCGTTACCTATTTATTTATTGAAACGTTTCACCAGGTAAGGTACACTGAACAACAAGTTGCTTGTCTCACGGTATGACCTGGGGGAGAGGGAGTTTTAAAACACAGAACATTTTACAAGTAATACACACATAATGTATATGGCATAGTTTACAATGTAGCTAGTTTCAACATATGTGTTGACTTTAAAAATGACCTGTAGTATAAAATGAGTACAAATTGCACCTAAAGCATACATGAATGCAATATACAAACTGGACAATTGACGCTTTAGGCATGGATGCAATATACAGATTGGACAATTGACGCTTTAGCAGTAACAGTTTGTAACATGGCAATTAACACAGCGTATTAGCAAAAGAGAGGGAGAGGTGTATCACGAGAATGGAAAACACTAAGGCCTGCATGCTAAAGTAAGAATTCTATGAAGGGAGAATCCAGAGGAGCACAGTAGGCTAGTAAATCCTGGCGAGATACTCAGGCTCCTAGGCGGAGACTGACAACAGAGACAAGATTGTAACAACATAAAAAGAGGAGCAAGATTAAGTGCTAGAGAATATAAAAGGGCTTCGAGTAGGTCATGCTTAGACCTGCGGGTCAGCAGACAAGGTGTTAGGGCATGCTTAGACCTGCGGTTCAGCAGAGAAGGTGTTAGACTAGGAGGGGTGGGGAAAAATTAGGGGCAGGTACAAGTGACCGAAAAGAAAATTATGCAGTGCTCTATTTAGTCAGCCGGGTGAGGAGGAAAAACAGATTTGTGTAGGGGGAGAATTCCACAAACCTGGGAGACTGTAGGAAAAAGAGGACTGGCCAGTTTGAGGTGCATCTCCGAGGAACTGACAGGGTTCTGTGGTCATGGGATCTAAGGAGGCGAGAGAGTGTGGGTGGAGGGGAAAGGGAGGAGGTAAGATAAGGAGGGAGGGTACCAAGCCAGAATATAGAGATGAGCTTAGCGCAGTGATGCAGCTGCCTATTAGCTAGAGATAGGAAAGCTAGAGTGCGTTAAAGGTGACAGTGATGGGTTGGGGAGGTGCATCAAAGGCAAAGCGGCAGAATGAGTTGAAAAGGGTATCCACTTTAACTAAATAAGTGGCGGGAGCAGAGAAATAGATGACATTGCAGAAGTCGATGATCGGGAGAATCATCTTTTGGAGCAGTTCGTGTCTTGCCTGGAGCGAGAGGCAGGAGCGGTTTTTATATAAGGCACCAAGTTTAGGTCGAAGCTTTTTCATTATGGCATCTATATGGTCCGAGAAAGTGAGACGTTGATATAACCAAATGCCCAGATTTCTGAAAGACGCTGTGGTCTCAATAATTGTCCCATCAAGGGTAGTGAGTGTGGGGAGGCATGGTAGCCTTGACAGTCTCTGTCTAGTGCCGAATATCATGACCACTGCTTTTTAGCATTTAGGAAGAGTTGGAGAGAATGAAACCAACCCTGGACATTATTGAAATCCTGTTGGAGCCTGGAGGTGACATCCAAAGGCAATGGCCCTGAGGAGAAAAGAACCATTTCATCAGTATACATATGTATAGAAGATGATGTACAGACAGATGGAAGATCGTTCAGAAAAATGGAGAAAAGGATCGGACCCAGTATAGACCCCTTGGGGGACACTAGTGCATATAGGTAGAGGACGGGAAATGGAGTTGTAGATTTTTACCGATTGTGTGCAGCCATTTAAGTAAGCACTGAACCATTTTATGCAGGGGTCTACCTTAACATTCATTTAATAGCTCGGGTACTAGTGCAGATTAGTGCAGAATCTCTGTTACTTGCCTGGCTGGGCTAGTGCAATTCCTCCTGTGGAAAGCTGCATTTCCATTCTCAACCCGGGTATCAAATAAACAAACAAACAAATAAATGCATAAATATAACTGTTATTTAATTCAACGCCAGGTCCTTTTCATGGATATTTAGCTGTGTGCTGCCTTAGCATTAGTGAAATGAAAAAAATAGATGTCTGTGTGTAGTGTATTTACAAACTGCTTCATTTTATACTAACTACGGCTTTTATTTTTTGCTGGTAAAGATCCTTTTTCCTTTTCCTTTCCTTGTTTAGCTCAGTACTCATGACAGGCAGATTTATGACTGTGTCCGGGAGCAGCACAGTTCCAGGGTTGCCACCTGTCCAGTTGTAGACTAGATAATCCAGTTTTGATTAAATGTAGTCCAGCTCTTGCGCCAATTTGAGTGCTCAGATAGTATTAAAACTGATTGTATCAAATCATTCACTGTTGCATGCATGTCCAGGTTACAAGAAAGTTCTGATGTCACTAGTCACAGGCCTTTGTTTGGTAAACCAGTCTGTCTAGGAGGTGTAAAGTATGGCCATTAAGACCATTAGCAGTAAATCAACCTAATCATTTCAACTCTGAATTTTAAGTATGGTCATTTACTGCCTTGATAGGAAACTGCTTTTACACCTTTATATGCTGTAATGAGTTCCTTTTTGTTTTTCCTGTATTCTCATATGTTTTAAAATCACTTTTTCAAATTAGTTTTCACATTTTATTGCCTTTGTCACTGTGTTGATTGTTTCTCCTCACAAGTCCTCAGCAGCTGCTGCTCTTATTTTTATACTGCCAACCTGAACATTCCATGAAATTAACTACACCTTTACAGGCCATTGGAATACATTGCATGGAATGGTGTGTCTGAAATTGTGGAATGTGATGTCTTAGGCATTTGAAAAGAAACAGCAGTATCTGATGAGGTAAAGGGAACACAGTGTAGTACTGCGAATACCACACGTACTGATAGTTCAGTTATCAAAAAGGTGGTCAAAGCATATCAGAATGCATGGCTGTCATGGAAAGGAAAACTGGAGAGTGTTTAACAAAGAGAGCAACAGGTTGTGAATGGGTTTGTACATCCAGCAGATCTGAGTTTAAATTCCCACAGCCTCCACTTGCATACTGTGTGACCCTACGCAAGTCACTAAGGCCTTATTCACACTGGGGTACTTAAAACATTTTGTCTATGGTAAAACATTTTAAGTACCCCCAAGCACGGTTTGCATTCGCACTGAACACGCTTCCTGAACTATTTTAAGAAACCGTGCTCAAACCCTGATTTGAGGTAGGCTTGAGCACGGTTTTAAGAATGGTTCAGGATTTAAACTGAACTTACCAGCAGTGCGAACAGGACACCACGACTTCCCTCAGCTTGTTCCAGGATGCAATGGGCTCAATCCCAGCTGCTCTGTGAAAGCACAACAGTGAAAAGTTGGGATCCAGGTTGACCATCAGAACGCAGTAGCATGGCTCAGGTGAAGGAGACAACATGGTTTAGAACATGCTTTTAGCAGTGTGGACACATTGACATGGTACGCATTAATCTGTGTTTTAAAATGATTGCTTGACATGTGTTGTTGCATCCCACAGTGTGAGCAGGGCCTTAACTGCCCTGTGTTCCTGGGACACCCCTGTAAATGGGTCTTGTGCCCAATGGGAGTTATCTGGTTGCCAAAGGATAAAAATAAATAAACAGTATGGGTTGATGCTGTTGAATTTATCCTTACTTTTTTTTTGGTGAACATTTTTTAATAGAACTGGGATAATCAAGCATTTCAGGGATCTGTGGCCAGGGTGGGAAAAGGAAGAAAAAAGGGAAGAAAAAGACACACGCACACTTTTCACGACACAACTTTAATCTGAAAATGTGGAAATATATTAAAGAAGTCAGTCACCCAGCTGACATTAATAGAAAGCATGCTGACGAAGACAAACAAATAAAGACCATGAGTACGAAAAGACAAAGTGAAGCTGTCTGTTCCAGCAATGTTGGCTAGAAAAATATGACTGGTTGAGGTATGATGGTGCAAAAGATCTGATGTTATGCCATTTGTGTATCAAACATGAAATACAGTTGGATAAGGTGGGCAATAACCATAATTTTCATTTTGGTACAGATAACGACCGGCTTGACTCTGTCTTGTCCCATATAGCAGTGAAGTTCATGTTAGGGCAAAGGAAAAGTAGGATGCCAGCACTGCTACTCCAGGGACAAGTAATGCGGAGGCAGTGCTGAAGAAAATGAATAAAGCAACGCTTAACTGTCTGGATTAAACTGTTTCACACATGCCATGCAATTGCTAAGAAAGGACGTCCTTTTACAGGCTTTGTGTGGATGTGCAGCCTTGATGAGATGAAAAGGCTAGATATCGGTTCAGCATCTCAGAATGACAAATATGCCTGCAACTTTATCCACTATGTAGCCAAGGTTGAACACATGGTGCTACAAGAAAAAATTATGGGAACAAAGTTCATTTCAGTCATCAGTGACAGAACCATTGCCTCTTCAGTTGTAGAAGCGGAGATAGTGTATGTGCGATTTGCAGTTAAAGGCACAGTGCAAAATCATTTGTTAGGTGTCCAGACTGTTGGCAGGACAAATGCGATTTTATTTGCCTTTCGTTTAACAAAATCACTGTTAACCATACTGACTGCGGGCTACTAAAAACTTCTGTGGGCTAGTGCAATCTCAGTTTCACTAGCCTGGCTGGTTAGTGCAAAAAAAAAGTTAAGGGTGACCCCTGATTTTATGGCATGTTCAGACAGGCTAGTGGATGACAGGGCGCAGAGTAGGAGGAGATGGGAAATTGTGTCAAATGCTTTAGCAAGAGCAATAAAGATGGCAGTAGTGATGTGTCCGCAATCCATCCCAGTCAGGATTGAAGCCAGAAGCCAGAAGGGGAAGGAAACAAATTCATTTCAGTGCTTTACAGTAATTGTACACTGCTATTTTTGTTTTAAACTTAGATTGTGGGCTTTTAGTGACACTGTAATTTCTTTGCTGTCTCTACTTAGAATTGTTTTTGGACTGTTGAAAATTTAAAACCTAGTTTGTTGTGCTTGTAGTAGTGGTGTATTTCTTTGCTGTCTTTAATTGCTGTAAATTTTCGCCCCCTCCCTCCCCTGCCCCCAACTCTTAATTATATGCCCTGTTAAATCTGATTGACAGGAGCTAAGCACAGGATATAGTAATGGCTGTGGAGTAGGAGGGGCATAAGAGGGAAGAAGCCCGCCCTCAGCACAAGTGTTTTGACTCATTTTTTATTTATTTTTTTCTTTTTTAAAGAAAAGTATCTGAGAAGCAGTGGCAGGATTTTTAGGACGGTAAATTAATAAAAGGGAACTAGGAGAACTTCAGTAACAGACAAGTACTGGAATAGCAGTATAAGTGTAGTATAATGTGGGGAAGGGTGCAATGCAGTGGCTGCGGGGCAGCCATATTCAGGCAGACCTTCTGGATGCTGAGGTGCTGCCCTATCTGCTTGCATCTCTCTGGACTGCAGGATGAGGCAGCCAGACTCAGAGCGGAAGTAAACTGGGTTAGGAGTACCATCACCTCTGTCCAGAGACCACCCAGTCCAATGCCGCTCCTGCAAAGGATGTGGAGAACGAGGAGCCCTTGCATGACAGTGGGCTCAGGGAGGGTTAGGACGATCAGGCAGAGGCACATCCCAGATCCTATTCCACTCAAGAACTCATATGCCACACTGGCAAATGGGGACAACCAAATAGAGGTACCCAGAGAAGTGGAAGGAAAAGATGTGGAGGTTAGCCAAGGAGGTGATCTCAGTGAGGAGAGCAGTGGACCCCAGAGGAGGAGGAGGAAGTGAATCCTGGTGGGGGACTCCATCATAAAAGGGATCCAGCTAGGAACACAGGAGGTAGAGGACAGGGAGATGAGGTGTCTACCAGCATTAAGCAGGTTAGCATGGGGAAAAGGAAGAGGCGGCCTTTATGGTTTTCCAAGGAGGTAGCAGAGAAAGTGAAAGCCAAAAAGGTTGCATTCAGGCAATACAAAAAGACACAGGCAGAAGGGGATAGGGAGAAGTACCAGGAGAAGCAAAGGGAGGCAGGGAGGTCAGTAAGGGAAGTCAAAGCTCAGACAGAAGAGCACATTGCAAAATCAGTGGGTAGAGGGGACAAAACCTTTTACAGGTACATAAGTGAAAAAAGAAAGGCAAAGGGAGGATAGTGAGACTGAAGGAGGAGGATGGGGCACGTGGAGGATGACAACAGTAAAGCTGACACGTATGACAGGTATTTCTGCTCAGTATTTACTGAGGAAGAGGAGTAATGGGTCTGACGGGAGTACAAGGGTGGGAATGGTGAAATGGACACAAGTCCCTTTACACGAGAAAGGATCCTGAAGGAACTGGAAGTAATAAGAGTTGATAAAGCAATGGGGCCAGATGGGGTGCACCCCAGGGTCCTTAAAGAACTAAGAGAGTGGTGGCTGAACCTCTGGCAATCCTGTTTAGCCAATCACTGGAAACAGGGGAGGTACCCAAAGACTGGAGAACAGCAGATGTAGTCCCCTTATACAAAAGTGGGAACAAAGAGGAAGCGGGGAACTACAGACCAGTCAGCCTCACCTCGGTAGTGGGGAAGATCATGGAAGCAATACTGAAGGAGAGATTGGTAGAACGTCTTGTTGTCAGTGGACTACGGGACCCAAGGCAGCATGGTTTCACCAGGGGGAGGTCAGGTCAGACCAACCTCATTGAATTTTTTGACTGGGTGACTAGGGAGGTGGATCAGGGGAGGGCAGTGGACATGGCCTATCTGGACTTCAGCAAGGCCTTTCATACGGTGCCACATAGAAGACTATTACACAAACTGGGGAATATGGGTGTGGGCAGGACAGTAGTGCAGTGGGTAGGTAACTGGCTGGGTGGCAGGACACAGAGGGTGGTGGTAAATGGCTGTCACTTCACAGAGGGAAGAGTGACCAGTGGGGTGCCACAGGGATCAGTGCTGGGACCAGTCCTATTCAATATCTTCATCAGTGACATTGTGCAGGACCTAGAAGGCAGAATTTCCCTGTTTGCTGATGACACAAAGCTCTGTAACAGAGTAGACACACCAGAGGGTGTAGACAGAATGAGAAGGGACCTGCAGAAACTGGAAGAATGGTCAGGGGTTTGGCAGTTGAAATTCAATGCAAAGAAGTGCAAGATAATGCATATGGGGCACAAAAACCCTGACACAATTTATCAGTTGAGGGGTGAGGATAAAGCATGCACCAAACAGGAAAGGGATATTGGGGTTATCATCTCTGATGACCTCAAGGTAGGGAAACAGTGTGACAAGGCAGCAGGTAAAGCAAATAGGATGCTGGGATGCATAGGCAGGGGCATCACCCGCAGGAAAAGGGAGGTCATAATTCCACTATACAAGACACTAGTGAGGCCCCACCTGGAGTACAGTGTACAGTTCTGGAGACCTTACTTACGTAAGGACATAGACAGGTAGAGAAGGTTCAGAGGAGGGCAACAAAGATGGTACATGGATTCCATCACAAGTCCTATGAGGACAGGTTGAAGGAATTGAATATGTGCTCCCTGGTGGAGAGGAGGGAGAGAGGGAATATGACAGAGACATACAAGTATCTTACAGGGAGGAACAGGGTGCAGGAATACACTATTTTTAAGTGAAAAAGATGTTCCAGGACTAGAGGGCATGTTATGAAATTGGAGGGAGGATGATTCAGAGGAAACTTGAGGAAGAATTTCTTCACAGAATGGGTGGTGGACAAGTGGAACACCCTGCCAGAGGAAGTGGTGGGGGCTGAAAAAATCACAGGATTTAAGAATGCATGGGATAGACATATAGGATTTCTGGAGGCCAGGGTTAAGGGGCAACAGACTTCAAGGAAAACATGAAGTAAACTTACAAGCTCAAAGGGGCAGACTGGGTGGGCCGTTGTCCCTTATCTGCTGACACTGTCTATGTATCTTTGTATATATGAGTCTGTGATCCGAAGCAGCGAAGTAGAAGTAGAGTACACTTAGGTACACACTTACACAGAGAACAGAGCTAGAGAATAGAACATCTTTTGTTTTGCTTTTTCTTTCTTTTTTTTTTTTTGTAGTCAGATAGGGAATGGGGTAAATTTTCGGTAGAGCCACTCACCATCTCAGCTTTCTTTTGTGCAGGGTGACACTGCCACTACCTGTGTCCACCTTCGCTCTGTGCTCATGATCCAGTTTGTTCAGTTTCTCCTGAAGTATGTCCCCATTCTCAAGGGAGTCCACCAGCATAGCCAGTTTGGTGCCAACAGGAAACTTAAGCAGCCTGCTAAAGAACACAGATTCCAGATTATTGGCAAAAATGTGGAACAGCATTGGCCCCAGCACTGTTCCCTAAGGTCTGCTGCTGAGTACCCTTCTACACTAGGGGTATGATGAGGGAAGAACTGTGACCAATGGTCTTCATTATTTTCTAAATTTGTATTTTCATATGACAACGAGAGAGAAGTTATTCATGTTTATAACTGTTTTTAGTTTTATGTCATTTTATTGCATAGTTAGTAATCCTTTGTACGTATGTATATGGACAATGTTTTTAATCTTGTATAACATGTAATTTCATATATAGCACTTTATGCATGTCAATACAGGTAGTCTCGAAACTACAACCTTGGTTCTAAATGTGTTTATCTATAGAAAAAAAACGCTTTTATCATCATACCTATAAACAAAATATAAATAAAAACTTCACCAGTACTTCTCTACAAAAACTTATAACCCCCCCCACATGTGAAGTGGAATCTTTGAAACTAATGCACCTGATGGGGGAGAAGTCCCCCCACAATTGTGTCACAATACAAATCAAGTACCCAAATGTTAGAGGGTGTAAACAGGGCTTGCACCCACTAACATGCTGTTTTTTCACAACCATCAAGCTGCACTATGATATAACATCAGTCAATTACTACTGTGTCATGTTGCAAGCCAGCTGTAACAGTCATCCTGCTCATAGTTCAATCCTCTTCCTATCCCCCCACCCGTATCAGTATGGCTTTGTGGACCAGTCATTCCTCCACTTTTTAGCCCAGTGTTTAGACTCCCTGGCATTCAGTGGTACCCTTTCCGGTACCCTTTCCAATGCCCCCATCCTCAAACAGAACTGTTTATTTGCTGTGTCCCTTCCAAAGTTTGCCCTTCATTGTGCTCCTCTTGTGGGCGTAGCTCCGCTCTGGGTCTGCTAGTGGCTGTACTCAGCATTCCAGGGGTCACTATAATCTGTGGATGGCCTTACAATCTGCTGGTATGGCAGGCCCTTTAGAACATTGTCACAGACACTTTTGCAGCTGCGTAGGAAGGGGTCACAACACTCTTGGAATATATCTCAACGTAGTTGTAAAGTCCCTGGTAGTGTTACATGGCTGCGGAGATCACTCTTGCTCCTTTTAAAGTGCTACAAACATGAAACATTGAGGGCTGAATTCTTAAATCAGGCTTGGATTGGTGCAAGCTGCAGCAAACAGCAGCTTGCATCAAAGCCCAGTGTACCAGGGACCCTGCGCCCAATTCTCTATTGGGCAGAGTCCTGGTGGCAAATTTCTGTGGCTTGCAGCAACTGTGGCTGGGCACCAAACAGAGTGTGTGCCACAAGCCGCAGGGCACAAGTGCACTGCTTTAGACCTTGGTGGTCCAGCAGCCCCCCCCGATCCCAAGTAGTGTCAACTGTAACAACAAAAGACATTTCCCATGCCCTCTCCCCGATCCCTTGATGTTGCCAACATTAATATTATAATGTATGTCACATGCCTCCTCCTTGATCTCCTGTTGTTGCCAACATTAATAGAAAGTGTTCCCCATGCCCCCCCGATCCACTGATGTAGCCAACAATAATAAAATGTATTTCCTATGCACCCCTCCCCAACCCCAAAGGTGCCAGCACTAATATTAATAATCAGAGCCAGTGATCAGCACAGCCCTCCTCACACCTCTGCAGCTGGCTGCCAAATGAACAGTCAATGAGCCTACTGTAATGTGTACATGTGAATGTACACATTACATTAGGATCATCGACAGTCAGTCGGCAGCTAGCTGTGGAGGTGAGAGGTGGGCTGTACTGGTCGCCGACTCTGATTATTAATATTAGTGCTGACACCTTTGGGGTTGGGGAGGAGGGCATGGGAACTAACTATTATTAATACTGGCAACATCAGGGTTTGGGGAGGGGGCATGGGAGATCAGGTGTATTATTAATACCAGCACCATTGGGGTTTGAGGAGGGGGAAAGGTATTATTAATACCGGCACTATTGGGGTTTGGGGAGGGGGCCATGTATTATTAATATCGGCACCGTCAGGGTTTGGGGAGGGGGGCATGGGACATACATTGTATTATTAATGTTGGCAACATCAGAGGATCAGGGATTGGGGTATGGGAAATGCTTTTTATTATTACTGTTGGCAACGTCAGGGACTGAGGACCATGGCACATTGCTGCAAACAGACAACTCTCCCAAAGGAGAATATTCTAAGTACCCTCAGACCAGCCCTGGCTGGTCTGAGGGTACTTAGAATTTTGTCCTCTGGCTGAGTTTACAGAATCCCATTTTCAGGGATGTGGCAGCTTGTGTCTGCCACATGCCCCCTAGTACCATGTCTCAGCTCTTGTTTGGGTGCACCAGCAATGTAAGTCACTTTTGGGGCAGACAGTCTGCGGTTGACGCAGGCTGTTTTTGTGAATAGCTCAGGGGGATGTGCTTGATGCAAGGTGTCACTTACGCCATTTATGTTTGGTGCAGGAACCTTGCGTCAGACTCGGGTCTTTTGAGAACTAAGCCCTGAGTTTGCTGCTGCTGCCTTGGGCTTTTTTTTTTTTTAAATAAATCTTGCATGTGTGAGTTTTTGTCAATACATTTGTCACAGTTTTTTGCACTAAATGTGAGTTGTGCTGATGATATTATTTCAGCCAGTGGGTGTGTGTGCCGAGTTTTTTCTGTTAAAAGGAGACTTGTTCTAAGATAGCACTTCTTTTTAGTTCTTGAATAGCTATTTTTATGCTTTTTAGAGACCACTTAGTACCTCTGTTTGTGACTGAGAATGTGTCCCCAATTTATTGTACCCATGGTATGGTACCTATACCCAAGGGCTCCACCTCGTGTGGGCAAATAGTGCAGTCAGCCTCGACTGCTCATTTAGCCCGGGTGGTGTTATGCAATGCCAGGTCAATCAGAAACAAGATGGCAGTAATTGCTGATCTTGTGGGAACATCCGACCTGACATGCATCACCGAGACCTGGTTGGACGAGAATGAGGCTCCCATTCTGGAGTCAGCCATTCCAGCCAGGTACTCAGTGATACACCGCCCAAGGTTGGATCATAAGGGGGTGGGGTGGCTGTCTATTTTAAGATGGAACTGGGCCTTGTAGATGTGCCAGTGGGAGACACTGGATCCATTGAATATATTGTGGGCACGGGTGTGGGTTGTAGGATACTTCTCGTTTACCATCTACCCAGGAGTGAGAAGGAATTCCTACAGGAAGTCATGGACTTCATTGTTGACAGGGTGTTGGAGTTCCCCAGGTGGTTGGTGCTGGTGGCTGTCAATGCCTGGGTCGATGACAAACTCTCACTGAAAGGGAAGGGTTGGGCAGACTAGATGGACCGGAAGGGTCCTTTTCTGCCATCGGATTTCTGTGATTCTATGATTTGGGCAAAACTTCCTCCAACTGATGGATTCATTGGGCTTCACACAGGTGATTACCTCTGCGACCCACTCTTAAGGTCATTTGTTGGACCTAGTGTTCATACTGGGGATGGAGATCTCTAACATGGTGTTGGAGTCCATTGGATGGTCTGATCACCACATTATAGGGTTCAGTTTTGCTACCCCCCTCCAAATAGACCTGCTGCTATAGAGATGGTCCGGTACCGCCCTTTGTGGGGTTTGATCCCTGATGGTCTTATGAAGGTCCTGGACCCGTGATGGTCTTGTGGCAGTCCTGGACCTATCAGGGAGTTCGAGTGTAAGCAGAGATCCAGAGGAGCTTCCTCTGGCCTATAATAGGGCAGTGGTAGCTGCTCTGGATTCTATAGCTCCTGTCTGTGTTCATCCCTCACCCTTTGCCCTTGGTCCAAGTGGTTTGATGAGACCTTGAGGGAGATGAGGAGAGTAGGGCGAAGGTTGGAGTGATGCTGGCGGAAATCTGGTCTGATTGATGACAGACTTAGATTGATGTCCCATTACCAGGACTATCCATCCGCAATCTCCCATAAGAAGGCAGAATTCCTGTCCAGGGAGATTATGGCTGTGTAAAACTGACTGGCTCAGCTTTTCCTAACTGTGGACAGGCTGTGCAATACAGTCTGCCTCCAGAATCGGGGAGCTTTTTCACAATTGAAGTGTGAGGAGTTTGCTTGGTTTTTCGCAGGTAAGGTTGGCATCATCAGATTGGAGATCCAGACAGCTCGCTCAAATTGGCAGAGCAGTGATTGGTGGGAGATTACAACCACCTAGTCGGTCTGGGCTGACTTTGACCAGTTGACGATCGGAGATGTTGTTAAGATAATCCAGGGCTTGCAAAGAACTTACTGTAGTTTGGACCTGGGTCCAACATGCCTCCTTGTGGGGTGTGTGGAGGTGATTGGACTGGTCCTGGTAGAGATTGTCGATGTTCATTAGAGACTGGGGTGTTTCCGGACACTCTGAAGGAGGTGGTTGTCCACCCCCTTTTAAAGAAATCTTCTCTTGACCCCGATTGTCCTTCAAACTACAGGCCTGTCTCTAACCTGCCTGTTGTGGGCAAGGTTATTAAGAAGGCAGTCGTGTTGCAGCTTGAGGAGCATCTTACCACTCATGATATCTACGATCCTCTCCAGTCTGGTTTCAGGAAGATGCATAGTACTGAGGTGGAATTGGTTTGGGTACTGCCAAAAGGTTGGCCTTCAGGAAATGTAAGGAAATGCAGCGGGATGAAGATAGGGAGGCATGCCAAACTTCCCTAAGGGAAGCAGGGAAGGCAGTAAAGCAGGCAAAGGCCCAAACCAAGGAAACAATATCATGAACAGTAAAAGAAGGGGACAAGATTTTCTATAGCTCCATTAGTGAAAAGAGAAAGTCCAGAGGGAGTATTGCTAAGATCAAAGGGGATAAGGGGAAGTGTGTGGAGGAGGACCAAGGAAAAACATCTATTCTAAATAGATATTTCTGCTCAGTATTTCCTGAGAAGAAGGTAGGGCAGGGCCCACAGCTCAGCACCATGGACACAGGTGGGAAGGAGGTGTGCGCAAGTCCCTTCACAAAAGAAAGGGTCCTACAAGAGCTCTCTAAGCTCAGGGTGGACAAGGCAATACATCCCAGAGTACTAATGGAGCTAAGGATGGAACTAGCAGAGCCATTAGCAGAACTGTTTTGTGAGTCTCTGAGCACAGGAGAGGTCCCAGAAGTCTGGCGAAAGGCTCATGTGATCCCGCTCCACAAGAGTGGCAGCAGGGAGGAGACAGGGAACTACAGACCAGTCAGTCTTACCTCAGTAGTGGGCAAGATTATGGAGGCACTCCTTAAGGAAAAGATAGTGCAGCACCTAGAATCCATAGGAGCACAGGATCCAAGATAGCATGGGTTTACAAAAGGAAGGTCCTGCCAAACTAATCTCATAGATTTATTTGACTGGGTAACCAGAGTGGTGGACCAAGGGGGAGCAGTTGATGTTGCCTACCTTGACTTCAGCAAAGCTTTCAACACTGTTCCACATAGAAGATTGATAAACAAGCTGGTAGGCTTGGGGTGGGTCAGAAATTGGTCAACTGGGTGGCAAACTGGTTGACGGGCAGAAAACAGAGAGTGGTGGTAAATGGTATGCAGTCAGAAGAGATGCAAGTCACAAGTGGGGTACCTCAGGGATCAGTCCTGGGGCCAGTCCTCTTCAATATCTTCATTAGTCACATTGCAGATGGACTAGAGGGTAAGACTTTTATGTTTGCAGATGAGACCAAGATCTGCAACAGAGTAGATGATCCAGATGGGGTGGGCAGAATGAGAAGCGATCTGGATAAATTAGCAAAATGGTCGGAAGGGTGGCAACTGGGATTTAATGCAAAGAAGTGCAAGGTCATGCACATAGGGAAGAGAAACCCTGAAGCCACCTATAGGATGGGAGGGGAGTTGCTGGCAGCCACAAAGGAAGAAAGAGACTTGGGCATCATCATCACCGATGACCTGAAATCATCCAAGCAGACCTCTAAAGCAGTAGGTAAGGATAAGGAGATGTTAGGGTGTATTAGTAGGGGTATCACAAGTCATAAGAGGGGAGGTAATAATCCCTCTTTACAAGACACTGGTTAGGCCCCATCTGGAGTACTGCGTGCAGTACTAGAGGCCACACCTTCACAAGGACATTAACCAAATTGAGACAGTTCAGAGAAGGGCAACCAAAATGTTGCAGGGACTGCATCAGAAGACATATGAGGACAGATTAACGGAGCTCAATATGTATACCCTAAAGCAAAAGAGGGATAGAGGTGATATGATCGAAACATTCAAACACGTTAAGGACATTAACAAGGTGAAATAGTCTAACCTGTTTCAATATAAGAAAAACAGGACAAGAGGACACATCATGAGATTAGAAGGAGGCCGATTAAGGGGTAATGTGAGGAAGTTCTTTTTCACAGAAAGGGTGATGGATGCATGGAATGGCCTACCTCATGAAGTGGTGGATATGAATACAGTACAGGGCTTAAAACAGTCATGGAATAGGCTTAAGGGAGCAATACAGATGAGTATGAATAAATAGGCCATTGACAGAGTAAAGGCCTATGGCACATTAGTAAGGTAGAAAAAATGAGCAGACTGGATGGACCTTGAGATCCTTATCTGCCATCAGCTTCTATGTTTCTTAATGACCTCCTAACAGCGAGAGAACGGAGGCATCACTCCATCTTTGTCCTCCTTGATCCCTCTGCAGCATCTGACACCATGGACCATGAGGTGTTGCTAGAGCACCTGCGGCTATTCTGCGAACTGTCTGGTACAGTCCTCAGATGGTTTCAATCTTTTCTCGCAGGCAGGGTACAGAGAGTGGAGTCGGAGTTTTTTTCCTTGGCCTCTCATCCCGTGCCATCCGCATAGGGTGCTGCAGGGCCCAGTGCTTTTACCCATGTTGTTCACAGTGTATATGCTGCCATTGGGAGGTATTATTAGGTGGTATGGACTGAGTTTTCACTGCTATGCAGGTGATACTCAGCTGTACATGTCCTTCGTACCGGAGCATAATGATGCTATCTCAGTGTTTAGCAACTGCCTTTCTGAGATTCAAGATCGGATGAGTGCAAACTGACTCAGATTGAATCTGGAAAAGACTGAGGTGCTGGTGGTGGACCCAGGTCGTCGGTTAGTGGGGTGGGTGGCTGGGCAACCCTCTGGACTTTGGTTGGGGGGTGACCAGCTACTAGTCTCCAACCGGGTGCAGAATCTGAGCATTGTATTTGATGATGAGCTGACTCTGGAGGCTCAGGTGTCAGCAGTCATCAAGACCTCTGTTTACCATCTAATGAACATTGCCCAGATAAAACACTTGCTCCCGCCTGATAATCTTCCGACGTTGGTCCACGCCTTTGTGACTTCATGCCTGGATTACTGTAATGCCTTATTTCTAGGGCTGCCACATGTGGACCTTCATCATCTGCAGCTGGTGCAGAAGGTGGCTGCCAGGTTGTTGACTGGCTTATCGAGATCTTGCCATATCACACCTGTGCTCCATGATCTGCACTGGCTGCCGGTGTGGTGGGGAATCACCTTCAAGGTTGGATTACTGACCTATAAAGCCCTACATGGACAGGGACTGCAGTATTTGCAAGACCTCCCCTGTCCCTACAGCCTCCTTTGTCCTCTCTGTTCTGCTGATGAGGGATTGCTAGAGATTCCCAGGGTCCATTTGACTACATCTGAAGTGAAAGCATTTGCTTTTGCAGCTCCGACCCTGTGGAATTCTCTACCTCGCTGGATTAGAGTGCCTGTCTGTCGAGGCCTTTAAATCTGCCCTGAAGTTGTACTTATTTAATTATGCTTTCCTGGAAATCTAAATCCTGTTGACTGTTTTATGATTCTTAAATTATATGTATTTATTTGTTTTATTGATATTTTATTTATATTTATACAATGCTATGATCGATTCGGAATAGTGTTTCATAAATAAAGTTTTCTTGCTTGCTTGCTTTTGTGGGGAGTTAGGTACAGTTTTCTTAAATAGCTATTTTTTGTGGCACCTTGACTTGCCTGGGTGGCAAATTGACCATTCATAGGACAAACAGCTGCAGAAATGACCAAGCATCCACAAATGACAGAGGTGCTACATTAAAACCTTGTCTACCATCTGTGGGAGGCGGGAGCACAAACTGTGGCAAAATAATGCATTTTAGTTAATGTGGCAGTTTGTGTTATGGGGCTGTTTTTTTTCCTATATCTCTTTGTATTCCATTGTATAGTGTCCCTTTTTCCTGTCTGTAGGTTGCTCAACATTTTTCCCAGTTTGAGCCTGTTTTAACAGTTTTAGGTTTAAAGTTAATAAAGGAGAACTTTAATTCCCTCGCCTGGAGTTAGCTTGGATGCCATGTTCTGTAAGGTCAGGAAGCAGTGTCTGTTGCATGCTAGTTCATCTTAGTCACTAAAAGCATTAGGTTAAACAACAGTTGTTAAAAATCAGCTGAAAATACTCATATAAATAAACCATAAAATAATCATATTTCTTGGAATTCCCGCTTAATGATTTCAAATCTAAAAAAGGCTAAAGAAGACTGAACATAGTAAAAGGAGCATCTTACCAGATGGGAAAAAAGTATGCATATATTTTCCATAGCATGAACTGCTACTTTATATGTAGAAAAACATTTAAAAATCACTTTCCTATGCAAAAACCTGGCCACAGGGAAAGGTTTCATAAAGCCTCTTTGAAAGTCTGACCCAAAGCATTAAGAGAATTTAGCTGGGTCCCACTGGAATAGAGACTCCAAATTCCTCTCTCTGTTCCCATGTACAAATGTAACAGTGCTCTTCTTCTTTCCAACATAACTGACAAATTCAGCATAGTTAGCAATGTCCCACAGCCTTGCTAGCAGATCAAGTAACAGAGGTAACTTGCAAATCACAAAAGTCAGGACAAATTCAGGAAACAAAAACATGAGTTCTACCGGGAATGGTGGTGGTCGTGGGGCGGCAAATGTGCATAACTCATTATATTTGGAAATCTGGCAAGCCAGTAGTGTCTACTTAAAACCCTCAGATAGCACGTTAAGTAGAAATAACTTTATGGCCTGTTATATTATTCTTACTCTTTAACTACTGCAGTAGTTGCTCAGTGTTTGCCGAGGAACACAAAGGCCCAGTACCAGACAGTGGCATCAAGGCTGCTGACAAAGGTGTTCCAGAAATGGAAGCACCATCAGTCACCAACATAGAATTAGAGAGGCCCTGGATCAACTCAGGGAAGACAAGTCACCAGGGCCTGAAGGAGTACACCCGAGGGTGCTAAAGGAGATAGCAAATGAATTGGCAGGTTCCTTAGCACATTTATTCAGCAGATCACTTCAGACAGGGCGTAGTGCTGGGAGACTGGAGAAGAACAGATATGGTATGTCTCCACAAGGGAGGGAGTTGGGAAGAAGCAGGCAACTACCGACTAGTCAGCCTTACATCGGTAGTGGGGAAACTGATGGAAACCTTAATAAAACAAAACATGGTAGAGTATCTAGATAAGAACAGTCTGCAGGATGATAGGCAACATGGGTTCATGGCGGGGAGGTTATGCCAAATGAACCTAATCACATTTTTTGACTGGGTCTCTAGGGAACTAGACAGAGTCCACCCAATGGACCTCCTCTACTTTGATTTCAGTAAGGCCTTTGATTCGGTGCCACACAACCGCCTGCTGAAAAATTTGTAAGTCATGGGTGCAGCCAAGTGAAGTCAGTTGGGTAGGTAATTGGCTTAGGGACAGAAAACAGAGTGTAGTGGTCAATGGGGTGAGGTCTGATGAAGGTGTGGTCACTAGTGGTGTGCCCCAAGGCTCAGTGTTGGGGCTGGTCCCATTTAATGCTTTTATCAGTGACATCAGCATAGGTATTCAGGGCACAATTGCTCTATTCACAGACAATACCAGGCTAGGAGGAAGGGTTGATAGCAAAGAGGCGGTTAAGGACCTACAAAAAGACCTACAGAAGTTGCAAAGATGGTCCAATGTCTGGCAGCTGAAGTGCAATGCAAAAAAATGTAAGGTGATGCATTTGGGTAAAGGGAACCCAAGGACAGAGTACTACCTCGATGGAGTCCAGCGCAGCACCATGCAGGAAGAACGGGACCTAGGTGTCATCATAAGCAGACAAGCCAATGCAAGGTTATAGCAAGGCCAACAAAATGCTGGGGTGGAGAGGAAGGGAATTTGACAGCAGGAGGAAGGAGGTAATACTGCCACTCTATAGGTCCCTGATAAGTCCCCATCTGGAGTACTGTTTCCAGTTTTGGAGTCCCCATCTGAAAAAGGATATAAACAGGTTCGAGGCTGTTCAGAGAAGAGTGACCAAAATGATCCAGGGCACTCATACAAGGAACATCTGGAAGCAATAAATATGCTCTCACTGGAGACAAGGAGAGAGAGGGGAGATATGATTGAAACATACAAGTTCCTGAGAGGAATAAATCAGTGCCATCCTTGAACCTGTTCAACAGAGTCTCCGACTCTAACACTAGACGGGGGAGAGCTTTAAGAGGGAGCTTAGGAAACACTATTTTACAGAAAGAATCATGGAGACATGGAATAAACTGCCAGTTGAGGTAGTGGAAGCAAAGTCTGTGATATCATTCAAGCTGGGGTGGGACAAGGATGAAGCACGATCAAAAGCAACAGAAGCAGTACAAGACATTAAGCAGAAGGGGGGGATAGGTCCTGGGATCTGAGAAGGTCCAATTAAAATCAGTTGTGCAGAACACAACAGTGCTTAGTTTCATATTGAAACATTTCATCTCCCTTGTGGCATCATAGATTACAGTTTCGGAAGGCACTCCACCAATTTAGGTATCAATAAAGCACAGTAGGGAATAATGAATTCACCAGCTGACCACAAAATTTGTTGGGTTGCCCTTAGCCTGGTTGCAATTGGGGAGATGCGCAGATCGAGGATGCGCGACTGTGGGCTGCTGTACTTGGCTCCTGGTTGGGTCACCCACTTGGGCTTTGCTGCTTGTTGGCCCAGCAGCAGGCTGCCTCTGCTCAAGACTCAAGGTGTGGGTGAGGTTCTCAGGTGGGCAGGTGGTCGAGGAAAGGCTGGGGTGGGAAGTTTGATTGACTTTACAGCCTCGAGTCTCAGATGACCAGCAGCACTGTAGGCATCAAACAGGTAATGGGATGGGCTGTGGGGGCATGAATCCATGCATCTGAAGAGGGCATTTAAAAACTAGCCAACATAATGTATGCCACTGCCCCCTCTCACATCGAATGGACCTGGTTGCACTGGTCTCACTTCTCCACTCAGAATGGGCGGTACTGCTGCACACTGCCACTGCATCATAGAAGCCAGGACTGTTTGAAACTTTTGAGTTTATGTGCCTACTCCATACTCGGAAGCCCTTGCTCCTGACTGGTGGTGTACCACTGGACGTGATGTTCCTCGTCTTTCTTGCTCTTTTTTTCTAGCCGATTCAATCTCTGAATTGCATGCCTCGGCCACTGTTTCCAAGGCAATGCTGGTTGGAGGGTCAGCTGTACAATGTCAGTATCGCCTAGACAACTGTATGCAACTTGGAGAGTTGCATGCAGTTGCCAGCATGACAGCCAATGCCAGATCACCACTGGCTCTCCCGGTCTCCATATTTGACATAAGTGAGTCAGTAACAATCCAGAAAGAATAGTGGAAATTGTTGGAATGCTACGGCATGCAATGCATGCCTTGCATACAGCAAATGTACGTCACTGCTCTTTACCAGTCTTTTTCCTCTGCTTGCTCCTGTCCCTCCTCCTCCTGACCTTTCTGTCCTTTTGCACCTCTCCCCACCCCTACCTTATGTACCCTACTCCCCCAACCCCAAATCACATTTTGCCCACTTGTTTGTTTCTGTCTCTCTTTCTCTTCTCAGACCTCTAGATCTGTCTTCCCACTCCCACCACAAATTTGTGAAAACTTCCTGAAAATGTTATTGCTTTTTTATCAGTCGTGAATACAGCTCCTTCAGTACCAACATTTGTAAATATTTTATTACTTTCTACAATATTATACACCCTTATTACTTTTACCTGTTTGCACATTCCTCCCCTTATTGTACCATACTCCAGTGTTGATGATTAATTTATTACCTACTACTTGTAATATGAGATATTTATATTGTATATTTCAGCATGTCCTACTTTATTGTACTGTATTTTTTCTTCTCCACTTCCCTGTCCCCCCAGGCTGCATCTGTAAATGAACCTCAGCTCAGTGCGTCTCTCCTACTTAAGAATTTCTAAATCAATCAATAAAATAATATTCACATATTAAAAATGTGAGCAAAGTGGATGGTTTGATACCTTTTATTGTACCAAAAAGAGATTTACAGAAAATAAGTTTTCAGGCTACACAGAGCCCTTCATCAGATAAAGGCATACTGTATTATACAAGAAACAACCTCAAATACACTGGGTTGGGCTGAGAAAAAAAAACACAAGGATGTGACAGTTCTGTTGATAAGGAAGTAAAGAACTGGATTTGTGAAGAGACAAAAAAATACAGTCTTTGAAATCCTAATTGAGTATAAATCAGACTCCTCTCCATGGATGTCATATGACAGCAGGAGGCCTATAAATTGTTAAATGCTAATGTTCTAAGAGCCTTCCTAAAAACTGTGTGTGCGTGTGTGTGTGTGTGTGTGTGTGTGTGTGTGTGTGTGTGTGTGTGTGTGTGTGAGAGAGAGAGAGAGAGAGAGAGAGAGCACTCAGAGACATCTACAGTATATTTAGGACACTACACACTTCTTGTGTAAACTTTCTGCTTTTAGAGATTTTCCACCTAATACCATCTTATCCTCGATGGATATGAACTCCCTATACACTAATATCCCATTAACTGATGGAATTTCAGCCTGTCTTAAATACCAACAAGAGGAAGGACAGCACCACAACATCCATTCAAGATTCAATACAAGACTTACTGAATTTATCATTACCCACGACAACTTCAGTTTTAACAGCAGACATTATGTTCAAACTATGGGAACAGCATTGGGCACCAGAATGGCTCCACAATATGCCAACCGTTTCATGGCAAATATGGAAAGGGATTTCCTGAAACAATGTACAATCAAACTACTCACATACTTCTGAAATACAGATGATATAATTTGAACAGAAAGTGCTCATACACTGAAATAATTTCATAAAGAACTTAACATCCTCCACTCACCCTTTAAACATTCCTTGGAGTACTCTGACATCAGCATATATTTCCTGGACACTACAGTTACCATCAAAGAAAGATATAGAGAATAGTGGATGGGCAACCATGCAGAACCAGTGTGTTCTGCCACAGAGGGGTTCTGACTCCCAGTGACCTTGAGAGCAAAGCTCAAGAGGTCCTTGGGAACCAGAACCCCGAGGAGGCAGAACACACTGGTTCTGCATGGTGTTGCCCATCCACTATTTTTTATAGTGTATGGCCCACCATCAGTAATTTTACAGCATTTTAAGTACTTTTTAAAAATGTTGTAGTCCAGAAAATAAACTGTTTGCTGCCGTGCCTTATGCAGAGAGTTGGGGCTGGTTGCTAAGGTGAGCTGCAAGTTGCTAGAGACTGGACATCCCAGCATCTCAAATGCACACTGTTATTGGTTGTCAGGTGGGTTTAGGAGGTCTTTAAAAAAAAACATGGTCGATGTATGCCCTGCTATGCGAGCAGAGGTGGATGCCCTGAATGTATTTTTCTAAATTTTTTTAAAAATATCTCTGGTTGATCCTGTGTCTGTCGTGGAGATTACACAAGTATGTGTCAGTCCCGTTGTGGCATTATCTGGTTGATCCTGTGGTTTCCGTTACTGTGGCCCCAGCACATGTCATATGGGCTGGAATGCTGTTCTACCATAGAAGGGGAGAACAGCATTCTGTGCCTTTTGAACTGTGGTAGAACAGCTTTTCAGTGCAGATGAAAATAGAGTTAGAACAATGTTCTACCATACACTATAGTATTGTACAGACCTGTAGCAGCAGTAAACCAACAGACAGACAGAGATATTACACAAAAGCAGAAATCGTCCTAATCACACTAAAAAATCTGTAATGTACATTCAAGTGCTTCGATACCATCCAATCTGTTTGAATGAGGAGGACAGAGATAAACACCTTGTCACACAGAAAAAAAACATTTGTTGAACAGGGACACTCCACTAGAGAAATTGACAGAGCTCTAGAATGTGCCACACTTATGCCAAGAGAACAACTACTACAATATGAAGAAAAGACCACCACCAACCAGATACCCGTGGTTGTTACAACACTGATCTAGAGCCCCTACAAAAACTTATTAAGGACCTACAACCTATATTCAGTGAGGATGACACCTTGAAATGTATTTTTCAGGAAACACCTTTACTGTCTTTCAAATGACCACCCAACTTATCCAACCTGATTGTCAGGAGCAAACTTATACCAGACCAAAAACAGAACACTAGGAGGCACTAAACCCTGAAATGTTTCAAAATGTAAAACATGAGCACATTTCAACTTCAGACTTTATCAGCATCCCCTATAACAAGCAATTCAAGATACAGGGGAGTTATTCATGTGGATCCCAGAATGTCATCTATTATATCCAGTGCAAGAAGTGCTCACACAGAGGCTATGCTGGGGAAACCGGGCAAGGGGGGATTTACTTCAGCTATATAAAATCCTCCAAGACCCAGAGTTAACATCTATGTGTGGATTACAATATAACACCAGAACTTAGTCTCTCAGATCTCATAATAAATGATTATTAATTCCCAGGGCAAACAACAGCAGAAGGAATAACATCTTTACTATAAGGGCAGCATCAGCATCGAACAAATTACCAAGGGATTTAGTTAACTCCAAAACCTTCTTAGGTTTTAAAAAAAGGATTAGAAAAACAGCTTAACTGGGTTGGTACTAGGGCTATATCCACCCACTACGAGTGGGGGAGACAATCGAGATGGGCCTATGGCCTTCTTTTTTCTATTACTATCAAGTAATACCAAGTAACCTATTCACCCCCAAATGAACTCACAAAGGCACAGCATTTCTGTCAATCTGATCACTCCATCTCTGTCCTCCCTGTCCTGCTTCTCAAAGGACACTTCAGAAATACATAAGAAAGGTAGAGGTAGGCTTATAAGGTCAAGTTTATTTTTCTTCTCAATAAAAAACAAAATAATGAACTGAATGTAGACCTGAGTTTCATGATCTTTTACAGAATTTAAACTGACGACTGCCTTTTTCTTTCCTCAGGTGCATGGGCATTCCCTGTGCATATTGTTATTTTATATATAACTTATCTCTTACGTTAGTGATATATTTTTAGTGGGCCTTTATACAGTAACATGGTTTCATTTATATATTTTTATATGTTTGATCATGCTGTGTCTGCTGTGCTCTTGAGGATATATATTTGTGTTTATGCATCATAAATATATATATACACACACACACACACACACACACACAGAGTCAGCTTTTAGTGAGACTCTCAGAATATTACCATTTCTATCCAGTGTAATTGAGGTTTTTTCTTTGTATGGTCTGCCTTTATCTGATGAAGGGTCCTGTGTGCCCTGAAAGCTTATATTCTGTCAATCTCTTGTTGGTCCAATAAAAGGAATCAAATGAGCCACTTTGTGCATCTTTTTGTACAAGGATCAATATGGCTAGAGACAATTCTCTATATTAAAAATGTGATATTTCACCAACAGCATTTCACTACCTCATACACATTCTATGATGCACCTTAGTTTGTTTTGGCAGTAATGATTTTTTATTGAGTGGTAAAAGCTCAGCTACTACTTCCCATTTTTTCAGGTTGTTTCTAGGAATCTTTATAGAGGTTTTTATGGCTGCCTAGCATAGCTAAAAGCAGACTTTTGGATATGGGCCACTGAGCATAGTAAAAACTGGAAAATTTGAACAATGTCAATTTGACCACTCTGAGTCAGTGAGGTGCTGACCACAGCACATCCTGAATGCAATCCTATAGATCAGGTAGGGGGGATCTAGAGGACCGCACAACAGCATTCTTTGTTTTTTTTCTGTTTGGTTACACTGTACAGTATTCTGTACAACAGTGTGTTGGCCACTGCCCCAGCTTAGGCCAGCACAGTTTGTTCCCCTCCCCCCACCATCTCACCAGCAGTAGTGGTATGCATGCTGTCAGCTGTATCCGGGTGGACTGGGATCCATGCAGCATATCTGCTTGCTGAAACAGGAGCCAGTTCAATATTTTGCAGCACACACAGGCCAGTCTGCTGATGTAGTAGTAGAACTACTGCTCACAGTGCTGACAACTCAGGTTTGGAAATGTGCCGAGGTCATTGGAGGGTCAGCCGGGGGGAGGCAGGATTGAGTATCCCACAGGCACTGTCCTCCTCTGGAGAGGGAGGATGTCGTGACTCACTGCACTACCACCACCTGGGTGACAATGAGTGGTGGTGCAGGGGCTCAGTAACTCACAGCGAGGGACCCTTGGACTAAGCATGCAGACTGGCTGTGTCACATTCTGCTGGCAACCAATTACATTTCATGTTCCTAAAGGGGTAGGCAGGACACAGAAAATGGGAAAACAGAAGTGCAGATCTGGGAGGATGAAGCCTCTGCCTTCCCAGCACTTACACCGCTGGAACTGAGTCACTTTCCTCCAGGGAAACCACCAGTCTTCACCTTCGCTGTGGGTCACCAGATGGACAGTGGGGAAGAAATGACGTGGAGCTGAAGGCATACTCGACCCGGAGGGGGTTAGCCAGGGGGCCAGCACAGCGGTGTGCCACAGGAGGACTGGTGGTCTCAACTGGATAGAAGGCAGATTCTTGGTAGGACGGTGTAAGGGCATCTGGCTGAGGTGGAAGGAGGTCATTGATTTGGAATGTCAGAAAGCACTAGCTGAGCAATGAAGCAGGTGGCCCAGGCAAACAAGTGAGTATCAAACACAATAAATGCCACTCCTTAACAAAATTAGGACTACACCAATCTGCTCACTGCAGATGCTTACTTGGATGCAGTACCTCGCCTCCCTGTGCAGGTACAAAATTCGGCTTTAGTAGCTGAGATGTATATTAAGACTATTCCAGATGCACTCTAGTATACAAAAACGATACAGCCTCGGCTGCTGCGCCTGTATTATGCATTAATCTACTAGTTCTCTACTGGGACTATATTGCCTTCCTTCCTTCCCCTCCACCCCCCACCCAAAGCTAGTTCTATTTTTATAAGCACAGGATTTGACTGACAACAGGAACTTCTTGTTTGGGAGCAGGAAGTGAGTGATCACAGAACCAACAAAGACCCACCATCCTAGAAGGGCAAGAGTAGCTCTCCGGCCCCTTCTAGCTGCTGGAGGTCTGCCTCTGAGCAAGTAAGTGGTCTTCTGAGAAATATAGGATATTCTTGTCTCAGAACAGGACAATCAGGAGCTTAAAGGGCACACAGGCAGAAAGTAAGGAGAGAGAGAAAAAAAAAACAGAGGAAAGAGTAAGGATTGCAAACAGTTAAGGGGCCAGAAATAAGACATGATTGGAGTGGTGCAGTGCAATGGCTGTGGAGCAGCAGTCTTCCGGGAGACATTCTGGAGGATGCGGTGTTGTCACATCTGCAGGCACCTCTCTGGGCTGAGGGAGGAGGTTGCTCATCTCAAGGCTGAGTTGGCCAGGATTTGTGGGACCTCCTCTTCCATCCTGGGACCACCAGTGCCACTGCCGTTGCCTCAGAGGTTGCCAAGAAAGAGGAGTGGTTGGACCACAGTGGGCTCAGGGAGGGTGAGGGTGGTGGAACAAAGGCGCATCCCTCCATTTGTACCTCCCCACAATTCCTATGCCATTCTGTCAAAGTGTGGCTCCTCTATGGAGGCACCTGCAGTGGAGACCAAGGAGGATGCTGGGAACCTCCACAAAGGAGATCCACAGGAGGGTGGCAGGGGACCCTGCAGGGGAAGGAAACAA
Source organism: Neoceratodus forsteri (assembly GCA_016271365.2). Lineage (NCBI taxonomy): Eukaryota > Metazoa > Chordata > Ceratodontiformes > Ceratodontidae > Neoceratodus > Neoceratodus forsteri. Next base: position 1,051,069,752 of record CM057449.1, read on the forward strand.
CTCCTGGTGGGGGACTCCATTGTTAGGAAGGTAGAACTGGGGGAGGAAGGGGAGAGGGAGGTAAGGTGCCTGCCTGGCACCATGGCTCGGAGGGACAGGGAGCGAATCCTCAGGATTGCCAGAGCAGCTGCACAGGGGAGGGAGCTGGATGTCATTGTCCTCCTAGGGACAAATGACCTGGCTAAGAAAGGGATTAGAGAACTGCAGGAAGAGTTTGTGGAATTGGGGAGGGGCCTTAGTCAAGTAGCACGCACAGTAACCTTCTCGGAGGTGCTGCCCATCTATGGCATAGGAGAGGCTAGGGTGTTCCGCACCATGGGATTCAATCAGTGGTTGAAAAACTGGTGTGGAGCTCAGGGATTTGGCTTCACTGGGGACTGGGGGTCCACCTGGAGTGATGCAAGTCTATACTGGCATGATGGGCTGCATCTGTCCAGGAGGGGAACCAGGATCTTAGATGATAGGTTTAAATGCTTCATTGGCAAGCATTTAAACTAGCCAAGGGGGGAGGCATTGGAAAGGAGCAATGAAATCCTAGCCTCCCCAAATAATCATGGTAGTAAGTGCAGCAAACACCAACATAGAGGTGTCGATAGGGAGAGGGCAGGATAAATGGAGAAAGTGACAAAGGCAAGAAGGACAGGGATGGGGCAAAAGGGAGTAAGGCCATCAGGAAATGGAGGGTAATGAGTACCAATGCCCGTAGTGTGGGCAACAAGCTCCCTGAGCTGGTGGCCTTGATGGAAGAGGGATGCCTGGATATCGTAGCAGTCACGGAAACATGGTACACAGAGAACCATGACTGGGATGTTAACATAGCAGGGTACATAACCTACAGGAGAGACAGGCAGGGGAGAAGAGGGGGAGGAGTAGCTCTCTATGTAAAGGAAGGGATAAAAGCAACTGAACAAAAGAGTAAACAGGGAGGAGAGGAGGCACTGTGGGTCACCCTGGAGACTGAAAGGGCACCACAATCCGCACAGGGGTTAGGTACAGACCCCATGTCGGGGAGGGAATGGACAAGGATATGATAGAAGGCATTCTTAGAATGGCAGAGAAAGGGAGATACTGTTTATGGGAGACGGAATATGCCAGATGTTAACTGGAGCACATTTGCTGCAGCCACATCCAAGAGCAGGGCCATTCTTGATGCCCTACAGGTGGCAGACCTCAGACAGCTAGTATCGGAACCCACTCGTGAGGGAGCAATCTTAGACCTCGTACTCTCAAATGAGGGCAGTGAGAGGATCTCAGATCTAGAAGTGGGTTGCCATCTGGGGACAAGTGACTATCAAACAGTGTGGTTCACGTTAAACTCAGCTACAGAGTCAAGCCATACAAAAGTGAGGGTACTGGACTTTAGGAGGGCTGACTTTGGCAAGATGGGAGAGTGCCTCAGAAAAGCACTAGCAAACAGGCTAGAAGGAGGTGTGGAGCAACAATGGGGATCATCAAAACTGCCATCACAGAGGCAGCAAGCCTTTGTGTGAAGCAAATAAACAAATCAAAATGAAAGAAAAGCCACTATGGTTCTCAAAAGAGGTGGCTGTGAAAGTCAGGAAGAAAAAGATAGCATTCCGGAAGTATAAGGAAACACAGAAGGAGCAGGACAGAGAGCTGTACCAGTTAAGGCAGAAGGAAGCAGGAGGGAAGTCAGAATAGCAAAGGCCCAAACTGAGGAAAAGGTAGCCAACTCAGTTAAGAAGGGGATAAACCTTTATAGGTACATCAGAGAGCGTAGAAAGACAAAGGGAGGGATAGTGAGGCTGAATAGAATGAACGGTGGGTGGGCAGAGGGGGACAGTGAAAAAGCAGGGATACTGAACAAATATTTCTGCTCAGTATTCACAAAAGAGGAGGGGAAAGTGCCTAATCCAATTAACAGCAGTGTCAGTGGCTCAGTAGGTAGCACACTCGCCTCTGAGGCCGGGAGATCAGAGGGCTGTGGGTTCAGTTCCCACATCTGGCACTTGGGTTAATATCCCAGTACTGACACTGTAATGCAGCATGAGAGGGGTGCTGCATTTCTGAGGTGCCGTCTTCGGATGAGACGTTAAACTGAGGTCCCATCTGCCTGTATTGGTGGTAATTCAGGTGGATGTTAAAGATCCCATGGCACTTATCGAAAAGAGTAGGGGAATTTCCCCGGTGTCCTGGCCAAATTTCCCTCATTCACTAAAAATACCACCAACAGCTTAATCTGGTTCAAGGTCAGTTGGCATTCATCTGTATCCCCCTCCCCCGGGTCGTGCCTGAAAATAGGCAGGATTTGTCTAGTGCACTTACCCGGTCAACAAAAGCTAAATAAATAAATAAATAAAACAGAAGCACTCTTGATAGGGGGGTCGATCCCAGTCCATTCACAGAAGAAAGGGTTCTGCAAGAACTCCTAAAACTGAAGGTGAACAAAGCAATGGGTCTTGATGGAATTCACCCCAGAATTCTAAAAGAATTAAGGGAGGAACTAGTGAAACCACTTGCTACTCTTTTTAATAAATCATGGGAGGATGGTGTGGTACTCGAGGACTGGAGGAAGGTGGATGTGATTCCCCTTCACAAAAGTGGGACCAAGACAGAGGCAGGAAACTACAGACCTGTCAGTCTGACCTCTGTGGTTGGAAAAGTGATGGAGTCACTTCTGAAGGAAAGAATAGTTGAGTACCTAGAGGCCAGTGGAGCACAGGACCCAAGGCAGCATGGGTTCACAGCGGGAAGGTCATGTCAGACGAATCTAATAGATTTCTTTGACTGGGTGACCAAAGTAGTAGACCAGGGAGGGGCTGTGGACATGGCCTACCTAGAATTTAGCAAGGCATTTGACACAATCCCACACAAAGATTAATAGTCAAATTAACCAGCCTGGGAGTGGGTCCCAGGTGGTAGCCTGGGTAAAACATTGGCTGCACAACAGACACAGGAAGGTAATTGTAAATGGAGTCCACTCTGAAGAAAGAGGGGTTACTAGTGGCACCGCAGGGTTCAGTATTGGGTCCAGTCCTTTTTAATGTCTTCATCAGTGACATTGCAGAGGGACTGGAAGGAAAAGTATGCCTTTTTGCAGATGACACAAAGATCTGCAACAGGGTTGGTACACAAGGAGGCGTGGAAAGGATGAAAAGGGACTTGGCAAGGTTGGAGGAATGGTCAGAAGTATGGCAGCTAGGATTCAAAGCAAAGAAGTGCAAAATAATGCACCTGGGAAACAAGAACCCAGGAGAAGAATACACAATGGGTGGGGAGGTAGTAACAACAACAAAAAAGGAAAGGGACCTGGGGGTAATCCTATCAGATGACCTTAAGGTTAGCAAGCAATGTGAGAAGGCAGTAGGGAGGGCTGGGGTATACTGGGATGTATAGGGAGAGGCATCAGCAGCAGAAAACAGGAAGTTGTTATCCCTCTGTACAGACAGTTGGTGAGACCCTATCTGGAGTACTGTGTCCTGTTCTGGAGACCCCATCTCCGCAAGGACATAGACAGGATAGAGGTAGTCCAGAGGAGGGCAACTAAAATGGTGCAGGGTCTGCAAGAGAAGCCGATGAGGAGAGACTAAAGGAGCTTAATATATATACCCTTGAGGAAAGAAGGAGGGGGACATGATATAAACTTTAAGTACCTCAGTGGAATCAACAAAGTCCAAGAGGGTAGCATCTTTCAGAAAAAGAGACATGCAAGAACAAGGGACACAATTTAAAGATAGAAGGAGGGCGGTTCAGGGGCAATGTGAGGAAGTATTATTTCACAGAGAGGGTAGTGGATGCATGGAACAGCCTTCCTGAGGAGGTTGTGGGGTCTAAAACTGTGGGAGAATTCAAGAATGCATGGGACAGACATAAGGCAATTTTGTGGGGGGTAGGAAGAAATAGGCTGTTGGTTAACTAGGAACTGTGGCCTATCCTGTAGGTAGGGAAATGGGCAGACTAGATGGGCCAAGCGGTCCTTATCTGCCGTCAAAGTCTATGTCTATGTCTAGTTACTCCTTGAATTCTTGGTGGATGCTTTATTACCCGATTGCAGGTTTAGGGGCAGTTTGAAATTCTATGCAGATAAACGATTGAGACTGTGCATGCAGATGAACGATATGGCAGCTGCATGACAACATGCGGAGAGTGAGCAATGGTATGTTCTGACCGAGTGCCCCACTCCTAAATCCTGATTAGTGTCTCCTCCTTCTGGCTGACTGAAGGATGGAGTACAATGAGTAAGTGGTTTGACAAGTAGTCATTTTTAGCTTTCAGTTAAGTGGCACTTATTACTCGGGGGGCATACCTCTCGACTTCTCAGCATTAAAATGCATTGCACTGGTGTTCAAAATTCAGAGCAAATGGCCAGAATCTATAGCACTTCCTTATTTTAAAGAATAATATGTATGTGAATAGTGGGCTCCATATTGTAGTGTTAAGAAATGCTTCCATCAAGTTAATGCAATGTTTTAATAGTTCATGTATCAAGAAATAGCTCTAACATTATGAGGAACATCAGTAAACCTTCGCGGAGCAAGGGTAAATTTGAGTGTAAAAAATCATAGAGTTGAGCAAAATTCATAGCAGGTGAGAGGGATGCAGATGGCTGTGCAGCTGGTGGGGGGGGGGAGCAGTGCACATGGATAATGCTGAAAAACTACTGGCATGGCTCAGTGGTAGCCAGGTTGTGGGGCTAATAAATCAACATGATTCTGGGTCCCCTTGCCCTGACCATTGTGGCAAGTGATAGAGGAAACCAGCTTTGTTTTTGCTAGTGGAAGACTATGTTTGCAGACAAAGGCTTCACCCAAACTCTTTTCTTCTAGGTTTGCTTGTTAAGGACAGAGCAAGGAACAACATTATCAGAGTAAGGAAAAAAAATTGAGGATTCTTTTGGCTAGGCAGATTTACTGTGTTTTATTATTTTGTTTTGTGGTTGCAGGTGTTGTTACTGTTTTTTGCTTACATTTAAACTGTTTTATTGTTTTCGGATTCAGATTGCTGTTGCAGGGTATACTTTTCTGCTGCATTGTTACAGGGTGTGCCTACAGGTTTGTTACTGTTTTGTGCTTACAGATTACTGCTGTAATCTTCTCTGATTCAAACTGTTGTTTGTAAAGTTTTATCTTCTGTTAAATTGTTCTGGAGGTTGCGCTTACAAGTTTTGTTACTTTTTTACTGCTTTATTTTTCCTTGTAGCAAAGTGTTTTTTTGCAGGGAATATCTTCTGTGAAATTGTTACAGGTGGTGCTTATGGGTTTTACAGTGTTATCTATCATTAGGCTAAGTTTTCAGGGCTAATTACTGGAGCACATACGAGATACAGACTGAGGGATGGTGACTGCATTTGTTGTTGGTTGATTGTTTCTGCTCTTTCCTCCTTGTTTCTTTCATCTGTGGTTCTTCTTTTTCACAGGGGAAGGGCCCAACCATCCACCACCATCCCCAACCACCCCATGCTAAACTCCTTTTATAGAGTAACACAGTCTTGACATTTTCTGAGCAAAGCAAGAAGGGGAGGATCAGAAGGGTATCCACATAGTGACTTCGCTTGTAGGGGCACAATTAATTGAACTTGTTATAAAAAGTTATACAAAAACAAGCAAATAAAACCAAAAAAAATATTAAACTTTTGCTTTCATTTTCCTTCTAATAACTCGGACCAGGTTCTAAACTCGACAACTCAACTAGAATGGATATTATTAACTGCAGGTACTGCGGGATCCTTTTCAAAAGGGCAGTTATACAGTATTTAGGATGCTGTCCTACATGCTGGACCATTGGAGGTCTAAGGGCTCAGCTCCGGGCAGCATGGGTAGAGATCACGCACCTCAAATTGCGTATTCAGGAGGAAATATATTACAAGAGCCGCAAGCCATTTCCCCAACATCCAACTGAAGTACCTTGACCGCAGAGGGTAGTTGGTCTGGGAGGTTGGCAGGTGGCTAGGAGGGGAAAATCGGGTGCCCCATCACTCAATGCTCACCAGCGTATCACCTCCATAAACCGTATAAAAACTACTATCTCTGAAATCAAACAAAGGGGCAGAGGACACTGCAGAGCAGGACACTGCAGCACAGGAGCTGGCACTACAAAACTCGCCCAAAACAGGGACCAAAACAAAAAAGGCAAAAAGGAAATCCAAAACACTTTTGATCATAGGAGACTCCATGATTCAAGGAGTTGATACCTACCTCCAGCTGGGAGTAATGGTCAGATGTCTCCTAGGTACATCAGTGTGATGTCTCCCAGGTACATCAGTGTGGAGAGACACTGACCACATTGCTAAAATCGTGCAGAAAGCAGGAGAAAACATCAACGTCCTGGTACACATAGGGACTAGCGATCTTGCCAGCCGGTCAGTTGTGGAGACCAAGGAACACCTGACCAGGCTAGGAAACAAACTGTCATCCATTTCATCCAGCATCTCCTTCTCTGATATCCTGCTAGTCTGGGAGGCGGGGGGCAGATGGATGGAAGGTCAGAGAAGGGGACATAGGGGAGCTAAACATGTGGCTCAAGGGCTGGTGCCAGGAAAAGGGACACAAATTTGTAGGTAACTGGCAACAGTTTTGGGAGCAAAAGTTCTTTAAATTCGATGGACTACATCTGACTAAGGAGGGAATCAGTGCATTGGGGCAGAAGTTTGTTGTCTTTGCAGAACATATAAATGAGCAAATGGGGAGAAAGGTGCAGCACCTGATACATTGAATGGGAAGAACACCCTTCTCCCCTCAGCTAGTGATCAAACAGGATTATGACAAGGTCTCTCAGACTGCTTTTTCTGCACCCATACCACATCACAAGTCCTCACCTCCCCCCACTCGAATGCTACTGTCCCCAACAGGGCTTATTGCCTGCATCCCTTTCTGCTGCTGTCACCTATTCTCTCAGCTCTACTGACCAGGGACCATATTTCTCTGTACACTGCTTAACTGTTTGCTATTCATGTACCACTAAGAAGTTGTTCTCCTGTATCACCTGCTTCAGTCATGTAACTGTATGCTACTCACATATCACTGAGGTGTTATCCTCCTGTAACACCTATGAAACCTTGTAACTATTGCTTGAAACCTATTGCTTGAAACCTGTATCAAGTAACTATTACTGTGTATTGAACTATGTACCACTGTCTGTCTTTGTACTCCATGATGAGGTACCTTTGTAAATGAGTCCTTAACTCAAAGGTCTGTAAATCCGATATTTTAAATAAATAAATAAAAATAAATAAAATAAATGTTTGTAGTTCATTTGCATCACCAGGTAAGGAAAAAGGTCCAGCTCCTCCTACGTTTCGCGGGGGGAAACCTGGACCTCGCCCCACAACTAACACACCGAAATCTGGCCAATGGAAAATCATGTACACAAATGCCTGCAATCTGGGAAACAAGATCCCAGACCTGGAGGCAACAATGACAGCAGTTAAACTGGACTTGTAGCCATTAATGAGACATGGTTCACCAGTAACCACACTTAGGAGACTTCAGTACCTGGCTATCCGGCTATGTACTTTTCAGAAGAGACCGAGGTGCAAAAAGGGGAGGGGGGAGTGGCTTTTTAGGTCAATGAAAATATCAAAGCAACAGAAATTCAGAATACGTATGAGTCAGAAGAACTGTGGGTCACCCTGGAAACAGGAAATGGGACAGCCATATGAACTGGGATTGTCTACAGGCCTCCTGACCAGGGGGAGGACATAGACACATTACTGTTAGAAGATACACAAAACATGACAGATAAAGAGGAGGTTCTGATAATGGGAAACTTCAACATGCCAGATACAGATTGGTCAATGCCAGCAGGAACATTAGCTAGAACTAGACGCATAGTGGATTCCCTGCAGGGGGAGGGCCTCAAACAATTGGTACAACAACACACAAGAGACAGGGCTATCCTGGATCTAATACTGACTAATGGGAAAGGATCACAGCTCTCCAGGTAGAAGGGCACCTGGGGGCCAGTGACCATCACATGGTATGGTTCAATTTGACCACTAGAAATAAATAATTCCATTCCAAGGCAAAAAAAATGGGACTTCAGAGGAGCTGACTTCGATAAGATGGCCAACAGAGTTAAGCTAGCCCTGGCAAGAAGAAATACAGGTGAGGGGGTACAGGCAAAGTGGGCAGGCATTAAGGATGCAATACTTGAAGCAACATCCCATTGTGTTAGGGAGAAAAGCAAGGGCAAAAGAATGAGAAAACCACTTTGATTCTCAAAAACAGTAGCAGAAAAGGTCAGCGCCAAAAGGCTGGCTTTCAGGAAATATAAAGGAACGCAGCGGGATGAAGGTAGGGAGGCATACCAAACTTCCCTAAGGGAAGCAGGGAAGGCAGTAAGGCAGGCAAAGGCCCAAACTGAGGAAACACTAGCATGAACAGTAAAAGAAGAGGACAAGACTTTCTATAGATACATTAGTGAAATGAGAAAGTCAGAGAAGTACTGCTAAGATCAAGGGGATAAGGAGGAGTGTGGAGGAGGACCAAGGAAAGCATCTATCCTAAATAGATACTTCTGCTCAGTATTTACTGAGGAGAAGGTAGGGCAGGGCCCACAGCTCAGCACCATGGACACAGGGGAAGGGAGAGAGGTGTGCACTAGTCCCTTCACAAAAGAAAGGGTCCTACAAGAGATTGATAAGCTCAGGGTGTACAAGGCAATAGGACCTGATGGCATACATCCCAGAGTACTAAAGAAGCTAAGGGTGGAACTAGCAGAGCCATTAACAGAACTGTTTAGTGAGTTCCTGAGCACAGGAGAGGTCCCAGAAAACTGGAGTAGGGCTCCTGTGATTCCACACCACAAGAGTGGCAGCAGGGAGGAAGCAGGGAACTACAGGCCAGTCAGTCTTACCTCAGTAATGGACAAGACTATGGAGGCACAACAGGAAGGTGTTGTCAAACTAATCTCATAGATTTCTTTGACTGGGTAACCAAAGTGGTGGACCAAGGAGGTGCAGTTGATGTTGCCTACCTTGACTTCAGCAAAGCTTTCGATACTGTTCCACGTAGAAGATTGATTAACAAGCTGGGTAGGCTTGGGGTGGGTCAGAAGTTGGTCAACTGGGTGGCAAACTGGTTGGCAGGCAGAAAAGAGAGTGGTGGTAAATGGTATACAGTCAGAAGAGATGTAAATCACAAATGGGGTACTTCAGGGATCAGTCCTGGGGCCAGCCGTCTTCAATATCTTCATCAGTGACATTGCAGATGAACTGGAGGGTAAGGTTTGCCTGTTTGCAGATGACACCAAGAAAAAGAAGAAGAATCAGCATTTATATAGCGCTTTTCATACATCCAAAGTGCTTTACAAGCAATGCTAGACTGGTAGTGAAGTGACTGAAGTGAAGTGACCAAGATCTGCAACAGAGTAGATGATCCAGATGGGGTGGACAGAATGAGAATAGACCTGAAAAAACAGGCAAAATGGTCTGCAGAGTGGCAACTGGGGTTTAAAGCAAAGAAGTGCAAGATCATGCACATAGGGAATAGAAACCCTGAAGCTACCTATAGGTTGGGAGGAGAGTTGCTGGCAATCACAAGGGAAGAAAGAGACTTAGGCGTCCTCATCACAGATGACCTGAAATCATCCAAGCAGACCGCTAAAGCAGTAGGTAAGGCTAGAGGGATGTTGAGGTGTATTAGTAGGGGCATGGCTGGATTAACATATATGCAAATTATGCCATGGCGTAGGGCCCCATGGTTCTGGAGGGCCCCGGCCACGCGCCACTCACTGTAGCAGTTTAAGTTAGTTGTAATACTTTTTTTTCCCTCTAATTTCTTCTTCCCCCGCCCTGCTGTGTGTGATCGCGCCACGGTTGCCAACCGGCCAAATTTCACCCTCCGAAAGCACCACAGCCTGCCCCCTACTCCGCTCAGTGAGTGAGCCTGTCTGCTCTGCCTCTGCACTGACCACACACCAGACAAGGTTCTACCATCCTCTGGAGGTGTGGTTACTGAGGAGCGGGAATCAGTGTGGCAGAATGGCGTTGTGTGCGTGCGTTGCATCAGGGTCAGGGCTGTGCATTGAGCCTAGTCATCTCTCTCAACAGACTCAATGGCCAGGTGAGGATAAGGATAGAGATTGTCGTCGACGGTGGTGGGACTAGTCGTACTCATCGTCGGTGGAGGTGGTCGGTCGGTCCATGATGTCTGTGGTCCCATCTCTCGATCAAATCGAGAAGTTAAAACACTAGCTGCCTGTGACATGAGTGCCTGGAGAGAGAGAGAGAGAGAGAGAGAGAGAGAGACTAGAGCAGCAGCAGAGTCTGATTTTTCAGTGGCCCCTAGTTGCTTCACCTGTCGACACACCACCACCCTCCCTCCCTCCTGGTGTGCAGTACAGCCAGTCGCATGCATGCTTGCTTTGCTACTGCTGACTGTATGGTGTGAGGATGAGGAGGAGGAGTCTTATGATGCTGCCTGGCCCGGTGGGCCAAGACCAGTCACCTGAGTCGTTGTGCCGCTGGCGCTGCCTGCTGCGACACGATCTTGAGGGTGAAGGTCGAGACTGAGTCTGACGGCTGACCATCTCAGACAGAGGAGCTGAGGTATGTTGTACAAATAAATTGAGAACTAAAAAGTACTAAAGAACTAAAGTATGATCATGGCATTGGTGCACAGACAGAGAAAGTAAATAAAAAGTAGAAAAAAAGTACATTGGTGGTGCATGGTGGACTTGGGGCATAAAACTACAGACATGAAGACTGAAGTGTTCAAATGAAATTAGGCTACTATTATTAGCTGTCAGAAAGATAAGGCTGTCAGAATCAGTGGTTGGCTGGATATAACCTACTAGCAGGGGTGATAAAGGGACGGGAACAAAATCATCTGTATGCCAAAAAGACTAAGCCTACACAACCACAGGCCACAGCAAGCTTGTTCCCCTGGTAAAATCTAAATCTTTCTTTCTTTCTTGCTCACTTTCTTTCCTTCCTTCCTTCTCCTCTCCCTCTCTCTCTCTTTCTCGTTCCCTCTTTCATTGTTTTCTTTTTGTTTCTTTTCTTATTTCAAAAGTTTTACAAGGAAAGGCACGCTGAGCTGCTAACAGCTCATTTCCAAACTGCTAGTCCCTTTATATATAATTTTTTTGGCCCTTTATATATAATTTTGGGGAGGGGGAGGTCACCACTACATATGAGCTCCACCTCCCAGTTACACGTCACTGACCTGCTACAAGTTCTTCGGTGCTTCATAACACATAGCATTATTGTAAATGACATCCTGGTTGAGTACCTTGGTCATTGCAGCCTCGCCGGCACGGTGCCGTGAAAGAGTGGGATGTTGGCATTTAGGGGCCCCCCGGGCCACAAGATATAACTTGGAGTAGGGCCCCCACAACCATTAATCTGGGATCTGGACCTGAGTAGGGGTATCACAAGTCATAAGAGGGAGGTAATAATCCCTCTTTACCAGACACTGGTTAGGCCCCATCTGGAGTACTGCATGCTGTCCTGGAGGCCGCATCTGCACAAGGACATTAACAAAATGGAGGCAGTCCAGAGAAGGGAAACCAAAATGGTGCAGGGACTGCATGAGAAAACATATGAGGACAGATTAACAGAGCTTTAATATGCATATTCTAGCGCAAAGGAGGGAGAGAGGTGATATGAGCAAAATATTCAAATAACTTCAGGGCATTAACAAGTTGAAGGAGTCTAACATGTTTCAATATAAGAAAAATAACAGGACAAGAGGACACAGCAAGAGATTAGAGGGAGGCCGATTAAGGGGTAATGTAAGGAAATTCTTTTTCACAGAAAGGGTGGTGAATGCATGGAACATCCTACCTCAGGAAGTGGTGGATATGAATACAGTGCAGGGCTTCAGACAGGCATAGGACATACATAAGGGAGCAATACAGATGAGTATGAATAGATAGGCCATTGACAGAGCACAGGCCTATGGCACATTCATAAGGTAGATAAAATGGGCAGACTGGATTGGCCTTGCAGTCCTTATCTGCCATCAGCTTCTATATTTCTATGTTTCATTGTTCAGCTGTAGAAGAGCTTAAAAAAACATTTCCAAGGCTGTTCCAGTGGTGGTGATGGTAGTGGGGGGGGGGGCAGGGTTGCACCCTCCCTTGCAGGCCTCTCCAGCTCCCCTACTGTTGCTGCCTGCTGCTAATGTGTCCCCTTAGTTTCAGTGTTGCTGGTCCAGCCTTCCCCCAGCTAATGGGTCTCCATCAGATCAGTGTGTCAGAAAGAGTGTAACTGTGTAAGGGATGCTCCTCAGATGCACAGGGAGCCAGGATACTGAGCTGGAGCAGCGTGCATGTAGCACCACTTCACAAACGGGAAAGAGAGCGGCGAGCCAGGAAAGACAACTGTGTATACCAGCGTGAGCCTGAACTGGAGTGAATGGCAAAGCAGGCTGCACTGAGAAGTCAAAGCTGGAGCTTGGCCTGAGGAGAAAGCCCAGCCCATCCAAGCAATGTGTAAGAGTCCAGCTCTACTGCTGTTGTATGTTTATCTGGGCACTGTCAGTCTCCAAGTCTCTGTAGATCTCTGTCCATCTAACTGCACCAGTGTGTGACTGCTCTGTCTGTAGATCTCTCTGTACAACTTTGATATGGTAGTCATGTAATACTATACCTTCAGTGCTCAATATTAGATATCCTGAACTATTTTTGTCCCAACTTGTATTTCATTAACTTTATACTAGTGGCATTATATTGTACCTACCTGGTAGCTTCAGCCTTGTGCACTTTTTTCTCTACTTTCTTCAGTTTTTGTGTTTCTGATCATTGTAATGCTGGTGATACCTGTAATGTACTTTCCCGTATCGTGC